>CM076983.1:693845-743845 GCA_039105355.1 Benthosema pterotum | reverse complement strand
GTGGATTCCCTAATCATTTAAGGCTCTGGCGCAGCCGAGCCAGGGCAGGATCTAGCCAGCCCTACTAGGGTGGGCTGGAAGAATGGCGGGTGGGCAACTCCAAAGTTTTTCATAAGAAGCAGTGCTTTTGAACATTTTTTTTTATACCAGGGCCCACTATTTATTCGGCTTTTGTGGACCACTAGTGGTCCACTGGTTGAAAACCACTGATATTACCTTTCATTGGGTGGGCAGGATGCACGTTTGGGTGGGCTGTGCCCACCCCTGCCCCCCCTCTATATCCGACCCTGAGCCGAGCCACGACGTGAGTTGTGGCAATTCTGCTCTAACGTTCTAATGTTTACAACGCATTATTGCGCGACGTGTTGTGAGTTTGTGTCACGGTCACGCTATGACGAAGCATGTTGGTTACATGCTTTTAGCCAGCAGAGTTTATTATACAACATATTTAAACCGTGATGTATGCTTCTGATTTTATTTTAACCTACGCAACTTGGAATAACTATAGTCTACGTTCAAATGTCAACCTCTACGGCTGCAGCCATCATTATTGGTGACTGGTGAGTCATTAATTCATTGTAAATGAATTGTAAATTCAGCGTGATCATGATCAGGTAGCGCTTGACTGGAAGTTGTCTGGGAAGTTGGTAGTCTGTTGGCTTGGTTGGCTTCTGAGCCACGCATTTCGTCCGCCCCCCTCCCTCCCGGCATAAACGCGTGGCGTTTATCGACGGGCGATTTTCTTATTTCGGCACTGCCGGCATAAAAAAACTCGCCCGTCGAAAACGCCGGCGTTTATCTTTGCCGTCTGGAAGCCCTTTAGTCTCTTTTTAAATAGGTTAAGCGAGGAGAGCTGCTGGTTATCGTAGAGTATAGTGCCTCTATATTTGATGGAAAACTGACTATGACTAGTACGGTACAGGGGAGGGTGGAGGTTAGTTGCTTTCCTAGTATTGTAATTATGCACTTGGGAATTAGTCATGAAATAGTCTTTAAATGTGACAATCGATAGCCAGATTGATGTTGAATTCACTTCATTCTGTTGCATTTGGAAATACTAGCGAAGTAACTCCAAGACGCAATGCATGCCTGGGTAGTTTCTGGTGTTTTGGCCAGTGTTGCCAACTGCCAAAATCCAAAATGCACTAGTGGCACTTCCAAATGCACTAGAATGCGCTAGATGCTTGCCTGGAAGGTGTGTAGACTTGGGATAATTCACATGATGAATATTTTTTAACTCTTGAGAGTGTTAAAAATAAAACCAAATGGACCCGCAAGGGTCCATTTGGTTTCATTTTTGCGCCAAGTTGGCAACACTGGTTTTGGCTGAACAGCTGTCAGTGGGGGGTGGGGAGATTTAGACAACTCGCCCCACCCCCCACTATAAACTCGCCCCACCCCCCATCTAAACTATGGAATGAACTTCCCACTGCAGTCAGAACCGCAGACTCACTCCCTATCTTCCGCCGCAGTCTGAAAACACACCTCTTCAGACTCCATCTCAGCCCTTAACACTTACCAACCCACAGTACTTGCTGCAATGACTTATATAGGATGCCCAATGTTCTTAGCGCTTCATTGTATATTGAAAAATGTATTGTAAATACTGATTAAATTGTAAACTTTTACCATTGTAAGTCGCTCTGGATCAAGAGCGTCTGCTAAATGCCTTAATTGTAAATTTGGCAGGCGGGCGGGCTGGCTGGCTGGCTGGCAGGCAGGCAGGCAGGCTGGCTGGCAGGCTGGCTGGCAGGCTGGCTGGCTGGCTGGCTGGCTGGCAGGCAGGCTGGCTGGCAGGCAGGCAGGCAGGCAGGCTGGCAGGCAGGCAGGCAGGCTGGCAGGCAGGCAGGCAGGCAGGCAGCCAGGCTGGCAGGCTGGCTGGCTGGCAGGCTGGCTGGCTGGCAGGCTGGCTGGCTGGCTGGCTGGCTGGCAGGCTGGCTGGCTGGCAGGCTGGCTGGCTGGCAGGCTGGCTGGCTGGCAGGCTGGCTGGCTGGCAGGCTGGCTGGCTGGCTGGCTGGCTGGCTGGCTGGCAGGCAGGCAGGCAGGCAGGCAGGCTGGCTGGCTGGCTGGCTGGCTGGCTGGCTGGCTGGCTGGTGGCAGGCAGGCAGGCAGACAGGCTGGCAGGCAGCCAGGCTGGCAGGCAGACAGGCTGGCAGGCAGCCAGGCTGGCAGGCAGGCAGGCAGGCAGGCTGGCAGGCAGGCAGGCAGGCAGGCAGGCAGGCAGGCAGGCAGGCAGGCAGGCAGGCAGGCAGGCAGGCAGGCAGGCAGGCAGACAGGCAGGCAGGCAGGCAGGCAGGCAGGCAGGCAGGCAGGCTGGCTGGCTGGCTGGCAGGCAGGCAGGCAGGCAGGCAGGCAGGCAGGCAGGCAGGCAGGCAGGCAGGCAGGCAGGCAGGCAGGCAGGCTGGCTGGCTGGCAGGCTGGCTGGCTGGCTGGCTGGCAGGCTGGCTGGCTGGCTGGCTGGCTGGCAGGCTGGCTGGCTGGCTGGCTGGCTGGCTGGCTGGCAGGCTGGCTGGCTGGCTGGCTGGCTGGCTGGCTGGCTGGCTGGCTGGCAGACAGGCTGGCAGGCAGGCTGGCAGGCAGGCAGGCTGGCTGGCTGGCAGGCAGGCAGGCTGGCTGGCTGGCTGGCAGGCAGGCTGGCAGGCAGGCAGGCAGGCAGGCAGGCAGGCAGGCTGGCTGGCTGGCTGGCTGGCTGGCAGGCTGGCTGGCTGGCTGGCAGGCAGGCAGGCAGGCAGGCAGGCAGGCAGGCAGGCTGGCAGGCAGGCAGGCAGGCAGGCAGGCAGGCAGGCAGGCAGGCAGGCAGGCTGGCTGGCTGGCAGGCAGGCAGGCAGGCAGGCAGGCTGGCTGGCTGGCTGGCTGGCTGGCTGGCTGGCTGGCTGGCAGGCAGGCAGGCAGGCAGGCAGGCAGGCTGGCTGGCTGGCTGGCTGGCTGGCTGGCTGGCTGGCTGGCTGGCTGGCAGGCTGGCAGGCAGGCAGGCTGGCAGACAGACAGACAGACAGACAGACAGACAGACAGACAGACTCAATTTGTGGGACACCTGGAAAGTCTATGAAATGAGGGACTGTCATACGCAAAGAGGGATATCTGGTCACCCTAGTGTGTGTGTGTGTGTGTGTGTGTGTGTGTGTGTGTGTGTGTGTGTGTGTGTGTGTGTGTGTGTGTGTTGTGCGTGCGTGTGAGAGAATCAGAGAGACACTGGTGATATAACAGTGCAGAGAGAGAGAGAGAGAGAGAGAGAGAGAGAGAGAGAGAGAGAGAGAGAGACTATGGCAGTGTACAGGCTGGTCATGGTACAGGACATTTCATTGAAAGGAAACAGATAATTCTCTGTTGTGTGTGAAGCTGCAGTGGCAAATGTAGGTCCATTTGGTTAACACTATATGGACCCTGATGGTCTCTCTAAACCATCTGTGGGTCCATTTGGTTAACACTATATGGACCCCTGATGGTCTCTCTAAAGCTGTAGCTCTGGCCCACCTAACACTACAGTATATGGACCCTGGAGTAGCTATAGCTCTGGTCCACCTAACACTACAGTATATGGACCCTGGAGTAGCTATAGCTCTGGTCCACCTAACACTACAGTATATGGACCCTGGAGTAGCCTCCATCTCCAGGCTCTCATCCACACTGCCAGATGAGAGCCTGGAAAACTTCTCCCCCAAAATCACTGACAGAAGTCGGGACTTTCGGAAGTCGGGACTTCTTAGTTAACTTCCGCAGGAAGTTCCCATTATTAGTCATGAATGAATACAGTAGGGAGGAAATATCCACACTCACATAAAGTTCATTAGTTTTCTTTATTTCATTACATAACACAGCAGCAGTCTATACCTAGAGAAACGTACGCGTTTCGGCGCTCTGGCCTTCCTCAGCGTTTAAAAAAAACACGTTTTTTTGAAACGCTGAGGAAGCTGCTGGCAGACCTGGACAAGAAACTCCAACTGAGATCGCATCCACCAACCTGCGACCAGACCTTGTTCAATCTGTGGTCACCCTCGCTCAAGGGTGCATTCACATTTGGTTTACTAACTCCCGACCCGTTTCACCAATTCAAAAACTTGAAGTGGTTTATGATAGCAGACACATGTAGGTCAGTTTCCTGAAAATAGTAGATATGGTGATGAAGGGATATTTGAGTAAAAGAGTGAAACCTGCCAAAATGTTACCCTTATGGTACTTCATCATTACCTATATGTTGTAACTAAGAACCGTAGTACATACAGACATACATGTACTTGATACCAAATCATTCGTAATGCTCAACTTTATATTAACGTTCAATACATTTATGGGGCGTAAAATCAATGCATTTTAAGTTATGAAGTTATTACAACATTTGATCAGATATAAAGACCAAAAACCTGTATTCAGCTACTCTTCTGAAACTGCTATCACACATTTTTGCATTCCTGGATGTCATACGAACATAATGATACCACATATGTCTTGTCCCTTTTGATGGCGACGGTTTTTCCGGTCCACGGTCCACGGCCCACGGCCCACGGCCCACTAACGGTCCACCGGCCCACCGGCCCGCGGCCCACGGCCCACGGCCCACGGTCCACGGTCCACAGCCTATATGTGTTTTGGTCTGTTTCTTGGAAAGACAGAGAGTTTTACAGTATAAACATTAGCAGGATGATCTGTGTGTTTCCGGAAGGCGACACACACACACACACACACACACACACACACACACACACACACACACACACACACACACACACACACCACAGCAGGTTATATATCTCTGTCTAAATTTGGATTCCAGCAGCGTTGACAGAGATACGTCTATGATGGTCCAACTGAACTCTCATGTTACAGAGAGCACCGCACACACACGCGCACGCACGCACACACACACACACACACACACACACACCAGGGGCGGATCTACGCATGGGCATGGGGGGCAATGCCCCCTAAATACCCAGTCTGCCCCCCCAAACACGATGCCTTGCAAAACAACCCAAGATATTTCAAATTAAAGTGCTTCTATTTAAAATGATGTGAAACACTACTACTGCTACTAACTAACTACAGCTGTGTCACCACTAAACCAACAGCATTTCATCATTGAAAACAGAAAACTCTCTGAGTCAGACCTTTAGCTTTATGCATGCTGCGTGTCTGTTGCAACTTCAACAACAACTGATGTTATTATTGATGCTTTACTTGACTAATAAAAGTCCTGGAACCGAAGGGCGCTGAAGCCGCCCCCATACCATTTTCTCTTGCCCCTCCCCCCCAAATGGGACATGTTACATCCGCCCTTGACACACACACACACACACACACACACACACACACACACACACACACACACACACACACACACACACACACACACACACATTCCCAGTAAGAACAGTCACAGGACAGGGACAGATTTTCCCACAACTCCAGAGGGAGTTCAACTAACCATGTACAACCCTGATTTGGCATGTGTGGAACTCCCTGACAACAGTCATTAAGACATGTGAATCCCTTGACTCCTTCACAACCGCTCTCAAAGGACACCAACGGATGGCTGACATTCAAAACTATAAAATACAAAATATGGTTCCCTCACCCCCCCCTTTCCCCTCTTTGTATATTTCTCTTTTCCCCTTTTACCTCCACTATTATTTGACTTGACAGAAGTAATCATTTTGTCTCTAAATCAAGGGTTTTCAACCTTTTTCATCCCTATTTCGCTTTGCATATTTTGCTTTTGTCCACAATTCTAGGCTGGATTTGGGAAACAAAACAAGCAAAACATACATTTCAAAATGGCTAATTCAGATGATGAATACAACAGCTGTGTAAACATGAAACCAAATGGACCCGCAAGGGTCCATTTGGTTTCATTTTTACGTTCTCAAGAGTTACATCTGGTTAACCAACTTAGCTGGGGACCACCTGGAACCTCCCCGGACCACCTGTTGAAAACCCCTGATCTAAATGATGAAATGAACAAGGTGGAACCTGTTGTAAACAAGTATTCTTAAAGGTAACTTTAGTGTTTACATACACTGTTTGTTTGTAAACAGAAAAACAACATCTAACTCCACCCACCTCCACTCTATTGGCTCATTATCAATCTGCTGGAGACGGCTGTGCTGTGATTGGATAAAACACTGCCTCCCCCCACACAACCCTCCCCCCCTCATCCCCCTCACACATTAGCACCGCCTTCCCTGAGCCTGAGGAATGTTTTTGTTTTCATGATTTGTTGACAACAACAAATTTCTGGATCGTCTGCAGGGAAACAGCAGCAGCATCAAAGAAGAAGCACCGCGCTTCTTCCTCCGTGGAATTTGTCAATAGAAGTCTATGTAGCTGCCAATCCCAATCCCATAGCCTGGAAGGAGATGAAATGCTGTTGGTTTAGTGGTGACACAGCTGTAGTTAGTTAGTACCAGTAGTAGTGTTTCACAGCATTTTAAATATAGGCACTTTAATTTGAAATATCTTGGATTGTTTTGCATGCCATCATGTTTGTTGGGGCAGACTGGGTATTTAGGGGGGCATTGCCCCCCCATGCCCATGCCTAGATCCACCCTTGGTCCGCTCTGCAAAGAGAAGACATGCATTAGTAATAGAAAACACGATGTAGTGAATAATACATGATGCTACACGCTACGCTATACCTTAACATGTTACTGCATGTAGCCATGTCTGTCTGTCTGTCTGTCTGTCTGTCTGTCTGTCTGTCTGTCTGTCTGTCTGTCTGTCTGTCTGTCTGTCTGTCTGTCTGTCTGTCTGTCTGTCTGTCTGCCTGTCTGCCTGTCTGCTCTAGTCTTCTCATTGGCTGCATGGCAGCAAATCAGGTGTGGGGCCTTGTGGTAGGCTGAAAGGCCTGGGCTTACCATTTTTTCATGATTATCATCATCATCTTCTTGAGGCCTCTAGTGGCTGCAGGAGGTCTCCAAAGAAATCCCTAAAAGCCTTGTCATTGGCTAACAAACAGTCATGTTGGGACTGTTTGTTAGCCAATCAGGAAGAGGAGGACTGGTGGAGTCACATGTGTGTCCGTGCACCTGATGATGTCATCATGATGTAGTCATGATGACGTCATGATGACGTCATGATGACGTCATCATGACGTCATCGGGTCAGGTTTGCACAGTTCAGGACTGAGTCCGGACGGCGGAGACCTGACATCCATGAATTCCCCCTTCCTTCCTTCCTTCCTTCCTTCCTTCCTTCCTTCCTTCCTTCCTTCCTTCCTTCCTTCCTTCCTTCCTTCCTTCCTTCCTTCCTTCCTTCCTTCCTTCTCTTCCTGCCCGTTGCGTAGCGCTGTGGTGTGTTGTGTGTTTTCTTTTTTTAACCAGCCGTTAAAAACAAGCAACCGCTGCGGTGCGGTGGTTAGTAAAATCCCAGAGGAGGGCTGGAAAGTGCGGTGGTTGCGGTGGTATGACGTCATATTGTAGGAAACGGTGGTCGCGGTGGTATGACGTCATATTGTAGGAAACGGTGGTTGCGGTGGTATGACGTCATATTGTAGGAAACGGTGGTCGCGGTGGTATGACGTCATATTGTAGGAAACGGTGGTCGCGGTGGTATGACGTCATATTGTAGGAAACGGTGGTCGCGGTGGTATGACGTCATATTGTAGGAAACGGTGGTCGCGGTGGTATGACGTCATATTGTAGGAAACGGTGGTCGCGGTAGTATGACGTCATATTGTAGGAAACGGTGGTCGCGGTGGGCACCGAAAATCCATCTCTGAATAGGCCTTTACTGTCTGTCTGTCTATCTGTCTGTCTCTCTCTCTCTGTCTGTCTGTCTCTCTCTCTCCCAGCATGCCTCAGAAAGAGAAGCTCCAGTGCTTACTGTCTGTCTCTCTGCCTGTCTCTCTCTCTACCTGTCTCTCTCTCCCAGCATGCCTCAGAAGGAGAAGCTCCAGTGCTTACGCCTGTCTCTCTCTCTACCTGTCTCTCTGCCCCCAGCATGCCTCAGAAGGAGAACTTACTGTCTCTCTTTCTCTCTGTCTGTCTCTCTCTCCCAGCATGCCTCAGAAAGAGAAGCTCCAGTGCTTACTGTCTGTCTCTCTGCCTGTCTCTCTCTCTGCCTGTCTGTCTCTCTGCCTGTCTCTCTCTCCCAGCATGCCTCAGAAAGAGAAGCTCCAGTGCTTACTGTCTGTCTCTCTGCCTGTCTCTCTCTCTACCTGTCTCTCTCTCCCAGCATGCCTCAGAAGGAGAAGCTCCAGTGCTTACTGCCTGTCTCTCTCTCTACCTGTCTCTCTGCCCCCAGCATGCCTCAGAAGGAGAACTTACTGTCTCTCTCTCTCTCTGTCTGTCTCTCTCTCCCAGCATGCCTCAGAAAGAGAAGCTCCAGTGCTTACTGTCTCTCTCTCTGCCTGTCTCTCTCTCTGCCTGTCTGTCTCTCTGCCTGTCTCTCTCTCCCAGCATGCCTCAGAAAGAGAAGCTCCAGTGCTTACTGTCTCTCTCTCTGCCTGTCTCTCTCTCTGCCTGTCTGTCTCTCTGCCTGTCTGTCTCTCTGCTCCCAGCATGCCTCAGAAAGAGAAGCTCCAGTGCTTACTGTCTGTCTCTCTGCCTGTCTCTCTCTCTGCCTGTCTCTCTCTCTCTCCCAGCATGCCTCAGAAAGAGAAGCTCCAGTGCTTACTGTCTGTCTCTCTGCCTGTCTCTCTCTCCCAGCATGCCTCAGAAAGAGAAGCTCCAGTGCTTACTGTCTGTCTCTCTGCCTGTCTCTCTCTCTGTCTCTCTCTCTCTCCCAGCATGCCTCAGAAAGAGAAGTGCTTACTGTCTGTCTCTCTGCCTGTCTCTCTCTCTCTCCCAGCATGCCTCAGAAAGAGAAGCTCCAGTGCTTGAAGGACTTCCATAAAGACACTTTGAAACCTGTCTGTCTCTCTGCCTGTCTGTCTCTCTCTCCCAGCATGCCTCAGAAAGAGAAGCTCCAGTGCTTACTGTCTCTCTCTCTGCCTGTCTGTCTCTCCCAGCATGCCTCAGAAAGAGAAGCTCCAGTGCTTACTGTCTGTCTCTCTGCCTGTCTCTCTCTCTGCCTGTCTCTCTCTCTCTCCCAGCATGCCTCAGAAAGAGAAGTGCTTACTGTCTGTCTCTCTGCCTGTCTCTCTGCTCCCAGCATGCCTCAGAAAGAGAAGCTCCAGTGCTTACTGCCTGTCTCTCTCTCTCTGCCTGTCTCTCTCTCCCAGCATGCCTCAGAAAGAGAAGCTCCAGTGCTTACTGTCTGTCTCTCTGCCTGTCTCTCTCTCTCTCCCAGCATGCCTCAGAAAGAGAAGTGCTTACTGTCTGTCTCTCTGCCTGTCTCTCTCTCTGCCTGTCTCTCTCTCCCAGCATGCCTCAGAAAGAGAAGCTCCAGTGCTTGAAGGACTTCCATAAAGACACTCTGAAACCGTCTCCAGGGAAGAGTCCTGGAACCAGACCAGAGGATGAGGCTGAAGGCAAAGGACCACAGAGAGAGAAGTGGGCCAGCAAGTTGGACTTTGTTCTGTCAGTGGCAGGAGGCTTCGTTGGGCTGGGGAACGTCTGGAGGTTCCCCTATCTCTGCTACAAGAACGGTGGAGGTACTAGACCACTCTACACTACACCCTACTACAGCCTAAATACTATAGACTACACCCTAAACCTGTCAGTGGCAGGAGGCTTTGGAGGTACTAGACCCTACATACTAGACCCTAAACACTCTACACTACACCCTACTACACCCTAAACACTCTACACTACACCCTACTACAGCCTAAATACTATACACTACACCCTAAACCTGTCAGTGGGCTGGGGAACGTCTGGAGGTTCCCCTACCTGTGCTACAAGAACGGTGGAGGTACTAGACCACTCTACACTACACCCTAAACACTCTACACTACACCCTACTACAGCCTAAATACTATACACTACACCCTAAACCTGTCAGTGGCAGGAGGCTTCGTTGGGCTACATACTAGACCCTAAACACTCTACACTACACCCTACTACACCCTACTAGACCCTACTAGACCCTACTACAGCCTAAATACTATACACTGCACCCTACTACAGCCTAAATACTATACACTACACCCTAAACACTCTACACTACACCCTACTACAGCCTAAATACTATACACTACACCCTACTACACCCTACTACAGCCTAAATACTATACACTACACCCTAAACCTGTCAGTGGCAGGAGGCTTCGTTGGGCTGGGGAACGTCTGGAGGTTCCCCTACCTCTGCTACAAGAACGGTGGAGGTACTACACCCTACATACTAGACCCTAAACCCTACATACTAGACCCTAAACCCTACATACTAGACCCTAAACTACACCCTACATACTAGACCCTAAGCCCTATACTACACCCTAAACCTTTAGGGAACGTGTGGAGATTCCCCTACCTCTGCTACAAGAATGGTGGAGGTACTAGACCCTACACCCACATAATGAATGGTTGTTATTTGATATAAATAAAGTTATTATTATAATGAATGGTTGTTATTTGATATAAATAAAGTTATTGTCATAATGAATGGTTGTTATTTGATATAAATAATGTTATTATTATAATGAATGTTTTTTATTTAATATAACTAAAGTTATTATTATAATGAATGGTTGTTATTTGGTATAAATAAAGCTATAATAATAAATGGTGTTTTTTGAACCCTCAGGTGCGTTCCTCATCCCCTACACCATCTTCCTGTTTGGAGGAGGACTTCCTGTTTTCTTCCTGGAGGTGGCGCTGGGGCAGTTTACCTCTGAGGGGGGCATTACCTGCTGGGCTAAGATCTGCCCCATCTTCACTGGTAAATACCCCTAAATACCCCTGATACCCCTAAATACCCCTAAATACCCCTAAATACCCGTAAATACCCCTGATACCCCTAACCACTACACTACTACCTCTGAGGGGGGCATTACCTGCTGGGCCAAGATCTGCCCCATCTTCACTGGTAAATACCCCTGATACCCCTAAATACCCCTAACCACTACACTACTACACTAGCAGTTTACCTCTGAGGGGGGCATTACCTGCTGGGCTGCCCCATCTTCACTGGTAAATACCCCTAAATACCCCTGATACCCCTAACCACTACACTACTACACTACTACACTAGCAGTTTACCTCTGAGGGGGGCATTACCTGCAGGGCTGCCCCATCTTCACTGGTAAATACCCCTAAATACCCCTGATACCCCTAAATACCCTGATACCCCTAAATACCCCTGATACCCCTAAATACCCCTGATACCCCTAACCACTACACTACTACACTACCAGTTTACCTCTGAGGGGGGCATTACCTGCTGGGCCAAGATCTGCCCCATCTTCACTGGTAAATACCCCTAAATACCCCTGATACCCCTAAATACCCCTGATACCCCTAAATACCCCTGATACCCTAAATACCCCTGATACCCTAACCACTACACTACTACACTACCAGTTTACCTCTGAGGGGGGCATTACCTGCTGGGCCAAGATCTGCCCCATCTTCACTGGTAAATACCCCTAAATACCCCTGATACCCCATAAATACCCCTGATACCCCCTAACCACTACACTACTACACTACCAGTTTACCTCTGAGGGGGGCATTACCTGCTGGGCCAAAATCTGCCCCATCTTCACTGGTAAATACCCCTAAATACCCCTAATACCCCACTCCACTATCTAGATAATAACTAGGCTCGCCCACACATTTTCACTGGGTGAAAAATGGGTTACAAAATCGTGTAATAAAAATAAATAAGCGTTTGCATTTGAAAACTTTTTTGGAACAATTCAACCAACGTGCCAATCTGTTGACATGTTGTGAGCTTGTAGACCACAACATGTAGGCCATGTAGTCCATTTTAAATATTGAAAAATGTATTGAGGTAGTTTAAAAAGGCAAAGAAGTGAAAGGATAAGGGCTTTAGCAGTGACTGATGGTGAAATTCTGGTTGGCACATGCCAACGTCAAGGAGAGTCAAACAGCTGAATGCCCCCAGAACCCCCCCCCAATATCCCCCCAAATACCCCCCATACCCCCCTACCCTTTACTCCAATACCCCCCCCCCCATTACAACAGCTGACCTGCTCTGTGTGATAAAACAGCCTTTCATTTGGAGGTCCTTGACTGTGTGTGTGTGTGTGTGTGTGTGTGTGTGTGTGTGTGTGTGTGTGTGTGTGTGTGTGTGTGTGTGTGTGTGTGTGTGTGTGTGTGTGTGTGTGTGTGTGTGCGTGCGTGCGTGCGTGCGTGCGTGTGTGTGTGATCAGAAGGTGTGTATCATTTAGAGGTGACACATATCTTGGACCAAACATAACCAGCTCTACTTTCTGAGCATCACGTCATCCATTGTACGTCCAGCCAGAATAATGTCAGGGTGTTAGGTATCAAGGCCGTCCCTATGTACGCTAGTGTTGTAGTTCTCAAGACATTGTCTCGTTGTCTTGTGGTCTCGTCTTGTTCTCGTATAATTTTGTCTTGGTCTTGTCTCGACCTCGGAGCCAATGTCTCGGGTCTTGATCGCCAACAAGACCTTTCGAGACAAGACAATGCAAAGGAAAAGTTCTATTGTGCGGAGCGAGAACCCATTCATAAAGACAGCTGTGCAGTGAGATCCAAAGTCATCTACAGTAGTGTCAGAGTTGTGATATTGCGGGGTCAGAATCAAATTCAGTGTTACTAATAATAGAAGATTGAAAATCATTAAGAACGTTATTATATGTTAAAATAGGCATGACAAGACTAGGTCTTGGCCTCGGTCTCGACCAGTCTTGTCTTGTTCTCGACCCTCTAGGTGCTAGTCTCATCTCGATCTCGTCTCTCAAGTCTGTGATTGTCTTGGTCTTGCCTTGGTCTCGATTTAAGTGGTCTCGACTACAACACTAATGTACGCACGTACGTCTGTCTGTCTGTCTGTCCGGGTGTTGGGTATCAAGGCCGTCTCTACTGTATGTAGTCTGTACGTCTGTACGTCTGTACGTCTGTCTGTCTGTCTGTCTGTCTGTCTGTCTGTCTGTCTGTCTGTCTGTCTGTCCGTCACAATGTCGGCCGTCTGACCACCGGGATAAAATGGAAAGGAGAATTGGGGAAGCGCAGGGACCAATCAGGTGCTGCCGTTGTCCTTCCCACCCCTTGGATAGGATCAGGACAAAATGGTATGGGGGCGGCTTCATCGCACCCATACCATTTTCAGTTACAGGACTTTTATTAGTCAAGTAAAGCAATAACAACAACATCAGTTATAATAATCAAGTAAAGCAATAACAGACACGCAACATGCATAAAGCTAAAGGTCTTAGCGGTGCGACACTTGTAGTTAGTAGCATAGTGTTTTAAATAATTTCAATTATAAGCACTTTAATTTGAAATATCTTTGAAATGTGTGTTGTTTTGCATGCCATGGTGTTTGGTGGGACAGAACATGTGCTGTATCTGCGTTCTGTAAACTACTTTCATTTTAAAACCTACTGCGTAGATTGTGATACTGCAGGGCGGGGTGGGGGGGGGGGGGGGGGTTGGGGGGATGTGGTTGGGGGGGTGAGGGGTGGGGGGGTGGGGGGGGGGGTGGGGGGGGGGGGTAAGGGGGGGGGGGGTTGGGGGGGGGGGGGGGGGGTGGGGTTGGGGGGGGGGGTTGGGGGGATGTGGGTTGGGGGGGGGTGAGGGGTGGGGGGTGGGGGGGTTGGGGGGGTTGGGGGATGTGGGTTGGGGGGATGTGGGTTGGGGGGATGTGGGTTGGGGGGGGTCTGGTGTATTAATATTCAGTGAGACGTGGTGAGGACAGGAGGGGGTTTCTGAGTCTGTTTATAAATACACACTCACACACACACACACACACACACACACACACACACACACACACACACACACACACACACACACACACACACACACACACACACACACACACACACACACACACACACACACACACACACACACACACACACACACACACACACACACACACACACACACACACACACACACACACACACACACACACACACACACACACACACACACACACACACACACACACACACACACACACACACACACACACACACACACACACACACACACACACACACACACACACACACACACACACAGTAACACTTAGTAAGGTCACTTACACTCCACTGTAATGAAATCAGATCTCACAGACCTAGTTTTATTACCTGCTCGTCTACTGTACGCACGTTTGATGAGGATTAATATTACTACTACTACGTTTGATGAGGATTAATATTACTACTACTACGTTTGATGAGGATTAATATTACTACTACTACGTTTGATGAGGATTAATATTACTACTACTACGTTTGATGAGGATTAATATTACTACTACTACGTTGCTGCTGGTTTTAAATTCACCATAACTGTAAATCAAAGTAGTTCTACTGTACCTCATGATTAGTATTAAATTCACCAAACTGTGAATCAAAGTAGTTCTACTGTACGTCATTATTAGTATTAATACACTGCTAGCTCTGGCCCATAGCTCCAGTGCTCTGTGATCCATTGTTAGTATTAATACACTGCTAGCTCTGGCCCATAGCTCCAGTGCTCCTGTGATCCATTGTTAGTATTAATACACTGCTAGCTCTGGCCCATAGCTCCAGTGCTCCTGTGATCCATTATTAGTATTAATACACTGCTAGCTCTGGCCCATAGCTCCAGTGCTCCTGTGATCCATTATTAGTATTAATACACTGCTAGCTCTGGCCCATAGCTCCAGTGCTCCTGTGATCCTGTCTTTCAGTGGAGCTCTGTCCCTCTTCTGGAGTGGAGATATGAAGAGCCTTATAGTGGGATAGTTGCTCCTATGTCCCCTAGGGGGCGCTATGTGCTGCTGGAGGAGCACCCCGTTCACACACTGTTAGAGCAAGGGTTTTCAACCTTTTTGATCCCAGGGCCCACCATTTATTCAGGATTTGAGCCACGGACCACCATTTGAGGATATTTTGGCCCCACAGACGCCAAAAACTAAAGATTTATTTTTGCTTTTGTCCATCTTCTAGTTGTGTAGACTTTAGGCTAATAGGCTAATTTAGATGATGAATATTTTAACTCTTGAGAGTGTAAAAATGAAACCAAATGCGGGTCCATTTGGTTTCATTTTTACACTCTCAAGAGTTACATCTGGTTAACCAACTTAGCTGGGGACCACCTGGAACCCTCTCAGGGACCACTGGTGGTCCCCGGACCACCTGTTGAAAACTCCTGTGTTAAAGCGATCCCTGACTAATAAGATAAACATCGCTTAAAACATTATACTTTCCTTATATACCTAAAATAAACAAATAAAAACACCAATGGTATCTTATTTCATAAATAGAGAATATTTCACTCAACAGGAACTGCTCCTGGCGCAGGATGATGATGTCACATGTAAAGTATTGAAGGTGTTTTTATCTGCATGTTTTAGTTATAGATCCCAATCTGTCAAACAATTCCTTGCAGATGATTGATTTTCTAATTGTTGACTTGTTGTTCTGGGATTCGTAAGCCAAGCATTTTCTGCAAAGTTTCCACCAGCAGCCAAAAATAAAATGGAGATCTGCAAGCTCGTTAAATCAGTTATTTTCAGTACGTGGCAAAGGCTTTAGAGTTTAATCCCTCAATGTGTTGGCGGGACGGGGCAACACGTCGCCTGCCAAAAACCTTCACATCCTCCCTGTGCTGGACTGGGTGAAAAAATCGGCTTGGACATTTTTAGCCAAACCAAATGGACCCTTGCGGATCCATTTGGTTTCATGTTTACGCTCTCAAGAGTTAAAATATTTATTTAAATTGGCCCTAATTAGAAAATGTAGAAGATTAATGCTCATTTTGATCTGTATGTTTGACTGGTTTGTTTCCCTAATCCAGCTTGGAATTTTTTGGGGTCTGTTGGGGTTAAAATGTCATCAAATGGGGGTCCTCCGTGGCTCAAAATTCTGAATGAATAGTGGGCCCTGGGATCAAAAAGGTTGAAAACCAGTGCTTTTATTCAAACCGTGATAGCAGCGCCCCCTACGGGTCGAGACCTCCCTATACGCCCAATGGTCAATCTCACCCTGGATCTTCCACATCAGTGGTTTTCAACCAGTGGTCCAGGGACCACCAGTGGTCCTTGAGAGGGTTCCAAGTGGTCCCCAGGCTAAATGATGGAAGGTTGGTTAACCAGATGTAACTCTTGAGAGTGTAAAAATGAAACCAAATGGACCCGCAAGGGTCCATTTAGTCCCGGTGGGAAAATCTGTGCCAATCCGCCCCTGTCTCAGGGACGGATTGTCTCAGGGATCTAGAAAGCCTCACTTGGGGGGGGGGGGGGGGCTGTGATGAAGCTCCACTTCATCTCCTTATTGATTGATTGATTGTCTTATAAACAGATGTAGATTGCGTGCTGTCGGTCACTTCCTTGTGTCCATTGTGTTTAGGTAAGCTATATATTATATTTAAAAACATTAATTAACTTGTGACACATTGCTGCTGCTGATTCAGTTTTACCATGTTTCACCAAATTCCCGATAGTTGCGTTTCCTGGCCTGGGGTCTGTACTACCTGTTCCATAGTGATCCATAGATTCAAGGTTCAAGGTTTTTTATTTGTCACTCCGGTGTATGTCAGGACATATACAGGGATGAAATAACGTTTCCATTTTCCACAGTGCAATAAGACAATAGTCAAGACAATAGACAGTGCAATAAGACAATAGTCAAGACAATAGACAGTGCAATAAGACAAAGTCAAGACAATATATAGACGAGACAAACAATAGTGCAGCAGACCAGTAAAGTGCAAACTGTACACCTAACTTGAGGTGAAGGTGCTAAGCTAACCAGGTGTGATAAAGTGGCAGTAGTGTGAAGCTAACAGACAGCTAGACAGGACATACAGTATATACAACTAGAAACTACAATATACTACAGCTAGAAACTACAACTATAAATCTAAAAGCTATATACGAGACTATATAAGCTAACTAAACAAACAACATACAGCCTATTATATGAGTATATGAGGATAGGATAGCAGCAGTTCAATACAGTCCTTCAGTTGTATGTGTGTGTTTGAGCATGTGTGAGTGTGTGTGCGTGTGTAAGAGGTAGTGGGATCCTAGCCTGGGGGCTGTACTCCCTGTTCCATAGTGATCTATAGTGATCTATAGTGATCTATAGTGATCTCTCTCTCTCCAGGCATCGGCTATGCCTCCATAGTGATCGTCATCCTCATCTACTACATCGTGATCCTGGCCTGGGGTCTGTACTACCTGTTCCATAGTGATCTATAGTGATCTATAGTGATCTATAGTGATCTCTCTCTCTCTCCAGGGATCGGTTACGCCTCCATAGTGATCGTGAGCTTGCTGAACATCTACTACATCGTGATCCTGGCCTGGGGGCTGTACTACCTGTTCCAGTGCTTCCAGACCGATCTTCCCTGGGCGCGCTGCGATCAGCCGTGGAACACTCCGCGATGCGTGGAAGACACCGTGAGGAAGAACAAGACGCTCTGGATCAGCACCAACTTCACCATCAACCACAACTTTACCTCACCTGTCACCGAGTTCTGGGAGTGAGTAGGAGGGTTTTACTGTGTTTTATAAAAATTAAACCTTTACCTTACCTGTCACCAGAGTTCGGGAGCGGAGCGGAGCGGCCGAGAATTCCATTCATCGCTCTCGACGTATTTGGTCCCGCTCGCAATCCACTCACGTGGACCCCCTCCCAGACCGCTCCCGCTCCGCTCCGCGCTCATATTCATTTGGGCAGCTCCGCGCTCCGCTCAGCCCCGCCCGCTCAGGAGCAAAATTTGACGGCTGGAAAAAAAAGGCTGCTGCTTTTTCTTTGTCGGGTATTAGGCTACTTTCGGGTATTAGGCTACTATCAATGTCTGTGCTGTGCGCGTCTGTGCTGCGTCCTCCTCCTCCTCCTTCCCCCGCAGTCTGTCTCAAACAAACGGCTATGATTGCTTATTTGCTTATTTTTTGGAACCACGGCACATCACAAACACCTAAAGTTCACCACCGACGTTGTGAACATGTCACTGCTTTCTTGTCAAATCGCGAGCTTTGGAGTGGGGCGTGCGCTCAAACTTGAAGATGTTCTTTTCTCTCTCTCTCTCTCTCTTCGCCGGCTTTTGTCAGACCCGGATATATAGTTTCACAATTCGGGGGGGCAGGCGAAAACCTTATGTGACAACAGAGTTACATTTAGGGCGTTTAGGGGGGCATTCCCCCCCTGCGCACAGCCTTTTATCCGGCTCTGCAAATGCGCCGAAAAAAAGAAAAAAGGAAAGCAAGAACGAAGGCGACCTCGGACATTCTTTCCCCTCCGCGTTATGGATTATATCTTTGATAAAATACTGCAAAAGGTACACAGTGACAGTAGCCTAAGTTGACATTGATTCTCTCAGAACACATGCACACGGCTGCGTTGTGAGCCGTATGGCAACATTTTGTGTTGGGTCCCGTGGGACCCGTGGGACGTGGGAATTAAAAATCGCTGCGGGCTAAAAAATAAAATAAAAAATCGATAACATTTTGACACTGGGCCGCGATTCGTCGACATTCCAAATATGTGTCGATTAACATCCATTTGCCCCCCTCACAGCATAAACATTTAGGACAGGAGTTATATGTGCAGTTACACTGCTGTCTATATTAACCCAGACAGGTGCGGCGAATAATCTTATGCCGCGCTGTTTCATTTCCAAAATGCCATACGGGATAATAGGTTATTGATGATGTTACACTGTGGGGGAATTGGACATAATTGGGGGGTCGCTGCGCTCAAATACGTTGCCGTTATGATGTGCAGTGCTTCAAAATAAATAGCGAGGTGACGCATCTAAGGCAAGATAGACAGCAAGACAGTCAGCTTACTTTTTCTTTTTTCCAATTTCCATCATGATCAGGATTTTAAATGTCTTGATCGTGTTGCTGGCACTGTAGGCCTATAGTCGCCATCTGAACCACAACCACACGTTTATGCTGTGCTACTGAACACGTGTGCCGTTGTCTGGACTGAACGGCTTGGAGCGGCCTGGAGCGGAGGATAATTCCCGCTCCAGAGCGCGCTCCGACCCATTTGAAAACGCGCTCAGCGCTCACTTAAAAATCCACCCGCTCCGCTCGCGCTCCGCTCCGCTCACGATCTCTGCCTGTCACCGAGTTCTGGGAGTGAGTACGAATGTTTTACTGTGTTTTATATACCAGTGGTCCCTGAGAGGGTTCCAGGTGGTCCCCAGGCTAAATGATGGAACGTGGGTTAACCAGATGTAACTCTTTGAGAGCGTAAAAATTAAACCATTACGCTAATCGATGGACAGTTGGTTAACCAGGTGTAACTCTTTGAGAGTGTAAACATGAAACCAAATGGACCCTTGCAGGTCCATTTGGTTTCATGTTTACACTCTCAAGAGTTAAAATATTCATCATGTGAATTATCCCAAGTCTACACAACTAGAGGATGTAGAAGATTAATGGTCATTTTGATCTGTATGTTGGACTGTTTGGTTTCCCAAATCCAGCCTGGATAGAATTGTGGACAAAAGCAAAATAAATCTTTAGTCTTGGGGTCTGTGGGGCTAAAATGTCATCAAATGGTGGTCCGTGGCTCAAATGTTGAATAAATAGTGGTCCCTTGTATGAAAAAGGTTGAAAACCACTGTTTTATACAATTATAAACAAAGCAAACCTACAGCTAATCTATAGATCCTCACGCTGCGCAGGTGTTACGTTGGGAAGCGTACAGACGGCTGTCATATTAGTCATCGCAGCGACACATTTTTCACCTTGTATCGTTCCTTTGGGCAGTTTGTTGTGTATTATTCCACTCTATTGGATCCAATGAAAACTCTGTTTCTCCAGTACATCTACTCTGTGGTGTCCAGCCATGATGCATCCCATCCCTCCAGGCCATGGGATGACAGAGAGCTCTGTCATCCCATCCCTCCAGGCCATGGGATGACACAGAGCTCTGCATCCCATCCCTCCAGGCCATGGGATGACAGAGAGCATCCCATCCCTCCAGGCCATGGGATGACAGAGAGCATCCCATCCCTCCAGGCCATGGGATGACAGAGAGCTCTGTCATCCCATCCCTCCAGGCCATGGGATGACAGAGAGCTCTGTCATCCCATCCCTCCAGGCCATGGGATGACAGAGAGCTCTGTCATCCCATCCCTCCAGGCCATGGGATGACAGAGAGCATCCCATCCCTCCAGGCCATGGGATGACACAGAGCTCTGCATCCCATCCCTCCAGGCCATGGGATGACACAGAGCTCTGCATCCCATCCCTCCAGGCCATGGGATGACACAGAGCTCTGCATCCCATCCCTCCAGGCCATGGGATGACACAGAGCTCTGCATCCCATCCCTCCAGGCCATGGGATGACACAGAGCATCCCATCCCTCCAGGCCATGGGATGACAGAGAGCTCTGCATCCCATCCCTCCAGGCCATGGGATGACAGAGAGCTCTGCCACTTACTTTAATGGATTCCATGGTGTTCCTCTGTGTCCTACAGACGTAACGTTCTCAGTATCTCCTCTGGGATTGAAGATCTGGGTCCTCTGAAGTGGGACCTGGCTCTGTGTCTGCTGGCGGTGTGGATCATCTGCTTCTTCTGTATCTGGAAGGGAGTCAAGTCCACCGGCAAGGTGAGAGAGTCTGGGACGTGTGGAGCGTTGTCCAGGGTGTTTTAGAGAAGGATAGAAGAGTCTGGGACGTGTGGAGCGTTGTCCAGGGTGTTTTAGAGAAGGATAGAAGAGTCTGGGACGTGTGGAGCGTTGTCCAGGGTGTTTTAGAGAAGGATAGAAGAGTCTGGGACGTGTGGAGCGTCGTCCAGGGTGTTTTAGAGAAGGATAGAAGAGTCTGGGACGTGTGGAGCGTTGTCCAGGGTGTTTTAGAGAAGGATAGAAGAGTCTGGGACGTGTGGAGCGTCGTCCAGGGTGTTTTTTTTTGTGGTCCAGGTGGCTTTAAACATGAAGGTTATTGTGCTTCTGTTCTCCAGGTTGTCTACATCACCGCTACCTTCCCCTTCGTCATGCTGATCGTTCTATTGGTCAGAGGAGTCACCCTACCAGGAGCTGCTGAAGGCATCAAGTTCTACCTGTACCCTAACCTGACGCGCCTGGAGGACCCAGAGGTAGAACAAACCAAGCGCACCTCAGTCTACCCTCTGTTCCCTAAGCTTAACAATAAACCTTACATTTAACAGTAATACACTGTCTGGATGAGTTTAATACACTGTCTGGATGAGTTTAAACCCAGTAATACACTGTCTGGATGAGTTTAAACCCAGTAATACACTGTCTGGATGAGTTTAAACCAGTAATACACTGTCTGGATGAGTTTAAACCAGTAATACACTGTCTGGATGAGTTTAAACCAGTAATACACTGTCTGGATGAGTTTAAACCCAGTAATACACTGTCTGGATGAGTTTAAACCCAGTAATACACTGTCTGGATGAGTTTAAACCCAGTAATACACTGTCTGGATGAGTTTAAACCCAGTAATACACTGTCTGGATGAGTTTAAACCCAGTAATACACTGTCTGGATGAGTTTAAACCAGTAATACACTGTCTAGATGAGTTTAAACCAGTAATACACTGTCTGGATGAGTTTAAACCAGTAATACACTGTCTGGATGAGTTTAAACCCAGTAATACACTGTCTGGATGAGTTTAAACCCAGTAATACACTGTCTGGATGAGTTTAAACCAGTAATACACTGTCTGGATGAGTTTAAACCCAGTAATACACTGTCTGGATGAGTTTAAACCCAGTAATACACTGTCTGGATGAGTTTAAACCAGTAATACACTGTCTGGGTGAGTTTAAACCCAGTAATACACTGTCTGGATGAGTTTAAACCAGTAATACACTGTCTGGATGAGTTTAAACCCAGTAATACACTGTCTGGATGAGTTTAAACCCAGTAATACACTGTCTGGATGAGTTTAAACCAGTAATACACTGTCTGGATGAGTTTAAACCCAGTAATACACTGTCTGGATGAGTTTAAACCCAGTAATACACTGTCTGGATGAGTTTAAACCAGTAATACACTGTCTGGATGAGTTTAAACCAGTAATACACTGTCTGGATGAGTTTAAACCAGTAATACACTGTCTGGATGAGTTTAAACCCAGTAATACACTGTCTGGATGAGTTTAAACCCAGTAATACACTGTCTGGATGAGTTTAAACCAGTAATACACTGTCTGGATGAGTTTAAACCCAGTAATACACTGTCTGGATGAGTTTAAACCCAGTAATACACTGTCTGGATGAGTTTAAACCCAGTAATACACTGTCTGGATGAGTTTAAAACCAGTAATACACTGTCTGGATGAGTTTAAACCCAGTAATACACTGTCTGGATGAGTTTAAACCAGTAATACACTGTCTGGATGAGTTTTAAACCCAGTAATACACTGTCTGGATGAGTTTAAACCCAGTAATACACTGTCTGGATGAGTTTAAACCAGTAATACACTGTCTGGATGAGTTTAAACCCAGTAATACACTGTCTGGATGAGTTTAAACCAGTAATACACTGTCTGGATGAGTTTAAAACCCAGTAATACACTGTCTGGATGAGTTTAAACCCAGTAATACACTGTCTGGATGAGTTTAAACCAGTAATACACTGTCTGGATGAGTTTAAACCAGTAATACACTGTCTGGATGAATTTAAACCCAGTAATACACTGTCTGGACGAGTTTAAACCCAGTAATACACTGTCTGGATGAGTTTTAAACCCAGTAATACACTGTCTGGATGAGTTTAAACCAGTAATACACTGTCTGGATGAGTTTAAACCCAGTAATACACTGTCTGGATGAGTTTAAACCCAGTAATACACTGTCTGGATGAGTTTAAACCAGTAATACACTGTCTGGATGAGTTTAAACCCAGTAATACACTGTCTGGATGAGTTTAAACCCAGTAATACACTGTCTGGATGAGTTTAAACCCAGTAATACAATGTCTAGGTGAGTTTAAACCCAGTAATACACTGTCTGGATGAGTTTAAACCCAGTAATACACTGCCTGGACGAGTTTAAACCCTTTTCATTTCCCCGCTAGGTGTGGATCGACGCAGGGACTCAGATCTTCTTCTCCTATGCAATCTGTCTGGGAGCGATGACCTCTCTGGGAAGTTACAACAAGTACAAGTACAACTGTTACAGGTACAAGTACAACTGTTACAGTAGATAATACAACAAGTACAAGTACAACTGTTACAGGTAGATAATACAACAAGTACAACTGTTACAGTAGATAATACAATTACAACTGTTACAGGTAGATAATACAATACAATACAACTGTTACAGGTAGATAATACAACAAGTACAATACAACTGTTACAGTAGATAATACAACAATACAACTGTTACAGGTAGATAATACAACAATACAACTGTTACAGTAGATAATACAACAATACAACTGTTACAGTAGATAATACAACAATACAACTGTTACAGTAGATAATACAACAATACAACTGTTACAGTAGATAATACAACAATACAACTGTTACAGGTAGATAATACAACAATACAACTGTTACAGGTAGATAATACAACAATACAACTGTTACAGGTAGATAATACAACAATACAACTGTTACAGGTAGATAATACAAGTACAACTGTTACAGGTAGATAATACAACAATACAACTGTTACAGGTAGATAATACAACAATACAACTGTTACAGTAGATAATACAACAATACAACTGTTACAGGTAGATAATACAACAATACAACTGTTACAGTAGATAATACAACAATACAACTGTTACAGTAGATAATACAACAATACAACTGTTACAGTAGATAATACAACAATACAACTGTTACAGGTAGATAATACAACAATACAACTGTTACAGTAGATAATACAACAATACAACTGTTACAGGTAGATAATACAACAATACAACTGTTACAGGTAGATAATACAACAATACAACTGTTACAGGTAGATAATACAATACAACTGTTACAGGTAGATAATACTACAATACAACTGTTACAGGTAGATAATACAACAATACAACTGTTACAGGTAGATAATACAACAATACAACTGTTACAGTAGATAATACAATACAACTGTTACAGTAGATAATACAACAATACAACTGTTACAGGTAGATAATACAACAATACAACTGTTACAGGTAGATAATACAACAATACAACTGTTACAGTAGATAATACAACAATACAACTGTTACAGTAGATAATACAACAATACAACTGTTACAGGTAGATAATACAACAAGTACAACTGTTACAGTAGATAATACAACAATACAACTGTTACAGGTAGATAATACAATACAACTGTTACAGTAGATAATACAACAATACAACTGTTACAGTAGATAATACAACAATACAACTGTTACAGGTAGATAATACAACAATACAACTGTTACAGTAGATAATACAACAATACAACTGTTACAGGTAGATAATACAACAAGTACAACTGTTACAGGTAGATAATACAACAAGTACAACTGTTACAGGTAGATAATACAATACAACTGTTACAGGTAGATAATACAATACAACTGTTACAGGTAGATAATACAACAATACAACTGTTACAGGTAGATAATACAATACAACTGTTACAGTAGATAATACAACAATACAACTGTTACAGGTAGATAATACAATACAACTGTTACAGTAGATAATACAACAATACAACTGTTACAGGTAGATAATACAATACAACTGTTACAGTAGATAATACAACAAGTACAACTGTTACAGTAGATAATACAACAATACAACTGTTACAGTAGATAATACAACAATACAACTGTTACAGTAGATAATACAACAATACAACTGTTACAGTAGATAATACAATACAACTGTTACAGGTAGATAATACAACAATACAACTGTTACAGTAGATAATACAACAATACAACTGTTACAGGTAGATAATACAACAATACAACTGTTACAGTAGATAATACAATACAACTGTTACAGTAGATAATACAAGTACAACTGTTACAGTAGATAATACAACAATACAACTGTTACAGGTAGATAATACAACAATACAACTGTTACAGGTAGATAATACAACAATACAACTGTTACAGGTAGATAATACAATACAACTGTTACAGTAGATAATACAACAATACAACTGTTACAGGTAGATAATACAATACAACTGTTACAGGTAGATAATACAATACAACTGTTACAGGTAGATAATACTACAATACAACTGTTACAGGTAGATAATACAATACAACTGTTACAGTAGATAATACAACAAGTACAACTGTTACAGTAGATAATACAACAATACAACTGTTACAGGTAGATAATACAACAATACAACTGTTACAGGTAGATAATACAACAATACAACTGTTACAGGTAGATAATACAACAATACAACTGTTACAGTAGATAATACAACAATACAACTGTTACAGGTAGATAATACAACAATACAACTGTTACAGTAGATAATACAACAATACAACTGTTACAGGTAGATAATACAATACAACTGTTACAGGTAGATAATACAATACAACTGTTACAGGTAGATAATACAACAATACAACTGTTACAGTAGATAATACAACAATACAACTGTTACAGTAGATAATACAACAATACAACTGTTACAGGTAGATAATACAACAATACAACTGTTACAGGTAGATAATACAACAAGTACAACTGTTACAGGTAGATAATACAACAAGTACAACTGTTACAGTAGATAATACAACAATACAACTGTTACAGTAGATAATACAACAATACAACTGTTACAGGTAGATAATACAACAAGTACAAGTACAACTGTTACAGGAATGTTGGTTACCCAGTAAACACGGTCAGAACTTGGACCAGTTAGTGACGTCTTGATTTACATTTTAGGCATTTAGCAGTTGCTATTAAAGGCCATACAAACCAGTGAATTAGCAACACAAATTATTCAAGTGAATAATTAGCATTTTTGAAAAACATATTGAAGTCAATGCCTAAACCAGGGGTCAGCAACCTGCGGCTCAGGGGCCGCATGCGGCTCCAGAACACAGCCCTAGTGGCTCCCTGGCTGTAGCATTATTACACACACACTGGGGTGATCCACACCAAAATAATATAAACATTTCAGTCACCCAAAACGTGTTGCACTGTCTGACAGTTGCCAGTTAAAGTAGCACTTGGCCATGTCAAAAAATCCCAGCAGTTATCAGAGGTGGAGCTTTCAATCTGAACCACCCATTTTCAAAGGTTTACTCAGTTTACTATGTCATTAATATACCTTAGAGATGTTGTGTGGACTAGAAATGGAGTTCTTAAAGACTCCTTTATTTTTTTTAGAAACTCCATTTCTGAAGAAAGGTTGTGTTAATGATTCTTCTTTGAGGACCTTTTTTCTGAGAGTGTGCAAATGGAACCAAATGGACCCGTCAGGGTCCATTTGGTTCACATTTGCACACTCCCAGGAAAAAAATAATAATAATAAAATGCGGCTCCAGACAGATTTTGAAATTATTTTTGGGTTGAAAATGGCTCTTTCAACATCTTGGGTTGCCGACCCCTGGCCTAACCCTAGCCCTAACCCTGACCCCTGGCCTAACCCTAGCCCTAGAGAAAATGTAGTGACCATCCGATGGTCACTACAGAGGAGTAAATCTACCCCAAAATGCATTGCACGCTTCACCTC
Organism: Benthosema pterotum; assembly: GCA_039105355.1. NCBI lineage: Eukaryota > Metazoa > Chordata > Actinopteri > Myctophiformes > Myctophidae > Benthosema > Benthosema pterotum. Next base: position 717,156 of record CM076983.1, on the reverse strand, counting down.
TTCAGCACACGTGTGCACGTTTGGGTGTGTGCGCTGCTTCTGCATGCATGCGCTCCATAGATGCGCTCCAACTCAGATGAGGTAGAATAAGTTGATCCAGCGAAATAAAACAACACATACAAACTTTTTAAAACGTTTGTTTCCCCATCTCTTTTCCTCCCTAATAGTAATCTGATTATGACCCAGCACATGACGTTAGAAGAGGAATCAGTTGCTGTACAATATATTTATGTGAGAATATGAGGATACCATAATACATCATGCTGCATGTCACAAACGGACGTCATATTGTAGAACGGCTATGTTGGTATATTACCCAGGCATAGGGTTTTGTTAATGCTTGACAAGGTGGTTTGTTTTGTATCTGATTAATATGGATCTAATATTAATATATTGATGATAACAGACGTATGTTATTTAAAGAGAGTTACTTCATTCATTCATTCAATAATTAGTAGGCCAGCTTAATTCTATCGATTTTCTTTCTGACACAGCAGCAGTAATCAGCACTTGACTGGTTTCTTTATAGCAGTTGATTTTTCATATCCATATGAATTAAATGGTCGGGATGATGTGTTTATTTTATAGCTCTTCTTTTGCAATGCAGATAAAAAGCACATTAACCCGGCCGCGGCCGTGGGCTTATAGCGCCCTCTACTGACAGCACCGGTGCTCCCCTTATAGGGGATACTGTCTGAAATCCACACTACTATAGTTGACTAACTCTGGAGCCCCATATGGGGAGTATGGAGTAGGGAGCATCCCTATGCATTCATCACTACTATAGTTGACTAACTCTGGAGCCCCATATGGGGAGTATGGAGTAGGGAGCATCCCTATGCATTCGGACACAGCCTCTGTCTCTCTCTCTGTCTCTCTGTGCGGCTGTGGCTCAGGAGGTAGAGCAGGTTGGCCAATGATCCAGTGGTCAGCGGTTCGAATCCCGGCTCCTCCTGTCTACATGTGGAAGTGTCCTTGGGCAAGACACTGAACCCCACCTTGCCTCCAGTGGTTGACACTGCTGGTGTATGAATGTGTGAAGTTTAGGACGCTGGCGTTGACTGTTCGCCGCTCTACTTCCCAATGTATGAATGAATGGACCATTGTAAGCGCTTTGAGTATTCACGCTGTGCATAGAAAAGCGCTATAAAAATGCAATGCATTATTATTATTATTATTATCTCTCTCTGTGACATCATCAAACAGGGACTGTCTGCTGCTAGGAGGACTGAACAGTGTCTCTCTCTCTCTCTGCCTGTCTGTCTCTCTCTCCCTGTCTGTCTCTCTCTCTAACAGGGACTGTCTGCTGCTAGGAGGACTGAACAGTGTCTCTCTCTCTCTGTCTCTCTCTCTAACAGGGACTGTCTGCTGCTAGGAGGACTGAACAGTCTCTCTCTCTCTCTCTCTCCCTGTCTGTCTCTCTCTCTGTCTGTCTGTCTGTCTGTCTGTCTGTCTGTCTGTCTGTCTGTCTGTCTGTCTGTCTGTCTGTCTGTCTGTCTGTCTGTCTGTCTGTCTGTCTGTCTCTCTAACAGGGACTGTCTGCTGCTAGGAGGACTGAACAGTGTCTCTCTCTCTCTCTGTCTGTCTCACTCTCCCTGTCTGTCTCTCTCTCTCTCAGGGACTGTCTGCTGTTAGGAGGACTGAACAGTGTCTCTCTCTCTGTCTCTCTCTCTGTGACATCATCAAACAGGGACTGTCTGCTGCTAGGAGGACTGAACAGTGTCTCTCTCTCTGCCTGTCTGTCTCTCTCTCTAACAGGGACTGTCTGCTGCTAGGAGGACTGAACAGTGTCTCTCTCCCTCTGTCTGTCTGTCTCTCTGTCTGTCTCTCTATCTTCTAACAGGGACTGTCTGCTGCTAGGAGGACTGAACAGTGTCTCTCTCTCTGCCTGTCTGTCTCTCTCTCTAACAGGGACTGTCTGCTGTTAGGAGGACTGAACAGTGTCTCTCTCTCTAACAGGGACTGTCTGCTGCTAGGAGGACTGAACAGTGTCTCTCTCTCTGCCTGTCTGTCTCTCTCTCTAACAGGGACTGTCTGCTGCTAGGAGGACTGAACAGTGTCTCTCTCTCTAACAGGGACTGTCTCCTGCTAGGAGGACTGAACAGTGGGACCAGTTTTGTCTCAGGCTTCGCCATCTTCTCTGTTCTGGGATTCATGGCTCAGGAGCAAGGAGTGGACATCGCTGACGTGGCTGAGTCAGGTATGGATGCTGGTGTGGTAGAGTCAGGTATGGATGCTGGTGTGGTAGAGTCAGGTATGGATGGTGGTGTGGTAGAGTCAGGTATGGATGCTGGTGTGGTAGAGTCAGGTATGGATGACGTGGCTGAGTCAGGTATGGATGACGTGGCTGAGTCAGGTATGGATGCTGGTGTGGCTGAGTCAGGTATGGATGCTGGTGTGGCTGAGTCAGGTATGGATGTGGTGTGGCTGAGTCAGGTATGGATGTGGTGTGGCTGAGTCAGGTATGGATGACGTGGCTGAGTCAGGTATGGATGCTGGTGTGGCTGAGTCAGGTATGGATGCTGGTGTGGCTGAGTCAGGTATGGATGCTGGTGTGGTAGAGTCAGGTATGGATGCTGGTGTGGCTGAGTCAGGTATGGATGCTGGTGTGGCTGAGTCAGGTATGGATGCTGGTGTGGCTGAGTCAGGTATGGATGACGTGGCTGAGTCAGGTATGGATGCTGGTGTGGTAGAGTCAGGTATGGATGCTGGTGTGGTAGAGTCAGGTATGGATGCTGGTGTGGTAGAGTCAGGTATGGATGACGTGGCTGAGTCAGGTATGGATGCTGGTGTGGCTGAGTCAGGTATGGATGACGTGGCTGAGTCAGGTATGGATGCTGGTGTGGCTGAGTCAGGTATGGATGTGGTGTGGCTGAGTCAGGTATGGATGCTGGTGTGGCTGAGTCAGGTATGGATGCTGGTGTGGTAGAGTCAGGTATGGATGCTGGTGTGGCTGAGTCAGGTATGGATGCTGGTGTGGCTGAGTCAGGTATGGATGACGTGGCTGAGTCAGGTATGGATGCTGGTGTGGCTGAGTCAGGTATGGATGCTGGTGTGGTAGAGTCAGGTATGGATGCTGGTGTGGTAGAGTCAGGTATGGATGCTGGTGTGGTAGAGTCAGGTATGGATGCTGGTGTGGTAGAGTCAGGTATGGATGCTGGTGTGGTAGAGTCAGGTATGGATGCTGGTGTGGTAGAGTCAGGTATGGATGCTGGTGTGGCTGAGTCAGGTATGGATGTGGTGTGGCTGAGTCAGGTATGGATGCTGGCGTGGCTGAGTCAGGTATGGATGCTGGTGTGGCTGAGTCAGGTATGGATGCTGGTGTGGTAGAGTCAGGTATGGATTCTGATGTAACAGAGTCAGGTATGGATTCTGGTGTAGCAGGTGTGGATTCTGGTGTAGCAGGTGTGGATTCTGATGTAACAGAGTCAGGTATGGATTCTAACTGTGTGCTGTTTTTATGGGCAACTGTTCCATTGTGGCAGTTAGATGATCCTCGACGTCTGTGTCGAAACGGCCCTCGGGTTGTACCCGGAAGCAGACTATACAGAGCCTCTTTGAGTCCTATCTGAGCATAACGGTCATAATAAGTCTATGATAACGCTCACTACTCACGCAGTCTCGCGAGACATCGCCAGACTTTGCGGGTCCTTATTAAATCCCATTCATTTCATGGACTTCCGGCCTGAGAGTGAACTCACAGAGCTCCTCCATGCTCCTCCAGCAGGCGAGCTGCCTGGCGCACAGGAGTGAACGGGAATATCCTAACTCTCCCTCCAGAAGGCTCTGCACCAGACCACAGAACCCAGCAGAGTAGATAGGGTCTGTGGCAGAACTCAGGCTAGAGGAGACACAGAGGAGACACAGAGGAGACAGCTGTAGAGGAGACACAGAGGAGACACAGAGGAGACAGAGAGGAGACACAGAGGAGACACCTGTAGAGGAGACACAGAGGAGACACAGAGGAGACAGCTGTAGAGGAGACACAGAGGAGACACAGAGGAGACACAGAGGAGACAGAGGAGACACAGAGGAGACACAGAGGAGACACAGAGGAGACACAGAGGAGACAGAGGAGACACAGTGGAGACACAGAGGAGACACAGTGGAGACACAGAGGAGACACAGAGGAGACACAGAGGAGACACAGAGGAGACACAGAGGAGACAGAGGAGACACAGAGGAGACACAGAGGAGACACAGAGGAGACACAGAGGAGACAGAGGAGACACAGAGGAGACACAGAGGAGACACAGAGGAGACAGCTGTAGAGGAGACACAGAGGAGACACAGAGGAGACACAGAGGAGACACAGAGGAGACACAGAGGAGACACAGAGGAGACACAGAGGAGACAGCTGTAGAGGAGACACAGAGGAGACACAGAGGAGACACAGAGGAGACACAGAGGAGACACAGAGGAGACACAGAGGAGACACAGAGGAGACACAGAGGAGACAGAGGAGACACAGAGGAGACACAGAGGAGACACAGAGGAGACACAGAGGAGACACAGAGGAGACAGAGGAGACACAGAGGAGACACAGAGGAGACACAGAGGAGACACAGAGGAGACAGAGGAGACAGCTGTAGAGGAGACACAGAGGAGACACAGAGGAGACACAGAGGAGACACAGAGGAGACACAGAGGAGACAGAGGAGACACAGAGGAGACACAGAGGAGACAGAGGAGACAGAGGAGACACAGAGGAGACACAGAGGAGACAGAGGAGACACAGAGGAGACACAGAGGAGACAGAGGAGACAGAGGAGACACAGAGGAGACACAGAGGAGACAGAGGAGACAGAGGAGACACAGAGGAGACACAGAGGAGACAGCTGTAGAGGAGACACAGAGGAGACACAGAGGAGACAGAGGAGACACAGAGGAGACACAGAGGAGACACAGAGGAGACAGAGGAGACACAGAGGAGACACAGAGGAGACACAGAGGAGACAGCTGTAGAGGAGACACAGAGGAGACACAGAGGAGACAGCTGTAGAGGAGACACAGAGGAGACACAGAGGAGACACAGAGGAGACACAGAGGAGACACAGAGGAGACACAGAGGAGACAGAGGAGACACAGAGGAGACACAGAGGAGACACAGAGGAGACACAGAGGAGACAGCTGTAGAGGAGACACAGAGGAGACACAGAGGAGACAGAGGAGACACAGAGGAGACACAGAGGAGACAGAGGAGACACAGAGGAGACAGAGGAGACACAGAGGAGACACAGAGGAGACACAGAGGAGACACAGAGGAGACACAGAGGAGACAGAGGAGACACAGAGGAGACACAGAGGAGACACAGAGGAGACACAGAGGAGACACAGAGGAGACAGAGGAGACAGCTGTAGAGGAGACACAGAGGAGACACAGAGGAGACAGAGGAGACACAGAGGAGACACGGAGGAGACACAGAGGAGACACAGAGGAGACACAGAGGAGACAGCTGTAGAGGAGACACAGAGGAGACAGAGGAGACAGAGAAGACACAGAGGAGACACAGAGGAGACAGAGGAGACACAGAGGAGACACAGAGGAGACACAGAGGAGACACAGAGGAGACAGCTGCCTGCTAGGTGTGAACAGCACTGAGACAGAGAGAAACGATGAGAGAAGATCAGCTTACAGCCCCACAGGGACCCTATGGATATTCTAAATAACACTGGGCTGAACGTCACATATGTGGCAGCACCTGATACTTTATGCCTCAAGGAGGCCAAGGTCAATTTTCTGTTTTTACAGATTATTAAAGTATACAATGTAAGCTTTCATTTGATGCATCACTCAAGGAAATTGGAGCATTTTTGTAGGAGTTGTGAGCATTTAAATCTGGGTGTCCCAAAATAGGAAAACTGAGGAAAAGCCATTTTAAGTTTGATAAAAGTTCACACCTACAGCAGAGTAGAAGTGGGTGTTAACAATGGGAGGTGACAACGGTCTTCCACTCCACCCATAATGCCTCATTTAAATACCCTAACCACCCCCACAAACTGTATAGGCTAACTGTATACAGTATATCAGTGGTTTTCAACCTTTTCATACCAGGGACCCACTATTTATTGAGAATTTGAGCGACGGACCACTATTTGATAGACCCCAAAGCTAAAGATTTCTTTTACTTTTGTCAACAATGCTAGGATGATTTCAGAGAAAACAAAACAGTTCAACATACAGATCAAAATGACCATTAATCTTCTAGATTCTCTAGTTGTGTAGACTTGGGATAATTCACATGATGAATATTTTAACTCTTGAGAGTGTAAACATGAAACCAAATGGACCCGCAAGGGATTTTGGTTTCATGTTTACACTCTCAAAGAGTTACATCTGGCTCCTCTCAGGGACCACTGCAGGGACCTGTTGAAAACCCCTGCATTATAGTATAGATCGTTTTGCGGGCAAAAAAAGAAAAACGGCTGATAGCGGTTTTATATCAGACATTTACAGGCAGTAAGAACAATGATCAAAATAAGTCATGTTAAACACATTATAAAAGCCATGGAGGTTTACTCTTTATCAGGACAAACAACGTTATAATATAAATCTTGTGGGGTCTCGCGCTCGATTGTTGTTCATTCAGCCTGGATAGGGACACGTTGGAAATAGCCTACATTGTTTTCCACCACCAGACCACCCGTCTTTTAACGTGGTTTGGATATTGAGGGGGAGAAAATAGCCTGGTCACGTGGTTCATGTTCTCACTCAAGCCCATAGACAATGCATTTCGGTTGTCCCTATTTGTTGTCCCCTTTCAATAGAAACCTATGCAGAAATTCCGCCATTAGACTGGCCCCATGAAGTGAACGGTAGATTATATTTTGGCCTTCGTCTCCTTCTGTAATGCCGGGTGAAATGCATGATGGGTAGCCATTGTATCTAGTAGAGTTGCGACATTGAGGGGTCAGAAACTGAGCGCTCAAGCGCTGTTCATGTAGCACAAATAGGGACAAACTGGAGTTGGAAATTAATCGAAGGCGTACAAATACGAGCTGTTTTATGGATGTTTTCAACATGTCAATGTACAGTTATTGTACAGTAGCCGTTTTACTGTACGATAGTGTTTATGTTGTACTATTACTAAAACGATCTAAAATAAAGCAACTTAAGACCGTTAAAGCTGGCTGTTGCCGTATGCAGAAAATCCTCCATTAGACTGCCCCATGAAGTGAACGGAGTTTACTTATCTCTGTCTGTAGGCTAAGCTAACTAGCTACGTCAACGCATGGACGGGAACAGGATGGATTTTATGGGGCTGATTTTGCTGTGGCCTGGGCAGGGGCAGTTGTTTTACAGACAGGCAAATGGGCAGAGTTGGATTCCTCCTTTAATATCGATGTGTTCACGTCCTCGTCGCAGAAAGTTCACAAAACAGAGACGCGACTGCACACTGGAGCGATTATGACAACAGAGCCTGTTGCTAACGCATTCTCCACACTCATCACAATCTTTTTAAAAGTAAATACGACGAAACGAGCCGTCCGTCGCTCATTCATGCAATGCAGCCATGCGTCGCACGCACACGCACACACCATGCAGGGAGGACGAACTACTTCGGAAGTACATCGGAAAAGTGACATTATTTGGATGTAAACAGCGCAGCTCTGGCTTAAAAACAACAACATCAATGCGGGATGCGGGTGTCTTGTAATGCACTGGACCTGCTGTAACCAGAGACCGAGTGACCAAGTGTGACCAATCACAATCATGTATGCAAATCACCGAGTCGCCCCTCTCCCACCCACAAAAAAGACGCTAAAGTACCGATTATAAGTCGCGTTTTTGGCAAATAAATACACATATTTAACTTCTCCAAATCATCTAACTGTTCGGATGAATAGTAAGATCAAAGTCTGAACTGTATCAATATGTTAAAAAGTGAATTTGGGTAAAAAATAAAAAATACACTTTCATGGCTCCCAGGGGAAAATAGTCTTGTCCGACAAGAGGCACAAAGCACCAGGTGGGATCACATGTTTCAGCAGCAGTAACACCAGCCTGCTGGACTTAGAGAATGACACTGATTGATTCTTTTAGTTTCTGATCAACCGATGCCCTTTATGTCCAAGATGACGTCCAGCCAGGTGTGTTCTGACCGCTCTCTCTCTCTGTCTCTGTCTCTGTCTCGGTCTCTGTCTCTCTGTCTCTCTGTCTCTCTGTCTCTCTCTCTCTCTCATCTCTCTTCTCTCTCTCTCTCTCTCTCTCATCTCTCTCTCTCTCTGTCTCTCTCTGTCTCTGTCTCTCCTCTCTCTCTTCTCTCCTCTCTCCTCTCTCTCTCTCTCCTCTCTCTCCTCTCTCTCTCTCTCTCTCTCTCTCTCTCTCTCTGGTTCTCTGCTCTGTTCTCTGTCTCTGTCTCTGTCTCTCTCTCTCTCTCTCCTCCCTCTCTCTCTCTCCTCTCTCTCTCTCTCTCTCTCTCTCTTTCTCTGCTCTGTCTCTCTCTCTCTCTCCTCTCTCTCTCTCTCTGTCTCTCTATCTCTCTCTCTCTCTCTCTCTCTCTCTCTCTCTCTCTCTCTTCTCTCTCTCTCTCCTCTCTCTCCTCTCTCTCTCTCTCTCTCTCTCTCTTTCTCTGTCTCTGTCTCTGTCTCTGTCTCTCTCTCTCTCTCTCTCCTCTCTCTCTCTCTCTCTCTCTCTCTCTCTCTCTCTCTCTCTCCTCTCCTCTCTCTCTCTCTCTCTCTCTCTCTCTCTCTCTCTCTCTCAGGTCCAGGCCTGGCCTTCATAGCCTATCCTAAAGCTGTGTCCATGATGCCTCTGCCAACCTTCTGGGCAATCCTGTTCTTCATCATGTTGTTACTGCTGGGCCTGGACAGCCAGGTCAGTACCCTCCTACAATACCCTGACCCTCCTACAATACCCTGACCCCTCCTACAATACCCTGACCCCTCCTACAATACACTGACCCCTCATACAATACACTGACCCCTCATACGATACCCTGACCCCTCCTACAATACCCTGACCCCTCCTACAATACCCTGACCACTCCTACAATACCCTGACCCCTCCTACAATACACTGACCCCTCATACGATACCCTGAACCCTCCTACAATACCCTGACCCCTCCTACAATACCCTGACCCCTCCTACAATACCCTGACCCCTCCTACAATACCCTGACCCCTCCTACAATACCCTGACCCTCCTACAATACCCTGACCCCTCCTACAATACCCTGACAATACCCTGACCCCTCCTACAATACCCTGACCCTCCTACAATACCCTGACCCCTCCTACAATACCCTGATACCCTGACCCCTGACCCCTCCTACAATACCCTGATACCCTGACCCCTGACCCCCTCCTACAATACCCTGACCCCTCCTACAATACCCTGATACCCTGACCCCTGACCCCTCCTACAATACCCTGACCCCTCCTACAATACCCTGACAATACCCTGACCCCTGACCTCTCCTACAATACCCTGACCCCTGACCCCTCCTACAATACCCTGACCCCTCCTACAATACCCTGACCCCTCCTACAATACCCTGACCCCTGACCTCTCCTACAATACCCTGACCCCTGACCCCTCCTACAATACCCTGACCCTCCTACAATACCCTGACCCTTCCTACAATACCCTGACCCTCCTACAATACCCTGACCCCTCCTACAATACCCTGATCCCTCCTACAATACCCTGACCCCTCCTACAATACCCTGACCCCTCCTACAATACCCTGACCCCTCCGACAATACCCTGACAATATCCTGACCCTCCTACAATACCCTGACCCCTCCTACAATACCCTGACCCCTCCTACAATATCCTGACCCTCCTACAATACCCTGACCCTTCCTACAATACCCTGACCCCTCCTACAATACCCTGACCCCTCCCCCTCCTACAATACCCTGACCCTCCTACAATACCCTGACCCCTCCTACAATACCCTGACCCCTCCGACAATACCCTGACAATACCCTGACCCCTCCTACAATACCCTGACCCCTAACCCTAACCTAACTTTAAAGCTGTGATGGACAGGTACAGTCATACCCAATCCCCACTCATATACCCTGACCCAAACTGTAACTGCACAAATCTGTTCTATTTTCACATCATGCCAACAACAAGCTCATCTGTACCGCCGCGTGGTCTTTGATTATTCTCCGTTAAGCTGTCAGACCCCAGGGTGGGTCCGGGGAGGATCTTCCGTGTCGATCACATTTCCACCTTCCAGTGTAATTGTAGAAGATTCTCCTGCGCAGTCAGAGTCACAGCAAAGATCAGCAGCTTGATCTGCTGCCAGAGCTCAGATCACATAACCTCCATGATGTCCACAGATTGTGGAGGATCCCTCAGATCACATAACCTCCATGATGGTCCCTCATCCGCATCATGACAGGAGACAGACAGTAGGTTGTAAACAGTCATATATGTCAGTGGGTGTCAACCAGTGGTCCGGGGACCACCAGTGGTCCTTGAGAGGGTTCCTGGTGGTCCTCAGGCTAAATGATGAAAACCTGTTTAACCAGGTGTAATTCTTTGAGTTAAAATATTCATCATGTGAATCATCCCAAGTCTACACAACTAGAGAATGTAGAAGATTAATGGTCATTTTGATCTGTATGTTGGACTGTTTGGTTTCCCCAAATCCAGCCTGGAATTGTGTACTTTAAAAGCAAAAGAAATCTTTGGTTTTTGGGTCTGTGGGGCTAAAATGTCATCAAATGGCTCAAATTCTGAATAAATAGTGGGCCCTGGTATTGAAAAGGTTGAAAACCACTGGTATATGTGACTGTTCTGACAGAATCTAAAGCTCTTTGCACACCGATGTGTTTTCTGGGAAAAAAATAATCGGTCTCCCGTTAAGACAGCACTCTTACACACGGAATTCTGCATCTAATCCCCGTTAAAGGTTTTTGGACCAGGCTAAGTTTTGACTGAATTCCGCCATGCATTATTATTGTATGCTCTCAAACTGTCTGCTATAAAGCAGCTAACTCCACCAACTCTCACTGTCTGCTATAAAGCAGCTAACTCCACCAGCTCTCACTGTCTGCTATAAAGCAGCTAACTCCACCAACTCTCACTGTCTGCTATAAAGCAGCTAACTCCACCACCTCTCACTGTCTGCTATAAAGCAGCTAACTCCACCAACTCTCACTGTCTGCTATAAAGCAGCTAACTCCACCACCTCTCACTGTCTGCTATAAAGCAGCTAACTCCACCAGACTGTCTGCTATAAAGCAGCTAACTCCACCACCTCTCACTGTCTGTTATAAAGCAGCTAACTCCACCACCTCTCACTGTCTGCTATAAAGCAGCTAACTCCACCAGACTGTCTGCTATAAAGCAGCTAACTCCACCAGACTGTCTGCTATAAAGCAGCTAACTCCATCACCTCTCACTGTCTGCTATAAAGCAGCTAACTCCACCACCTCTCACTGTCTGCTATAAAGCAGCTAACTCCACCACCTCTCACTGTCTGCTATAAAGCAGCTAACTCCACCACCTCTCACTGTCTGCTATAAAGCAGCTAACTCCACCAGACTGTCTGCTATAAAGCAGCTAACTCCATCACCTCTCACTGTCTGCTATAAAGCAGCTAACTCCACCACCTCTCACTGTCTGCTATAAAGCAGCTAACTCCACCAGACTGTCTGCTATAAAGCAGCTAACTCCACCACCTCTCACTATCTGCTATAAAGCAGCTAACTCCACCACCTCTCACTGTCTGCTATAAAGCAGCTAACTCCACCAGACTGTCTGCTATAAAGCAGCTAACTCCATCACCTCTCACTGTCTGCTATAAAGCAGCTAACTCCACCACCTCTCACTGTCTGCTATAAAGCAGCTAACTCCACCACCTCTCACTGTCTGCTATAAAGCAGCTAACTCCACCAGACTGTCTGCTATAAAGCAGCTAACTCCACCACCTCTCACTGTCTGCTATAAAGCAGCTAACTCCACCAGACTGTCTGCTATAAAGCAGCTAACTCCACCACCTCTCACTGTCTGCTATAAAGCAGCTAACTCCACCACCTCTCACTGTCTGCTATAAAGCAGCTAACTCCACCACCTGTCACTATCTGCTATAAAGCAGCTAACTCCACCACCTCTCACTGTCTGTTATAAAGCAGCTAACTCCACCACCTCTCACTGTCTGCTATAAAGCAGCTAACTCCACCACCTCTCACTGTCTGCTATAAAGCAGCTAACTCCACCAGACTGTCTGCTATAAAGCAGCTAACTCCACCACCTCTCACTGTCTGCTATAAAGCAGCTAACTCCACCACCTCTCACTGTCTGCTATAAAGCAGCTAACTCCACCACCTCTCACTGTCTGCTATAAAGCAGCTAACTCCACCACCTCTCACTGTCTGCTATAAAGCAGCTAACTCCACCAGACTGTCTGCTATAAAGCAGCTAACTCCACCACCTCTCACTGTCTGCTATAAAGCAGCTAACTCCACCACCTCTCACTGTCTGCTATAAAGCAGCTAACTCCACCAGACTGTCTATTATAAAGCAGCTAACTCCACCACCTCTCACTGTCTGCTATAAAGCAGCTAACTCCACCAGACTGTCTGCTATAAAGCAGCTAACTCCACCACCTCTCACTGTCTGCTATAAAGCAGCTAACTCCACCAGACTGTCTATTATAAAGCAGCTAACTCCATCACCTCTCACTGTCTGCTATAAAGCAGCTAACTCCACCACCTCTCACTGTCTGCTATAAAGCAGCTAACTCCACCACCTGTCACTATCTGCTATAAAGCAGCTAACTCCACCACCTCTCACTGTCTGTTATAAAGCAGCTAACTCCACCACCTCTCACTGTCTGCTATAAAGCAGCTAACTCCACCACCTCTCACTGTCTGCTATAAAGCAGCTAACTCCACCAGACTGTCTGCTATAAAGCAGCTAACTCCACCACCTCTCACTGTCTGCTATAAAGCAGCTAACTCCACCACCTCTCACTGTCTGCTATAAAGCAGCTAACTCCACCACCTCTCACTGTCTGCTATAAAGCAGCTAACTCCACCACCTCTCACTGTCTGCTATAAAGCAGCTAACTCCACCAGACTGTCTGCTATAAAGCAGCTAACTCCACCACCTCTCACTGTCTGCTATAAAGCAGCTAACTCCACCACCTCTCACTGTCTGCTATAAAGCAGCTAACTCCACCAGACTGTCTATTATAAAGCAGCTAACTCCATCACCTCTCACTGTCTGCTATAAAGCAGCTAACTCCACCACCTGTCACTGTCTGCTATAAAGCAGCTAACTCCACCACCTCTCACTGTCTGCTATAAAGCAGCTAACTCCACCACCTCTCACTGTCTGCTATAAAGCAGCTAACTCCACCAGACTGTCTGCTATAAAGCAGCTAACTCCACCACCTCTCACTGTCTGCTATAAAGCAGCTAACTCCACCACCTCTCACTGTCTGCTATAAAGCAGCTAACTCCACCACCTCTCACTGTCTGCTATAAAGCAGCTAACTCCACCAGACTGTCTGCTATAAAGCAGCTAACTCCACCACCTCTCTTTGAATCGTTGAATGGTTGAATTGTTGAATCACAGAGTAACTGAATCACTGAATTAATCTACAAATTATGAGCTTGTAGATCTGCTATTCTCCACAGTTTGTGGAGGTGGATGATAGATGGTAGATCTAGTAGATCTAGTAGATCTATGACTGATCTCTGTGTTCTATATATCTACAGTTCGTAGAAGTGGAAGGACAGATCACCTCGCTGGTAGATCTAGTAGATCTAATTGATCTCTATGTTCTATATATCTACAGTTTGTAGAGGTGGAAGGACAGATCACTTCGCTGGTAGATCTAGTAGATCTCTAAATGATCTCTGGTAGATCTAGTAGATCTCTAACTGATCTCTGGTAGATCTAGTAGATCTCTAAATGATCTCTATGTTTTATATATCTACAGTTCGTGGAAGTGGAAGGACAGATCACCTCGCTGGTAGATCTAGTAGATCTCTAAATGATCTCTATGTTTCTCTACAGTTTGTAGAGGTGGAAGGACAGATCACTTCGCTGGTAGATCTCTACCCGTCTCTCCTCAGGAAAGGATACAGGAGAGAGATCTTCATAGCTGTGATCTGCTCTATGAGCTATCTGCTGGGATTAACCATGGTTACCAAGGTAACACACACACACACACACACACACACACACACACACACACACACACACACACACACACACACACACACACACACACACACACACACACACACACACACACACACCTGCAGTGACATGCGGTGAGGGGTGGGGTTGGGGTGCTCCCTGAGAGGATTCCAGTTGGTCCCCAGGCTAGATGATGGAAAGTTGTTTAAACCAAAGTTGAAGTTGATTAAACCAAATGGACCCGCAAGGTTCCATTTGGTTTCATGTTTACATTCTCAACAGCTAAAATATTCATCATGTGAATTATCCCAAGTCTACACAACTAGAGAATGTAGAAGATTAATGGTCATTTTGATCTGTATGTTGGACTGTTTGGTTTCCCCAAATCCAGCCTGGAATTGTGGACAAAAGCAAGATAAATCTTTTTTGGGGTCTGAGAGGCTAAAATGTCATCAAATAGTGGTCCGTGGCTCAAATTCTGAATAAATATTGGGCCCTGGTATGAAAAAGGTTGATAACCGCTGCACTAAGGCACTGACTCACTAGTCAGATTTATAGGCATACAATTATAAATTAAATGAATTAATTAAATTATCCCAAATTGTCCCATTCTTGATTAAATTGAAAAACATTTTAAACACACCACTGCAGTATTCTTACCTTTACTTAGGCAGGGAAAGCAATACAGCACAGCTACAAGCTAGTCTTTTTTAGAATACCAATCCAGTTTTGATTTTTTTTTTTATCTTAGATATCAAATCCTCCATTGTCAGGGCAAAAAAGCTGTGCAGTTTGCACAAGAAGCTGTTGTTGGTTGTTGATATTTTTTCTTTTTTACTCTTGCATTTACACGTGTTGTGAACTAGGCTCACTGTCGCCCCCATCTTTGAGGCAGAGGTACTGGCTGCCTCAAGGCCTGCATTGTCCTGCTGGCTGCAGGCACGTGCCGTTTGCACACGCTCGATGCAGTGTGTGAGTGGTGCACACGCTCACACGCACGCCCTGAGAGGCACTACCTGTCACTGCCTCAACTCCTGTAATTCTCGTCTCTCTGTTTTTATTTGAACAAGAAATACAGCTATTTTGACTATGAAAAGGATCAAAACATATCGGAAACACAGCAAAATTGCATTAAAAGCATAGTCCACAGGACAAATATTAATACTTATTTAATTATATTATTCCTTTTTAAAGGTAGGGAAGTGATTTCACTTTTGTCAGATATCACCCAAAAATATTTTTTTTTCTGTTAAAATGCTCTATTATAAGGTGTGGAAACCATATATGGAGTTTCCCCCTCCCCCACGTTAGCAGAGGAGCTAATAAAAGTTCCCCAGGTGGTAGCGAATTCTCCTCCAATCAGGATCGAGCAGCAGGCTCACATAGTGTAGCTACTGTTTGCGCCCCTAGTGCACCAGGCTGGTACTACACCCCTAGTGCACCAGGCTGGTACTACACCCCTAGTGCACCAGGCTGGTACTACACCCCTAGTGCACCAGGCTGGAACTACAGGATGAATTTCAAATCACTTACCCTACCTTTAATATCTTATGGTGACAGCTGAGGAAACCATTTTGAGCCCTTTACCTCCCCTGGTGGCAAGGTGAGGCACTGCTTCACCTGCCTCCCCCCACTGCACGTCACTGACACACACACACACACACACACACACACACACACAACACACACACACACACACACACACACACACACTCTCTACATGGTTACCATGGTAACACCCCCCCTCCACACACACACACACACACACACACTCTACATGGTTACCATGGTAACACCCCCCCCCACCACACACACACACACACACACACACCCTCTACATGGTTACCATGGTAACACACACACACATCCTGCAGGTCATTAGAATTTGGAGCGTCAATAATGACGTTCTGCTGTGACACCTGTTGACCTCTGGACACTGTTGGACAGCGTCCAACATTCCTCTGAAACACACACACACACCACACACACACACACACACACACACACGCACGCTGCACACACACACACACACACACACACACACACACACACACACACATCACCCCCCCCCCCCCCCCCCCCCCCCCCCCCCCCCCCACACACACACACACACACACACACACACACACGCAGCCCCACATGAGGTTTGGAGCCATGCTCATTGGCTCATGAGCGAATCAGGTCTGGTCCGAAAGCCTATACCACCAGTCCTGGGCCTGGGCCTACCAAATAATTATCCATAATAATTAAAACCAGTCATCAAAGCCTATACCACCAGTCCTGGGCCTGGGCCTACCAAATAATTATCCATAATAATTAAAACCAGTCATCAAAGCCTATACCACCAGTCCTGGGCCTGGGCCTACCAAATAATTATCCATAATAATTAAAACCAGTCATCAAAGCCTATACCACCAGTCCTGGGCCTGGGCCTACCAAATAATTATCCATAATAATTAAAACCAGTCATCAACAGCTTCAACTCATGATGACCAGCCGGGGAGTACAGTAACATTTTAATTGGGTGGTCAGGTGATTTCTGGACCTTTTGACTTGCAGGTTTTAATTATTTTGGGTAATTATTTGGTAAACTGTGTGATGGGCAGTAGCTTGTTACAAGTAGCTAAGCTACATAGCTTAACTACATTTTCCCGTAACTTGTAGTGTAGCTTACTACATTTGTTCTGGGAATAGCTTGGAGTGAGCTACACTACTTGTTTCGAGTAGCTTGTAGTGAAGCTACACTACTTGTTTCAAGTAAAACGGAAAGTAGCTTACCACATTTTCCCGCACAAATTTTCAAATTCCACCCATTTTAATGGGTAGAAAACCTCTAATATACATCCCAAAACCTAAACATGCCACCTAAATTATTATGATTTTTATTTATATTATTTTTTATTATTATGATTATTATTTAGAAGGTTGTACGTTAAGTTGATATATATATTTATATTATGTAGTGCTGATGTAGCAAGCTACATCAAGCTACTTTTGTCGTGTAGCTTACTACATTTTCCCAGTAACTTGCCCATCACTGCAAAAAGGTTCAAATCCACTGGTCTACCAGTATAACTGTGTATCATCCACTGGTCTACCAGTATAACTGTGTATCATCCACTGGTCTACCAGTATAACTGTGTATCATCCACTGGTCTACCAGTATAACTGTGTATCATCCACTGGTCTACCAGTATAACTGTGTATCATGTTGTTTCTGTCTCTCTCTGGTCTAAAGGCCCTGATACACCTAGCAATGTTTTCATCAACATCAACAAGCAACGTCAACTATCAACGTTGACTTTTCACCTTTCTATAGAAAATGATCAACTCCTGGTTGTTCAGAAAAGTCAGATCTTTAGCGCCCTCTACTGGTCAACATTTCAGAATCCTCCAATCACAGCCCTCCTTGGTGTCACCTGATCCTTTCTCCTAGACTGAAACCATGTCTGCTGCTGCTTCACTGCTGTGGACAAAAACAAGGATTTTGTAACTTTTATTCCGCTAAATGAACATTTTGAGTTGGGTGGCAGTTGGGTGAAAATGATTCAATGCAAACTAAGGCTTCTTTTTAAAAATAAAAAATAAAAATGGGTGGAATTCCCCTTTTAATGTTGCCTGTTGCCATGTGTCTCATCATGTTGCCTGTTGCCATGTGTCTCATCATGTTGCCTGTTGCCATGTATCTCATCATGTTGCCTGTTGCCATGTATCTCATCATGTTGCCTGTTGCCATGTATCTCATCATGTTTCCTGTTGATGTTGACATTGCTAATTGATCAAAATATTGCTAGTGTAGCAGGGCCTTAACAGTATAACTGTGTATCTTCTCTTTCTGTCTCTCTACAGGGTGGTATGTACGTGTTCTAACAGTATAACATGTTGTTTCATGTTGTGTCTCTCTACAGGGTGGTATGTACGTGTTCTACCAGTATAACATGTTGTTTCCTCTCTACAGGGTGGTATGTACGTGTTCTACCAGTATAACATGTTGTTTCATGTTCTCTCTCTACAGGGTGGTATGTACGTGTTCTACCAGTATAACATGTTGTTTCTCTACAGGGTGGTATGTACGTGTTCTACCAGTATAACATGTTGTTTCATGTTGTTTCTCTCTCTACAGGGTGGTATGTACGTGTTCTACCAGTATAACATGTTGTTTCATGTTGTTTCTCTACAGGGTGGTATGTACGTGTTCTACCAGTATAACATGTTGTTTCATGTTGTGTCTCTCTCTACAGGGTGGGATGTACGTGTTCTACCAGTATAACATGTTGTTTCATGTTGTTTCTCTCTCTACAGGGTGGTATGTACGTGTTCTACCAGTATAACATGTTGTTTCATGTTGTTTCTCTCTCTACAGGGTGGTATGTACGTGTTCTACCAGTATAACATGTTGTTTCTCTCTCTACAGGGTGGTATGTACGTGTTCTACCAGTATAACATGTTGTTTCTCTCTCTCCAGGGTGGTATGTACGTGTTCTACCAGTATAACATGTTGTTTCTCTCTCTACAGGGTGGTATGTACGTGTTCTACCAGTATAACATGTTGTTTCTCTCTCTACAGGGTGGTATGTACGTGTTCTACCAGTATAACATGTTGTTTCATGTTGTTTCTCTCTCTACAGGGTGGTATGTACGTGTTCTACCAGTATAACATGTTGTTTCTCTTTCTAACATGTTGTTTCGTGTTGTTTGTCTCTCTACAGGGTGGTATGTACGTCTTCCAGCTCTTTGACTACTACGCTGCCAAAGCTGTGTGTCTCCTCTGGTAGGGTTCTTTGAATGCTGGGGTAGCCTGGGTTTATGGTAAGCAGGGGCGGATGTAACCTTTACACATTGGGGAAAAAATGGTACGGGGCATGGCTTCATGATTAATGTCTCAAGAGTTACATTATATTTACCGTCTGAATTACTTTAATTTTAGTCATTTAGTAAAGTAAGAATTAATAACATCAGTTGTTGTTGAAGTTGCAACAGACACGCAGCATGCATAAAGCTAAAGGTCTGACTCAGAGAGTTTTCTGTTTTCAATGATGAAATGCTGTTGGTTTAGTGGTGACACAGCTGTAGTTAGTAGTTAGTTAGTAGCAGTAGTAGTGTTCCACACATCATTTTAAATATAAGAACTTTAATTTGAAATATCTTGGGTTGTCTACTTGTCTTGCTTGCTATTGTGTTCGGTGGGGCAGTCAGGGCATTTGGGGGGGGGGGGCATTAACTAAAAAATAGCAGATCTACAACCTCATATCGCGCCACCGAGTGACGCGATATGAGCTTGTAGATCTGCCAACAGAAAAACATTGTGAAAAACTGAATTTGAATCTTGAACTAGAATCAAGCATTAGAAACTTCAACTCTAGTCCTTGCAACTAGAATCTATGTCAGAACTACAGTGAGATGAGGTGTCAGGCTAAATCTAGTGTCAGAAACTAGAATCTACCCCCCTGCCCATACCTAGTGTCAGAAACTAGATCTGTGTCAGAAACTAGAATCTAGTCCTGAACTAGAATCTAGGTCAGAAACTAGAATCTAGTGCCTGCAACTAGGTCTAGTGGAGTTACTGATGGTCAGTAACTGAATCTAGTGTCTAACTAGAATTAGTGTCAGAAACTGAATCTAGGCGGAAACTGGAATTACTGGGGTTTTCTAGGCTCTAGTGTCAGAAACTAGAATCTAGTATCAGAAAAAGGTGTTTCACCAATTTGTGAACGGTGTTGTTTCAGAGTCCTGACAGCACACGGCACCGCTCACACCACAAAGAGCTCCTTGTGAGTCTGTCTGTATGTGTGTGTCCGTCCGACAGTAAATAACTAACGACTCACTGAGAACCAACAGAGAAAGAACAGCCTGTTGGAAACAGAGACAGAGCCACACACACACACACACACACACACCACACACACACACACACACACACACACACACACACACACACACACACACACACACACACACACACACACACACACACAGTCTAAGGCCTCCATCCATCCTCACACACACACACACACACACACACCACACACACACACACACACACACACACACACACACACACACACACACACACACACACACACACACACACAGTCTAAAGGCCTCCATCCATCCTCACACACACACACACACACACACACACACACACACACACACACACACACACACACACACACACACCCACCCACACCCCCCCCCCCCCCCCCCCCCCCCCCCCCCCACACACACACACACACACACACACACACACACACACACACACACACACACAGTCTAAAGGCCTCCATCCATCCTCACACACACACACACACACACACACACACACACACACACACACACACACACACACACCACACACACACCACACACACACCCACACCCCCCCCCCCCACACACACACACACACACACACAGTCTAAAGGCCTCCATCCATCCATCCTCACACACACACACACACACACACACACACACACACACACACACACACACACACACCACACACACACACACACACACACACACACACACACACACAGTCTAAAGGCCTCCATCCATCCTCACACAAACAACAACTTGTTTTACCTTTTTAAGAGTCAGAAGTTACTGTAGCATTACCCAGAGGGTGGGTCAGAGATGGGTGTAATTAGTACCATTATTAGTTCTCTCTGTAAATAGTTATATAAACGTCATTACGTCCTACGAAGTGGTAATAATATAGTAGCAGTAGTAGTGTTTCACATAATTTTAAATAGAAGCACTTTAATTTGAAATATCTTGAGTTGTTTTGCATGGCATCGTGTTTGCTGGTGGGGCAGTCTGGGCATTTAGGGGGGCATTGCCCCCCTAAATGCCCATGTCTAGATCTGCACCTGTTCCAGTATCCATCTTATGCAGTGAGGAGTCAGATGCATGTTGTGTAATCTATAATACAAACCTGTAACTAGCTAGAAAATTACTGTAACTGTAATAATAACAGTTGTTTATGGTCTGTAACTCCACCACCAGAAATATGTGGAGAGAAAAGTTGTTTGTCATGGTTTTACGGAGGCAGGAATACTCACAGCTCAGAGCACAGACTAGAACATAACATGTTAAGAAGACCAAAACAAGCTACAGTGAATAGACAACCTTAATAAATACCATTAAAGTTCTGAAGACGTGTTTAAAACAGACGTGTGGAGTTCAGGAGTTCAAAGCAGGCATGTTTAATATCAGTTCTCTAAGCTGCTCAGTGTCTTTAGTAAACTAAACGTGGTTGTGTAAGTTAGTGTGTGTTGTTAAAGAGGGAGAATGATGGGACCTTTTGTAGTTTTCACACTGTTGTATATGTCTAAAGGCCCTGCTACACTAGCAATATTTTGATCAATATCAACTAACAATGTCAACATCAACGGGCAACATGATGAGACACATGGCAACAGGCAACACCTCCCATTAAAAGGGGAATTCCACCCATTTTCATTTTTTTCCTGAGAGTGTACAAATGTGAACCAAATGGACCCGCTAGGGTCCATTTGGTTCGATTGCATTGATTGCATTTGGTTTGATTGCATTGAATCTCCTCCCCTACTGGTTGTGGCGACCACTTATATTGTTTATGAAAAACTAAAACGCCCCCTGGCCGTTGTCATGGCAACGCAGTGATTCTAAATAATAGATAGATCTGCTAATAGTTGCTGAGCCAAATGGACCCCTTGAGTCACCAATTTATAATAATATAAAGGTGTTTGTTTTGTTTTTGATGGACAGGAGCTGATAATTTCTACGATGCCATCGAGGATATGATTGGCTACAGACCAAACCCCTGGATGAAATGGAGTTGGACCATAGTGACGCCTGTACTGTGTATGGTGAGTACAATGTACTTATACATTTATATATTACTGTGTGGTGAGTACAATGTACTTATACATTTATATATTACTGTGTATGGTGAGTACAATGTACTTATACATTTATATATTACTGTGTGGTGAGTACAATGTACTTATACATTTATATATTACTGTGTGGTGAGTACAATGTACTTATACATTTATATATTACTGTATGGTGAGTACAATGTACTTATACATTTATATATTACTGTGTGGTGAGTACAATGTACTTTTTTGATGTGTAGATCTTGTTGAGCTGGTCATTTTGAAAGTAACTCTCGAGTCAAAAAAGTGTGGGCAACCTTGTACTACACTATTACACACTGGTCAGGGGTTGACACTAAGGTCTCGGAGGCACTTGCCCATCGGGCAAGTGCAAGTCAGGTTCTACTTGCCCTCAGGTCATGGTCACTTGCCCCCCAAAAATATATTGTAAAATGCCCCCCAAAAATATATTGTAAATCAAATGGACCCTTGCGGGTCCATTTGGTTTCATTTTTACACTCTCAAGAGTTAAAATTCATCACCTTAATTAGCCCAGGTCTACACAACTAGAGAATGTAGAAGATTAATGGTCATTTTGATGTGTATGTTAAATTACCTGTTTTGTTTCCCAAATCCAGCCTGGAATTGTGGATATCTAGAAAGCAGTGAAAGACACAGAGGCAGAGTGCAATGACTGCCTTCAAGACACATTTATCTTGTGTTGTGTTATAGTGCACTATGTTGTACACTTGCCCGATCGGGCAACCAGGTAGCAGTCTTCACTTGCCCCACCATTTTTTTTTACTTGCCCCGGGCCAGCGGGCAAGTGTTAGTGTCAAGCCCTGCTGGTACACTGATACACTACTACATCACCCCCCCCCCCCCCCCCTCTCCAGGGCTGTTTGACCTCTCATTGGTCAAGTACTGTATAGCCACATGACGACTGGCTGTCCCACTCTGGTTTCTGACCCTTCAATATCCCAACTCTCCTACTATTCTCTGTATAGCCACATGACGACTGGCTGTCCCACTCTGGTTTCTGACCCTTCAATATCCCAACTCTCCTACTATTCTCTGTATAGCCACATGACGACTGGCTGTCCCACTCTGGTTTCTGACCCTTCAATATCCCAACTCTCCTACTATTCTCTGTATAGCCACATGACGACTGGCTGTCCCACTCTGGTTTCTGACCCTTCAATATCCCAACTCTCCTACTATTCTCTGTATAGCCACATGACGACTGGCTGTCCCACTCTGGTTTCTGAC
The DNA here is from genome assembly GCA_039105355.1 of Benthosema pterotum. NCBI lineage: Eukaryota > Metazoa > Chordata > Actinopteri > Myctophiformes > Myctophidae > Benthosema > Benthosema pterotum. Next base: position 693,910 of record CM076983.1, on the reverse strand, counting down.
CCTTCAATATCCCAACTCTCCTACTATTCTCTGTTTTTTTTAGTTTTAGTTTAGTTTATTGGCAC
>CM076983.1:648845-688845 GCA_039105355.1 Benthosema pterotum | reverse complement strand
CTAGTCTTTGTGTTTAATAAATAGCTGCTCTGATGAAGGTCAATATGCTGATAATAAACTCACAAATAAGTTTGGAAACCTAAATCTGGGAAATATTTTCTCCACCTTAACCCTTTGTGTAGTGAACGCATTTCGGTGTTCTAACCATTATGCTGTAACTATTGAAACATATCAGATCTACAAGCTCATAGCGCGCCACCGAGTGGCGCGCTATGAGCTTGTAGTTCTGCTTTTTTTGAAAAATCATGAAATCGTGGCACAAATCTTTGAATATACGCCACAGGAACGTGACGTATTTACAAGCTAAAGTGCTTCTATTTAAAATGATGTGAAACACTACTACTGCTACTAACTAACTACAGCTGTGTCACCACTAAACCAACAGCATTTCATCATTGAAAACAGAAAACTCTCTGAGTCAGACCTTTAGCTTTATGCATGCTGCGTGTCTGTTGCAACTTCAACAACAACTGATGTTATTATTGATGCTTTACTTGACTAATAAAAGTCCTGTAACTGAAAATGGTACGAGTGCGACTTCATCGCCCGTGGTGCTTCGCGCCACGGGCGATGAAGTCGCACCCGTACCATTTTCTCTTGTCCCCCCAATTGGGAAATGTTACATCCGTCCCTGGTGTGCCACTCAGTCACAGGTGTGGGTCAGGCACATGCTTATGTGCCTGACATTTTCTTGTCACTTTCTTGAATTTGTTTATTACTCCATATCTTCACAATCTGCCACAAAGAAAGGTTGAATTTGACATTTCGGCAAATTTATTGAGGGTTCAAATTCAACCCACAGGTTTATCATTACAGCAATGTCTGATGTCTACAAGCCAAATACCTTGTTTTAAAGGTGACTGATCAATGATTAAAACAATACAATATAAAATACAAATTTGTTTTATTGTGACGGAGAAAATAATTTCCAAAGTTAGGTTTCCAAACTTAGGAGAGAAGTTTTAATAACAATAACAGAAATACCACTGGATTTTAACAGTCGCTCACGTTTCATTGTTAGTTAAATTCAGTTTTTTTCTTGTTTGTAATTAAATCACATATGCCTTTTGTAACCATTTTATACTACAGTGCATATCATTATAAACTTCACTGTTGAATACATTTTTGACACTGTCAGGAATTTGTATATGATGATATAAAATGATATAAAAGTTGGTTATTGTGATCCTGAATTAAAACCTCAGTGTGCAATATTCATCCCACTTAAATGTCCCTGTCTGTTATCTATAAAACATTTTAAATATTTATCCCACTTAAATGTCCCTGTCTGTTATCTATAAAACATTTTAAAGACAGAATGATGTGATTATTTTAAATCAGGGGTTTTCAACAGGTGGTCCAGGGACCACCAGTGGTCCCTGAGAGGATTCCAGGTGGTCTCCAGGCTAAATGATGGAAAGTTGGTTAACCAGATGTAACTCTTTGAGAGCATAAACCAATTGGACCCTTGTGGGTCCAATTGGTTTCATGTTTACACTCTCAAGAGTTAAAATATTCATCATGTGAATTATCCCAAGTCTACACAACTAGAGAATGTAGAAGATTAATGGTCATTTTGATCTGTATGTTGGACTGTTTGGTTTCCCAAATCCAGCCTGGAATTGTGTACAAAAGCAAAATAAATCTTTAGTTTTGGGGTCTGTGGGGATAAAATGTCATCAAATGGTGGTCCGTGGCTCAAATGCTGAATAAATAGTGGGCCCTGGGATGAAAAAGATTGAAAACCACTGTTATATGGTTAAATGGCGCCCCCCGTCGGCGGCCTTCCAGTAGGACACCGTAGCTCCACATGCACATAGAAAGCTCCATGTCTGACGTCGTTCACGGCGGCCATCTTGTGAGAGGACTAAATACACTATGCTCTATGGCAGGCCAAACAAAAACAGCTACAACTCGGTCAAAACTTACAAATGGATTGCTTTATTATGGACGTTATCAACGCTATGATTTTGCTAAATTATTTTTCTATTTTTATTTTATTGTTTAATTTATTTAAAAACATCATATAACGGACATCATATATACCTCCACTATGATCTTACCTCCATGATTTGCTGCTTCTGACTTCACTGAAGTAGTTGTTTTGTATGTATTTGAATGCCTTAATGAAATGAACAAGTTGGCCACTATTGTAAACAAGTGTATGCTTAACTAGTGTGTCCAATCAGCTCTGTCAGATTTGATGCAGTTGTACTTGAATTGTACTGTAATTCTCCAAGCTGTTATCAGTTTTGTAGCAGTGTGTACTGGACTTGTACTGTAACTCATCTCTGTTAATAAAAATTTCATTCATTCATTCATTCATTCAATTTATTTAAAAACATCATATAACGGCCCATATGTATGCGGGCGTCTCTGACATTTATACAACAAACCAATCCGTTTGAAAATTGGTTGAGAAATAAGCGAGTTATCATAAAAAGTAAATGCTCATAGACACAATGTTATGACACTCTCACAAGATGGCCGCCATTCCTCATTGGCCAGCAGCGGGGGAGAGACACTATGGAGAGACATCTAGGCTAGCTTTATCAGTGATGGGCAAGTTACTGGGAAAATGCAGTAACCTACACTACTTGTTACGAAAAAATGTAGCTAAGCTACACAACAAGCTATCCCTAGTAAATTGTAGCAAGATACACTACAAGCTACATGACAAAAGTACCTTGATGTAGCTTGCTACATCAACACTACATATATAAAAATATATATCTCAATGTAATGTACAACTTTCTAAATAATAATCATAATAATAAAATAATATCAATAAATGTGTATTATGTATATTAGAGGGATGTATATTTTAGGTTTTCTACCCATTAAAAATGAGCGGAATTTGAAAATGTGTGCGGGAAAATGTAGTAAGCTACAATCCTTGTTACTCAAAATAAGTAGTGTAGCTTTACTACAAGCTACTCGAAAATGTAGTGTAGCTTCACTACAAGCTATTCCCAGAACAAATGTAGTAAGCTACACTACAAGTTACGGGAAAATGTAGTTAAGCTATGTAGCTTAGCTACTTGTAACAAGTTACTGCCCATCACTGAGCTTTATTATATATACCGCCCGGTATCTATAGTTGAAAACACTGCAGCTGGGTGCCTCCATAGATATATATAAGAAAGCTTTCTTATACATATCTATGGTTGGTAACACTGCAGTTAGGTGCCTCCATAGACATATATAATTTATAATATAAGAAAGCCTTCTTATATATCTCTACGGCTGCCTCTCACAGGGAGGGAGCGGCTCCTTTAAGAGGAAGCGAAGTGTCGCGAGATTGCCGCAGCGCGAGCGTCCTCTCCTCTGATTGGTCAGCCACGGTGTTTTGTGCCGCTGTTTAAGATGGCGCCGAGCGCAGCCTAAAGCACAACATTCAGAATAAAACAATACACAACAATAACCATCAATACTACAGTACATTTACGGTCCAACAGCAGTAATAATAATAATAATAACAACAGTAGTGACAGCTGTAGAGACTAGTTAGTTATTATCGCAGTGTCGCTTCGCTCCGGCGCTGCAGCCAGTCAGCGGTGTGTCCACTCAACACTCTGCGGGCAGAGGCGCTCCGCACAGCGGCCTGGAGCGGCTCCACTCCTCGGTCTGACTGAGGGACCACCGGGGGAGCATCAGGGACCCCCTGTCTGTGACTGAGGGACCACCCATCAGGGACCCCCTGTCTGTCTGTCTGTGGGGTTCATTTGGTTAGAGGAGCAGAGCGGAGCGGAGGTAAGAATAAGGAGAGCCCTCTAGACAGACAGAGCTGCGACATTGTGGGGTCAGGAAACACAGCCTGGTCACGTGGTTGGTGTGACTCGCAGAACCCATAGACTCCAGTGCATTCCATGTGCGGTTTGTCCCTTTTCATTAGACGGTTTGTCCCTTTTCATTAGACGGTTTGTCCCTTTTCATTAGACGTCTGTGTGGAAGAGCCTCCATTGGACTGAAGTGAAGCCCCGTGAAGTGAAAGGAGTTGTCGTAACTCTGTCTCTCTGTCTAGAGCAGTGGTTCAACCTCTTTGATCCCAGGGCCCACTGTTTATTCAGAATCTGAGCCACGGACCACCATTTGATGACATTTTAGCCCCACAGACCCCAAAACTGAAGATTTATTTTGCTTTTGTCCACCCGTTTTTAACATTATACTATGTCATTAATACACCTTTAGAGATGATGTTGTGAACACAATAAAAACGTTTCCCCATTCTGTGGAGGTCTGAAGAAAATCATTAACATGGTGAAATACATCTTGATGACATCATCAAGTTGTTTCACCATGCTAATGATGTTTCTTATAGGACCTTCTTTTCTAAGAGTGTACAAATGTGAACCAAATGGACCCTAGCGGGTCCATTTGGTTCACATTTGTACACTCAGGAAAAAAATGAAAATGGGTGGAATTCCCCTTTAAGTTTCATAGCATCTGTCTGATTGGTGACTCTCTTTTATTATCAATTATTAATTATCAATCAATTATTATCAAAGATAATAGATTCAGTCCTAATAATGGCTGAACTAAACAGATTGTGTTAACTTGTACCATTTTTATGTGTGGGGTAGTGCAAAAGTAATATAAAAGTAATATGTAATATTATCAATCAATCCAATTGATCGATCGATCAGTCAGTCAGGTCTTGTTGTTAGTCTGTCAGTGGGGAAGTTAATAGTAATAATAATTATTATTAACCCATTGTGTCCTGACCCTCGATTCCAGTTTCTGACACCAGATTATAGCTGCAGCAACATTCTAGGTTTTGACGCTAGATTCTACAGTAGTTTCTGACACTAGATTCTAGTTATTGACACTAAATTATAGTTTCTGATGCTAGGATCTACTTTTTGACACTATAATCTAGTTTTTGACACTAGAATCTAGTTTTTGACACTAGATTCTATAGTTTCTGACACTAGATTCTATTTTTTTCTGAAAAATCTGTGTTCCTGTGTCAGTGATGCTAACATATTTCAAGTCAAGGACCACCAGAATTATCCATATTTGGCTATGGATCCCCATCTGAAAACATCTGTTCTAGGGGATCCCCCAGAAGCAAAAATTTGAGTTAAAAATGTCTGCTTCCAAAATAATGTATTCAGAGATTTGCAGCACATTTACACAATTTTTCAAAAATAGCAGAACTACAAGCTCATATCGCGCCACTCGGTGGCGCGATATGAGCTTGTAGATCTGCTATTTTTCTATAGCTAAAACACCAAAACGTGTTCAGTACAGAAAGGGTCAATTCATAATAATACTAATTATTATTATTATTAATTCATACAGGATTGCAGTTCAATCCATATGGAATTGTGTTCCATAAAAAGAGAAAACAGACTCTCCAATTGTCTTTTGTGGTTTATTTTTTAATTTTGTGTCCAGTAGGCGTGCTGTAGATCCTAGTGTTCTGGATGGTAGGAGGTCTGTTATGAGACCAGAACAGTGGTCTTGTGGTTAGAGTGTCCGCCCTGGAACTGGGAGGCCGGGGTTCGATTCCTGGTCGTGTCACACAAAAGACTCTAAAAATGGGACCCAATGCCTCCCTGCTTGACACTCAGCATCAAAGGGGTGGATTGGGGGTCAAAATCAGCTAATGATTCCCGAGCAAGGCAAGCCACAGCTCACCGCTCCAAGTGATATCTTGACACTTGACGCTTGACACTAACACTTGCCTGCTTGCCCGGGGCAATTAAAAAAAAATGGTAGTGCAAGTGAAGACTGCTACCTGGTTGCCCGATCGGGCAAGTGTGCAACTATAACACAACACAAGATAAATTTGTCTTGAAGGCAGTCATTGCACTCTGCTCTGTGTCTTTCCCTGCTTTCTAGACGCTATCCACAATTCCAGGCTGGATTTGGGAAACAAAATTAACATACACATCAAAATGACCATTAATCTTCTACATTCTCTAGTTGTGTAGACTTGGGCTAATTTAAGATGATAAATTTTAACTCTTGAGAGTGTAAAAGTGAAACCAAATGGACCCGCAAGGGTTTGGTTTTTTCAGCATCTAGTGCGACAGGAAGGGTTGTATTTTGTCTATGTTTCTGAGATGGAAAAATGCAGCTTTTGTTATTTGTTTATGTGAGACGTGAAGTTATTATTATTAAGGTCTGAGTCGATCATCACCTCCTGACTGGGTTTTACCCATGCAGCTAGATGTCCATAGAGCAGGCCTGCCCACACTTTGATGACCATGCAGCTAGATGTCCATAGAGCAGGCCTGCCCACACTTTGATGACCATGCAGCTAGATGTCCATAGAGCAGGCCTGCCCACACTTTGATGACCATGCAGCTAGATGTCCATAGAGCAGGCCTGCCCACACTTTGATGACCATGCAGCTAGATGTCCATAGAGCAGGCCTGCCCACACTTTGATGACCATGCAGCTAGATGTCCATAGAGCAGGCCTGCCCACACTTTGATGACCATGCAGCTAGATGTCCATAGAGCAGGCCTGCCCACACTTTGATGACCATGCAGCTAGATGTCCATAGAGCAGGCCTGCCCACACTTTGATGACCATGCAGCTAGATGTCCATAGAGCAGGCCTGCCCACACTTTGATGACCATGCAGCTAGATGTCCATAGAGCAGGCCTGCCCACACTTTGATGACCATGCAGCTAGATGTCCATAGAGCAGGCCTGCCCACACTTTGATGACCATGCAGCTAGATGTCCATAGAGCAGGCCTGCCCACACTTTGATGACCATGCAGCTAGATGTCCATAGAGCAGGCCTGCCCACACTTTGATGACCATGCAGCTAGATGTCCATAGAGCAGGCCTGCCCACACTTTGATGACCATGCAGCTAGATGTCCATAGAGCAGGCCTGCCCACACTTTGATGACCATGCAGCTAGATGTCCATAGAGCAGGCCTGCCCACACTTTGATGACCATGCAGCTAGATGTCCATAGAGCAGGCCTGCCCACACTTTGATGACCATGCAGCTAGATGTCCATAGAGCAGGCCTGCCCACACTTTGATGACCATGCAGCTAGATGTCCATAGAGCAGGCCTGCCCACACTTTGATGACCATGCAGCTAGATGTCCATAGAGCAGGCCTGCCCACACTTTGATGACCATGCAGCTAGATGTCCATAGAGCAGGCCTGCCCACACTTTGATGACCATGCAGCTAGATGTCCATAGAGCAGGCCTGCCCACACTTTGATGACCATGCAGCTAGATGTCCATAGAGCAGGCCTGCCCACACTTTGATGACCATGCAGCTAGATGTCCATAGAGCAGGCCTGCCCACACTTTGATGACCATGCAGCTAGATGTCCATAGAGCAGGCCTGCCCACACTTTGATGACCATGCAGCTAGATGTCCATAGAGCAGGCCTGCCCACACTTTGATGACCATGCAGCTAGATGTCCATAGAGCAGGCCTGCCCACACTTTGATGACCATGCAGCTAGATGTCCATAGAGCAGGCCTGCCCACACTTTGATGACTTAAGAGCTACTTTCAAAATGATCGGCTCAACTAGATTTACACATCAAAAATGTGATTGGTCCATTACTGAAAATCCATTTCAAGGCCCAATAGAAAGTTTGAACTTTGAAATAGTGATGATGATGTTACTCACTGTTATAGTGTTTAAGAATAATGCAGTTGAAAAATAGAGGTAGCGAATTGGAAGGTTTTTATGCTATTACTGACGTTTGAAAACAGTCTTTGGGGTTTGAGTTGACAGTTGATATGATGTTGAGTATAGTTTCTCGCACCCAAAACTTTCACAACGTTTTTGTCCACAATTGGGGAAAGAGAACTGGCAAAACGTTGGTCAAAATAACAATTATTCTCCATTTTCTAATTGTGTGGACTCTTGAAAATTATGTAATTCAGATGTTTAAATATAATTTAACTCCTGAGAGTGTAAAATGAAACCCATAAGGGTCCATTTGGTTTCATTTTAACGCTCTCAAGAACGCTCTGTTTTATTTTCCTTTAGTTTTAGGCTACTAAAGTAAAACTCCTGCTTGTTACCAGTTACTGTTCCACAGAGCAGTTGCAGGTTTGGCCTCGCTCGCCTCAATACACCGCAGGTTCAATTCCTGTGCAATAAGAACACAAACGGATTGCAGATTGCAGTTTTAGTGGTCCGCAACCAGAAACACATATAATCGTTATCAGGTCTATACTAGTCTTGGGCAATATACTGGTATTACCGTTTATCCCGATATTGGAAATCAATACCGAGTAATATCGTTGGGTCTATAAAAAATATTGAATACCGAATATCGTCAAATATCAACATTATACTATTAAAATATGAGCAACGAAGATTTTAATTGTAACTATACAAACAATTTTCATGCTACACACATGCCTAAAACAGCTCTTATTTGGGCTAGGCCTTTTGGAAACAATGTATTTCCAACTCCAGTTTGTCCCTATTTAGGCTGCTTGAACAGCAGAGCACTCAGTTTCTGACCCCTCAATGTCGCAATTCTGAGAACTAGGTGACTGGTGGAACGTGTCCGACTCTGATTGCGCACATTGCCATCTAGTAGTCAATACCAGTAATATTGAATATCGAGCTAATTAACACGTTATCAATAAGACTAGTCAATAAGACCCAAGAATAGTCTATACATGTTTTGAGTGTGTTAAATCTCTTCCTCCAGGTTCCTGGGGGTCCCTGGGTGATCCCTGGACCATGAAGAACTGTGTGGACGGTTCAGACAGCTCCTACACGGAGCTGGTCCGTCAGAAAGCTCGCAACATTCCTCAGCACCGCATGAAGGAGTTCCTGCAGTCTCTGGGCAGTAAGAACTCCAACGAGGTTCTGACCCACTTCAGCCACTCTGCAGGGACCACCACGGCCAGCATGGTGTACCAGGCAGGAGGTAGGGGGTCCCCCAATACTTCTTCTTAATTCAATGGCTGCTAAGCATTCTGGAAGGGGTTTGTACTGTGCTAAGCTCTTTGAGTGATGTCACTAGGGATGTGACTAATTTAAACCAAGGCCAATAAAAAACAAAGTCCTATAGCGACATTTACATGCCATATACCGTCTGAAAGAGCACACATAATATACTTAAACCAATCAATCATTGCACGGCTATGTGGATATGTAATCCTTATTGTGAATGTGGGTGGGACAGTGGGATGCCATGCGACAAGTGTCCGCCCATGTGAGCATGTAAACACTGTGACGCTACTTCCCACGGCACTCCCACCGGATGGGTCGCACACACAACTTTTTCCCCAGCACTTTGGCGGGGAAAAAGGTCAATAGATCAGCAGGACTTTACAGGGACCACCACCACTATGGTGTACCAGGCAGGAAGTAGGCTAGGTGGTCCCCGCTACACTGATGTTGAAAAGGTCTATAGATCTATGAGTCCTGGGGTGCAGGTGGGTCTTTTATGGTGGAGATGAGCTTTATGCAGGACAGTTAAACTGTCATCTTTTTCTTCAGTTTGCCAAACTGAAATCCACGAGTGTAACATGTGGCAAAAAAGCTGCAAAAGATACTACTACTGCTACTAACTAACTACAGCTGTGTCACCACTAAACCAACAGCATTTCATCATTGAAAACAGAAAACTCTCTGAGTCAGACCTTTAGCTTTATGCATGCTGCGTGTCTGTTGCAACTTCAACAACAACTGATGTTATTATTGATGCTTTACTTGACCAGAACAGTGGCCTTGTGTTTAGAGTGTCCGCCCTGGAACTGGGAGGCCGGGGTTCGATTCCCGGTCGGGTCATACCAAAGACTGTAAAAATGGGACCCAATGCCTCCCTGCTTGGCACTCAGCATCAAAGGGATGGATTGGGACCCAATGCCTCCCTGCTTGGCACTCAGCATCAAAGGGATGGATTGGACCCAATGCCTCCCTGCTTGGCACTCAGCATCAAAGGGATGGATTGGGACCCAATGCCTCCCTGCTTGGCACTCAGCATCAAAGGGATGGATTGGGACCCAATGCCTCCCTGCTTGGCACTCAGCATCAAAGGGATGGATTGGGACCCAATGCCTCCCTGCTTGGCACTCAGCATCAAAGGGATGGATTGGACCCAATGCCTCCCTGCTTGGCACTCAGCATCAAAGGGATGGATTGGGGGTCAAAATCAGCTAATGATTCCCGAGCGCGGCAAGCCGCAGCTCACCGCTCCTTGGAGCTCACCGCTCCAAGTGATGGGTCAAAAGCGGAGGTCCAATTTCGCTGCGGTAACGTAGTGACAAATCATGAGACTTTGACTTTGACTAATAAAAGTCCTGGAAGTGAAAAAGTTCTGGGACCACCATAACTAACCGTCTTCTACCCCTACCAGGAGACTCTTCATCCAGAACCTCCTCTATGATCTACCATCCAGAGAACTGTATCTACAGTGACAGTACAGAGGTAGCAGGATCTCTGCTGGAGCTCAGCTGTCCTGTAAGTAACCCTATACCCTATACCCCTAACCCTATACCCCTAACCCTATACCCTAACCCTAGCATCCAGAGAACTGTATCTACAGTGACAGCACAGAGGTAGCAGGATCTCTGCTGGAGCTCAGCTGTCCTGTAAGTAACCCTAACCCTATACCCTATACCCCTAACCCTATACCCCTATACCCTATACCCCTAACCCTATACCCTATACCCCTAACCCTATACCCCTAACCCTAACCCAGAGAACTGTATCTACAGTGACAGCACAGAGGTAGCAGGGTCTCTGCTGGAGCTCAGCTGTCCTGTAAGTAACCCTAACCCTATACCCTATACCCCTAACCCTATACCCTAATAGAAAGAAAACTCTTAATTTCTTGGGCATACTACTACTAAAATATGAAAATTTGTGTTTCAGTGTATGTAAATCTGAAATAGCTGCTAGTAGGAATCTTCCAATTTAGAGTCACAGAGTTCTGAATATGGAAAAAAGTGAAAAATGATGAAATTGTCCATGTAAAAAAAAAAAAAAAAAATATGAAGCAAGGGGCGTTTGTTAAAAAAAAACTCAGGGAGTAGTTACATCTTATATGAGAGCATCTTCACAAAAATTAGAAGATCCTAAACCCCTAGCCACATGACCAAATAAGATGCCAAAAATGCCCTATTTTAGCCCCCTCGGAAAGGACGTAAGATATTTAAAAAATTGTAAAAAAATTCAGGAATATAATTTTCATCGCAAAATATGTTTCTGTGAACACATCGCAACCCTACAATTACTATGTAATGAGGACAAAAATCTAACTAGTTTCATATTTCTACTAGGCCCCTTAGAGTTTTAATGAATTTTAAGCGATTTTGGCCACAATGCCATTTTTGGCTTCCTATTATGCAAAAAGTATGTCCTTCAGAGGCTTTCTGGCAACAGATTTGAAAAGAGTGGGTATCATTCAGTAAGAATCTGCAAACACAACTGTGTAGATAGCTGCAATAAAAAGTTATGGGTCTCTGAAGTTGGGGAAAGAGCCAATTTCGACATGTGGTGTTTTGACATCAATATTCCCTGATGTGTGGTACAAACATATGGTTCTTGATTATAGATTTTTTTGAGCAAAATCTGGGATGGTGATGTGGGGGAGTTCCTGAAATTTAGGTGAGTTGGTGCGGGATGACCCTGTGTCTCCTCCATCCATCCATCCAGCAGGTCCAGGGTCAGTTCTATAATGTTCTCTGTGTCTCCTCCATCCATCCATCCATCCATCCATCCATCCAGCAGGTCCAGGGCCAGCAGCATCATGGTGGTCTCTCTGTCTCTCAGCAGGTCCAGGGTCAGCAGCACCAGGCTGGTCATCATGGGGGTCCCCACGGTGGTCCCCAGGTTCTCCACATGCCTGGTGGATCTCACCAGATCATCTCTGGGTCTCAGCCTGGAGGTCTGACCATCCAACACGCTGGAGAGCTAACCCAGGAGCAGCACCAACAGGTAGCTCTGTCTGTCTGTCTGTGTGTGTGTGTGTGTGTGTGTGTGTGTGTGTGTGTGTGTGTGCGTGTGCGTGTGCGTGTGTGTGTGTGTGTGTGCGTGTGCACGCGCGTGTGTGTGTGTGTGTGTGTGTGTGTGTGTGTGTGTGTGTGTGTGTGTGTGTGTGTTCTGTCATATTATACTAAAATGAATCTGTGCATATTATACTAAAATGAATCTGTGCATATTATACTAAAATGAATCTGTGCATATTATACTAAAATGAATCTGTGCATATTATAATATGCTAGGGCATTAACGACTTGAGATTTTTTCAAGTCGACTTGTCAGACAGTCAAGTTGATAAATTATCGATTTATCGTTTTATGGCGCGCGGGGGGGGGGGGGGGGGGGGGGTCCGTCGCGGTGGTTCTCCGAAGGTGGATCAAATGGTGCCGCTATGAGGCCGGCGCAGGGCTTATGCAAACGCAGGAAGCATGTGGCAAGCTTAATATGAAAACACACACACAGCGCAGCACAACGTCAACGTCGTTTTATGGCCAGCCATAAAAACACAACATTATCAATCCACAGCGCAGCCCACACGTTAGAACGCAACAGAAGACATGATCGTTCTAACAGCGGCCACATTATCAGAATACGATCCACTTACATGTAGCCTCCTCCTCCTCCTCCACCACCGCCGCGGCCGCGCTGCCTTTCTTTTCTCATCCATTCAGTAAATTAATGAGAACGACGTGGACAGAAGCATGCGTCCCGTGCGTACTGCGTAGCCTAATGCGAAACGAGGAACAAAACACAGCACGGGGAGGTGTTGGTTGATGAAGTTCTGTATTTCTCTGACACTGTTTGCTGTTCGATCTGATCCGTGTACGTAATGATCAGTGGAACGCCGCGCCCAGAGCGCAAGAGCGCATGCAGCTGCAGTAAGATTTAAGGCTGAACTCCGATAGAGTTGCAAAGGAAACTTCAAAGGAGACTTCTGTCCGTGAGTGACAGTAACCAATATTACAGTTGAATTATATACACACGCGTCGCACATATAGAGAAAGAAAAAAGGGGAAAACAAAGGTAAATGTTTAATTCCTCCTCTTTACTCCTTTCCCTCGGAGGAAGGGGAAAAAAACAACTTATCGACTCGGGCATTTTGGAGTCGACACGTGTTATGCAAATCGATGCATCGATGTATCGATTTTTTGGTTAAAGCCCTATAATACGCACAGATTCATTTTAGTATATATACTAAAATGAATCTGTGCATATTATAAATCGCTGCGCTGAGCATTGCGATGGTCAGCAGACCCGACTCAGCTGTGTCCGAGTTGCGATGTGTTAGGGACAGAATAGTAAATATTATAAAACCCAAACTGCCCCACCCCCAACCAGCCACTTCCGTGTTTGTGAAAACCACGCCAAGTATATATTCACGGATTTTGGCTCTAACTAGTAGTGTAACCTGGGGACCACTAACTAGTAGTGTAACCTGGGGACCACTAACTAGTAGTGTAACCTGGGGACCACTAACTAGTAGTGTAACCTGGGGACCACTAACTAGTAGTGTAACCTGGGGACCACTAACTAGTAGTGTAACCTGGGGACCACTAACTAGTAGTGTAACCTGGGGACCACTAACTAGTAGTGTAACCTGGGGACCACTAACTAGTAGTGTAACCTGGGGACCACTAACTAGTAGTGTAACCTGGGGACCACTAACTAGTAGTGTAACCTGGGGACCACTAACTAGTAGTGTAACCTGGGGACCACTAACTAGTAGTGTAACCTGGGGACCACTAACTAGTAGTGTAACCTGGGGACCACTAACTAGTAGTGTAACCTAGGGACCACTAACTAGTAGTGTAACCTAGGGACCACTAACTAGTAGTGTAACCTGGGGACCACTAACTAGTAGTGTAACCTGGGGACCACTAACTAGTAGTGTAACCTGGGGACCACTAACTAGTAGTGTAACCTGGGGACCACTAACTAGTAGTGTATGCATGCAATTCTGTAGGTGGCATTCCATGCATAGTGTAGTAGGGTTAGGTGACGATACCAATATATCATTATTCGTGAATTTACAAGTCAAATCGCCGATCCTGATAGCACACTATTATCATAACAATAACTAATTATCAAGAAGTAGAAAACGGCAGGATACAACACTTTTTGTTTCGTTTTTCATCTTAGAAATTATTTGATCGTCCCAAAACATTGTGTGTGTCATCATGATTCGTCACGACCCGAGTTGGCTTTGTCCACGGCGTTCATCATGATTCATCATGACTCGAGTTGGCTTTGTCCACGGCGTTCATCATGATTCGTCACGACTCGAGTTGGCTTTGTCCACGGCGTTCATCATGATTCATCATGACTCGAGTTGGCTTTGTCCACGGCGTTCATCATGATTCATCACGACTCGAGTTGGCTTTGTCCACGGCGTAATCGTCTTTATATAAATTATATAAATTATTTTCGAAAAAGAGAAAAATGAATGGGGAAAACACTTCTGGAACCGGGGCGGTGACGGCACTGCGCAGCTCTATGGTCCCCAAATAAAAGACTCCATTTTTATCATATTTCCATTGGGGAAAAAACAGTGTTTTATATTCAGACCAATGGTGTATTATAAATAAAGATATTGAAATAAACTACTATAAAATCACTAATATTATTATTGTCCAAATAATGAAATCTATAATTATAAACTGTCCCAGTTTAAACTTAATACGTTTTTACATTGTTTTGATTTTAAATACATAAAACACAAAGTGGTAATAACTAACCTGTAGGCTCTACAGTAGAAGCAGCAGTTATGGGGAAAACTTTGTTCTTGAGCCAAAAGGCTTTTTGTTTCAATATTTATCAAAACAGTTGATCTACAAGCCTACATATGTATTGCAACATGACATGATGAAACTTCAAGCTCAATTATCTCTGAATACCTCGTTTTTTTTTGTCAAATTTATATTAAAAAAATTGCCAAGCATATTATCAACTAAGGTTATTTTTTTCTTTAAAGTAGACACCTCCAGCAAATTAACAACAGAGGATTTTCTATAAATGATTTGGTTACTTATATCTGTTATAGAGTAAACAATCTAAAACATTATCCCTCGTTGAAAAACAAAGGTTGTCCTTTAAAGGAATTTATATTTTACTGGTGATCAAGTTTCTCTCTTATCTATAATAACTCTGTCTCTATCTATAATAACTCTGTCTCTCTGTCTCTATCTATAATAACTCTGTCTCTCTGTCTCTATCTATAATAACTCTGTCTCTCTGTCTCTCTGTTTCTATCTATAATAACTCTGTCTCTCTGTCTCTATCTATAATAACTCTGTCTCTCTGTCTCTCTATCTATAATAACTCTGTCTCTCTGTCTCTATCTATAATAACTCTGTCTCTCTGTCTCTATCTATAATAACTCTGTCTCTCTCTATAGTAACAGAAGTTTCTCTCTATCTATAATAACTCTGTCTCTCTCTATAGTAACAGAAGTTTCTCTCTATCTATAATAACTCTGTCTCTCTCTATAGTAACAGAAGTTTCTCTCTATCTATAATAACTCTGTCTCTCTCTATAGTAACAGAAGTTTCTCTCTATCTATAATAACTCTGTCTCTCTCTATAGTAACAGAAGTTTCTCTCTATCTATAATAACTCTGTCTCTCTCTATAGTAACAGAAGCCAGGATTCCATAAAACCTTTGCGAAAATAGGAAGAGTATGTTAAAGTTGAAAAAAGGAAAGCGAATTGCCCACTATTTCCATTAACTGATGAAATGCGACTCATGAGAGTTGAAAATACAATTGGTTCATGAAATAAGCAATAGCTGGCACAGTTTTGCCAGTAACATGAGACGCATGGTTATTTTACATATATTTTCACTTTTGAAATCATTTTAGGCGTTACATAATATTATACACAGACTGCGTGCTTTGCTATTGAACTATACGGTAAGTCCTGTAGCAAAAACAATAATTAATATAGCCTAAGATCCTAATACATAATCTACACAACTCACTGTTTTCCTGAACCGACTCGGTAGACTACTGATTTGGTGTAGATCTACTTTGTGATATTGTAGACTACATCATGTTATCTGCAGCGCGACACGTGCAAGGAAAAAAGGCTTGAACTTTATTAACGAAATAATTAATATCTAAGGGCAGAGCCCGGCCATGCAGGCCTAAAACAGCTGTTTATGTCTGATATCACTTGCGTATCTTTATCGACTATCATGCATGATGATACTGTAAATATAGGACCTGTAGCTGCCCTGCCACTTTCATGAACAAACGCGATGGGAGTCTGTACTTTTACATTTTGTCCAGGAACGTGTGGAGAGTCTCCTTCAAAGTCTGTGTGCACACGGCCCTCGTCTGTTTTGTAGAAATATAACTAAATAAATTAAACAACGCTCTCGTCAGCAGACCAGAACTGTGCTATAATGCGTGTCCAGTGCTTTCCAATACAAAGTCTTTTCACAATACCTCATTTGCACATTAGACTCTTTCGCTCCAAAATCCGCCACCTTTCAGCGAAAAAGTATTTTTGTGCAAAATGGAAACTTATTCGCATTTTGTGTTTCCATTCAACATTCTCTTCGCAAGAGCCGATTTTGCGCAAAAATAGGGTTTATAGAAACGTGGCTTCTGTCTCTCTCTCTCTCTCTCTCTCTCTCTCTCTCTCTCTCTCTCTCTCTCTCTCTCTCTCTCTCTCTCTAGTAAGTCTATGTCTCTCGCCCAGCTCCTCTCTCTCTCTCTGTCTCTCTCTCTCTCTCTCTCTCTCTCTCTCTCTCTCTCTCTCTCTCTCTCTCTCTCTCTCTCTCTCTCTCTCTCTCTCTCTCTCTCTCTCTCTATAGTAACTCTGTCTCTCGCCCAGCTGGTAGCCTCTCTCTCTCTATAGTAACTCTATGTCTCTCGCCCAGCTCCAGGCCCAGCTGGTAGCCTCTCTCTCTCTCTATAGTAACTCTATGTCTCTCGCCCAGCTGGTAGCCTCTCTCTCTCTCTCTCTCTCTCTCTCTCTATGGGTTACTATAGAGAGAGAGAGAGAGAGAGAGAGAGAGGCTACCAGCTGGGCGAGAGACATAGAGGCCCAGCTCCTCTCTCTCTCTATAGTAACTCTATGTCTCTCGCCCAGCTGGTAGCCTCTCTCTCTCTCTCTTTCTCTAGTAACCCTGTGTCTCTCGCCCAGCTCCTCTCTCTCTCTATAGTAACTCTATGTCTCTCGCCCAGCTCCAGGCCCAGTTGGTAGCCTCTCTCTCTCTCTCTCTCTCTCTATAGTAACCCTGTGTCTCTCGCCCAGCTCCTCTCTCTCTCTATAGTAACTCTATGTCTCTCGCCCAGCTGGTAGCCTCTCTCTCTCTCTCTCTCTCTCTCTCTCTCTCTCTATAGTAACCCTATGTCTCTCGCCCAGCTCCTCTCTCTCTCTATAGTAACTCTATGTCTCTCGCCCAGCTCCAGGCCCAGTTGGTAGCAGCAGTCTCTTCTGGGCAGCAGATCCACATCCAGGCGCTGCAGGGCTCCTCCCCCTCCCAGCAGGGGGGAGGGGGGAGGCGGGGAGGAGGGGGAGGACGTCAACCTGCTAAGAAACGCAGAGTAGAAAACAACCACCCAAACAACCACAGCAAGCAGCCCACGCTGTCCTACAGCCGGCCTGGCCAATCACTGGCCACGGTGCTGGTAGCCCAGGTAACTATCAGCCAATCACTGGCCACGGTGCTGGTAGCCCAGGTAACTATCAGCCAATCACAGCAAGCAGCCCACGCTGTCCTACAGCCGGCCTGGCCAATCACTGGCCACGGTGCTGGTAGCCCAGGTAACTATCAGCCAATCACTGGCCACGGTGCTGGTAGCCCAGGTAACTATCAGCCAATCACTGGCCACGGTGCTGGTAGCCAAGGTAACTATCAGCCAATCACTGGCCACGGTGCTGGTAGCCAAGGTAACTATCAGCCAATCACTGGCCACGGTGCTGGTAGCCAAGGTAACTATCAGCCAATCACTGGCCACGGTGCTGGTAGCCCAGGTAACTATCAGCCAATCACTGCCCACGGTGCTGGTAGCCCAGGTAACTATCAGCCAATCACTGGCCACGGTGCTGGTAACTATCAGCCAATCACTGGCCACGGTGCTGGTAACTATCAGCCAATCACTGGCCACGGTGCTGGTAGCCAAGGTAACTATCAGCCAATCACTGGCCACGGTGCTGGCTCTACCCCAGGTAATAATAATAATATTAATAAGCAGGACTTGACACTAACACTTGCCCGCTTGCCCGGGGCAAGTAAAAAAATGGTGGGGCAAGTGAAGACTGCTACCTGGTTTGCAGCTTAGTGTGCACTATAACAAAACACAGATAAATGTGTCTTGAAGGCAGTCATTGCACTCTGCCTCTGTGTCTTTCCCTGCTTTCTAGATATCCACAATTCCAGGCTGGATTTGGGAAACAAAACAGGCAAATTAACATACAGATCAAAATGACCATTAATCTTCTACATTCTCTAGTTGTGTAGACCTGGGCTAATTAAGATGATGAATTTTAATTCTTGAGAGTGTAAAAATGAAACCAAATGGACCCGCAAGGGTCCATTTGGTTTCATTTTTACACTCTTCATTGAGCCAATTTAAAATAAACTAAGGAGCGAAGTCTTCACCGGCTGTGAGGACAACAGTTACCCCAACAGGGTGACGGTTGGGACGCACAAGGGTCCATTTGGTTTCATTTTTTTTTTTTTTTTTTTAAATTTTTACCCCACGATTTTGTAACCCATTTTTTCACCCAGTGCCAATTCCTAATGTGATCCTGGGCTCTACACACCCTCCACCAACCTGGGGAGGCAGCAGACTACGCTCATGCTTCCTTCAAGGCATGAGGAGTCGCGCCACCTTCTTTTCACCTGACAGGGGGGAGTTTCCCTGGTTGGACGTAGCGCGTGGAAGGAACACGTTATTCCAACCAGTTCCTGTCCCCTCCATCAGGCGCCCCGGCTGGCCAGGGGGAGGCAGTTTAGAGCCCAGGATCACTGCATGTTTTTGTGAGGGTATCTACCCTAGGGGACACAGGGAGAACATGTGAGGGTATCTACCCTAGGGGACACAGGGAGAACATGTGAGGGTATCTACCCTAGGGGACACGGGGAGAACATGCAAACTCCACACAGAAAGGCCCTTTCACCAACCCCCGCCTCGGGTATGGGCACTGATGACGCGGAGGAGCAGACACGCCGCCAGCACCCACAGCAGCGCCCCTAGCGGGAATCGAACCCAGGACCTTCTAGCTGTGAGGCGACAGCACTAACCACTGTGCCACCGTGCCCCCATTTGGTTTCATTTTTACACTCTTCATTTAGCCAATTTAAAATAAACTAAGGAGCGAAGTCTCCACCGGCTGTGAGGACAACAGTTACCCCAACAGGGTGACGGTTGGGACCCACTAGGGTCCATTTGGTTTCATTTTTACGCTCTCAAAGAGTTACATCTGGTTAACCAACGTTCCATCATTCAGTCTGGCGTATCGATGTCATGGTATCCGGTATTACCGGTAATATTCGCATGGTGCCACAAACCGGTACCGGTACTTTGCTTGCCCACCGAATGTACCGAAAAAACAACGTTGCACGTTCTAACTAGATTTAACTCTTTGAGAGCGTAAACATGAAACTAACCAAATGGACCCTTGCGGGTCCATTTGGTTTTATATTTACACTCTCAAGAGTTAAAGTATTCATCATGAAGTCTACACAACTAGAGAATGTAGAAGATTAATGGTCATCAATGGTCATCTGTATGTTTGACTGTTTTGTTTCCCAAATCCAGCCTGGAGTTGTTGACAAAAGGAAAAGAAATCTTTAGTTTTTGGTCTGCTGTGATAAAATGCTATCATATATTTTATTACTAATGTTGATTGAGGATTTGTCCTGCATGTGCCAGGACTCTGAGAACATCTAGTGGCCAAACTATAAAACTGATAATACCAGTATAACAGCAAACTATAAAAACGGTGTTGAGATTCTTACAGCATGACATGCCTAGTCTGGGGACCACCTGGGACCCTCTCAGGGACCACTGGTGGTCCCTGGACCACCTGTTGAAAACCCTTGGTAACGATGACATCATTGTGCTTCCTCATGCAGGGTCAGCAGCAGAGCTATGTCCAGCTTCGTCCAGATCTGTTAACTGTGGACAGTTCTCATCTCTACAACAGCACAGGGACCATCACTGGTCCTTCAGGAGAGACCTGGACCATCCCTGTGTACGGGGGACCCCCTCAGGTACCTTTAAAACCATCCCTGTGTACTCTGGACCCCCTCAGGTACATTTATAATACACCTGGACCATCCCTGTGTACGGGGGACCCCCTCAGGTACATTTATAATACACCTAGACCATCCCTGTGTACTCTGGACCCCCTCAGGTACCTTTATAATACACCTAGACCATCCCTGTGTACGGGGGACCCCCTCAGGTACCTTTATAATACACCTAGACCATCCCTGTGTACTCTGGACCCCCTCAGGTACCTTTATAATACACCTGGACCATCCCTGTGTACGGGGGACCCCCTCAGGTACCTTTATAATACACCTGGACCATCCCTGTGTACGGGGGACCCCCACAGGTACATTTATAATACACCTAGACCATCCCTGTGTACGGGGGACCCCCACAGGTACATTTATAATACACCTGGACCATCCCTGTGTACGGGGGACCCCCACAGGTACCTTTATAATACACCTGGACCATCCCTGTGTACGGGGGACCCCCTCAGGTACCTTTAACCCATATAGGCCTGACCTAAGTTTTCTGAAAAACTTAATAATTTTTGAATACTGTACAGTACAGGTCCTTCTAAAAAAATAGCATATTGTGTAAAAGTTCATTTTCTTCCATAATATAAAACAAAATGTAAAACTTTCATATATTCTTCATCAGTTGTGCTTTAAGTGAAATATTTAAAAACATTTTTTGTTTTAATCCTGATGATTATGGTGTACAGCTCAAGAAAACCCCAAAACCGTATCTCAATGAATTAGCATATTTTTACAAGACCACTAAAAATATGTTTTAAACAAGAAATGTCGACTATCTGAAAAGTATATTAATGCATGCAGTTAATACTTGGTCTGGACTATTTTTAACAAATTATTTCATCAATGGGGTGTGGCATGGAGGTGATCAACCTGTGGCTGTTGAGGTGTTATGGAAGCCCAGTTTTGCTCTGATAACGGCCGTAAATCAATTTGTATTGTTCAGTCTTATGTCTCACACCTTCCTCTTGACAATACAACCCAGATTCTCTGTTGGGTTAAAGTCAGGACAGTTGGCAGGTCAGTTAAGCACAGTAATACCATGGTCAGTACAGCAGTTACTAGTAGTTTTAGCTCTGTGGGCAGGTGCCAAATCGAACTGGAAAGGAAAATTAGCATCTCCATGAAGCTTGTCAACATACTGAAGCACAAGGTACTCTAAAAAGATGGCTGTGTTGAAACCACTGACTGTTTTCACTGTCAGTGGATCAACACCAGCCGATAACATGGACTGGAGACTGGACATGGCAAAACACATGATTTAGGTCATGTTATCGGCTGAAAACTGAAAACTCAGCCAACCTTTTAGTACCTTGTGCTTCGGTATGTTGACAAGCTTGATGGAGATGCTAATTTTCCTTTCCAGCTCGATTTGGCACCTGCCCACAGAGCCAAAACTACTACTAACTGCTGTCCTGACCATGGTATTACTGTGTTAAACTACTACTAACTGCTGTACTGACTATGGTATTACTGCGCTTAACTGACCTGCCAACTGTCCTGACTTTAACCCAACAGAGAATCTGGGTTGTATTGTCAAGAGGAAGGTGTGAGACATAAGACTGAACAATACAAATTAATTAATGGAACGTTATTGAAGCCTCATTTTACACCGTTTTAGAGGCATTTTGTACTCTCACATGTGGTCGTAAATCATAACAAGCTCAACTCTGTTACATGAAATAATGATATAAAACAATTAGTTATAAAGATTCTGTTTGTTATTCCAACAATATATCTGATTCCGTAACCTCAGGCATGCCAAGTCTTCTCTTCTTACTCAACTCAGAGTAGTGACTATCTTTAGTACAAAAATCACAACTCTGTTATTAACTTAATTTTGTTGTTATTAACATTACCATGTTAAAAGATGTCCTTAATAGTGTGGGCTATTCAGAAAAGTAAAACCTTTCGGTCAAAATTTCAGGGAAAAAAAAAGTCCAAACCGTAGCGTTTCCATGGAATGACTCGTTTTAGTCTTTCACTCAAATGAAATGCCAAATTGTTCTGACCAATCATTCACACTTTAGGTTACTTCACTATTTATTTGACCACAGGATTTTTTAAATTTATTACTATTAACTTAAAACCATAAATCTGCTTCCAATCTAAAATAAATCTAATCCAATCTAGTGTCTTTAGATGATTTATTTGCACCTTTTGGTTGGATAAACAGTGAATATCAGTCTGTGGTGAAACATGCAGTACCAATAAATGTCACTAGAGGGCATCAATGATTAGAGAATGCAGATGTTTAGATAGGAATATAGTGTATACCAGGGGTTTTCAGTGTATACCAGGGGTTTTCATCATTTTTGACTCCAGGGACCACCATTTATTCAGCATTTGAGCCATGGACCACCACTTGATTACATTTTCACCCCAATGACCAAAAATTAAAGAATTCTTTTGGCTTTGTCCACAATTCAGGGCTGGATTTTACAAACAAAACAGTGTAAACTTCTTAATTAGGTGCTGCTAATTCAGATGATGAATATTGTAAAAAAAAAAAAAAAAATGAAACCAAATGGACCCCACAAGGGTCCATTTGGTTTCATTTTTACACTCTCAAGGGTTACATCTGGTTAATCAGCTTTCCATCATTTAGCCTGGGGACCACCTGGAATCCTCTCAGGGACCACTGGTTGAAAACCACCTGTCTAGACTATGGCTGAACCACTGCTGAAACAAAAGTGAAAGTGTGAGTGTTAACTCACTACTGACATGTTGAAGAGACAATATATAGCAAAAACCTGCATTTTGTAGCGATGTATATACAGTAGGTGAACTTGAACAAACACCCCTTAGCTATGGCATTAAGAATTGTGATATATTGGCATATTGATTAATCATCATGCTCTACTCCTCCCCACCCAGTCAGTATCTATAGAAGCAGCTGCTTCCTATCAGGTGTGAGGAGTCATTTATATTATTATATAGAACCAGCTGCTTCCTATCGGGTGTGAGGAGTCATTTATATTATTATATACAGTATCTATAGAACCAGCTGCTTCCTATCGGCCGTGAGGCATTTATATTCTCCTCGCCCAGTCCGGGGGTCCCCAGCACCAGGAGGGGGTCCACCACACCATGTCCTCCTTCATTTATATTATACAGTATCAGCTGCCTCCTATCAGGTGTGAGGAGTCATTTATATTCTCATCTTCCAGTCAGGGGGTCCCCAGCACCAGGAGGGGGTCCACCACACCATGTCCTCCTTCATTTATATTATTATATACAGTAGATGCTTCCTATCAGGCGTGAGGAGTCATTTATATTCTCATATTGCAGTCAGGGGGTCCCCAGCACCAGGAGGGGGTCCACCACACCATGTCCTCCTTCATTTATATTATTATATACAGTATGCTTCCTATCAGGCGTGAGGAGTCATTTATATTCTCATATTGCAGTCAGGGGGTCCCCAGCAGCACCAGGAGGGGGTCCACCACACCATGTCCTCCTTCATTTATATTATTATATACAGTATGCTTCCTTTCGGGCGTGAGGAGTCATTTATATTAATCATCATGCCCCCCCCCCCCCCCCCCCACCCAGTCAGGGGGTCCCCAGCAGCACCAGGAGGGGGTCCACCACACCATGTCCTCCTTCATTTATATTATTATATACAGTATGCTTCCTATCAGGCGTGAGGAGTCATTTATATTCTCATATTGCAGTCAGGGGGTCCCCAGCACCAGGAGGGGGTCCACCACAGCATGTCGTCCTTCCAGGGATCCCAGCAGGTGATGAATGGAAACCACATCTACCACAACAACGCAGGGACCAGCAGCAGCGCCTGGGACCACCAGCAGGTACATTTAATGACCCTAACCCTAACACATCTACCATATATCTATCTTCATATTGTTTGATGGAAAAAACGTGGCTATACCTATACCCAATGAAAATATAAAATATATAAATTATACACTGTATTGACTAGTTGGAATTAAAACAATCGCTTGAAAACTGAGTGAGGATGAGACATTTGTAATCTCAAAAAGTTTTTGTATCAGAGCGCATTGATGCGCTGTTGACGGTAACTGGAAAAGTCGGGCCGCCGCAAAGTCAGACCGAGCAAAAGTGCGGAAATCTCGGCCCAGGGATGTGGAAAGGTCTGCCAGGGCTGTGGAAATCTCAGCCAAGGGCTGTGGAAATCTCGGCCAAAATCAACCAGACATGCATATCAACCATTATCAATCCATATGCATGTTCAATAGACATGCATACCAGCCATTCCACAGACTTGGGCCGACCTCTCTTTACTATTCGGGCCGACTTTGCTGCGGCTAGACTTTTCCGGTGACCCTGACAGACCCATGGATTCAGTATGGCGAGTGCTTGCTTAGGCTATAACTAGCAGTTAGCTCATCAACACACGGAATGACAGTAGACCTATACGTTTAAGATAATATGCAGTTAATAATATGAGTTACTTAAAACAAATGCTGTAGGCTTACATAAGCTGTTTATGGCAGAATTAAACATGTATTTTGAGGTGGAGGACTGCTGTCGCATTGTGACATGCAAGATGCTGAGGGCATGGGGCGCGTCGGCAGGAATGAGGTCTGCAAACGCATACGGTATAATATAATAATAGTAATAGTATTAATATGTTTGCAAATAACAGCTCATGGGCGCTTATTTGGACGAGAGCGGCAGCGCAGCAGCACGCCAGCACAGCGTCAGACTTTTTTTTTTCTCCCCCTCTCTTTTTTTTCTCCTCCTCCGTCTTTTGACTGTTTTGCGGGACATTAGTCCCTTTTTGAGGGACGCGGGACAGAGGGTTGAATTTCGGGACTGTCCCGCGAGATCCGGGACAGGTGGGCACTATAGACCTAACTCTTGAGAGTGTCAAAATGAAACCAAATGGACCCGCAAGGGTCATCATCTGAATTAGCGCCACTTAATTAAAATTACAGCCTGGAATTGTGGACAAAACCAAAAGAATTCTTTAGTCTGAAATGTCATCAAATCTATTTACTGTGTTCACAGGGCCAGTCTGGGTATCAGGTCTACAGCTCTAATAACAGATCTATATACTGTGCTTACAGGGGTCCCAGGTCCACCAGGTCTAGTAGATCTAGAGCTCTAATAACAGATCTATATACTGTGTTCACAGGGGTCCCAGGTCCACCAGGTCTAGTAGATCTAATAGGCCGTGGGCTGGGGGCTTGGGAGCGGTTATCACCCAAGTCGCACGATGTAGTCTACGTTTTTTTTTCTCAGTGGGTAGATAAAAGTCTTATAAGTACTGTAATTAATGTTTCCAGCTCGAATTTTTGCGTCGTAACGAGAACGAACCGATTTTAAAAATGAATTTTAGCGTTACTAAAAGAGGGTTACTATCAGACAAACCCGGCAACCTTTCCAGAAAACTGCCAGGTCTGCGCGTGTATTCACTTAAACAAATCCGTAGCAAGCTCTGCGCTGCATCTGCATCCTTATAGAAAATCACGTGCATTGCCCGTCAATGTAATTATACCCTAGTATAAACCACTTGTTCCCACGACGTTTTTATGTTAATCACCCCCACATGAAAGCTCATATTCTGTAGATCAGCTATGTAGTAAGCGTTTGGATTTGGGAATAATCCTTAAGAAAGCACAGATCATCATACCACTCACCTTTGATCATTATCTAGCTGACCATGTAATTGTACAAAAGAATTTCATCACTTTGGAAAATTGTACTACAACAGTACAGATCTTATATGGATAGCCTACATTCATCAATTGTCTTACCTACGATGCCAAATGGTTGTTCAAATAAAATGAAGTAGGGCTACAACATGTCCAGCTTGTCTGTCTCATCTATAGCTATACCACAACGCCAAAGTTAAGACTACTAATGCATACGTTATTTGATTATACAAGTGTCATTTAGGCTACTAAATTACTCACATTGTGCCAGTACTTTGTTGCAGATTACCTTTAAAAAATCACGCTATTTTTGTTATATTGTTCAGTCTCAATACATTCTTGTATTTTGGAACATTGACGTAAATTCTGGTATTTACACTGAAGCAGTACAATTCGTACATGGTTGCTTTTTATCATTGTCTTACCTACAATTGATTGATCAACTGTGATGTAATAAATCTCCCGAACTGCAGAATAAAAAGCAATCGTCCATTGATGTCATAGGTTATTCATTATTGCGCCACTGGAGGTCAGCATACTATTCTTACGTCAGGAGATCTCATTACCTATACCAGGGGTTTTCAACAGGTGGTCCGGGGACCACTAGTGGTCCTTGAGAAGGTTCCAGGTGGTCCCCAGGCTAAAAGATGGAAAGTTGGTTAACCAGATGTAACTCTTGAGAATGTAAAAATGAAACCAAATGGACCCTTGTGGGTCCATTTGGTTTCATTTTTACACTCTCAAGAGTTAAAATATTCATCATCTGAATTTGCACTGTTTAATTAAGAAGTTTACACTGTTATGTTTGCAAAGTCCATCCTGGAATTGTGGACAAAACCAAAAGAAATCTTTAGTTGTAAGTCTTTGGGGCTAAAATGTAACCAAATGGTGGTCCGTGGCTCAAATGCTGAATAAATGGTGGTCCCTGGTGTCAAAAAGGTTGAAAACCCCTGACCTATACCTATGCACCAGCAAACACGGTAGGAAGGCCCCTCAACATCCGACCTGTCCTGGGGTGACCCCACTGTACATCCAACAAGCATGCAATAATGAAGTGCTGTATGCATCTAGCGTCGGTTACAAACAAACAATGTTTTTCAGACAAAAGTTGGTCAAAATGTGTGCAATGTGCACAACAATGGATAGCATTAGACACTGAAGAAAGTGTTATTGCTGAAAAGGCAATTGAAACTTTTAATATAATATATTTTAATATAACTTTTAATATAACAGCAGACCATGTTCCTGAAATACCCAACAATGTGGGCTATCACAGGCAGTGCTACATGCTTTTTACAAAATGGAACACATTCAAATGGCATGTAAGAGAAAACCAATTTTCTAATACTGAGTTAAATATTGTACATTTCAAGCATAATTTGAACACCCACATAAAGTATTCTACTAAACATCTGTACATTAACAGGTGGCAAAATGCATAGACCAACATGGCTATATTCAGTTTATCACCATAGTATGACTACCGTATACAACCTGTAAATTAAGGTTACAAAAACATTAATATGCATATGCTTCTCCCATAAAAGTTGGTCAATATGTGTCTGTGATGGACCCAACCCACAGATTAGTGGGGTGGCTCTTAGTGTGAGAGATTAGTGGGGTGGCTCTTAGTGTGAGAGCCATTTCTGTTCATTCATTATATTTCTGTATGATGACGTGATGGTAGGTTCAGCCAAGGGCAAAGTGGTCAGGTGACTAGTCTATATGAGGAAGTGATCTACCTGTACTCAGGTGTTGCTGAATAAAATGCGAGCCAAACAGTTTGTTGGCTGTGCTTGTCAGAGGAACAAAGAACTGCAGTTGTATCAAGCTCACTGTTGTGGGCCTTTATCCTGCTAAGTGACGGTAAATAAACATCAATGTTTGGACATCTTTTTTTTTTTTGTTACTGCACACATCAAAACTAGATCTTGAAACTTGAATCTTGAAGCAACCAGTGGTGTCCAGTTTAGGACAGACACTACAGTCAGTTTCAAAGATATGTTAAACCACTGTTGTACTAGATAGGATAGGATATGGTTCTGGCCAATCTTTCAATAGTTTTTTCTGCAACCTTAGAAGTGCAACCACACAAAGTAATTGCAACATTTGACACAGCATTAGCAGAACTGCAGAGCTGGTCTTTGAGCATAATTTGTCCCAAATATAAGATGACTTATTATAAGGCTACCACCATTTCTCCAGAATAATTTGAGGGAAAGGAATGTTGAATGTCAAATACGATGCCATTAATATGACCCTGTTTTTGTTCTCCATCTTAAGTCAGTATGGCATTCTACATGGAACTAAAAAAAAACAGGACAGGGGAATGCCATCCTAGTGAAAATAAATAGTTGACTGCATTGAATCTGTTCTTCATCCACAATCGGAGGTTTGTCACTGCCTGCTCCTCTGCAACTTGCCTGAAACACACAGACATCCAGTGTTAAAAAATATACTAGAACGTTAATCTCAGATGATCTGTTCAAATTAGGGATATGGCTGTCACAGGGCAGCCTCCTAGAGACAAATGGGGACAATGTACACAGACTCATCTGAATACACAATTTTTCTAATTATCTCTGGCCGGCTTGTTAGTGACTGTGGGGAGTGGTGTTTCATATCAATGTCTTTACACTATCTTAAATAAATTCCTCTTATAATGGACCCTGCAATTATTTTAAACATGATATTCAATAATGATTGTTGGTCACCTGTCCCAGTCAACATGATGATGCCGGCACTGGGGAAGAGAGACCTCTGATGAATCTAATGCAATCTTTGTTAATGACCTATGTTTGATAAACTAACCTGTTCTTCTGTAGCTTCACTTACCCATCACACTCTGCCTCTGCCACCGTTATGAACTGAAATTAAAAAACTGTAGTAGAGCAAATCATAGCAAACAATCATAGCAATTGATTGGTCACATGTTAACATGTTAAGCTTTCAGTCATTTTAATTACCTAAAATTGTGATGAATGCTCAATTGTGCGTGGTGCACAAGCTTAATAAAGCATCGACAATATAATGAATATATGATAAATATGATTATGACATATGCACTGCAAACAAAAATAATCTGTAAGCCAACACATAACGTCAACCAAACCTGTGCAAACTCGAATTTGAGAAATAGAACAAATAACCGTATCTCAAACTAAAACATGAATTGAAACTTACAGTAACACATTGCAAACACCAACTTGAGGTTGAGCCTGGATTTAATGTGGCACGATACTATACTGTGGCACGATACAAACTCCCCGTGACCGTTTCGATTGCTATCAGCAGCCGTGGAAGATAATCATTTATTGAATGAACAGCTGCAAATATTAATCCATTGATTAGTGATCGATCAATGCGCACAACATAGTTTGGTCGCTATGAGGGCCAGCCCGAGAGAGGCTCAACGGCCTCGTCGTAAATTACTAAACTTTATTTCGTACAATATTATACTATCAATATAGTATCACTAAGTATGGCGCATGCAGTCTATATCTATGCATCCATTGAATCAAACTATTAGAATGTGTAAAACCGAATCATAATTATTCTAATTATATTAATTATTACCTCTGTCGTCGCTGAAGTTGTGCTGCTGCTGCCACTAGAAGTCTCAGGATTCTTCCTGTTTACATCAGGGACAGGGAGTACCGAAGAACGCGATTGGCCAGCTCAATTGCGACTCTGGCCCATGGCGAGCTGTGATTGGCTTAGGGCGTTCGTTTTACTTTGACACAGTTTGAGGATTTTCTTGTCATTTTCTTAAAAAATATTAATATTGCGCACTTTGTGCGACTGGAAACATTAGATATTGTGTTTATAACCAATTAATGTACAAAATTAAAAAAAAATTGGGCCGCCTACATATAGTATCTGCATGAATTTACTAACTCGGCCTTCTAGACGGCCACTTCCCACCGTCTATAATAACAGATCTATATACTGTGTTTACAGGTGTCCCAGGTCCACCAGGTCTAGTAGATCTAATAACAGATCTATATACTGTGTTTACAGGGGTCCCAGGCCCACCAGGTCTAGTAGATCTAATAACAGATCTATATACTGTGTTTACAGGGGTCCCAGGTCCACCAGGTCTAGTAGATCTAATAACAGATCTATATACTGTGTTTACAGGGGTCCCAGGCCCACCAGGTCTAGTAGATCTAATAACAGATCTATATACTGTGTTTACAGGGCTCCCACCAGGTCCAGGATCTTCCTAACTCCCTGAAACCAGAAGAAGGTCTGGAGGTCTGGAGGATCTGGACTGAGAGGAAGAACTCTGAGCTGGACAAGGAAGAGAAGAGCCAGCTGGCTCCTATCGGGCGTGAGGAGTCATTTATATTATTATATACAGTATCTATAGAACCAGCTGCTTCCTATCGGCCATGAGGAGTCATTTATATTATTATATACACTATGTAGAACCAGCTGCTTCCTATCGGCCGTGAGGAGTCATTTATATTATTATATAGAACCAGCTGCTTCCTATCGGCCGTGAGGAGTCCTTTATATTATTATATAGAACCAGCTGCTTCCTATCGGCCGTGAGGAGTCATTTATATTATTATATAGAACCAGCTGCTTCCTATCGGGCGTGAGGAGTCATTTATATTATCATATACTAGGGATGA
This sequence comes from Benthosema pterotum, assembly GCA_039105355.1. Lineage (NCBI taxonomy): Eukaryota > Metazoa > Chordata > Actinopteri > Myctophiformes > Myctophidae > Benthosema > Benthosema pterotum. The sequence goes on along the minus strand of CM076983.1, from coordinate 658,355 downwards.
GATGATTCAATATTTATCGTTCTGAATCGATTTATATTGTGATTTTTAATTATGCTGTGATTTGATTGGATATGTAGCATTTTTATTACAATGTAATTATAGTAGAACATTTTAAAGGGGAATTCCACCCATTTTCAAGATTTTTTCTGAAGGCGTACAAATGGAACCAAATGGACCCTAATGGGTCCAATTGGTTCCATGTGTACGCCCTCAGAAAAAATTCTAAACAATATGGACCATGACAAGTTCAATCAACTAGAACAGTGGTTTTCAACCAGTGGTCCGGGGACCACCAGTGGTCCTTGAGAGGGTTCCAGGTGGTCCCCAGCTAAGTTGGTTAACCAGATGTAACTCTTGAGAGTGTAAAAATGAAACCAAATGGACCCGCAAATTCATCATCTTAATTAGCCATTTTGGAATGTATGTTTTGCCTGTTTTGTTTCCCAAATCCAGCCTGGAATTGTGGACAAAAGCAAAATAAATCTTTAGTTTTGGGGTCTGTGGGTCTAAAAATATCCTCAAATGGTGGTCTGTGGCTCAAATGCTGAATGCATGGTGGTCCCTGGTATGAAAAAGGTTGAAAACCACTGAACTAGAACATTTTAAAGCAATTTTAAACAATATAAATAACAAAAAGAGCCTGGTAACATCAGTCAGTCTTTCTGACATGAACCTACATAAATATCAAATTAAATCAATCTTGAACTTGACGATTCCATATTGATATCATAGCATTAAGAATTGTGATATATTGACATATCAATTTTTTTTTGCCCAACCCTAATTATTATTTGCACTATCTATAGAAGCAGCTGCTTCCTATCAGGTGTGAGGAGTCATTTATATTATTATATACAGTATCTATAGAAGCAGCTGCTTCCTATCAGGTGTGAGGAGTCATTTATATTATTATATACAGTATCTATAGAACCAGCTGCTTCCTATCGGGTGTGAGGAGTCATTTATATTATTATATACAGTATCTATAGAAGCAGCTGCTTCCTATCAGGTGTGAGGAGTCATTTATATTATGATATACAGTATCTATAGAAGCAGCTGCTTCCTATCAGGTGTGAGGAGTCATTTATATTATTATATACAGTATCTATAGAAGCAGCTGCTTCCTATCAGGTGTGAGGAGTCATTTATATTATTATATACAGTATCTATAGAACCAGCTGGTTCTTATCAGGTGTGAGGAGTCATTTATATTATTATATACAGTATCTATAGAAGCAGCTGCTTCCTATCAGGTGTGAGGAGTCATTTATATTATGATATACAGTATCTATAGAAGCAGCTGCTTCCTATCAGGTGTGAGGAGTCATTTATATTATTATATACAGTATCTATAGAACCAGCTGCTTCCTATCGGGTGTGAGGAGTCATTTATATTATTATATACAGTATCTATAGAACCAGCTGCTTCCTATCGGGCGTGAGGAGTCATTTATATTATGATATACAGTATCTATAGAAGCAGCTGCTTCCTATCAGGTGTGAGGAGTCATTTATATTATGATATACAGTATCTATAGAAGCAGCTGCTTCCTATCAGGTGTGAGGAGTCATTTATATTATTATATACAGTATCTATAGAACCAGCTGCTTCCTATCAGGTGTGAGGAGTCATTTATATTATTATATACAGTATCTATAGAACCAGCTGCTTCCTATCAGGTGTGAGGAGTCATTTATATTATTATATACAGTATCTATAGAACCAGCTGCTTCCTATCAGGTGTGAGGAGTCATTTATATTATGATATACAGTATCTATAGAAGCAGCTGCTTCCTATCAGGTGTGAGGAGTCATTTATATTATGATATACAGTATCTATAGAAGCAGCTGCTTCCTATCAGGTGTGAGGAGTCATTTATATTATTATATACAGTATCTATAGAAGCAGCTGCTTCCTATCAGGTGTGAGGAGTCATTTATATTATTATATACAGTATCTATAGAACCAGCTGCTTCCTATCAGGTGTGAGGAGTCATTTATATTATTATATACAGTATCTATAGAAGCAGCTGCTTCCTTTCAGGTGTGAGGAGTCATTTATATTATTATATACAGTATCTATAGAAGCAGCTGCTTCCTATCAGGTGTGAGGAGTCATTTATATTATTATATACAGTATCTATAGAAGCAGCTGCTTCCTATCAGGTGTGAGGAGTCATTTATATTATTATATACAGTATCTATAGAACCAGCTGCTTCCTATCAGGTGTGAGGAGTCATTTATATTATTATATACAGTATCTATAGAACCAGCTGCTTCCTATCGGGCGTGAGGAGTCATTTATATTATTATATACAGTATCTATAGAACCAGCTGCTTCCTATCGGGTGTGAGGAGTCATTTATATTATTATATACAGTATCTATAGAAGCAGCTGCTTCCCATCAGGTGTGAGGAGTCATTTATATTATGATATACAGTATCTATAGAACCAGCTGCTTCCTATCGGGTGTGAGGAGTCATTTATATTATTATATACAGTATCTATAGAAGCAGCTGCTTCCTATCAGGTGTGAGGAGTCATTTATATTATTATATACAGTATCTATAGAACCAGCTGCTTCCTATCAGGTGTGAGGAGTCATTTATATTATTATATACAGTATCTATAGAAGCAGCTGCTTCCTATCAGGTGTGAGGAGTCATTTATATTATGATATACAGTATCTATAGAAGCAGCTGCTTCCTATCAGGTGTGAGGAGTCATTTATATTATGATATACAGTATCTATAGAAGCAGCTGCTTCCTATCGGGTGTGAGGAGTCATTTATATTATTATATACAGTATCTATAGAACCAGCTGGTTCTTATCAGGTGTGAGGAGTCATTTATATTATTATATACAGTATCTATAGAAGCAGCTGCTTCCTATCGGGTGTGAGGAGTCATTTATATTATTATTATTTACACCATGTAGAACCAGCTGGTTCTTATCAGGTGTGAGGAGTCATTTATATTGTTATTATTTACACCATGTAGAACCAGCTGGTTCTTATCAGGTGTGAGGAGTCATTTATATTATTATTATTTACACCATGTAGATCAACAGGTATCTACAAGTCCTTAGCAGATTGACCATGACTTTTGGAGTGTTGTCCAAAAGGTTTTGTTTTTATTTATTAACTCACTGCACACCAACTCATGGAGTCATTTAACCCATTGTGTACTGAGCGTGTTTGGTGTTTTAGCTGTTGAAAAGTAGCAGATCTACAAGCTCATATCGTGCCACTCGGTGGCGTCAAAGAGTTAATATCTGTGTCTGTGTGTGCGTGCGTGTGTGTGCGTGCGTGTGCGTGCGTGCGTGTGCGTGCGTGCGTGCGCGCGTGTGTGTGTGTGCGCGTGCGTGCGTGTGTGTGTGTGTGTGTGCGTGTGCGTGTGCGTGTGCGTGTGTGTGTGTGTGTGTGTGTGTGTGTGTGTGTGTGTGTGTGTGTGTGTATTTCCAGGTCGCCAGGCTCTCCGGTTCAGAACGGATCTAATCTCCTCTGTGTGTGTGTGTGTGTGTGTGTGTGTGTGTGTGTGTGTGTGTGTGTGTGTGTGTGTGTGTGTGTGTGTGTGTGTGTGTGTGTGTGTGTGTGTGTGTGTGTGTGTGTGTGTATTTCCAGGTCGCCAGGCTCTCCGGTTCAGAACGGATCTGGTCTCCTCTGCAGTGACTGAACTGTGCATGGCTCTGTGTCACATGACCCAGGAGACCAGAGGACCTGAAGGAGAACCGTACCAACCCGACCGACTTTACTACATCTTCCTCTGTATACAGAAAGTAGGAATATTAATACTATATATACTAATACTATACTGATCGACTTTACTACATCTTCCTCTGTATACAGAAAGTATGATTACTATCCTACTACTACTATAATACTCTACTGATCAACTTTACTACATCTTCCTCTGTATACAGAAAGTAGGAATAATAATACTACTATTACTATACTAATGTACTTTACTACATCTTCCTCTGTATACAGAAAGTAGGAATATTAATACTATACATTAATACTACTATACATACTACACTACTATACTGATCAACTTTACTACATCTTCCTCTGTATACAGAAAGTAAGAATAATAATACTACTATTACTATACTGATCGACTTTACTACATCTTCCTCTGTATACAGAAAGTATGAATAATAATACTACTATTACTATACTGATCAACTTTACTACATCTTCCTGTGTATACAGAAAGTATGAATACTACTACTATACTACTATACTAATGTACTTTACTACATCTTCCTGTGTATACAGAGAGTATGAATATTATAAATACTACTACTATACATAATACACTACTATACTAATGTACTTTACTACATCTTCCTGTGTATACAGAGAGTATGACTACTATCATTGTTGGGATGTTTTGGGTGTAGACATCCTAATGACAGGCAGCACACACACACGTTATGACTCGTGTTTGTCATATTTATTACAACTGACCACAGGGGTCTGACACAGGTCATAAACCTGAAAGACAACAAATAGAGGGTATCACAAAATATTCTTTTGAATATAAAATGAATAACAATAAAATAAACAATACAATGCTATTGCAATATACTGTACATAATAATATATATTAAGCATATACACAAGCATACATACTCATATATATACACATTACAGTATATTTGAACAATATAACCAAACAGAAAGAAACGACTCATTTTACTGTTATTCCAGCAAAACTAGACATACGTGATTTGAACTGCATTTCCCAGAATGCATTTAGCCGTGCACAGTGCGCGTGCAGCAGCTACTTGTGCTGTTTAACAGTACTTTGAGACGACTGATATTACACGGAGTCCGTGGCTTCGCCTAACGTGACTCTTCAATGTACTACTCAGGGCTTGACACTAACACTTGCCCGCTTGCCGGGGCAAGTAAAAAAAAATGGTGGGGCAAGTGAAGACTGCTACCTGGTTTCCCGATCGGGCAAGTGTGCAACATAGTGCACTATAACACAACACAAGATGAATTTGTCTTGAAGGCAGTCATTGCACTCTGCCTCTGTGTCTTTCCCTGCTTTCTAGATATCCACAATTCCACACATCAAAATGACCATTAAACTTCTACATTCTCTAGTTGTGTAGACCTGGGCTAATTAAGATGATGAATTTTAACTCTTGAGAGTATAAAAATGAAACCAAATGGACCCGCCAGGTTCCATTTGGTATTAAATGTGCAAGTTTCAGAATAGAAACACAAGGTACATGAAATAATGTAAATGAAACAGACAATTCAAAACAACGTTGAACTATATTTTAAATAAACACTTTTTTAACCCCTATTTTAATTATTTATAGTAGGAACCTTTATGATCATAGCTTTTATATTCCCTTATTTTAGTTACTTATAGAAGAATATTTTTACACCCATGTATTTTATAATAATTAACCATAGTTCAAATCGAGCCGAACAATATGAATGAATATATGAACCTCTTTCTCTGTCTCTCTCTCTGCCTGTCTCTCTCTCAGTACCTGTGTGATAACACCTGTCTCTCTCTCTGCCTGTCTGTCTCTCAGTACCTGTGTGATAACACCTGTCTCTCTCTCTGCCTGTCTGTCTCTCAGTACCTGTGTGACAACGGCAGGGTGGATAACACCTGTCTCTCTCTCTGCCTGTCTCTCTCTCTGCCTGTCTCTCTCAGTACCTGTGTGACAACGGCAGGGTGGATAACATCTTCTCAGATCCGTACTACGCTCGCTTCTCTCACCGCCTGCACCAAATCCTGGAGCCATGGACCCCCAAGGTCCACCCACTGGGTGAGTACTGTATCTATGAGCCATGGACCCCCAAGGTCTACCCACTGGGTGAGTATCTATGAGCCATGGACCCCCAAGGTCCACCCGTTGGGTTAGTATCTATGAGCCAGGGACCCCCAAGGTTCATCCACTGGGTGAGTACTGTATCTATGAGCCAGGGACCCCCAAGGTCCATCCACTGGGTTAGTATCTATGAGCCAGGGACCCCCAAGGTTCATCCACTGGGTCAGTATCTATGAGCCAGGGACCCCCAAGGTTCATCCACTGGGTTAGTATCTATGAGCCAGGGACCCCCAAGGTTCATCCACTGGGTTAGTATCTATGAGCCAGGGACCCCAAGGTTCATCCACTGGGTTAGTATCTATGAGCCAGGGACCCCCAAGGTTCATCCACTGGGTTAGTATCTATGAGCCAGGGACCCCCAAGGTCCACCCGTGGACCCCCCAAGGTGCACAGTGGATTTTTTAAAAGGAACGAAACGTAATTCTGAAATCCACAAAATCAGTTAATAACATTTTTTTCCCTTGTCAATCAATGATAAAGGTGCTCGCAACTATCTAAGTTGCAGGTTTTTGTTTATAAATACACATATCGTGACTGTTATATTTATAAACAATTATATGCGGCTACGACCAGCTTTTTCCGAGTCCCTTGTCCGCCTCAAGCAATAAGCAGTAACAATGCTGCATCAGTTCTATGGACACCGCATATTAGTTGTATATTATGGACATGTTCTGTATCAGAAACAAATTAAATTTCGGGGACGGGTGGAATAAGCAGCCAATTATCAAATGTGAGCTGCGTCACAGTCTCAGGGAAGAGCGTCTGTGATCGTCTTCTTATTATTGTCAATCCAGCACGCAGCGCAGCTAAAAGACCCGGGCCAGCCATAAGAACACATAGCAACAGCCAAATACGAAGCAAATATGAAGTCTAACAGGCACATCATCAGAATTATCAGTATGTATTTCCTTGATTTCATATTACAGCGTGTATGAATTCCTCCTCCTCCTGCTCCTTTTCTTTTCTGAGGCTGAGCCATTCAGCAAATAGCCTAAACGAGAATGCGCTCTGAGAAGTAACTGTTCCTTGCGTTCCGTGCGTAATGCGAAACCAAGACAAGACGGTCTTTATAACACGGCGGGTGGTGGTGGGTTACGTTTGGAGACAAAGTTTGTGCGATGGTGATATTTGTCTCTCAGTTAGGACGCGCTGAGGTGCTTCTCACTGAGATGCGCAGATTAAAAGGGAGAGCCCAGCTGCGGTCAGATGTTAATTAAGGCTGAACTCCGATACAGTTGTCGTGATGCAGAGAGACAGACAGCGCAATGGCCTTACTGACATCCATAAAATAAAACTAAAGGCTTAGATACAGATAGTTATTTGACCAAAGTTTAATGAACGCTCAGTTGCTGCTGCAGCGCACGCACTCTGCTCCTGTGGCAGGGCAATAATGTGGATGAAAATCAGTAGTCCAGCGTGCCCCGTGCTGGAACGATTGCCAGAACGAAAACGTTAAATATAGATCTACCCGAACCGGTTTTGAACCATTCCTGAATAATGTTGTTTTCAAGCCTTAATACATACTACTGGTTGTCCCTTCTCTTATGAATTAACATCTTTTGAGATGAGATGAGATGAGATGAGATGAGATGAGATGAGATGAGATGTACTTCATTATCCCCGCAGGGAAATGAATACGTCTAATATCGGTTGGCAGGAGGTACAGTCTAGAGCAGGCGTCGGCAACCTAGGGCACGCGTGCCAACGTTGGCACGCCGGGTGGTCTCGGCTGGCACGCGGCCAGACTCTGGAAGAAGTTTTTTTTTTTGCCTTTGGTAATAAAATAACTGCATTTCTCTTGAACGTGGATGTTATAAAATAAATTTATCTGCGCTAAGGCTTCAAACCGAAATTGCGATTTGAGACCATGCCATTAGCAAATCACAACGGCCGCGATTATTGATTAATTTAATCAATATTCAACCGGAGCGAGTCTGGTCCAGTGTTCACACTTCTGTGCTGCGCGCTGCCCAATCAGTGTGTCTGCAGTGCTTGTGTGCACGCACGCGGAGCAAAGCAAGTTGTTTTGCTCCCAAAGCAGTAAAAAGTCGCGTTGCGCGGCTGTCTGGTTGCTGGTCAACGCATGCCGTCTGTGTCTGCAGAGCGCGCGGACCCCCGGTATGTCAGCCTAACCAGACAACAACCACGCTGAAATTATTGCGTTTCGACTGTTATGTGGCTTCATACAGTTAACGTTAGCCTCTCTGTCAATATTGTTAGCATAACGTTTAGCTTGTGTGTGTTGCTGCTGCGTGCGTGCGTGCGTGCGTGCGTGTGTGTGTGTGTGTGTGTGTGTGTGTCGGAGCAGAGTAGTTTGAGGGGTGACCAGATGTCCCGTTTCTGTGGGACAGTCACAGGGTGACCAGATGTCCTTCTTTGCGTGGCACAGTCTCTCAAAGACTTTTCAGTCATCCCACAAATTGACACCCTGTCCCACATTGTGACTGACAGACTACAGTGGTCAATTGTCCTAATAGTCCCCCTTCTGTTTTCTGTTGTATAGTTTTCTCACTGTCTCTTTTCATGCTAGATGTGCTTTTAAGCCTGTAAAATAACTGGAGAAATACATAGCAAACATGAATAAATAACAAAATGATGGACACTATTAAGACTATGTGGACAATATGGCATGAGACATTTTTAATACCAATAGTAATGTGTTGCTACCCTGCAATTAAATGTCCCTCTCAAGTAATACTTCTGTCCCTCAAATGAACAGTTTTCGTCAAGTCTGATTGATCAATCTATTGTGAAAGAAAAAAATATCTACCAGTCTGGTAAAAATGGCCTAATAAACGACATATAAATGCAGTAAATGGCCATTGAATATGTGATGACTGTGAAAATGTACTATTTATTGACTATAAGCCAATTTATTTTATTTTTTTTACTGTGGCACTCAGAGTGTCAAGGAAAAAAATCATGGCACTTCATATCAAAAAGGTTGCCTACCCCTGATCTAGCCTCTTGCACAGGGTTCCTCAATTAATTTTGCTTAAGGGCCATATTTTGAAGGCGGTACCAAGCCAGGGGCAGAGTCCATGCGCGCGGAAATTTGAGGTTTTATTTTTTCATTAATTAATTAAAAGGACATTTCACTTCCAAAAAAGGTTTGGTCATTTTAACATCTACTTAGGCTTTTGTGAACACCCCGGACACAGTTTTTAAGTTAAGTTGATATTCATTTTAGCTGCCCTGTCCCCTTCATATCAAACAAATAAAAACTGAGTGACTCAAGCAACTGTTTGGGGTATTTACATAAGCCTTAGGCTTAGTTGATAAAATAACCAAAATAACCAAAATAAATCTTGAAAGTGAAATATCTTAATTTACTGGTAGAACAGGTTCTCAACTAATGGTCCTGGGACCACCAATGGTCCTTGAGAGGTTTCAGGTGATCTGCTAAATTATGCAGAGTTGATAACCAAAGGGACCCTCCTAGATCTTTAATTCTTGAGAGTGAAAATGAATAAATTTTTCAGGGCAAAACCCACTTGTTTGTATGACAGTGATAGCAGTGATTCTAATTTGAAGGGTGCCCAGTTTGACATGCATAGGCTAATGCCCCCTATTTAATGCTATTTATATCTGCTATCCCCATTTTTTATAATATTTATTTAGTTTATTTTTCAAAGCATGTCAA
>CM076983.1:618845-641345 GCA_039105355.1 Benthosema pterotum | reverse complement strand
CCTCTACATAGACTTCTGTTGGATAGTGACAACTCTGTTCACTTCATGGGGCCAGTCCTTCTACATAGACTTCTGTTGGATAGTGACAACTCCGTTCACTTCATGGGGCCAGTCCTTCTACATAGACTTCTGTTGGCTAGTGACATTAATAGTGACAGCCGGAAGTTACTGAATGCATTGGAGCCTATGGGGCTTGTGCGAGTACATGAACCACGTGACCAGGCTGATTTCTGACCCCTCAATGTCGCTAGTGCCTCTTCTACTAGATGGCTCTGCACCGGCTGCCACATACGCCCGTCTCTCTCTCTCTCAAGCTGGATAGTAACTTTTCCACGGCGGCACGCTCGATTTTCCTCTGAAAGTGTTTAGACTTTTGACGGCTACATGGAATAAAAATGTATAAGAGAGGGGAACAGCGCTGACTCTCGCATAGACACGAGTGAGACGGTGCATAACGACTACAACAAATACTGCAGCGCAGCTTCTCACAGAAAAAAACATAGCGTTGATTATCTGTACCTCGCAACGGTACGGATAGACATTACAACCACACTTTGCATTCTAGTTTATTATTAGTGTAAGTATATACACATATTATTAGTGTAAGTATATATTTACAGTAACAGATGACATGTATTTTAATATTATTGTATATTTACAGTAACAGAATGTATTTAATGTATTTTACTGTATATTATTTTCAGTAACAGATGACATGTATTTATATTATAATGTGTATTTATTATATTTTACAGTAACAGATGACATGTATTTATTATAGTGTAATGTGTATTTATTATATTTTACAGTAACAGATGACATGTATTTATATTATAATGTGTATTTATTATATTTTACAGTAACAGATGACATGTATTTATTATAGTGTAATGTGTATTTATTATATTTACAGTAACAGAATGTATTTAATGTATTTTACTGTATATTATTTTCAGTAACAGATGACATGTATTTACAGTAACAGTATTTATTATATTTTACAGTAACAGATGACATGTATTTATTATAGTGTAATGTGTATTTATTATATTTACAGTAACAGACGACATGTACGCGGAACAAGAGGAGGATCCAGACAATCCTCTCAGATGTCCAGTCAAGCTCTATGACTTCTACCTCTTTAAATGGTAAGATTAATGTCTGTCACTTGGTCTGCACTCTGTGGTCTGTAGCGTCTCTATCACTAGCCACGTTTCCATAAAACCTTTGCGAAAATAGGAAGAGTATGTTAATTAAGTCGAAAAAGGAAAAGCGAATCGTCTGCTGTTTCCATTAACTGATGAAATGCGACTCATGGGAGTCTAGGGAAAAATAAATTAGGTTCATGAAACAAGCAATAGGTGGCACAGTTTTGCCGTGAGACGTATGGTTATTTTACATATATTTTTACTTTTGAAGTTATTTTAGGCTTTACACACGGACTGCCTGCTTTATTCCTATTGACCTATAGGTCCGTTGTGCTGTGCAGAGGCTGTTCTGGCTCTGCTGTACCAAAAACAGTAATTGATAATAATATAGCCTACAATCCTAATACATAATCTACACAACTCACTGTTTTCCTGAACCGACTCAGTTGCCTACTGATTTGGTCTACTTTGTGATAATGTAGACTACATCATGTTATCCGCAGTGCGACACATGCGAGGAAAAAAGGTTTGAACTTTATTAACGGAATAATATCTATAAGGGCAGAGCCCAGTCATGTAAAACAGCTGTTTGTGTGTGATATCACTTGCGTATCTTAGCTATCATGATACTGTAAACATAGGACCTGCAAAACGGACGAGGGCTGACCTGCGCACAGCCCTCGTCCGTTTTGAGCGGTTTTGTAGAAATATAACTTACATTAACAAATAACAATGCTCTCATCGGCAGAACAGAAATGTGCTATAATGCGCTTTCCAATTAGAAGTCTTTTCCCAAGCTGTTTCCATACCTCATTTGCGCATTAGGCTCTTTCAATACGCTCCAAAATCCGCCACCTTTCAGCGAAAAAGCATTTTTGCGCAAAGTGGAAACTTATTCGCATTTCGAAGTGTTTCCATTCAACATGGGGTTTATGGAAACGTGGCCACTGTCTCACAGACATTTCCTCTTCCTGTCCAGTCCTCAGAGCTCTAAAGGTCGTAACGACACCTTCTACCTGAACCCTGAGCCTGTGGTGGTCCCTGACAGTCCCATCTGGTACAGCGGGACCCCCCTGCCCCACACCGTTCTGGAACACACGCTGGCTCGAATCCTGGCCGTGAGAGAGCTGCAACAGGACCCACACGGGGGTCCACGGGGTCTGGATGACTAAACAGGACCCACACGGGGGTCCACGGGGTCTGGATGACTAAACGGGACCCACACGGGGGTCCACGGGGTCTGGATGACTAAACGGGACCACTAGGAACCCCCGCGGGGGTCCACGGGGTCTGACTGAACACTACAGCTGCTACAGGACCTCTCTAAGCCTTTCTAAGTGACCCCAAACTTTACAACGCTGGTGTAGGTGGTCCTTGATGTCTGCTGACTGAAAACTAGAGACACAAGACCACCCTGCACTGCCCTGCGCTGGTCTGGAGAGGAACTGCAGGCCTGGTGGAACGTTAAGGTCCTGATACACTAGCAATATTTTGATCAATATCAACTAGCAATGTCAACATCAACGGGCAACATGATGAGACACATGGCAACAGGCAACATGATGAGACACATGGCAACAGGCAACATGATGAGACACATGGCAACAGGCAACATGATGAGACACATGGCAACAGGCAACATGATGAGACACATGGCAACAGGCAACATGATGAGACACATGGCAACAGGCAACATGATGCTAGTTGACGTTGCTTGTTGATGTTGATCAAAACATTGCTAGGTGTATCAGGGTCCTTAGTGTATAATTTTTAAATCCACAGCAGTAAGCAGCGGTCAGAACAGTGAGGTTCAGGACTAGTCCAGATCCTGTAAATCTTAAATCTTAATAAATCTTATTCTGGTCTGTAGTGAACATGATTAGTGTTGGTTAAAAAAAACAGGTGATTATTCTGCGACAGATCTGACTAGTGTTGAATTGTCTTGATCTGAACACAATCTAGACCTCATTAATTCACCTCAGTCCTGACTGTTGGTTACTGGCTGTTGGAGGGACCTCATTGGTCACTGTAGATCATTGGAGGGACCTCATTGGCCCCACTGCGTCGCAGCCAAGTGACTACTGGCCAATCACTTTGCAGCACGTCTTTTTTCCAGGACTGACGGATTCCATCCCTCCAGAAGAGCTTCTTTATTGTCACCATTAAAACAAACAAACGTTGTCATGGCAACGTGGGAGTCTCTGCCTCTGATTGGCTGAATGAACTTCCACCTCCACACCAAGGCTAATCTAATAATTCTAGGAAGGCAAGTAGGAAGTAGGCGGAGTCTCCTACGGTGGCGTTCATATTGATCCATGGAGTTTGACTGGCAAACAACTGTAGACCAAACTGAACTGAACTGAAACGGTCATGCTCAGTACAGTTTGATCCACATTGATCCATGGAAGTGAAACGGACATGCGCACCTATGGTGGTGTCCACGTCCGTTTACCTTCCATGGATCAATGTGGACGCCACCATAGGTGTGCATGTCCGTTTCCTTCCATGGATCAATGTGGACGCCACCATAGGTGTGCATGTCCGTTTCCTTCCATGGATCAATGTGGACGCCACCATAGGTGCGCATGTCCGTTTCCTTCCATGGATCAATGTGGACGCCACCATAGGTGCGCATGTCCGTTTCCTTCCATGGATCAATGTGGACGCCACCATAGGTGCGCATGTCCGTTTCCTTCCATGGATCAATGTGGACGCCACCATAGGTGCGCATGTCCGTTTCCTTCCATGGAAATGCGCAGTACAAGTTTGACGCTGGCAGACTGTACTGAGCATGCCCGTTTCCTTCCATGGATCAATATGGACGCCACCGTAGGAGACTCCGCCTACTTCCCTTTCTAGCCATAGATATATAAGAAAACTAGATGTCTTGAGGCGGAGCCTCTGACGTCGTTCACGGCGGCCATCTTGTGAGAGGACTAAATACACTATGCTCTATGGCAGCCCAAACAAAAACAGCTAGAACTCGCTCAAAACATGACGGATTTACAAACGGATTGCTTTATTATGAACGTTATCAACGTGGCTATGATTTTTTTCGCTAAATTTTATTTTCTTTCTGAAAAATGTCCTATAACGGCTCTATGAATGCGGACGTCTCTGAGGTTTACAACAAACCAATTCGTTTGAAAATCGGTTGGAAAAATAAGCGAGTTATGGTCATTTTAAAAGTATATTCTCACAGACACAATGTTATGCTATACTCTCACAAGATGGCCGCCACGTAACGACGTCACTCCACATTGGCCATCAGCTTTATTATATATCTATGTGAAAGGAATGCTGGGAAAACTGATTCTACAAATGTCTTCTAAATCCTGACAGTTTTCTGATAAAAAAAAACACCTCACAATGTTTCTATAGTGTCTGTCAGTGGTCCTCAATATATTTCATGTCAAGGACCCCCCAAATCATCTGTATATGACCACCTACTGACCGCCGTCTGATCATATGAAGTTCCAGGGACCCCCAGAAGTTAAAAACCTGACACTGTCAGAATATTCACAGATTTGCACGCTGTGAGCTTGCAGATCTGATACTTTTCAATGCCTGAATATTTAGGGCAGGAACTTAAATCGTTACCAGGAAATGTTTTCATTTAAATTCAGTTAAATAAATGATCATTATAATTCCTGCATTATTTACCATAAGTTTACAGAGTCAGAGAATGTAGAATAAATGTTATTTCCTGTAATCTCTCCTAATGGTACCAAAACCATCATGTACTGTATGTGTTTATATATATATATAATCATGATTAATCACTTTTCAATCTATGTTTAAAATAGTCCATGTTTAAAAACAATGAAAATAATTGAGGGGAAAAAGAAACATCTGTTTATTTTTTAAATGTATCAAAAACAGGTGATCTACAAGCCCTCAATGCTTGTAGATCCTCCAGCTCTACTCTATGGCTCTGATTACAGAGAGACACACAGATATATGATTAATCAACAAAATGAATCTATGGCATTAAAGGTGAATGAAAGAGTCTGAAAGATAATTCATTAAAATGGTGAAACACAACTTAATGATTTCATCAAGTTGTTTTCACCATGTTAATGATTTTTTTTCAGACCTCCATTTCCAGGAACCAGAATGGGGGAACTTTTTTATGATGTCCAAACAACATCTCTAAGGTCTATTAAAGGAGCACTTCACCACTTTTCTATGCATATTCATATAACAGGTCCTCACTAATGTACATGATAAAATACTGTGTCTCACAGGAAACGTCTTCCAATGACATCATCAATGATGGAATCCAAGCTAATAGAAACTGTAGGCTTTATATTCCTGAAAAGTCACAATGCAAAAATGGCAGCCATCGTTCTCCCGATAATAAAAATATATTTTTTCAAAAACACATTGTTGAAAAAAAAATCTGCAGAATGATGATGTCATTGGAAGAAGTTACTGAACTGTCCTGAACTCTTGTGAGACACAGACTGAGTAGAAAAATATAGTGGATAGTGGTATTGAGTAGAAAAACATAGTGGTATTTTGTCATGTACATTAGTGAGGACCTGTTATATGAAGATACGTTGAAAATTGGTGAAGTGGTCCTTTAATGAGATGGTAAAAAGTTTCACTAGAATCTAGTTTCTGGTGCTAGATCCCAGGTTCTAATGATAGATTCTAGTTTCTGACACTAGATTCTAGTTTCTGGTGCTAGATTCTAGTTTCTGACACTAGATTCTAGTTTCTGGTGCTAGATTCTAGTTTCTGACATTAGATTCTAGTTTCTGACATTAGATTCTAGTTTCTGACACTAGATTCTAGTTTCTGATTCTAGTTTTTCTCCACCAGAAGCAAAGGTTTGAGTTCGAGCTTTTGAAATAACATAACAAGATTTGAGCCACATTTTCACATTTAAAAATATATATATATCAGATCTACAAGCTCATCGCGCCACTCGGTGGTGCGATATGAGCTTGTAGATCTGCTATTTTTCAATAGCTGGGACACCAAAACGCGTTGAGTAAAGAAAGGGTGAACTGATTCATCCTCAGTTTCTACACCTGTATATACATTTGTAAATCCGTTTTATTTCATGTTTTATTTCTACAAAACATTTGTTTTTGAGTGACTGAACATAAACATAAACAGAATGTTTTTAAGGTAATCATCGTTCAGAACAAACTGCATGAGGATCCATTTGTTTTGTTTTGTTTTGTTTTGTTGCCAAAGGATGTGGAATCGTAGTAAATATTTTCTTTTGTTATTTTTGGATCAGAACTCTAATTTAAAATGTTCTATATATTTTTACACATGTTGGTTAATACATTTCCATTAGTTTAGTTTATGTTTTTTGTATTAATGTGTGATATAAATGTATAATGTGTGTATCTGGCTGTTTTCATATTATTATTATTATTATTATTATTATTAATATTATTATAGTCCTAAGACACAACATTTATATTTATTCTGTTTCACTCTGCCTTCATTTACAGCAGGGGTTTTCAACAGGTGGTCCGGGGACCACCAGTGGTCCTTGAGAAGGTTCCAGGTGGTCCCCAGGCTAAATGATGGATAACCATGGTTAACCATGTTTAAATCTTGAGAGTGTAAAAATGAAACCAAATGGACCCTTGCGGGTCCATTTGGTTTCATTTTTACACTCTCAAGAGTTAAAATATTCATCTGAATTATCACCACTTAATTAAGAAGTTTACACTGTTTTGTGTAATCCAGCCTGGAATTGTGGACAAAATCAAAATAATTCTTTAATGTTAGGCATTTGGTGTGAAAATGTAATCAAATAGTGGTCCGTGGCTCAAATGCTGAATAAATGGTGGTCCCTGGAGTCAAAAAGGTTGAAAACCCCTGATTTACAGTAACCAGCAGTCAGCACCAAGACTGATTAGCCATTAGTCTACACCAGGGGTTTTCAACCTTTTTTTTATACCAGGGACCACCATTTATTCTGAATCTGAGCCACGGAGGACCACCAGTTGATGACATTTTAGCCCCACAGACTCCAAAACTAAAGATTTATTTTGCTTTTGGCTGGATTTGGGGGGAAAAAACAGGCAAACGTACCTGTAGACCAAAATAAACATTAACCTTCTAGTTGTGTTAATTAATTCAGATGATGAATAATTTATTCATCATCCATTTGGTTTCATTTTACGTTCTCAAGAGTTACATCAGGTTAACCAACTTTCCATCATTTAGCCTGGGGACCACCTGGAACCCTCTCAGGGACCACTGGTTGAAAACCCCTGATCTAGATCGATGGACGGACAGAGAAACGGGATCCTTCCTCCCCAAGGTAGAGTTACATAAACGCCATTAGATCTACCAGATCTACCATCTATACATTAGATCTACCAGATCTACCATCTATACATTAGATCTACCAGCCCACAGTCTGTCATATTGATCTATACATTAGATCTACCAGATCTACCATCTATACATTAGATCTACCAGATCTACCATCTATACATTAGATCTACCAGCCCACAGTCTGTCATACATTAGATCTACCAGATCTACCATCTATACATTAGATCTACCAGCCCACAGTCTGTCATACATTAGATCTACCAGATCTACCATCTATACATTAGATCTACCAGACCTACCATCTATACATTAGATCTACCAGCCCACAGTCTGTCATACATTAGATCTACCAGATCTACCATCTATACATTAGATCTACCAGCCCACAGTCTGTCATACATTAGATCTACCAGATCTACCATCTATACATTAGATCTACCAGCTCACAGTCTGTCATATTGATCTATACATTAGATCTACCAGCTCACAGTCTGTCATATTGATCTATACATTAGATCTACCAGATCTACCATCTATACATTAGATCTACCAGATCTACCATCTATACATTAGATCTACCAGCTCACAGCCTGTCATATTGATCTATACATTAGATCTACCAGCTCACAGTCTGTCATATTGATCTATACATTAGATCTACCAGCTCACAGTCTGTCATATTGATCTATACATTAGATCTACCAGCTCACAGCCTGTCATATTGATCTATACATTAGATCTACCAGCTCACAGTCTGTCATATTGATCTATACATTAGATCTACCAGCTCACAGTCTGTCATACATTAGATCTACCAGCCCACAGTCTGTCATATTGATCTATACATTAGATCTACCAGCTCACAGTCTGTCATACATTAGATCTACCAGCTCACAGCCTGTCATATTGATCTATACATTAGATCTACCAGCTCACAGTCTGTCATACATTAGATCTACCAGCCCACAGTCTGTCATATTGATCTATACATTAGATCTACCAGCTCACAGCCTGTCATATTGATCTATACATTAGATCTACCAGCTCACAGTCTGTCATATTGATCTATCCATCAGTGGCGTCGACAAGTGGGGAAAAGTTTTACAGTTTTAGGGGGGCCCAAAGCCAGGGGGGGCACTAAAAGCTTGCATTAATATTAATATTTTATTTGTATTAATTATTATGAAAAATATTTGATGTCAAAGTGCACCAGATTGAAGCATTTTAAAGGGGAACTCTGCCCATTTTCATCATTCAATATGTCATTAGTATACCCCAGAGGTGTTGGTGGTCATGATGAAAACGTTTCCCATTTTGTGTTTCCTAGAAATGGAGGTCTGAAGAAAATCATTAACATGGTGAAACACATCTTGATGACTTCGTCTAGATGTATTTTCACCATGTTAATGGATTTATTTAGACACTTCTTACAAAGTTTCATACAAATGGAACCAAATGAACCTGTTAGGGTTCATTTGGTTGCATTTTTACGCTCAGAAAAAATGTTTAAAATGGCTAAATTCCCCTTTAACGCGGCTGGGAAAGGGGGCCCATGTGGAAAAGCTTTGCAGGGAGCCCAGAATTGCTAGCTACGCCCCTGCTATCCATACATCAGAT
The DNA here is from genome assembly GCA_039105355.1 of Benthosema pterotum. Lineage (NCBI taxonomy): Eukaryota > Metazoa > Chordata > Actinopteri > Myctophiformes > Myctophidae > Benthosema > Benthosema pterotum. Next base: position 632,268 of record CM076983.1, on the reverse strand, counting down.
CTACCAGCCCACAGCCTGTCATATTGATCTATACATTAGATCTACCAGCTCACAGCCTCATATTGTCATATTTCCATCTAAACAGCTGCTGCTGCAGTACAGTGAATGTCCAGCAGAGGGCGCTGTGATGCTGCTGTAGGATTTATACTCTAACACAATGGTTTTCAACCTTTTTCATCCTAGGGACCACCATTTATTCAGCATTTGAGCCACGGACCACCATTTGATGATATTTTTAGTCCCACAGACGCCAAAACTAAACATTTCTTTTGCTTCTGCCCATGACCATTAATCTTCTAGTTGTGTAGACTTGGGCTAATTTGCATGACAGATATTTTAACTCTTGAGAGTGTAAAAATGAAACCAAATGGACCCGCAATTTCATTTTTACGTTCTCAAGAGTTACATCTGGTTAACCAACTTAGCTGGGGACCACCTGGAACCCTCTCAGGAACCACTGGTGGTCCCCGGACCACTGGTTGAAAACCCCTGGTCTAACATTAATGTGTAAATATTATAATTATGATTTATACTCTTAAAATTAATGTATAAATATTCTAATTATATAATTATACTCTCCACAGTGGTATTACTGTATAATTATATAATTATATAATTATATTCCCTACAGTGAGATGAATGTATAATTATTATAATTTTATTATTATTATATGAGGTTTTTTTCATACTTCCATTTTCCTTCTGGATCCACCGGGAAAAAAACAATTCATTTTTCATAAACCTTTGAGTTAATAATGATGAATATAATTTAAACACATTTTGTTTATTGCTCGTGATTTTCAGGTTTTATCAAATCCTGGACGCTTTGATTTGAGGTTTATAAATATATAATGATCTGTTCCAGGGCCGGATTCAGCCAGCCTTACTAGGGTGGGCTGGAAGAATGGCAGGGTGGGCAAGTTTTCCATATGAAGCGGGTGAGTGGTTTTCAACCTTTTTGACACCAGCGACCACTATTTATTCAGCATTTGAGCCACGGACCACCATTTGATGACATTTTAGCACCACAGACCCCAAAACTAAAGATTTATTTAGCTTTTGTCCAACAATTCCAGGCTGGATTTGGGAAACCAAACAGTCCAACATACAGATCAAAATGACCATTAATCTTCTACATTCTCTAGTTGTGTAGACTTGGGATAATTCACATGATGAATATTTTAACTCTTGAGAGTTCTCTCAAAGAGTTACATCTGGTTATGATTTAGCTTGGGGACCACCTGGAATTTGCTCAGGGACCACCTGTTGAAAACCATCCTGTATAGCAGATGGTGAATCTCTGCTGTTTGGATTTGTTTATGCAAAACATATTTAAATGATTCTTTCTTTGTTTTATCTGAACGGTTTGTTATTGTAAAGCTGCTCCAAAAGTGATTTATTTACTTAAACTTTATTTAATATGGTATATTTCAACTGGTAAAGTAGAACATAATTTTTAGAACTCTAGTTTATTAAAACATCACATTTTTCCTCTATGACAGAGGTTTTCAACCAGCGGGGACCACCAGTGGTCCTTGAGAGGGTTCCAGGTGGTCCCCAGGATAAATGATGGAAAGTTGGTTAACCAGATGTAACTCTTTGAGAGTTAAAATATTCATCATGTGAATTATCCCAAGTCTACACAACTAGAGAATGTAGAAGATTAATGGTCATTTTGATCTGTATGTTGGACTGTTTGGTTATTATTATTATTATTATTATTATTATTTTTTTTTTTTTTTTTATTATTATTATTATTATTTTAATCCAGCCTGGAATTGTGGACAAAAGCAAAATAAATCTTTAGTTTTGGGATCTGTGGGGCTAAATGTCATCAAATGGTGGTCCTCTGTGGCTCAAATTCTGAACAAATAGTGGTCCCTGGTATGAAAAAAGGTTGAAAACCACTGCTCTATGTTCATTCTGATTGGATCAAACTGGCTTGAAAAATACATTTTCTCTTTTGAGAGAACAAACACTTTCCCATAATGATTACTATCAGAATGTAACACTTACAGTGTTCACAAATGAGTCACTGATAATAATCATTATGTAAGTCTGTCCTACTGGTTTAGTTTAGAGACTAAAGATCTAATAATAATCATTATGTAAGTCTGTCCTACTGGTTTAGTTTAGAGACTAAAGATCTAATAATAATCATTATGTAAGTCTGTCCTACTGGTTTAGTTTAGTTTAGAGACTAAAGATCTGATAATAATCATTATGTAAGTCTGTCCTACTGGTTTAGTTTAGAGACTAAAGATCTTAGAGTGTAGAATTACAACCTGTAGAACCAGTTCTACCAGATGTGTAATGACAGCATGAGAACGCTCAGCTCAGGAGTCTATTCTGTAATCTATGATCTACGCTAAAGCTCTCTGAGTCAACACAGTGTTTTATTTACCCTTCCAGGAGTATTTAGACCCTTAGTGTTTTATTTAGACCCTTAGTGTTTTATTTACCCTACAGGGGCAGGTGGGCGATCCTTAGTGTTTTATTTAGACCCTTAGTGTTTTAGTGTATGATTTTGATAAACCTTTTATGTAAATGAGTTATGCTCCATGTGAATCAACAAACGTGAACATGAGAAAGTTCTTTCCCAAAAACTATGTAATAATAATAACTGTCACAAATACAACATAATAACAATTAGTCAACTTTACAAAATAAAGAAATACACTTTTAAAATTAAGAATATATACAATCCCAAAAGTTTTTAAACATTTGTAAAGTGTGAGAAATTAAAGACGTGTTTTCAAAGTGCTGTCCCGTTACAGGATAGAAGAGTCTGGGACGTGTGGAGCGTTGTCCAGGGTGTTTTAGAGAAGGATAGAAGAGTCTGGGACGTGTGGAGCGTTGTCCAGGGTGTTTTAGAGAAGGATAGAAGAGTCTGGGACGTGTGGAGCGTTGTCCAGGGTGTTTTAGAGAAGGATAGAAGAGTCTGGGACGTGTGGAGCGTTGTCCAGGGTGTTTTAGAGGAGGATAGAAGAGTCTGGGACGTGTGGAGCGTCGTCCAGGGTGTTTTAGAGAGGATAGAAGAGTCTGGGACGTGTGGAGCGTCGTCCAGGGTGTTTTAGAGAAGGATAGAAGAGTCTGGGACGTGTGGAGCGTTGTCCAGGGTGTTTTAGAGAAGGATAGAAGAGTCTGGGACGTGTGGAGCGTCGTCCAGGGTGTTTTAGAGAGGATAGAAGAGTCTGGGACGTGTGGAGCGTCGTCCAGGGTGTTTTAGAGAAGGGAGAAGAGTCTGGGACGTGTGGAGCGTTGTCCAGGGTGTTTTAGAGAAGGATAGAAGAGTCTGGACGTGTGGAGCATTGTCCAGGGTGTTTTAGAGAGGATAGAAGAGTCTGGGACGTGTGGAGCGTTGTCCAGGGTGTTTTAGAGAAGGATAGAAGAGTCTGGGACGTGTGGAGCGTTGTCCAGGGTGTTTTAGAGAAGGATAGAAGAGTCTGGGACGTGTGGAGCGTCGTCCAGGGTGTTTTAGAGAAGGATAGAAGAGTCTGGGACGTGTGGAGCGTTGTCCAGGGTGTTTTAGAGAAGGATAGAAGAGTCTGGGACGTGTGGAGCGACGTCCAGGGGTTTTCAACAGGTGTTCCGGGGACCACCAGTGGTCCTTGAGAGAGTTTCAGGTGGTCCCCAGGCTAAATGATGGAAAGTTGGTTAACCAGATGTAACTCTTGAGAGTGTGGAAATGAAACCAAATGGACCCGCAAGGGTCCATTTGGTTTCATTTTTACACTCTCAAGAGTTAAAATATTCATCATCTGAAATAGCACCTTTTAGTTTTAGGTCTTGGGGGTGAGATTGTCATCAAAAGGTGGTGGTCCGTGGCTCAAATGCTGAATAAATGGTGGTCCCTGGTGTCAAAAAGGTTGAAAACCACTGGTCTAAAGGTCCTCTAACTGTGTGGACTGGTGGATGGATTCAGGATTCTCCTCAGAAGGTTTCCAGGGTCTAAAGGTCTAACTCTGTGGACTAGGGTTGGATGGATTCAGGATCCTCCTCAGGAGGTTTCCAGGGTCTAAAGGTCCTCTAGGTCTGTGGTCTAGGGTTGGATGGATTCAGGATCCTCCTCAGAAGGTTTCCAGGGTCTAAAGGTCCTCTAGGTCTGTGGACTAGGGTTGGATGGATTCAGGATTCTCCTCAGAAGGTTTCCAGGGTTGGTCAGGAGGTTCTGCAGTGAGTTCTGGACTGTGTGGAGTTGAGGAGAGACCGGCTGGTCTCTGTGAGGAGGACGTTGTCTCCTGGATCTACTAGATGCTCGGACTCCTCCTCTCTGCTGGCCTCGACCTGAGGGAGAGCTGTGTGAGCTGCGCTGCTGCTGCTGAGATCCACCCGCAGATGGCTGCTCCTGTGGACTGAGAGAGACAGAGAGAGAGAAAGGTAACCATCTCCATCTATTAAAAGGATCCCTGACTAACTAGACAAGATGGGTGCCGTGATTTTTGTATTTTTTCCAATTTTGTACATGTTTAAGAGGTGACAGTATGTAAATAGACCCCTTGGTGTGTTATTTATGTGCAATGATGTCTTCCCTTTGTATTTAGGGTTTCTTCCTGGGGGCTGAACCTTTACAGTTAAACGTACCAATGAAAAAAACTTCAATATAGTGACATCATGTGCTCAGCCCCTCCCCTAACTCCTCCCCCTTTATCATACAACTAAAGCTGTGGGTGTGGCTTCAGTTCAGGTGGATCTCCACCCATCACCACCCACCAGGCAAACCAGGCATACTTAATGAACTGGTAGGGTGGAATCATAAAAATAAACAGTTTAACAAACACTGTACACTTTTTGGAAAAGAAGTCTTACTTTTCATATACCCAATACCTGATGATCATGTTTTAGGGTAGAAAAAATCCATGGTACTCCATCTTTAAAATATTATCCTTTCCCTATATAACTAAAATAAACAAATAAAAACACCAATGGAATCTTATTTCTTTCACGAATAGAGAATATTTCACTCAACAGGAACTGCTCCTGTCGCAGGATGATGATGTCACATGTCCATGTGTGATCTAGCTCTATGGAATATATGGATGAACATGCTCATGTGACATCATCATCCTGCGACCGGAGCACCTCCTATTGAGTGAAAGATTCTCTATTCATGAAAGAAATTAAGTATTGAAGGTGTTTTTATCTGCATGTTTTAGTTATAGAAGGCAGTGTTTTAAGGAATAATTGTCAGGGAGCCTTTTAAAGCAGGGGTTTTCAACCAGTGGTCCCTGAGAGGATTCCAGGTGGTCCTCAGGCTAAATGATGGAGAGTTCGTTAATCAGTTGTAACTCTTTGAGAATGTAAATATGAAACCAAATCAAGGTCAAGGTCAAGGTTACTTTATTTAGTCTCGTTCGAGAAATTTGTCTTGGACATACAGACTTGCAGCAACAAGTAAGACAATACAGGACAATACAGTACAGTACATACAGTACAATAGTAGTGACTGGTACACCTCATCAGGCTTACATACCACCTCCCAAAGTAGTGCTTAGTTAAGTAGTCATAGAAAGAATATAAATATAAATAGAATAAATACAACAGTACCAAAACTAGTGCAGTTCTAGCAGCATCATACGACAATCACAGTCTTCTCCTCCCTCCCCTTGCCCCCTCAGCAAGAGAATTATTGAGGAGTGAAATGGACATTGGTACAAAGGAGTATTTAAATCTATTATATCTCCATTTTGGAGCCTCGTACCTCCTACCTGACGGCAGTAACCTAAACTCAGGGTACAGTATATGAGAGGGGTCAGACACAGTTTTCTTTGCCTGCCCTAGTGTGGCTTGTTCAAAGATGGTCTGTGGGGTGTTGGGAGGTGTTGCCATCCCCATAATCTTCCCGGCCGTCTTTACCAGTCTCAGGATTTCTGATTTAAACTTAACCGTCAGGTTTCCAAACCAATTGGCGATACCATATCTCACAATTGACTCAATACTAGCTCTGTAGAATATCAGCATTATGTTCGTACTTACTCCAAATAGTCTTAGTCTTCTAAGAAAGTGCAAGCGTTGATGTATTCTAGCACAAAGATTTTCAACATGAGTGTGCCAGCTCATTTCACCATCGATTTGTACACCCAGGTACTTATATGAGGTGACCTGTTTGATATCATGACCATGTATCCTGATCATGGTATGGTCACCTATGGATCTAGGATCCACAACAATCTCTTCTGTCTTTTTCGTATTGATTTGTAGGTAATGGTTGTCACACCATCCTACAAACCTGTCTACTCCATCAGTGTAGCTACCTATGCTACAGTCTTTTTTGAGTAGACTAAGAACAACAGTGTCATCAGAGAACTTAATGACGTAATGATTTGGTTGTGAGCTGACCCTTGCGGGTCCATTTGGTTTCATGTTTACACACTCAAGAGTTAAAATATTCATCATGTGAATTATCCCAAGTCTGCACAACTAGAGAATGTAGAAGATTAATGGTTTTAACAGTTTATAAATTACTCCATTCATAGGCGGATTATGAAATGAAGGGTCCCTGGGCCACCACCAGCCAAAGGGCCCCCCTACAACGGAGGATTTTTCTGCTTGGCGCAGCGGCATGATGGTTTAGGACTTTGGGGGCTATTTTAGTGACAAAATTAGTAAACCCATTGTTAATAAGGAAGTGTGCACCACTATTATTTACTTTTAACCATTTTTTGGGTGGGTCCTGTGCTTGAGCCTCTTAGCGATCATACGGACACTCAAGCTCATGGGCCCCCCTAGCTCAGGGGCCCCTGGGCCTGGGCCCCCCTAGCTCAGGGGCCCCTGGGCCTGGGCCCCCCTAGCTCAGGGGCCCCTGGGCCTGGGCCCCCCCTAGCTTAGGGCCCCTGGGCCTGGGCCCCCCCTAGCTTAGGGCCCCTGGGCCTGGGCCCAACGTGCTCAGGGCCCCCCTAGCTCAGGGGCCCCTGGGCCTGGGCCCAACGTGCTCAGGGCCCCCCTAGCTCAGGGGCCCCCCTAGCTCAGGGCCCCTGGGCCTGGGCCCAACGTGCTCAGGGCCCCCCTAGCCCCCCTAACCCTAACCCTGGGCCTAACGTGCCTGTTGGATAATCCTTCCCTGCCTCCATTCAGTATTTAGATATTCTCACCGTGAAGCAGGAAGTCCCTGAGGTCCAGATGATCGTCTCAACCAGTAGATTAAACACTGATGTACCAGAATATACTGATCCTACACACACACACACACACATACACGCACACACACACACACGCACGCACGCACGCACACACACACACAGTGATAATAAATATTGAGATGAAGGCAGAAGCTGATGTAACAAAATGTTCTTCCTTTGTTCAAGTAAAATATGCAAATAAACTGTATACTTACAGTATGTATTGTATACTTTTGACTCTGTGCTCCAAACCGTGGAATACGGTCATGAGCGAAATAAAATGATTGATTGATGTAATACGTCTGTGTATTTTACCAGATTAAGCTGTTAACAATGAGAGAAGTTGTCTATGAGGGGTTGTATTAGGGTTAGGGTTAGGGGATAGGGGTATGGGGGGTTGTATTAGAGTTAGGGTTAGGGGATAGGGGTATGGGGGGTTGTATTAGAGTTAGGGTTAGGGTACTTACCAGTGTCTGGACCATTCACACGTCGTCTCAGATTTTCCACAGGGTTAGGGTTAGGGGTATAGGGTATGGTTTTACCAGAGTCTGGACCATCCACATTCGATGTCGTCTCAGATCTAGGGTTAGGGGTTAGGGGTATAGGGTTAGGGGTATAGGGGGTATAGGGTATGGTTTTACCAGAGTCTGGACCATCCACATTCGATGTCGTCTCAGATCTAGGGTTAGGGGTTAGGGGTATAGGGTTAGGGGTATAGGGTTAGGGGTATAGGGTATGGTTTTACCAGAGTCTGGACCATCCACATTCGATGTCGTCTCAGATCTAGGGTTAGGGGTATAGGGTTAGGGGTATAGGGTTAGGGGTATAGGGTATGGTTTTACCAGAGTCTGGACCATCCACATTCGATGTCGTCTCAGATCTAGGGTTAGGGGTATAGGGTTAGGGTTAGGGGTATAGGGGGTTAGGGGTATAGGGTTAGGGGTATAGGGTTAGGGGTATAGGGTAGGGGTATAGGGTTAGGGGTATAGGGTAGGGGTATAGGGTTAGGGGTATAGGGTTAGGGGTATAGGGGGTTAGGGGTATAGGGTTAGGGGTATAGGGGGTTAGGGGTATAGGGTATGGTTTTACCAGAGTCTGGACCATCCACATTCGATGTCGTCTCAGATCTAGGGTTAGGGGTATAGGGTATAGGGGGTTAGGGGTATAGGGTTAGGGGTATAGGGTTAGGGGTATAGGGGGTATAGGGTATGGTTTTACCAGAGTCTGGACCATCCACATTCGATGTCGTCTCAGATCTAGGGTTAGGGGTATAGGGTATAGGGGGTTAGGGGTATAGGGTTAGGGGTATAGGGTTAGGGGTATAGGGGGTATAGGGTATGGTTTAGGGTACATACCAGAGTCTGGACCATCCACATTCGATGTCGTCTCAGATCTAGGGTTAGGGGTATAGGGTTAGGGGTATAGGGTTAGGGGTATAGGGTATGGTTTTACCAGAGTCTGGACCATCCACATTCGATGTCGTCTCAGATCTTCCACAGCTGCTCTGACATCTGGACAGATTCCTCTGGAACACAACTGGACCAACCAGAGGACCGCTACGAAGACCCCCGACCGGCCCACACCCGCACTGTGGACCACAGAGAGAAATGACCCCTATAACAACACAACTGGACCAACCAGAGGACCGCTACGAAGACCCCCGACCGGCCCACACCTGCACTGTAGAGATACAACACACTGGGTTAACCTGGGGACCCCCTGGACCAACCAGAGGACCGCTACGAAGACCCCTGACCGGCCAACACCCGCACTGTAGACCACAGAGAGAAATGACCCCTATAACAACACAACTGGACCAACCAGAGGACGGCTACGAAGACCCCTGACCGGCCCACACCCGCACTGTGGATCACAGAGAGAAATGACCCCTATAACAACACAACTGGACCAACCAGAGGACCGCTACGAAGACCCCCGACCGGCCCACACCCGCACTGTGGACCACAGAGAGAAATGACCCCTATAACAACACAACTGGACCAACCAGAGGACCGCTACGAAGACCCCTGACCGGCCCACACCCGCACTGTGGACCACAGAGAGAAATGACCCCTATAACAACACAACTGGACCAACCAGAGGACCGCTACGAAGACCCCCGACCGGCCAACACCCGCACTGTAGAGATACAACACACTGGGTTAACCTGGGGACCCCCTATAGACCGCTACGAAGACCCCCGACCGGCCAACACCCGCACTGTAGAGCACACAACACACTGAGTTAACCTGGGGACCCCCTATAGACCGCTACGAAGACCCCCGACCGGCCAACACCCGCACTGTAGAGCACACAACACACTGAGTTAACCTGGGGACCCCCTGGACCAACCAGAGGACCGCTACGAAGACCCCCGACCGGCCCACACCCGCACTGTAGACCACAGAGAGAAATGACCCCTATAACAACACAACTGGACCAACCAGAGGACCGCTACGAAGACCCCCGACCGGCCCACACCCGCACTGTGGACCACAGAGAGAAATGACCCCTATAACAACACAACTGGACCAACCAGAGGACCGCTACGAAGACCCCCGACCGGCCCACACCCGCACTGTGGACCACAGAGAGAAATGACCCCTATAACACAACCAGAGGACCGCTACGAAGACCCCCGACCGGCCCACACCCGCACTGTGGACCACAGAGAGAAATGACCCCTATAACACAACCAGAGGACCGCTACGAAGACCCCCGACCGGCCCACACCCGCACTGTGGACCACAGAGAGAAATGACCCCTATAACAACACAACTGGACCAACCAGAGGACCGCTACGAAGACCCCCGACCGGCCCACACCCGCACTGTAGAGATACAACACAATGTTAACCTGGGGACCCCCTTATGCCCTCCAAAATGCCCTGACTGCCCCACCAAACACAATGGCATGCAAAACAACCCAAGATATTTATAGTTAAAATGATGTGAACCACTACTACTGCTACTAACTAACTACAGCTGTGTCACCACTAAACCAACAGCATTTCATCATTGAAAACAGAAAACTCTCTGAGTCAGACCTTTAGCTTTATGCATGCTGCGTGTCTGTTGCAACTTCAACAACAACTGATGTTATTATTGATGCTTTACTTGACTAAGAAAAGTCCTGGAACTGAAAATGGTATGGGTGCGGCTTCATTCGCGCCACGGGCGATGAAGCCGCACCCATACCATATTCTCCTGCCTGCCCCCCCCCCCCCCCCCCCAATTGGGAAATGTTACATCCGTGTTGCTATACTGTATATGAAAAAAATATGGAAAAGCAAAGTGATTGAACACTTTGTCCCTAAGCCTGAGGTATATCACACTCTGTTTGTTTTAGAGCAGTGGTTTTCAACCATTTTTACACCAGGACCCACTATTTATTCTGCATTTTACCTACAATGTGTTCCAACTTATTATGCAAATCATGTTTTTGTTTGATTTTCCAACATAATTGATGCAAATGATGATCAGCATAATTTTCAAGTCATTGGCTGTCAATTTATATTTCAAATGTTATTGAACAAACCTCCTAATGAAAACAGAATTTAGAAAATAAATTAAAAACTTGGAACAGTGAGTTTCGCACTGTTCCAGGTTATTATGCACATCATAGTTTCAAGACATTTTCTAGTTTGTAAAGAACTGAAAATAGTAATTTGTTGAATTCATAGCAATAATGAGCTCATAGGTTCAGAAAAAAAGCTATTTCAATCCAAAACATGTTAACAGGTCCAGTTACATGTTAACATGGGACCCCTTGTTTGATAGCAGCTTGCGTCCATAAAACCTGTGAGTTTATGGAGAGTTTCTGCTTGAATGTCTTTGCAGGATGTCAGAACAGCCTCCCAGAGTTGCTGTTTGGATGTAAACTGCCTCCCACCCTCAGGTGTCTCCTGGGGACCCCCTATAGGGTTATATTTTACCTACAGTGGACCACAGATGGTCCCAGCCTCGGGGTCATATCCAGATGTCTCCTAACGGTCTCTACCAGAGCACACAGGGAGGAGGGGTCCTTGGGGACCCCCTATAGGGTTATATTTTACCTACAGTGGACCACGGCGGGTCCCAGCCTCGGGGTCATATCCAGATGTCTTCTAACCGTCTCTATTAAAGCACACAGAGAGGAGGGGTCCTTGGGGACCCCCTGGTCTGGCCAGGCAGGGTAGTGATAGTGTGTGATGATTCTGTCTGTGGCACAACCCCTCTGAAACACACACACACACACACACACACACACACACACACACACACACACACACACACACACACACACACACACACACACACACACACACACACACACACACACATTTAACATCTTTATTTGTATTCACATTTAGCAAGGAAATCTTGAACACAAACAATAGTAGATGCGCAAAATTGGAAAACTCTCTCTACACACACACACACACACACACACACACACACACACACACACACACACACACACACACACACACACACACACACACACACACACACACACACACACACACACACACACACACACACACACACACACACACAGGTGCCTCCCACAGCCTATAAATTGTCATTTCTACAGAGAGCTTCAGAGGAGGCAGACAGCCTCCACTCCCCTGCCTGTGTTTCATGCCTTTTGTTTTGCATTATTCTTTCCATCCAACACACACCTCCCTATGTCTCACACATCCATACACTACACACACCACTGATATACTGACTACACACCTCACCATGTCTCACACATCCATACACTGATATACTGACTACACACCTCACTATGTCTCACACATCCATACACTGATATACTGACTACACACCTCACCATGTCTCACACATCCATACACTGATATACTGACTACACACCTCACTATGTCTCACACATCCATACACTGATATACTGACTACACACCTCACCATGTCTCACACATCCATACACTGATATACTGACTACACACCTCACCATGTCTCACACATCCATACACTGATATACTGACTACACACCTCACTATGTCTCACACATCCATACACTGATATACTGACTACACACCTCACCATGTCTCACACATCCATACACTGATATACTGACTACACACCTCACCATGTCTCACACATCCATACACTGATATACTGACTACACACCTCACCATGTCTCACACATCCATACACTGATATACTGACTACACACCTCACTATGTCTCACACATCCATACACTGATATACTGACTACACACTTCACTATGTCTCACATCCATACACTGATATACTGACTACACACCTCACTATGTCTCACACATCCATACACTGATATACTGACTACACACCTCACCATGTCTCACACATCCATACACTGATATACTGACTACACACCTCACCATGTCTCACACATCCATACACTGATATACTGACTACACACCTCACCATGTCTCACACATCCATACACTGATATACTGACTACACACTTCACTATGTCTCACATCCATACACTGATATACTGACTACACACCTCACCATGTCTCACACATCCATACACTGATATACTGACTACACACCTCACCATGTCTCACACATCCATACACTGATATACTGACTACACACTTCACTATGTCTCACATCCATACACTGATATACTGACTACACACCTCACTATGTCTCACACATCCATACACTGATATACTGACTACACACCTCACCATGTCTCACACATCCATACACTGATATACTGACTACACACCTCACTATGTCTCACACATCCATACACTGATATACTGACTACACACCTCACTATGTCTCACACATCCATACACTACACACACCACTGATATACTGACTACACACCTCACCATGTCTCACACATCCATACACTGATATACTGACTACACACCTCACTATGTCTCACACATCCATACACTGATATACTGACTACACACCTCACCATGTCTCACACATCCATACACTGATATACTGACTACACACCTCATAGGATCCTTTGCATTAAGTTCTGTTTGATCTGCAGTTCATTCATTCATTTAGTTATTGTTTGTAGGCCTAATTTAAAATAAATTGTTAAAATCTTTAAAGTCTCTTTCCTCCCAATGTTTGTCATGCCAGCCATGACAATAGGTTGTGACAGTACCTAGTTAGACCTACTGTTTTTTTTTTTTTTTTTTTTTTTTTTTCAGGAGTTGAATTTCAACATTTTAGTAAATGTTTTTAGACACCAATAGAAACACTTTGGTGAAGACATTTCTTAATTTCCAGATTTCCCCACCTTTCCCTATTATTAGGGGTCCCAGGGGGGTCCCAGGGGGT
>CM076983.1:611345-616345 GCA_039105355.1 Benthosema pterotum | reverse complement strand
AGCTAGTATTTAATGTGTACTTGTTTTAGTACAGACAGTATTTAAAGTGTTACTCACAGGGTAAAATGGAGTTTAAAGTGTTACTCACAGGGTAAAATGGAGTTTAAAGTGGTAAAATGGAGTTTAAAGTGTCACTCACAGGGTAAAATGGAGTTTAATTAAAGTGTTACTCACAGGGTAAAATGGAGTTTAATTAAAGTGTTACTCACAGGGTAAAATGGTGTTTAATTAAAGTGTTACTCACAGGGTAAAATGGAGTTTAAAGTGTTACTCACAGGGTAAAATGGTGTTTAATTAAAGGGTACTCACAGGGTAAAATGGTGTTTAAATAAAGGGTACTCACAGGGTAAAATGGTGGGGTATCGGTTCTTGTCCCTGTTGTACTCCAGACTGCCCGTTCGGGTCGACAGATCTTTACCAACATCATTTAACTCCTTCAAACACAACATATTTATATATTATTAATACATTAATAATTATAGGTCATAATAAAGTGGTCTATCATTCAACTCCTTCACAAACACAACATAAAGTGAATAGTAAAGTATATAAAGTAATATGCTTTTATCCTCATTCCTTAATGTTTTCCTTTCCTTTGTGTTTCTATTGTTTACTTTACTCTTATCAGGAATGTCTGACATTCATGGAGCAGAGCTGTTCCAACATCATGACGAAGGAACTTTAATGGTTTTATATTTAGGTTTAGAACATTAAGGAACTTTAATGACGAGGTTTAGAACATTAAGGAACTTTAATGACGAGGTTTAGAACATTAAGGAACTTTAATGGCTTTATATTTAGGTTTAGAACATTAAGGAACTTTAATGGCTTTATATTTAGGTTTAGAACATTAAGGAACTTTAATGGCTTTATATTTAGGTTTAGAACATTAAGGAACTTTAATGACTTTATATTTAGGTTTAGAACAGCATTAAGGAACTTTAATGGCTTTATATTTAGGTTTAGAACATTAAGGAACTTTAATGGTTTTATATTTAGGTTTAGAACATTAAGGAACTTTAATGGTTTTATATTTAGGTTTAGAACAGCTTTAAGGAACTTTAATGGTTTTATATTTAGGTTTAGAACATTAAGGAACTTTAATGGCTTTATATTTAGGTTTAGAACATTAAGGAACTTTAATGGCTTTATATTTACGCATCCTAACGCACTGATATGACAACAACCTTAACCTTGTTTAATTGAAGGTCAGTTAAATAATACCCCTACAGTGTCACAGTTGTCATAACTTAGCCGTTAGTATAGTAGTGCTTAGTTGTAGTATGTTTTAATATGTTAGATGTATAGTTTTAGTTGTAGTATTCCATAGTTGTAGTACTAGTGTATTTATGTGTCTTTTAGCTGCTTAGTTGTAGTATGTTTTAGTCTTAGCCGTATAGTTTAGTTGTAGCATATATGTATATGTCCTGTCTAGCTGTCTAGCTGTCTAACTTTATAATTATAATTATAATTATACCTGGTTGTATCTTAGCACCTTCACCTCACTTTATACTGTTACAGTTGCACTTTACTGCTCTAGTCTGTTGCACTACGTCACTTACTGTTTCTTGTATTGTTTGTATTTGTCCTTTTTCTTATTGCACTGTCTATTGTCTTATTGCACTGTGGAACAATGGAAACGTTATTTCATCCCTGTATATGTCCTGACATACACTGGAGTGACAAATAAAGAACCTTGAACCCTTGAACCTTAAACGTAGATAATTATAACTTTCATAAAGAATCTCTCAGCGTCCTAATCCTCACACATTCACCAACTCATTGGAGGCAGTTTGGGGTTCAGTGTCTTGCCCAAGGACACTTCGACAGTTTGGGGTTCAGTGTCTTGCCCAAGGACACTTCGACAGTTTGGGGTTCAGTGTCTTGCCCAAGGACACTTCGACAGTTTGGGGTTCAGTGTCTTGCCCAAGGACACTTCGACATGTAGCCAGGAGGAGCCGGAATCTGACCTGCTCTACCTCCTGAGCCACAGCTAACCCTAACCCTAGCCCAGGTACAGTGTTGGGCAGTAACTAATTTTAGATTACATATTACTGTAATATTATTATTACTTTTTCTCCAAAAAGTAAAGTAACAAGATTACTCTGCAAAAATGGGTAATAACCCTAACTCTAACCCAGTAACGCATTACTTTGCAAGTAACGCCAAGTTACTTTTTTAAAATGAGCTTGTTGTTTGCTTGCAAAAATAGAACAGATTTACAAGCTATCGACAGGTACTGTAACAACAGAGATGTGCACTAGATTGTAGATCCAGTCCACACACTGCATCCTGCGCACAGTTATGTACACAACAAATCAATTGCTGCTTTATTTTGTATTTTATTTTTAAATACAAGACCTCAACTGTCTTTGAAAACAATTGTGAAAAAGTTTAAAAAGTCAAAGAGGCAAAGAGACGATTATTATTCCAATAAATTGCATTCAGTTCTAAAAAGAGTTCGCTAAACAGATTATGTTGTATATCTATTTTCTCAAAGGCGGTGTTGAGAACTTGGGAAAGTAATAACGTAATATGTAATGTATTACTCTTCGATTCCAGTAATAAGTAAAGTAATGATATTACTTTGTCTAAGGGGTAACGAGTAAAGTAAAGAAGTTACTTTCCTAAGTAATATTGACCAACACTGCACAGGTACAGAGCTGGCTCTGTGTTATTCAGACGATTGAGCTGAGATTGTGTTGGTAAATCACAACACCTCAAACTGATGTTTACATTAGGGTTACGCTTATAATGTTAGGGTTAACCCTAAGATTATAACCCTACTAACCCAACTGCTGTTTAGAATTCTAACATTATTACCTCAAACTGCTGTTCAGAATTCTAACATTATTACCTCAAACTGCTGTTATAGAATGACCTCAAACTGCTGTTGTAGAATTACCTCAAACTGCTGTTATAGAATGACCTCAAACTGCTGTTGTAGAATGACCTCAAACTGCTGTTGTAGAATTACCTCAACCTGCAGTCTGAAGGCTCGGTTGTCGATATAATTACCTCAAACTGCAGTCTGAAGGCTCTGTTATCGCAGGCTGACAGATTCTGGTATTGTTGCTGAAACTGCTGTAAGATGTGAGATCTGGAGAGAGGCTGAACCCTGGAAAACATTATTAACATTATTATTATTACCCTTATTATTATTACCCTACGTTTTAACGGTAGGTGATAGATAAAAAAAACGTCGCCCGATATCAGCGACAGCGACAGTCATTACCGTACATTCTTGCTTAGATGGCATGCAAAATGAGTACCGTAAACGACGGTGCTGTGGTGCACTGAAACAAATAGTATGGTGGAGGAGGAAGTGGGACGGAACTAGGAACCAAACTGCACCGAATGGTTTTGGGTCCAGGGCAAAAAAAAGCACAACTTGGCTCTGATTGGGTATCCCCGGCCAAACGCCGATTCGGGCAAAAAGCTCGCCAATTTTTATCTTTCCGGGCGACGTCGCCCCGCCCACGTCGCCCGTTCTGCTGCTGTCGCCCGAATCAGCGGCTTATTGGAGCCAGCTCTGTGTGGAGTTGTAGTTTTTCTTACCTCATAATTAAACTGAAGTGGTTTTGAAGTTATCCAAAATGATTCATTGATGTTCCAACTGAGAGAGAGAGAGAGAGAGAGAGAGAGAGAGAGAGAGAGAGAGAGAGACAGACAGACAGACAGACAGACAGACAGACAGACAGACAGACAGACAGACAGACAGAGAGAGAGACTATAACATAACTGTAATGATAACTAACTATAACAGAATTTAGGCATTTAGCAGATGCACAATACTAAAACCTGGTCATACATTAGAAATCACAGACTCACAGTAATAGTAGTGCTATAGCAGTGCTATGGCTGAGATGGAGTCTGAGTCATCAAGTTGTGTTTCACCATGTTAATGATTTTGTTTTTCCAGTAAAGATATTACTCTGCCAAAATGTAATATATTACTCTGACACAACATGCCTCATTACTTATTACAAATGAGCTTGTTGTTGCATGATGTGAAAATAGAACAGATCTACAAGCTATCAACAGATAACAACAGAGATGTGTACACATGACCTACACTACAAGTTGTCTCTAAACCAGGGGCGGATCTAGGCATGGGCATGGGGGGTAATGCCCCCCTAAATGCCCAGTCTGCCCCACCAATCAAAACAACCCAAGATATTTCAAATTAAAGTGCTTCTATTTAAAATGATGTGAAACACTACTACTGCTACTAACTAACTACAGCTGTGTCACCACTAAACCAACAGCATTTCATCATTGAAAACAGAAAACTCTCTGAGTCAGACCTTTAGCTTTATGCATGCTGCGTGTCTGTTGCAACTTCAACAACTGATGTTATTGTTGATACTTGACTAATAAAAGTCCTGTAACTGAAAATGGTACCATGAAAATGGTACCCCCCCCCCCCCCCCCCCCCCATTTGGTTTCATTTTTACACAAAATATTCATCATCTGAATTAGCCATTTTGGAATGTATGTTTTGCTTGTTTTGTTTCCCAAATCCAGCCTGGAATTGTGGACAAAAGCAAAAAATAAATATTTAGATTTGGGTCTGTGGGGTTAAAATGTCCTCAAATGGTGGTCCGTGGCTCAAATCCTGAATAAATGGTGGTCCCTGGGATGAAAAAGGTTGAAAACCAGTGATCTATAGTAAACATATGAAGTATTTCAACAGTTCTCACCACTAGAGTTTCTCTCATGAAGTTAAACTGACCAAACTAGTTTTTCACTTCCTTCACAAACACAAAGAACCGAGGGTAAACTGAACTCAGATCATTAACTAGTCATAGAATGTTAAACTTTAACTCACCCAGAGACCTTTAGTTCAACTCCTTCAAGTTAATGTGCAAATAAAACACTTTAAACTCACTGTAGAGTCATAATACACTGTCAACCTCTCTCTCTCTCTCTCTCTCTCTCTCTCTCTCTCTCTCTCTCTCTCTCTCTCTCTCTCTCTCTCTCTGTCTCTCTCTCTCTGT
>CM076983.1:546345-608845 GCA_039105355.1 Benthosema pterotum | reverse complement strand
CCATGACGAAGTAATTTTAGTTAAAGTACGGCTTGACAAAAATATAATGATTCAGAATTCAGAAAAAGAAACCACATATGGTTTTCATAATTGAAAAAACAAACAAACATTGTTCGTCATAGTTTTAGTCGACTAAATCAACACTGGCCTCAGTTTTACTGTTCATATTCTATACTCTATACACTTGATAATGTAACTGTATATTGTACATATACAGTATATTATAACTATATTGTGTGTAGTTTATAATCTATGCTGTAACCTAGCCTATATTGCATGTAGTTTAGACTCTACCAGTGGTTTTCAACCAGTGGTCCGGGGACCACCAGTGGTCCTTGAGATGGTTCCAGGTGGTCCCCAGCTAAGTTGGTTAATCAGTTGTAACTCTTTGAGAGCGTAAAAATGATAAATAAAATATTCATCATGTGAAATTTCCCAAGTCTACACAACTAGAGAATGTAGAAGATTAATGGTCAGTTTGTTTCCCAAATCTATATTGTGGACAAAAACAAAATAAATCTTTAGTTTTGGCGTCTGTGGGGCTAAAATGTCCTCAAATGGTGGTCCTCCGTGGCTCCTGCTGCAGAAATGGATTCTCCATTCATTCTTTAATTATAATTCCACCCGTTTACATAGAGTTCTACAAAATGATTCATATTAGAACAATTACACTGCGGACAAAGCCAACTCGGGTTGTGACAAATCATGACAACAAACACAATGTTTTGTTACAGTCAAATAATTTCTAAGAAGAAAAATGAAACAAAAAGATTTGTATCCTGATGTTTTTCCTCTTCTTGCTAATCAGATATTTATGATAACTAATATTGTGTTTGTTGTGTCAGAAACTAGAATCTAGAGTCAGAAACTAGAATCTAGAGTCAGGACAAAATGGGTTAAAATGATCTTATTATAAAAAGATTCACATGTTTAGATATTGATATTATTCACCATGAGAAGCAGACTAACGTAGGACTACAAACTGATGTCAGAATACAAAATGACCAAGTAAAGCTCTGTGGGATTCTGTCTGCTCACAACTCAGACTGGCTTTGGGCCAAATTCGGGTTGTGTTAGGGCATACCTGGGCATCATGCGGCCCTTTGGCTGACTCTGACCGGCCCGGGGACCACCAGTGGTCCTTGAGAGAGTTCCAGTTAAATATGGAAAGATGGTATAACCAGATGTAACTCTTCGAGAGTTTAAATATTCATAATCTGAATTACCTAAAATCTACACAATCAGGTAATGTAAAAGAATGTTCAATTTTTATCTATATTTGCCTGTTTTGTTTCCCAAATCAAGCCTGGTATTGTGAACAAACAAACAAAAAAAAAATCTTTAGTTTTGGCGCCTGTGAGGCTAAAATGTCATCGAATGGTGGTCCGTGGCTCAAATGCTGAATAAATACAGGGCCCTGGTATCAAAAGGTTTGGTCTTACTCTTACTTTCGTCTTGAAATTAAATTAATACTACGCACAATTTTGGTTCAGCCTTTAGTCTTGGCCCTCCACAATATTTTATGTATCTCATGTGGCCCCTTGGGAAAATAATTGCCCACTTGTGTGTGTGTTTTCTGCTGTGTTTCAGGCTCCAGAGCTTTGTGTGGTTAGGGTTAGGGTTAAATTAAGGTTAATCTGAAGGTTCTGCTGTTTCAGGCTCCAGAGCTTTGTGGCGTTCTGTGAGATGTTCCAGATCAGAACTCAGACTGGACCTGACTCTGGGCTGTGGACAGACCTTCAGGTGACTGACACACACACACACACACACACACACACACACACACACACACACACACACACACACACACACACACACACACACACACACACACACACACACACTGTTGCCAACTTGGCGCATTTGTCACTATGTTTAGCGCTTTTTCAGATGCTCCTAGTGCACAAATTAGCGAAAAACTCCTGGCGGAAAATCTGGTGCTTTTTTTCTAGTGAGTTGGTGTGAAATTGGTTGACAGGCATAAAATCCTTGTTTATCATAATTTTTCCTCTCTCTGTGCCTCCACAGACAGAGACCCATACAGGGGCGGATCTAGGCTTGGGTATGGGGGAGCAATGTCCCCCTAAATGCCCTGACTGGTCCACCAAACATGATGGCATGCAAAACAACCCAAGGCATTTCAAATTAAAGTGCTTCTATTTAAACTGATGTGAAACACTACTACTGCTACTAACTAACTACAGCTGTGTCACCACTAAACCAACAGCATTTCATCATTGAAAACAGAAAACTCTCTGAGTCAGACCTTTAGCTTTATGCATGCTGCGTGTTTGTTGCAACTTCAACAACAACTGATGTTATTATTGATGCTTTACTTGCCTAATAAAAGTCCTGTAACCGAAAATGGTATGGTGCGACTTCATTATCCGTGGCACGAAGCGACACGGGTCATGAAGCCGTCCCATACCATTTTCTCTTGCCCCCAACCCCCCCCCCCCCCCCCCCCCCCGAATTGGGAAATGTTACATCCGCCCCTGGACCCATATAACAAGAGACAGTCAAATAAAATACACACACTACCACGGAGCCATGTGCAGATCATTTGAGTATAGATGGAGTTACGACAACTCCGTTCACTTCATGGGGCCAGTCCGATGCTGGCTCTTTTACATAGACTTCTATTGAAAAGCGGGACAAGAAATAGGGACAAGCATGCGAAGCGAACGCTCAGTTTCTGACCCACCTGACCAACTATACTAAAAGCTCTCAAAGAACACATTACAACAATAGAATGGGGCTTCACAATCAATCGTAATCAAATTGAAATCGAGGTTTCAGAATTTGGACAAAGTAAAACAAAAAGAAAATAATGAAAAACAGGAAGGCAACAATCCGAGCACTCAAAAGTTAAAAACGAGGAGAGGGCATATAAAAACAAGGTAAGAGTCTTTATCAGGGCTAATGTGTACACTAGCCTTGATGAAGCCTGTGTCGCTTGACTCGCTTCGGCAATGAAGCCGCACCCATGCCATTTTCTCCTGCCCCCACAATTGGGAAATGTTACATCTGCCCCTGTTCAACAGGGAGGGTCTGCTTATTTACATGGGAGCACAAAAAACACAGATAAAAACTAGCACGCAGCACAGACATGTTCTCGCTACAGTGATAGTAATACCCGAAATAAGCAATTCTCTTCCCTTGAAAACAGTAACGTTATAACGTTTTTGAACAAGAGAAATTACAAGGAGCACAAAATGAAAATCATTAATGTAAAAAAAGAAAAAAAGAGGCGATTTGTTGACTTGTACATTTTTTATGTCGCCGTGAGCACATGTCGACAATCGAGTCGATTTCCGACTATTTTTCACATCCCTAATATGAACACAGCTGTTTGCACTTTGGGGACCTTGATTATGCAGCGTTCAGATATAGAGCGGAGTGGTGAATTATAGTGTAATATGTTACCACTCACATGACCAGAACGCTGGCTTCTGATTGGTCAGATATAGAGCGGAGCGGTGAATTATAGTGTAATATGTCACCGCTCACATGACCAGAACGCTGGCTTCTGATTGGTCAGATATAGAGCGGAGCGGTGAATTATAGTGTAATATGTCACCGCTCACATGACCAGAACGCTGGCTTCTGATTGGTCAGATATAGAGCGGAGCGGTGAATTATAGTGTAATATGTCACCGCTCACATGACCAGAACGCTGGCTTCTGATTGGTCAGATATAGAGCGGAGCGGTGAATTATAGTGTAATATGTCACCGCTCACATGACCAGAACGCTGGCTTCTGATTGGAGCATCCATTCAAGCCATGTAATAAGACATAGTAATTACTAATTAATGGGTGTAATTCCCCTTTAACTACTGAATGTATCCATATTCTCACCTGTCTCTGTCTGGACCAATCAGATGGAGAGAGACTGCAGACGGTCACTGGACAGGTGTGATGAGAGGACAGGTGTGGACGCTGACACAGGATGACCAATACCTGTTCTACCATATCTACAGGTACTACTTTAACCCTACACCCTGTTCTACTACATCTATACCAACCACAGGTACTAATGTAACCATCTATACCAACCACAGGTACTAATGTAACCATCTATACCAACCACAGGTACTAATGTAACCATCTATACCAACCACAGGTACTAATGTAACCATCTATACCAACCACAGGTACTAATGTAACCATCTATACCAACCACAGGTACTAATGTAACCATCTATACCAACCACAGGTACTAATGTAACCATCTATACCAACCACAGGTACTAATGTAACCATCTATACCAACCACAGGTACTAATGTAACCATCTATACCAACCACAGGTACTAATGTAACCATCTATACCAACCACAGGTACTAATGTAACCATCTATACCAACCACAGGTACTAATGTAACCATCTATACCAACCACAGGTACTAATGTAACCATCTATACCACAGGTACTAATGTAACCATCTATACCAACCACAGGTACTAATGTAACCATCTATACTAGGGTTTAATGCCGGGATCCCGGATTCCCGGGAAGCCCGGGTACGACGGACTTACTTTTCCTCCCGGGAATGCCTCCGGGACCCGTCTTCCCGGAGGTTATCATTTCTTTCTTAATTTCTCCACACAGATCGCGTTTTTTCACATATCTATGAGTGGTCAAATACCAAATATAACCCTTGCATAATAAGACTGTAGATAGGGCTAGATGAAGGGAGCGTCGCGGTGCCAGCGGGACGCAATATTGGCGACGCATGGTCTAAATGCGAGCGGTCAGGACTCAGGACCGCACGATGCACGAGCACGACTGCTCTTGCCGAGACAGCGTGAAAATGCTGGCGCGCGTGGGTTTTAGAGGCTAGCATCGTCATGCATTTATAGATGCGGATCAGACACTTTAGCAATAATGAACGTATGAAGAGAACTGCACTCACTGGAGTCCTGCGCAGGCACGGACACGCGGACGCAATGAATCTGTCCTGTCATTCATTATTAGTAAGCCTATAGTTCTATAGGCTATCGAATCTGAGAGTTTATTTTCCTAACGACAGATTCTCTGTTCTACAACCTTTTGTTTTTCGTTGTGTGCATCATACGGTCACTCTGCAATGTTCAACAACTTACAACAGCCTACCATTTGTTTTACCTGCAAAAAACGCCACAGAGCAGCATCTCTCCACCTCACTCTGACAGGCAGGCGCATGCAGACCAGTAATCATATGTCCACCGAGATTAGACAATAATATTACTTTACCTTGTTAATATATTACTTATTAATTATTACCTTCCTTTTAAAGCAATATATTATATTACAATATTACTGTCTGAGCAAGTGTAATATATTAATATTACTATTAGATATTACTTTAAAAAAAAAATACTTAAAAAACTTGAAAAAACTTCACTCCTGAAAACAGTACTGGTGTAGACCTTGACCTACCTAATCATACTCAGCTACAATAGACAGTTGAAGTTAAATGTATTCCTTGAATCCATGGAAGTCAGTAAATAATTTGATGACAAATTATAGAAAATAAGTAATTATTTAACATATGCAGTTGTCAAGATAATTTCACAAGAACATTTTCAACGAAACAGATTGACAGAAAGTAATATTGAAAGTAATGCAGTAATGCAGAAAGAAAAATATAATATATTAGATTGTTTTTCTTTAGTAATATATTTATATTACAAGTTACTGCATTTTGGTAATATATTATGTAATATATTAAATTACGTACTGCACATGTCCCAACACTGCTGTCAGGTAATTAATTTTCATCATGCTGTTTCTTCCAACATTATTCCAGTGGTGAAGGAGATGAATGATGAATGTACTGTGATCTGTCATCTGGTGTCAGAGTTCAGACATTTAAACATAAATAAAGATCTTGTGCATGTTCTCCTTATATTAGGATGAAGGCAGAGCTGCCTTTTTGACTTGAGAGCTACTTTTAACACATAACACATAAAAAAATCCATTTCAAGGCCCCCAAGAAAGTATGAGCTTTGAAATAGTGGTGATGGTGTTACTGACTGTTATAGTGTTTAAGAATAATGCACTTATAATGAAAAATAGAGGGGGAGAATTGGAAGGTTTTGCTGTATATGCTACTACTGACGTTTGTCATGTTGAGTTTAGTTTCTTGCACCCAAAACTTTCACATATTTGTCCACAATTGGGAACTACAAGCATTGGTAGATTGTAGATCACCTATTTTGATAAATATTATTAGGGTTAAAACATAGTATAAAATATTTCAAATGGTGATTAATCATGACTAAATGAATTTTAAAGCTGTGGTTCACCTGATTATTATTTTTTTAAATCATTGTACTTAATAATAACTAAAGTTATTATTATACACAATATGATGATGAAGTCATTATTATGCAAACTAAACTTTTAGTTTTTTTAAAAAGCTTATTTTTTTTAAAACTAAACCTTTTGAAGCAACACAGATTAAGATGCTTTATGTTAGCTGCGGACGACAAGCTAATCCTACAACACATCTGTGAGCTTGTAGAGCTTGTATTATGATACACATAACCAATAAATGTGATTGTTGTGATGAATGAGTTAAGACCATAGATATACTGTATATAATAAAGCTAGATGTCTCTCCCGCGCTGCTGGCCAATGGGGAGTGACGTTGTTACGCTGCTGGCCAATGGGGAGTGACGTCGTTACGCTGATGGCCAATGGAGAGTGACGTTGTTACGCTGCTGGCCAATGGGGAGTGACGTCGTTACGTGGCGGCCATCTTGTGAGAGTATGACCATAACTCGCTTATTTTGAAACCGATTTTCAAACGGATTGGTTGGTTGTAAACATCAGAGACGTCCGCATACATATGAGCCGTATGGAAAAAAAATGAAATTAAGCAAAAATCACAGCCACGGTGTTGTTTGTTGTTGTTTGTAAATCCGTCTAGTTTTGAGTGAGTTCTATCTGTTTTTGTTTGGGCTGCCATAGTGTATTTAGTCCTCTCACAAGATGGCCGCCGTGAACGACGTCAGAGGCTCCGCCTCAAGACATCTAGCTTTATATACATACAGGTATAGATCTATAGATCTATATACATATAGATCTATAGATCTATATACATATAGATCTATATGTATATAGATCTATATCTATGGTTGTTGTTGACAGACATCTAGCTTTATATACATATAGATCTATAGATCTATATACATATAGATCTATAGATCCATATACATATAGATCTATATGTATATAGATCTATATCTATGGTTGTTGTTGACAGACATCTAGCTTTATATACATATAGATCTATAGATCTATATACATATAGATCTATAGATCCATATACATATAGATCTATGTGTATACTAGGGCTTTAACCAAAAAATCGATACATCGATGCATCGATTTGCATAACACGTGTCGACTCTAAAAAGCCCGAGTCGATAAGTTGTTTTTTCCCCTTCCTCCGAGCGAAGGAGTAAGGAGGAGGAATTAAACATTTACCTTTGTTTTCCCCTTTTTTCTTTCTCTGTGTGCGACGCGTGTGTATATAATTCAACTGTAATATTGGTTACTGTCACTCACGGAGAGAAGTCTCCTTTGAACTTTCCTTTGCAACTCTATCGGAGTAAAGCCTTAATTTAGGCTTACCAATCTTATGCAGCTGCGTGCGCTCTGGGCGCGGCGGCGCGCGGCGTTCCACTGATCATTACGTACACAGATCAGATCGAACAGCAAACAGTGTCAACGAAATACAGAACTTCATCAATCAACTCGTCCTCGTGCTACAGTGACCGTCTTGTTCCTCGTTTCGCATTAGGCTACGCATGCTTCTGTCCGCGTCGTTCTCATTAATTTACTGAATGGATCAGAAAAGAAAGCGGCGCGGTATGGTGGTGGTGGTGGTGGTGGAGGAGGCTACATGTAATGGATAGTATTCTGATAATGTGGCCGCTATGTTAGAACCAGCGTGTGTGTATGTCTTCTGTTGCGTTCTAACATGTGGTTAGAACGTTGTGTGTTTTATGGCTGGCCATAGTGGACGTTGTGCTGCGCTGTGTGCCAATACTGTTTTCATATTAACCTTGCCACATGCGTCATGCGTAGGCTCGCGATGTGTTTTCTATAAGCACTGCGCCGGCATATAGCGGCACCATTTGATCCCCGACCCCCCTCGGAGAACCACCACGACGGACCCCCCCCCCCGCGCCATAAAACGATAAATCGATAATTTATCGACTTGACTGTCTGACAAGTCGACTTGAAAAAATCTCAAGTCGTTAATGCCCTAATGTATATAGATCTATATCTATGGTTGTTGTTGACAGACATATAGCTTTATATACATATAGATCTATAGATCTATATACATATAGATCTATAGATCCATATACATATAGATCTATATGTATATAGATCTATATCTATGGTTGTTGTTGACAGACATCTAGCTTTATATACATATAGATCTATAGATCTATATACATATAGATCTATAGATCTATATACATATAGATCTATATGTATATAGATCTATATCTATGGTTGTTGTTGACAGACATCTAGCTTTATATACATATAGATCTATAGATCTATATACATATAGATCTATAGATCCATATACATATAGATCTATATGTATATAGATCTATATCTATGGTTGTTGTTGACAGGCCGAAGCTTCACTCTGGCAGGAAAAGGAAAGCCACAGGTCCACTCACCCAGGAGCCAATCACAGAGCCCCAACCTGACCCTCAACCAATCACGTCTGAGGAGAAGATCAGAGTGAAGCTGGAGGAAAACGCTGTGAAGGTATGATGAACTACAGAACTACACTTCCCAGAATGCACCTCTCACTGCAGACAGAACTACACTTCCCAGAATGCACCTCCCACTGCAGACAGAACTACACTTCCCAGAATGCACCTCCCACTGCAGGCAGAACTACACTTCCCAGAATGCAGGCAGAACTACACTTCCCAGAATGCACCTCTCACTGCAGTCAGAACTACACTTCCCAGAATGCACCTCTCACTGCAGTCAGAACTACACTTCCCAGAATGCACCTCTCACTGCAGGCAGAACTACACTTCCCAGAATGCAGTCAGAACTACACTTCCCAGAATGCACCTCCCACTGCAGTCAGAACTACAGTAATGGAACTAACACATTTTTGATGTGTAGATTTCATTCTGAAAGTAGCTCTCAAGTCAAAAAGGTGTGGGCAGCTCTGCTAGTCTGGCTGGTAGCTGCTGGTCTGTCTGCTAATCTGGCTGGTAGCTGCTGGTCTGCTGCTAGTCTGGCTGGTAGCTGCTGGTCTGCCTGCTAGTCTGGCTGGTAGCTGCTGGTCTGCCTGCTAGTCTGGCTGGTAGCTGCTGGTCTGCCTGCTAGTCTGGCTGGTAGCTGCTGGTCTGCTGCTAGTCTGGCTGGTAGCTGCTGGTCTGCCTGCTAGTCTGGCTGGTAGCTGCTGGTCTGCCTGCTAGTCTGGCTGGTAGCTGCTGGTCTGCTGCTAATCTGGCTGGTAGCTGCTGGTCTGTCTGCTAGTCTGGCTGGTAGCTGCTGGTCTGCTGCTAGTCTGGCTGGTAGCTGCTGGTCTGCCTGCTAGTCTGGCTGGTAGCTGCTGGTCTGCCTGCTAGTCTGGCTGGTAGCTGCTGGTCTGTCTGCTAGTCTGGCTGGTAGCTGCTGGTCTGTCTAGTCTGGCTGGTAGCTGCTGGTCTGCTGCTAGTCTGGCTGGTAGCTGCTGGTCTGCTGCTAGTCTGGCTGGTAGCTGCTGGTCTGCCTGCTAGTCTGGCTGGTAGCTGCTGGTCTGCCTGCTAGTCTGGCTGGTAGCTGCTGGTCTGCTGCTAGTCTGGCTGGTAGCTGCTGGTCTGTCTGCTAGTCTGGCTGGTAGCTGCTGGTCTGCCTGCTAGTCTGGCTGGTAGCTGCTGGTCTGTCTGCTAGTCTGGCTGGTAGCTGCTGGTCTGTCTAGTCTGGCTGGTAGCTGCTGGTCTGCCTGCTAGTCTGGCTGGTAGCTGCTGGTCTGCCTGCTAGTCTGGCTGGTAGCTGCTGGTCTGCCTGCTAGTCTGGCTGGTAGCTGCTGGTCTGCTGCTAATCTGGCTGGTAGCTGCTGGTCTGTCTGCTAGTCTGGCTGGTAGCTGCTGGTCTGCTGCTAGTCTGGCTGGTAGCTGCTGGTCTGCCTGCTAGTCTGGCTGGTAGCTGCTGGTCTGCCTGCTAGTCTGGCTGCTAGCTGCTGGTCTGCCTGCTAGTCTGGCTGGTAGCTGCTGGTCTGGTAGCTGCTGGTCTGTCTAGTCTGGCTGGTAGCTGCTGGTCTGTCTAGTCTGGCTGGTAGCTGCTAGTCTGGCTGGTAGCTGCTGGTCTGCCTGCTAGTCTGGCTGGTAGCTGCTGGTCTGCCTGCTAGTCTGGCTGGTAGCTGCTGGTCTGCCTGCTAGTCTGGCTGGTAGCTGCTGGTCTGGTAGCTGCTGGTCTGTCTAGTCTGGCTGGTAGCTGCTGGTCTGTCTAGTCTGGCTGGTAGCTGCTAGTCTGGCTGGTAGCTGCTGGTCTGCCTGCTAGTCTGGCTGGTAGCTGCTGGTCTGCCTGCTAGTCTGGCTGGTAGCTGCTGGTCTGCTGCTAGTCTGGCTGCTAGCTGCTGGTCTGCCTGCTAGTCTGGCTGGTAGCTGCTGGTCTGGTAGCTGCTGGTCTGTCTAGTCTGGCTGGTAGCTGCTGGTCTGTCTAGTCTGGCTGGTAGCTGCTGGTCTGTCTAGTCTGGCTGGTAGCTGCTGGTCTGCCTGCTAGTCTGGCTGGTAGCTGCTGGTCTGCCTGCTAGTCTGGCTGGTAGCTGCTGGTCTGCCTGCTAGTCTGGCTGGTAGCTGCTGGTCTGCCTGCTAGTCTGGCTGGTAGCTGCTGGTCTGTCTGCTAGTCTGGCTGGTAGCTGCTGGTCTGCTGCTAGTCTGGCTGGTAGCTGCTGGTCTGCCTGCTAGTCTGGCTGGTAGCTGCTGGTCTGCTGCTAGTCTGGCTGCTAGCTGCTGGTCTGCCTGCTAGTCTGGCTGGTAGCTGCTGGTCTGGTAGCTGCTGGTCTGTCTAGTCTGGCTGGTAGCTGCTGGTCTGTCTAGTCTGGCTGGTAGCTGCTAGTCTGGCTGGTAGCTGCTGGTCTGCCTGCTAGTCTGGCTGGTAGCTGCTGGTCTGCCTGCTAGTCTGGCTGGTAGCTGCTGGTCTGCCTGCTAGTCTGGCTGGTAGCTGCTGGTCTGGTAGCTGCTGGTCTGTCTAGTCTGGCTGGTAGCTGCTGGTCTGTCTAGTCTGGCTGGTAGCTGCTAGTCTGGCTGGTAGCTGCTGGTCTGCCTGCTAGTCTGGCTGGTAGCTGCTGGTCTGCCTGCTAGTCTGGCTGGTAGCTGCTGGTCTGCCTGCTAGTCTGGCTGCTAGCTGCTGGTCTGCCTGCTAGTCTGGCTGGTAGCTGCTGGTCTGGTAGCTGCTGGTCTGTCTAGTCTGGCTGGTAGCTGCTGGTCTGTCTAGTCTGGCTGGTAGCTGCTGGTCTGTCTAGTCTGGCTGGTAGCTGCTGGTCTGCCTGCTAGTCTGGCTGGTAGCTGCTGGTCTGCCTGCTAGTCTGGCTGGTAGCTGCTGGTCTGCCTGCTAGTCTGGCTGGTAGCTGCTGGTCTGCCTGCTAGTCTGGCTGGTAGCTGCTGGTCTGCCTGCTAGTCTGGCTGGTAGCTGCTGGTCTGCCTGCTAGTCTGGCTGCTAGCTGCTGGTCTGCCTGCTAGTCTGGCTGGTAGCTGCTGGTCTGTCTAGTCTGGCTGGTAGCTGCTGGTCTGCTGCTAGTCTGGCTGGTAGCTGCTGGTCTGCCTGCTAGTCTGGCTGGTAGCTGCTGGTCTGCTGCTAGTCTGGCTGCTGGTCTGTCTGCTAGAATGGCTGGTAGCTGCTGGTCTGTCTGCTAGTCTGGCTGCTGGTCTGTCTGCTAGTCTGGCTGCTGGTCTGTCTGCTAGAATGGCTGGTAGCTGCTGGTCTGTCTGCTAGTCTGGCTGGTAGCTGCTGGTCTGCCTGCTAGTCTGGCTGGTAGCTGCTGGTCTGCTGCTAGTCTGGCTGGTAGCT
Source organism: Benthosema pterotum (assembly GCA_039105355.1). Lineage (NCBI taxonomy): Eukaryota > Metazoa > Chordata > Actinopteri > Myctophiformes > Myctophidae > Benthosema > Benthosema pterotum. The sequence continues at coordinate 596,814 of CM076983.1, read as the reverse complement.
GCTGGTCTGCCTGCTAGTCTGGCTGGTAGCTGCTGGTCTGTCTAGTCTGGCTGGTAGCTGCTGGTCTGCCTGCTAGTCTGGCTGGTAGCTGCTGGTCTGTCTAGTCTGGCTGGTAGCTGCTGGTCTGCCTGCTAGTCTGGCTGGTAGCTGCTGGTCTGCTGCTAGTCTGGCTGGTAGCTGCTGGTCTGTCTGCTAGTCTGGCTGGTAGCTGCTGGTCTGCCTGCTAGTCTGGCTGGTAGCTGCTGGTCTGCTGCTAGTCTGGCTGGTAGCTGCTGGTCTGCCTGCTAGTCTGGCTGGTAGCTGCTGGTCTGCTGCTAGTCTGGCTGCTGGTCTGTCTGCTAGACTGGCTGGTAGCTGCTGGTCTGTCTGCTAGTCTGGCTGGTAGCTGCTGGTCTGTCTGCTAGTCTGGCTGGTAGCTGCTGGTCTGCTGCTAGTCTGGCTGGTAGCTGCTGGTCTGCCTGCTAGTCTGGCTGGTAGCTGCTGGTCTGTCTGCTAGTCTGGCTGGTAGCTGCTGGTCTGTCTGCTAGTCTGGCTGGTAGCTGCTGGTCTGGTAGCTGCTGGTCTGTCTGCTAGTCTGGCTGCTAGCTGCTGGTCTGCCTGCTAGTCTGGCTGGTAGCTGCTGGTCTGGTACCTGCTGGTCTGTCTAGTCTGGCTGGTAGCTGCTGGTCTGTCTAGTCTGGCTGGTAGCTGCTGGTCTGTCTAGTCTGGCTGGTAGCTGCTGGTCTGCCTGCTAGTCTGGCTGGTAGCTGCTGGTCTGCCTGCTAGTCTGGCTGGTAGCTGCTGGTCTGCCTGCTAGTCTGGCTGGTAGCTGCTGGTCTGCCTGCTAGTCTGGCTGGTAGCTGCTGGTCTGCCTGCTAGTCTGGCTGGTAGCTGCTGGTCTGCCTGCTAGTCTGGCTGGTAGCTGCTGGTCTGTCTAGTCTGGCTGGTAGCTGCTGGTCTGCTGCTAGTCTGGCTGGTAGCTGCTGGTCTGCCTGCTAGTCTGGCTGGTAGCTGCTGGTCTGCTGCTAGTCTGGCTGCTGGTCTGCCTGCTAGAATGGCTGGTAGCTGCTGGTCTGTCTGCTAGTCTGGCTGCTGGTCTGTCTGCTAGTCTGGCTGCTGGTCTGTCTGCTAGAATGGCTGGTAGCTGCTGGTCTGTCTGCTAGTCTGGCTGGTAGCTGCTGGTCTGTCTGCTAGTCTGGCTGGTAGCTGCTGGTCTGCTGCTAGTCTGGCTGGTAGCTGCTGGTCTGCCTGCTAGTCTGGCTGGTAGCTGCTGGTCTGTCTAGTCTGGCTGGTAGCTGCTGGTCTGCCTGCTAGTCTGGCTGGTAGCTGCTGGTCTGTCTAGTCTGGCTGGTAGCTGCTGGTCTGCCTGCTAGTCTGGCTGGTAGCTGCTGGTCTGCTGCTAGTCTGGCTGGTAGCTGCTGGTCTGTCTGCTAGTCTGGCTGGTAGCTGCTGGTCTGCCTGCTAGTCTGGCTGGTAGCTGCTGGTCTGCTGCTAGTCTGGCTGGTAGCTGCTGGTCTGCCTGCTAGTCTGGCTGGTAGCTGCTGATCTGCTGCTAGTCTGGCTGCTGGTCTGTCTGCTAGAATGGCTGGTAGCTGCTGGTCTGTCTGCTAGTCTGGCTGGTAGCTGCTGGTCTGTCTGCTAGTCTGGCTGGTAGCTGCTGGTCTGCTGCTAGTCTGGCTGGTAGCTGCTGGTCTGCCTGCTAGTCTGGCTGGTAGCTGCTGGTCTGTCTGCTAGTCTGGCTGGTAGCTGCTGGTCTGTCTGCTAGTCTGGCTGGTAGCTGCTGGTCTGGTAGCTGCTGGTCTGTCTGCTAGTCTGGCTGCTAGCTGCTGGTCTGCCTGCTAGTCTGGTAGCTGCTGGTCTGTCTGCTAGTCTGGCTGCTAGCTGCTGGTCTGCCTGCTAGTCTGGTAGCTGCTGGTCTGTCTGCTAGTCTGGCTGGTAGCTGCTGGTCTGCCTGCTAGTCTGGCTGGTAGCTGCTGGTCTGTCTGCTAGTCTGGCTGGTAGCTGCTGGTCTGCTGCTAGTCTGGCTGGTAGCTGCTGGTCTGTCTGCTAGTCTGGCTGGTAGCTGCTGGTCTGCCTGCTAGTCTGGCTGGTAGCTGCTGGTCTGCCTGCTAGTCTGGCTGGTAGCTGCTGGTCTGTCTGCTAGTCTGGCTGGTAGCTGCTGGTCTGCTGCTAGTCTGGCTGGTAGCTGCTGGTCTGTCTGCTAGTCTGGCTGGTAGCTGCTGGTCTGTCTGCTAGTCTGGCTGGTAGCTGCTGGTCTGTCTAGTCTGGCTGGTAGCTGCTGGTCTGTCTGCTAGTCTGGCTGGTAGCTGCTGGTCTGTCTGCTAGTCTGGCTGCTGTCCACCAAACTGATGTTCTAATGAAGACTGATCCGTTTTATTGTTACTGTTTTAAGGTGGAGGATGATGATGAAGACTGATCCGTTTTATTATTACTGCTAGTCTGGCTGCTGTCCACCAAACTGATGTTCTAAGAAGGAGAAGGAGGAAGACTGATCAGTTTTATTATTAATGTTTTAAGGTGGAGGATGAAGACTGATCAGTTGTATTATTATTGTTTTAAGGTGGAGGATGAAGACTGATCAGTTGTATTATTAATGTTTTAAGGTGGAGGATGAAGACTGATCAGTTGTATTATTAATGTTTTAAGGTGGAGGATGAAGACTGATCAGTTGTATTATTATTGTTTTAAGGTGGAGGATGAAGACTCATGTTTTAAGGTGGAGCAGGAGGATGTCAACCTACTGAAGGATTACTTCCAGCTGGACGTCAACCTGAACAATCTCTACAGAGAATGGAGTTCATCTGACCCTCACTTTAGATCCATCTCTGATGTCTTTACTGGTCAGTAACTACTGTACCTATTAGTGATGCGCGGGCCGGCTTTTTTTCACAACCCGCCCCAGTCCGCGCCGCCAATTGTCCCAGCCCGTCCGCAGCAGCCCGCCCCGCAAAATTTTAATCAACGGCCCGCCCCAGCCCGGCAGCCCGCAATTAAAGAAAAATGAAATAATGATTAGTGCATGTTCTTGTGAGTACCCCAAGCTATAAAATACTATAGCAGCTATATAAATGATATTGTCATGGGCTGAATAAACAAGCATGTTGTTCAGAATGGTTCTGTAATGACAGTAAAATCGACAGTCTTGGCTCTAAATACCTATGTCTTTCTAAGACGCATGGAAAGTAAATAAAAGGCGGCTGTCGGTGATGGATCGAAAACGATAAAACAAACTATGGACCGCACGAATGCCGCATCCTCCTTCATTCATTTAATCAGATGTAGACCAGCTTATATAGCCTACACTAGCAAAAATATGAACGTCTGAAGACTAAGAGAACGTTGGACTTCCCTATAGTATACTGCATGCATGGACTTATTTTCCTCGCGACGGATTGTCCCTGTTCTACAACTTATTGTAGCCTATATAACATGGCCACTCAGCATTGCAATGTGAAAAAAAAAAAAAAAAAAAAAAAAAAACACCACAGCGCTCTCTCTGTCTCTGTCTCTCCCCCCATGTCCACCGAGGCTATTGATATTACAATATTACAATATATACAAAAAAAGTTATATAACTTGCATCCCGTAACTTGTTGTCATGTAAGACAGCGACTAAAACATGCGTAGTCAACAGCGCTTCGTTTGCATTGATGAGCTGGAAACGCAGCTGCAATCAATAGTAGGCTATTAAATGCCCATACCAAATATTTGATCATCAAGCCTCAATCATCGTATCTTACGCGATGTACAATAGTACTTTTGAGGCGCGTTCTACCATCGTATCCTCTTGATGCAGATAACCCTATTATGCGATATACAAGACCACATTTGAGACGCGCTGTCAGCTTCTCTCTCTCTCTCTCTCTCTCTCTCTCTCTCTCTCTCTCTCTCGCACATATGAAACCATACGGCTTAATACTCTACTAGCTGTGCGTCCAAGCCAGTCTCCTTTGCGACGGCCGGCTGCGCTGTGCAGAAAAAGAATGGAATCAAGGGCTCCAGAATTTAATTTGGCGTTATCCTGGCACTGTTCCACGGTGAAGTGAGGCTGTAGGTAATGCTGTACTAGGTCTGGTGTGTCCCACTCCATGAACATTCTCCGTCTTCTCAATGCAAGTTCTGGTAGTAAAAATAACTGCCCGTCATCACTAATTACCTGTCAATTTAGGCTCATATTTTCGTCAGTATTTCAGGGGTTTTCAACAGGTGGTCTGAGGACCACCACTGAGAGGGTAAAACAAAACGAGAGCATGTGATTTCTTTGTTTTATTTTTTGCATGTGCAGCGGGGTCAGCCCGCCCCGCCCGCGGGGTGATAATTACTTAAAAATCATGTCCGCCCGCCCCCCGCGGGGGTCCGCGGGGCCCGCCGGGTTCGGGCCGGCCCGCGCAACACTACCGTTCGTGATCGTAGATGTTTTGACACTTTTCCACGCAGTCAGGAGGATCCACTGGCAGACTTGAGAAAAAGTTGCTTTACGCATGTCCCTCGCGCTGGCGTCTCCGCCGTCTAACCATTGATTCATTGATCCCAAGGCTACGTGCAGCAGATCGATTTCCTTATTTTTCATCCAGCTCGACTGCCTTTAGCTGCGTAATATGCACCAGGCGCGTATTTATCACCGGGGCCCAGCCCCATGTTGTTATGGTTCTGAAAATGCTGTGTGTGTGTGTGTGTGTGTGTGTGTGTGTGTGTGTGTGTGTGTGTGTGTGTGTGTGTGTGTGTGTGTGTGTGTGTGTGTGTGTGTGTGGTTTTCATGGCCAAGATCATTGAAAATGAATGAAATAATTGTGTAGCCACTAGCCAAGCACGTTTGTTAGTCTATACAGTATTAGGGATGGCCAAATGGAAAGATTTTCTTAACCGATCGTCGTCAGACCTCTGCCGGTTAATGACCGTTAACCGATAAGGAAAATGCGCTATTTTAATCCATTAAAAAGGCCAATTATACGCGGCTACAGCCGGCCTTTTCCGAGTCCCTTTTCCACCTCAAGCACTAAGCAATAACAATAGCTGCATTAGTTCTATGGACATCGCATCTGAGTTGTATATGGACACGTTCTGTTACTGTATCAGAAACAAATCAAATTTCGGGGACGGAAATGAGCAACCAATTATCAAATGCGTGCGTGCGTTACAGCACAAACACTTTGTGTTCGCTGCTCGACGAGATCACTAACGCAGCGAGCGCCCTGTGCATGTGTTCTGAGAGAATCGATGTTAAATTAGGCTACTGTTACTGTGTACCTTTTGCAGTATTTTATCAATTCTATCCATCACGCGCAGCGATGGTCGAGGGAGAGGAAAAAGTGTCCGTGATCGCCTGCTTCCTTGCTTTCTTTTCTTTTTTGGAGGCTCGTGTTGCAGAGCCGGCTATACAGCTGGGGCCATGGGGGGGAATGCCCCCCTAAACGCCCTTCATATAATGACGCTATAATGACGCTGCCTCATAAAGCCCCCCCCAATTGTAAAATGTTAGATCTGGGCAAAAAAAAACATAAGTTTGGAACGCACGCTCCGGTCCAAAGACTCTTACTTTCCCCTTACTTTCACATTAGAACGGTCAGTCCCAGTGCAAGATTTAGGCACACGCAGGCGCAGCCGTGCGCGCACGCAGTACGCACACAATTTAATTCATTCAGTCGCGGTCTCTCACCGAATGAGTTTTCATCCGACACACGACGTTCTCCAAACATATAACACAGACGCGGGGCCGTCTTGCTGCGGAACAAATCCATAGTCAACAACGTGTGTAGTCCCACACTCGCCATCCGTATACTGTATGATGCAATGTTAAGAGCTGTGCGCCGCGCGATAAATGTACAATCTACAAGCTCACATGCATTATAAGTGAGCTGCAGCACCTAGTTATAAAACTAGGTGAATTATACCGCGCGAATACTGCAGTATAATATTTATTTTACAACATATACATCTAAATTACCAAAAATAGCTCTGTGGTGAGTCATTATTGAACGAGCCACGTGCATAATCTCCATATAGCCATGCGTATGCGCAGCGTGTGCCGTGATGCAGACAGATCGATAGAGCAATGGCCTTACTGACATCCATAAAATAAAACTATAGGCTTAAATACATACAAAGATGGTTATTACCAAAGTTTAGTGAAAGCTCAGTGGCTGCTGGCTGCAGCGCACACACTCTGCTCCCCTGGCTATTGGGTAATAACGTGGATGAAACTGGAATAGTCCAGCGTGCCCCGACAGCCACGTGTGCTTTTATTTTTATTTATCAGTTAATCATTAGCCGTTAATGTTGTCGATAACCGAAATTCTTAACGATTAACGGTTAACGATTAACTGTTGGACATCCCTATACAGTATAGCTGTAGTGGGTGTTTGTGCGCACACATGCGTACAAGTTGCTCGTTTATGGCAATGGTAGATAGGGTCCCACAAAATATTCTTGCACCAGGGCCCATCCTCTGCTCCCTACGCCACTGATATGCACTTCTTCGTTTGTTTTCCGTGATGCATTTAGTAGTGTCTGTCTTAGTAGTGGCTGCCGTTCTGGTACATTAGGTTTCACTTTTTGTTTTTGTTTTTTGTTTTTGAGCGAACTGCCTGTGCCCTGTCCCCCTTCATTTCCTGCTCGGACCCGCTTAAAGTTGGTGTGTATACCGTGCATTTAGACTTAGAACGCCCTATAGTGTTTGTTAGCCGTAAACATCCATACATTAGCCGCACCGCAGTATAAGCCGCTGGGTCCAAAGCACAGGAAAAAAGTCGCGGCTTATAATCCGGAAATTATGGTATTAATATGGTGTATTAATACTAGATCTACAAGCCCCCAATGCTTGTAGATCCTCCAGCTATACTCTATGGCTCTGGGTACAGGGAGACACATCTATATGTCTCCGTAAAACCCTGCTCTACCCATTTCTTTCAATGAGAAAATGCTCAGTGGGTTGAGTCAGTGTGCACATGAGTTAATTGCGTTATAATTTTTAATCAGATTAATCACCAAAATTAATTTAATCCAATTAATTAACTATTTTCAACAGCCTTAATTAATACAGTAATAAGGTGTATTAATGTATTGTATTAATACAGGTATCCGTATGCTACGTCAGAACCCTGTGGAGTGTTTGTTTTCTTTCATCTGTTCCTCCAACAACAACGTTTCTGTATTAATGTATTAATATAGTGTATTAATACAGTAATATGTTGTATTAATGTATTAATATAGTGTATTAATACTAAGGCTGTCCGAGTTAACTAGTTAATCGCGAGTTAACTCAGCCATGAGTTAACTCGATTAATTTTTTTAGTGCGAGATTAACTCACAGTAAAACCAAAGGCCGAGTGGGTCCATTTGGTTCAATTTCGCCAAATGCAGGTGAATAATTTTTAAATATCTGCATCAGTTAAGTTATTTTAAAATAAGTCTACACAATTAGAGAATGTAGAGAACTTTCTACAAAATGTGCTTGTTCGTTCCGAATGATATCGTTGACAAATTCTTTAATTTAGGTCTGGAAGTCTAAATAAATGTCATCAAATGGTGGTCTGTGGCTCAAATGCAGAATAAATAATTGACCTTGATATGAATATTCTTGAATATAGGTATAGGTAAGGTATATTTAGAACTCATGAAAATATGCGATTAAATTGCGATTAATCAAAGATTAACTATGGGCAATCATGCGATTAATCGCGATTAAATATTTTAATCGATTGACAGCTCTAATTAATACAGTATTTTATTTGTAGGTATCCGTATGCTACGTCAGGACCCCGTAGAGTGTCTCTTCTCCTTCATCTGTTCGTCCAACAACAACGTTTCTGTATTAATGTATTAATATAGTGTATTAATACAGTAACACGATGTATTAATGTATTAATATAGTGTATTAATACAGTAACATGATGTATTAATGTATTAATATAGTGTATTAATACAGTATTTTATTTGTAGGTATCCGTATGCTGCGTCAGGACCCCGTAGAGTGTCTCTTCTCCTTCATCTGTTCGTCCAACAACAACGTTTCTCGGATTCACAGTCTGGTGGACAAACTGTGTCAGTGTCTGGGTGGAGACGCTCTCACCTCATTGGACGGGACGCAATACTACAGGTTCCCATCGCTGGAGAGTATGGCAGGTACGCAATACTACAGGTTCCCATCGCTGGAGAGTATGGCAGGTACGCAATACTACAGGTTCCCATCGCTGGAGAGTATGGCAGGTACGCAATACTACAGGTTCCCATCACTGGAGAGTCTACCTACAGTCTGGCAGGTACAATATACACAATACTACCGGTTCCCATCGCTGGAGAGTATGGCAGGTACGCAATACTAACAGTTCCCATCGCTGGAGAGTATGGCAGGTACAATATACACAATACTACTGATTCCCATCGCTGGAGAGTATGGCAGGTACGCAATACTACAGGTTCCCATCGCTGGAGGGTATGGCAGGTACAATATACACAATACTACCGATTCCCATCGCTGGAGAGTATGGCAGGTGCGCAATACTACCAGTTCCCATGGGTGGAGAGGCTGGCAGGTACACAATACTACCACTTCCCATCGCTGGAGAGGCTGGCAGGTAGGAATATACACAATACTACCAGTACATGCTCTCAGGACCTGTAGGCTGCAGATCTTATTGTATTGTATTGTATTGTATTGTATTGTATTGTATTGTATTGTATTGTATTGTATTGTATTGTATTGTATTGTATTGTATTGTATTGTATTGTATTGTATTAGGTCCAGGGGTAGACCATGTCCTCAGAGACCTGGGTTTCGGCTACAGATCTTATTGTATTGTATTGTATTGTATTGTATTGTATTGTATTGTATTAGGTCCAGGGGTAGACCATGTCCTCAGAGACCTGGGTTTCGGCTACAGATCTTATTGTATTGTATTGTATTAGGTCCAGGGGTAGACCATGTCCTCAGAGACCTGGGTTTCGGCTACAGATCTCGGTTCATCCAGCAAAGTGCTGAGAACATCCTGAAGGTTCATGGAGGATCTGAGTGGCTTCACAGTCTGAGAGATGTTCCATATCTACAGGTACTTTACTATACTACTACTATATACTACTATACTACTACTACTACTATACTACTACTATATACTACTATACTACTACTACTACTACTACTACTGATCCATGGAGGATCTGAGTGGCTTCATAGTCTGAGAGATGTTCCATATCTACAGGTACTTTACTATACTACTACTATACTACTACTACTATACTACTACTATATACTACTGTACTACTACTACTACTACATACTACTGTACTACTACTACTACTACTACTACTGATCAATCTGTTCCATATCTACAGGCCAGAGAGGCTCTAAGGACTCTGCCTGGGGTGGGAATCAAGGTAATACCCTCTATCCTACTCCTATACGACCCCTAAACTAAAATGAACATTTACAATATTTACCTTTCAACTTCAATCTGTATTTTAATGTTGGATCCAATGGAAGCACATTCCTGTTTCTGTGTGTGTCACACTGTGCTCCATATTTGAGGATCTCTAAGGCAAGGCTGACATTAATTTAATCATGGATCGCCTAGGAAATGCGTCACATTGGCATAGATCAGGGGTTTTCAACAGGTGGTCCGGGGACCACCAGTGGTCCCTGAGAGGGTTCCAGGTGGTCCCCAGCTAAGTTGGTTATTCAGATGTAACTCTTGAGAGCGTAAAAATTAAACCAAATGGACCCTTGCAGGTGTATTTGGTTTCATGTTTACGCTCTCAAGAGGTAAAATATTCATCATCTGAATTAGCCCAAGTCTACACAACTAGAAGATGGACAAAAGCATAAGAAATCTTTAGTTTTGGAGTCTGTGGGGCTAAAATGTCCTCGAGTGGTGGTCCGTGGCTCAAATTCTGAATAAATGGTGGGCCCTGGTGTCAAAAAGGTTGAAAACCACTGGCATAGATGACAGATGTGCATATATGGGCATGGCTGAGTCAATGGTCAACTCTGTCGTCATCATAGGCAGAGCTGGACTCCATAAATGGGCGTGGCTAGTGACTCCATATATGGGCATGGCTGAGTCAATGGTCAACTCTGTCGTCATCATAGTCAGGGCTGGACTGCATAAATGGGCGTGGCTAGTGACTCCATAAATGGGTGTGGCTGGTGACTCCATAAATGGGTGTGGCTGGTGACTCCATAAATGGGTGTGGCTGGTGACTCCATAAATGGGTGTGGCTGGTGACTCCATAAATGGGCGTGGCTGGTGACATCACAGCATGTCACAACGTATCTGTCAACAAAGTGACGGTATATAAAGCGATCGCCGTGCGTCTGTACCTCAAAGCACCGTAGACGGACAGGTTGAACAGATCAGAGATACAGCAGTCTCAGAACAGTACATTACTCTGTTTTAAGCGTTCACAAGCTACTCTTCAGTCTTCCATCAGCATGGCATACCAGTCGTACAGACGCACCACTCTGGGGACCACTCTACAGGAGAGTTTGGACCAACTCATCAACGCCCAGAAGATCACCAAGGATCAGGCTCATCAAATCCTCCTGCAGTTCGACAAGTCCTTCAACACGGCCATGGCTGAGCGAGTCGCCAACAGGGTGAACTTCAAAGGCTCTCTGAGCGCCTACAGACACGTTGACGACGTCTGGACGTTTATCCTCAGCAACGTGGAGTTCAAAGAGTCCAAAGAGCTCTCTGGTCTCGTCAGGGCCGACAGGGTGAAGATTGTGGCTTGTGACGGCGTGACCCCAAAGCCGCCCAACCCAAAAGTGTAAAAAAAAAACTCCCTCCTTACTGGTCTACCCAGTGTTGCCAACCGCCAAAATCCAAATTGCACTAGTGGCACTTCCAAAATGGACTAGAATGCGCTAGAAAGCAGTGGTTTTCAACCATTTTCATACCAGGGCCCACTATTTATTCTGCATTTTAGCCACTCTTGAGAGCGTAAAATGAAACCAAACGGACCCGAAAGGGTCCGTTTGGTTTCATTTTACGCTCTCAATTGTTACAGATCTTTAAGGGTCCATTTGGTTACCAATGCTCCTTTTTAGGAAGGAAAGAGGACTCTATCATAGGAGGAAAAATGATGGTTTCATCTCTGGCTGTCAACCAATTTCACCCCAACTCACCATCACTACATTTTCCGCCAGGAGTTTTTCACTAATTTTGGCGCTAGGGGGGGTCTGGAAAAGAGCTAAATATAGCGACAAATGCGGCAAGTTGGCAACACTGCCTTGGACCAGCTCATCCACACCCAGAAGTTATCCAAGGATCAGGCCCATCAGATTCTGCTTCAGTTCGACAAGTCCTTCAACACGGCCATGGCTGAGCGAGTCGCCAACAGGGTGAACTTCAAAGGCTCTCTGAGCGCCTACAGACACGTTGACGACGTCTGGACGTTTATCCTCAGCGATGTGGAGTTCAAAGAGTCCAAAGAGCTCTCTGGTCTCGTCAGGGCCGACAGGGTGAAGATTGTGGCTTGTGACGGCGTGACCCCAAAGCCGCCCAACCCAAAAGTGTAAAAAAAAAACTCCCTCCTTACTGGTCTACCCAGTGTTGCCAACCGCCAAAATCCAAATTGCACTAGTGGCACTTCCAAAATGGACTAGAATGCGCTAGAAAGCAGTGGTTTTCAACCATTTTCATACCAGGGCCCACTATTTATTCTGCATTTTAGACACTCCCCAGATAGCAAAATAGGATGGAATCAACGTTGAAATATGGTCAGGCAGAAAATTGAATCCACGTTGAAGCCTGACATTGAACTATCATTGAACGTGGTCGCCTCCGTCAATGTTGATCCAATGCTAAGTTTTCAACCATAGCTGATGCTATACTGATGTTGATTCAACCATCTTCTAAATTGGGATCTAAATGTACATTTTGGTTGATTTTACATTGAATCAATGTTAGCAAATCAATGTTAATTCAACCAGTATTCAACTAATATCTAAATGGTAATCTACATGTAGTTCTGGCCCATAGCTCCACTGCTTCTATGATTCTCCCTTGCAGGGGAGCTCTGTGATAGACAATGTAATCTCTGGGATGAATCTCTGACCAGTCTCTCTTCTGGAGTGGAAATATTAGAACGTTTTACCTACTCACCAAAACAAACACTTGTGTGATTAGAAAGACTACTTTCCTTAGGGGATGCACTGAGCCCATCACCACATGTATAAAATGCACTTATTGTACAGAGTAGTTTTTCAGCAGGTAAAAAGAAAAGTATTTACCAAAGAGTGCATTTTATCCATGTGGCTAAGTGTTTTCACTTAGGAAAGTAGTCTAATAAGTTACACAAGCCACGTTTGTTTTGGTGAGTAGATAAAACATTCTTTATATCTCCACTCCAGAAGAGAGACTGGTCAGAGGTTCATCCCAGAGATTACATTGTCTTTCACAGAGCTCCACTGCAAGGCAGAATCATAGAAGCAGTGAAGCTATAGACCAGAACTACATGTACATTTGAGATTAATATCTAAACCCATTAGTTATTTTGAGTCTACACCATACTATTACAAGTGTCTTCACTCAATACTTATTGTTGGCAGATGATCTGTAATTAATTGTTCAAAAGTACCATTCCAAAATGAGTAAACAAAGTTAAAATGACAACATTACTGTATATTATTTTTGGAAAACTGGTAAACCATTCAAGTAGATCAGGGGTGCCTAAAAGGTAGATCACACAGGCTGTGTAATGACAGTCCCCTAAAATATATAACCGTCAACTCAAACCCTAATACCTTCTTTCCAAATATCAGTAGTTGTACTGTATATACACACACACACAAGAAAACAGTGTAATTTTTTAAACATTATGTTCTTTCAGAGCAAACTTTATTAACTCAAATCACTGCTTCTATGAGGTCCCGATACTTTTTTTTCCCCTTTTCTGATCAGGAAAAAGAAATCTTAAAGTCAACCAACCAGGAATAGCAGACTCCACATGACCCAACATGTTATTTACCTGCCACAGTGTCAACCCTTTGTCTGACATGTAGTTACACTGGCATATTTACCAACACATTTACCACTGGTATGAACCGATAATGACAAATAAGGGACAATACTGATACTTTTCTGAAACCGATAATGGCAATACGACAGATCCGATACGTTTTTCCGATATTGATACAGTATCAAGACACCCCTAGTACTCATCATTTCTATAGACCTGCGCAGTGACGTCACCGCCCCTGTTCCAGAAACGGATTCCCCATTCATTTTTCTCATAGACTTTTCAAAAAGAATTTATATTAAGACGATTACGCCGCGGACAAAGCCAACTCGGGTCGTGACGAATCATGATGGCACACACAAACTTTTGGAAAAATTAAATAATTTCTAAGATGAAAAACGAAACAAAAAGTCTACTTCTTGCTAATTAGATATTATATGACGATATTGTGCTTGCTGTCATGATTTGTCACGACCCGAGTTGGCTTTGCCCCAACGCAATCGTGTTTTTATTAACCATTTTCTAAAAGTCTGAGGAAAATGAATGAGGAATCCACTAGTGGAACAGGGCTGGTGTTGTCAGTGCGCAGGTCTATAGGTATTGGGGCTTTGTTTCCAGTCTCTTCAGCTGTTTCATTAAACAGAAAATGCAATTTTCAAGTTGGGATACCAATTGTATCCAATCACTGCAGAATGAATGCAGCCAGGAAGATGAATCCAAATCAAAAAATTGGCACGGAGACGGCATCCGTGGTGTTGTTCTGGCAACACCACCACAGGGAGATTCCTCCCCATGTCAACCAATTGGGAGAATAATATAAAAAGGGTTAAAAAAAAAAGTCAATTCCCTGGGACTACATATTTTCAGATGGGGCTGGTTGACCTGGGTTTGTAACACTCCATGGGGCCGCTTGAACTGGGTTTGGGGCACTCTGTGGGATGCATCCGTCCTGATCTAGCGCATAACGCAGCCACTGCATGACCGTTTCGCAGTAGTCCTTTTCAGTGAGCTTTGGGTCAATCTGCCGAGCGAACAGCAACTGAAAGACAAAGAGACAAATAGGAGGGAGGAAGGTACAAATTCTTGTTAGAATCATACACCACATAAAGAGCAGAGAGGATGCAATATACTGTAATAGATGGATTTAAATTCTGTCCCTACTGTATGCCTAGATACAGTACAACACACTGAGCATAGTCTGGAACTGTGTTGAAGTTTTATTTCCCAGGAGCAGTCCCAAACAAATTCCAAATACAAGTCAAAGCCAAAGGGTTAGGGTTAACAGTGGGCTCTGATTGGTCCATATTGAGTTCCAGGGTTTTTGTTCCTGTGGTAGTTTGGGCTGGTCTCCAGGCTAGTTTAGATGGATGGGCTATCAAGGGCAGAAATTTGTGTTTTGATTAGGCATTCAATTCCTGCATAACTTCCAAGTCATGTCCCATGCATACCCCCCATTATATTCTGAATCAACAGCAGTCATGCCTCACACCCTAAAATTATGAAGTAGTTTGCAGGCAAGGAAGCTCACCAAACATGCATTGTTGTAGTGCTGTCTTCTTGAAAGCCTTCTTTTCTCCACACCATTTGTCGCTCTTTCCAGCCCAATTGCATCCACTGGCCCGCCCGTTGGTCATGGAAGTCGCCAACATCCGTCTGATCATGTTCTCTGAAATGGTGCCTCCTACCATAACCAGGCGAGCAATGTAAATCAGAGAAAAGAAAATGAAGGCACTGAATTAGAAACAGCATAACAGCACTTTTTTTTTTTAACAACGAGCAACCAACTGGCAGACATGGGCTGGAATAACCGTGTTAAACTACAGTAAGCCTCTTGTCCTAATTTTAGTCATGTCCATACGTAAACTGTATCTGAACAATTTCAAAACGCTTAATAAGCAGCAAATCTACAAGCTCTGTGGCATGATTTGAACTTGTATCCTAGAATCTGTGCTCAAGTAGCTAAAGGGCTAAACATATTTTCCCCTGAGGTAAACAACCAAGGCCACACTGACTGAAATGACCTACATTTGATGAATTGCAATTCAGTCTGTCAAATTACCATCTTTCAATGTGATTCTTCCTTCAGTAACGACTCTGCCTCATTGTCATTGTCCTGTTGATTTGAGAAAGGGAGCACATGGGTTTCTGGGGTTGTTGAAGATGGTCTCCTCCAACACGTTCTTCATGAACTTCACATCTCATGACAGGTCCTGAACCACCACAAGCACTTCAGCCAAAATAATAAAAAAATGAAAATGAAAATAATTAAGTGAGAAAAAAAACACAATGGAAACAAGTCTCTGATGGCTATGTCTTAAGCAATATTATATAAATTAACTCTTACTGTACAAACTAAAGTGCTTAATCAATGGCGTGAAGTAAACAAATAGGTAATCATCCATTAGAGATCTAACCTCACACAAACAAATCAGAAAATGTCTACAAATGTTAGGTAACATTCACATACCATTGCAACCATGACTAGGCCTCAAATGCACTGGATCATCATCACACTGGTGGTACCCTCTGAAGTCTAAAGGGAAAAGGAAAAAAGAGAGAGAAAATAAATATACAGAGAAGAAAAACACAACACACACACACACACACACACACACACACACACACACACACACACACACACACACACACACACACACACACACACACACACACACACACACACACACACACACACACGTGCCTATAGCCCTTGGGAGTTTGACATGCGTTGATGATGTGCAGTATATTACCAGGGCTGTATCCTGACAGCTTTGTAGAAAAAATGGAAATGTAAAACTAACTAATTATGTCATAAATTATGTCAAAAAAGGAGCTCTATGCCCATTTCTCAAAACATGTACAATATCATACCACTGCTTGTAGTAGGCTTCTGTGGATCCTGCAGCTGCTGCACTTGCAGTGGTGGATCCTGGAGCTGCTGTGGGGCTTGCAGCTGGTGGTACTGAGCACTGTGGGCTGTAGCCAAACCTGGCATCTCAGCTGAAACACACGGTTAGAAATACAAACTTTGAAGTTATTAGCAACTATTGTATATAGAGTACGCCATATAAATGTATCATGTACAACTATACATGCATTATTCATTTTGTGACTTTAATTGTAAGTCATGAAGGCTTGGGATTGACTGGTGTTCATATTGCTATGCATACACATTGTAAAGTGTGTATGCTGTTGCATGCATGATAGCTCCAACAAGAACACCAAGACAAGTTCACTTACTGCTATCTAAATCAGTCAGAGTCTGCAACTCTTCTAAATAGCTGCAACTCATGCATCCAATGAACCTTAAAAGGTAAACCAGAGCGAGAATTTGAAATGCTACAAATCATGTTCAACAGTTATCCAGTTGGCATTCTAACATTAATAGCAACATACCAGTAACTGTAGGCTCTAGGCCTAGGGGCTGCACAGCTGGAGACTTCCCAGACTTCAGCATCTTATGAGACTGGCTGGATTTTGGGGTCTGACCTACAACATTTTAGTTGGCATGTTATTGAAAATGTATTTATTTTGGGCTATTTTTCAAATTAAGGTTGCTCATTTTTTGCTGCTATAATGGCACGTGCGCGCGCGCGCGCACACACACACACACACACACACACACACACACACACACACACACACACACACACACACACACACACACACACACACACACTTTACTGTAGCAGTGATCAGTTCCAAAACTACTAATGTAAATCAAATGCATTGCATCAATACCAGGGAAACCAACATACACAGGCCGCGCAGAGTTATTATTTTAGCTGTACTTGTAAATAATTGCACTGCTATTCGAGTTATACACTAGGGACATTCCTAACATCAGTTTCTACATGCTGTGCTGGGGACCCCTACTTGACATTTCTAACATCAGTTTCTACATGCTGGGGGACCCCTAGCCCTGTTCCATTGCGTAGAACAGGGAAGGGGACCCCCTACTCAACATTTCTAACACCATTTTCTAAATGCCTGGTTTACAATGGGGCTCTATGGGCTGGCTTGTAGACTATACCAGACGTAACCAAAACATATATTCCCGTCGTGGTTCAGAATGGAAATAAAGCAAGGGAGACATTATTTCCTAAGGCCTACTTATTACATTAACCACAACTACCTGCCGTCCCCTGCGCCAAACTTATGTACACGAAGAGTTATAGTTTCCATTATTTAATTCATCTTTTGATGCGAACGTGTCGTTTGGTTGCATTTCATTTGGGACAAATGGGCGCGGCCATTTTGTGAAAGAAACAAGCCCCGCACCCATTCTATTCGAATGGCATTGGGTCAGATTCTACCCCTCAATGTACCGTTTCCTGTTCGGTAAGAGTCATCTTTTGATTGGCTCACTCGCACGGCATCATTCAGTACCAAAGCACGCGATTGGTCTGTTCGATTTAGCCTATAGCTCGTACAGCAACAGGAAAATAATAATAAAACATCGAAAGGTTTCAAAACACATGGAAATATTAATTAACGTAATGCTTATATGTCTAAGAACACACACTGAAACCATACAGACCCACTTGTACACTCGTTGAGTTACAATAATAAGGATATCGTAGCGAATATTCATCAATATTTCACGCATTTATCTATCAAGTTGCAGCCTGCCCTGCAGCATAAGCAGAACACAATGGAGTTATTCTTCCAGTAAACACATTTATGATAAAAGTAAAAATTTCAAACTTACTGCAAAAGTGCTCAGGGTAGAGTAGTATTTCGGGTTTGCAGAGAAAGAAGCAGTAGCAAAACTCCATCAAAACAAACTGAACTCCTGAGACTCCGTGTGTGGTTGGCAGTTGGGACATACCACTCGTTTAAAAAAAGAGGGGGGGAATTGGACCAGTCCACTTCTGTTAGTGACGTTTAATTGAACAGGAGGAGGAGGGGTGGGGGGTTGATGAACAGCATCTGTAGATTCAACGTTGGTTAGACATTGGCATTTCAACCATTAAAATTAGATCACTAAACAACATTGATTTAATGTCATCTTTTCAATACTGGATGATTGTCTAGAATTGGACGATTGTTTGAAGGTTGATCCAACATCAATCGTCGATCTCAACCAAAAATCAATAATTATGACCATAAATCAACATAGAATTAACATCTTTTGCTATCTGGGTCTTGAGAGCGTAAAATGAAACCAAACGGACCCGAAAGGGTCCGTTTGGTTTCATTTTACGCTCTCAATTGTTACAGATCTTTAAGGGTCCATTTGGTTACCAATGCTCCTTTTTAGGAAGGAAAGAGGACTCTATCATAGGAGGAAAAATGATGGTTTCATCTCTGGCTGTCAACCAATTTCACCCCAACTCACCATCACTACATTTTCCGCCAGGAGTTTTTCACTAATTTTGGCGCTAGGGGGGTCTGGAAAAGAGCTAAATATAGCGACAAATGCGGCAAGTTGGCAACACTGCCTTGGACCAGCTCATCCACACCCAGAAGTTATCCAAGGATCAGGCCCAGCAGATCCTGCTTCAGTTCGACAAGTCCTTCAACACGGCCATGGCTGAGCGAGTCGCCAACAGGGTGAACTTCAAAGGCTCTCTGAGCGCCTACAGACACGTTGACGACGTCTGGACGTTTATCCTCAGCGATGTGGAGTTCAAAGAGTCCAAAGAGCTCTCCGGTCTCGTCAGGGCCGACAGGGTGAAGATCGTGGCTTGTGACGGCGTGACCCCAAAGCTGCCCAACCCAAAAGTGTAACTAACTCCTTACTGCAGCGGTTTTCAACCTTTTTGACTCCAGGGACCACCGTTTATTCAGCATTTGAGCCACAGATCACCATTTGATTACATTTTCACCCCACAGACCTAAACTAAAGAACTAAAAAAAATCCAGTCCCCATTATTGTCAGATGTTAGCACTTCTCAGCCCAGCCCGGGTCACCTGCTATGGACTGTGTAAAGGCTGGTACACACTGCGCGATTTTTTGGGACTTTCACAACGTCGTGCACGACGTACCCTGTCACACTATGCGATTAAAATTGCATAATTCGTTGACGATCGTTTGTCTTGTGAGTGTTCACACTGCACGTTCCCGACGTATTGACGGCGGGGGCGGTGCTCACGGAAATATTACCACCGACGTAAAGTCGGGAAGGGGGAAGGGTACCTTGCGTCAGTCTCTGTATATTATCTGACTGGTGTCACAGTCAGATAATATACAGAATTATTTGAATGATATAGGAGTGGTCCGTGCGTCATGGGGATGAGATGTGATGTGGGGACAGTGGCTGCCGGCCGCCATTGCAATGTTTTTACATTTGCCAGCACAATGCAAACGTCGGGGGCTTGTCAGAAACTATGTCACACTGGACGAGGAGATGTCGGAAAAATCAAAAATGTTTAACATTGCCGATGTTTTGTCGGGGGAGGGGGGTCCCGATGGCAGAATCAGGCCGATTTTTTGTCTTTTTGAGCTGTCACAATACAAGACGAAAAGACGGCTGTCAAATTGTTGGGAGTTGAAAAATCGGCCCCGACAGAGGAATTTTGTCGTGAGTCCAAAATCGGGACTAAATCGGGCTAAAAATCGTGCAGCGTGTACTAGCCTTAAGGATTCTTATGAGAATTGGTTCTTCAACTGGGAAGGTGGAATAGATTTGGGGTCCAGATGTCAAGCCTTCTACCTCCGCCGTACCCAATTACTCCGCCGTACTCAATTACCCAGGGGCGTAGCTAGCAATTCTGGGCCCCCTGCAATTTTCTCCACATGCGCCCAATATTTTTTTCTGAGAGCGTACAAATGCAACCCTGGAACCAAATGAACCTGTTAGGGTTCATTTGGTTCCATTTGTACGCTCTCAGAAAAAAAGAAGTGTCTAAAGAAATCCATTAACATGGTGAAAATACATCTTGATGATGTCATCAAGATGTTTCACCATGTTAGTGGTTTTCTTCAGACCTCCATTTCTATGTAGAAAACACAGATGAACGTTTCTATCATGTCACCCAGCACTTCTAAGGTATATTAATGACATTAGAATGATGAATGAGATCAAATATTTTTTATAATAATCAATAAAGATAAAACCTTATTAATGCAAGCTTTTAGTGGGCTTTGGCCGCCCCTAAAATGGTGAAATACATCTTGATGATGTCATCAAGATGTGTTTCACCATGTTAATGATTTTCTTCAGACCTCCACTTCTAGGAAACACAGAATGGGGAAACGTTTTTATCATGTCCACCAACACCTCTAGGGTATACTAATGACATATTAGGAAGTTGAAAATGGGTGGAGTTCCCCTTTACGGCCTAGCCTTGCACTACATTGAATTAAGCACAATGATCTTAATGCACTAAAGAGAACTATAAAACTATAAAACTCACTCCTGTTTATTTTCCATGATTTATGTACAAATGTGACCGAAACAAAAATAAACTAACTAACTAACTAACTATACCTCATGTTTGTACCCTAAGGAAATGTTTTGGCTATGTACTGTAAGTAAAGAAATAACGATTTTTCAAATGTCCGATATTTTGTTTTGGCAAGTGGGCTTGACCTGAGGGCAAGTAGAACATTACCTTTACTTGCCCGATGGGCGAGTGTCTCTGAGACCTTAGTGTCAACCCCTGATTTTGCCCTGGCTGTGTCTGTGTGTGTGTGTGTGTGTGTGTGTGTGTGTGTGCGTGTGCGTGTGCGTGTGCGTGTGCGTGTGCGTGTGCGTGTGCGTGCGTGCGTGCGTGGTGTGTGTGTGTGTGTGTGTGTGTGTGTGTGTGTGTGTGTGTGTGCAGGTTGCAGACTGTGTGTGTCTGATGTCTCTAGATAAAACAGACGTAGTTCCAGTGGACACACATGTCTGGCAGATCGCTAACAGAGACTACAGCTGTTCAGCTGGACGAGGAATGAAGAGTCTGACTGATAGAGTTCACACACAGATAGGTAATTAATATCTACCGATCCTAGATCAGTTTATTATACTAACACTATGACAGAGGAATGAAGAGTCTGACTGATAAAGTTCACACACAGATAGGTAATAATATCACTGATCCTAGATCAGTTTATTATACTAACACTGACCCTAGATCAGTTTATTATACTAACACTGACCCTAGATCAGTTTATTATACTAACACTGACCCTAGATCAGTTTATTATACTAACACACTGACCCTAGATCAGTTTATTATACTAACACACTGACCCTAGATCAGTTTATTATACTAACACACTGACCCTAGATCAGTTTATTATACTAACACACTGACCCTAGATCAGTTTATTATACTAACACTGACCCTAGATCAGTTTATTATACTAACACTGACCCTAGATCAGTTTATTATACTAACACTGACCCTAGATCAGTTTATTATACTAACACACTGACCCTAGATCAGTTTATTATACTAACACTGACCCTAGATCAGTTTATTATACTAACACTGACCCTAGATCAGTTTATTATACTAACACTGACCCTAGATCAGTTTATTATACTAACACTGACCCTAGATCAGTTTATTATACTAACACTGACCCTAGGTCAGTTTATTATACTAACACTGACCCTAGATCAGTTTATTATACTAACACACTGACCCTAGATCAGTTTATTATACTAACACTGACCCTAGATCAGTTTATTATACTAACACACTGACCCTAGATCAGTTTATTATACTAACACTGACCCTAGATCAGTTTATTATACTAACACACTGACCCTAGATCAGTTTATTATACTAACACTGACCCTAGATCAGTTTATTATACTAACACTGACCCTAGATCAGTTTATTATACTAACACTGACCCTAGATCAGTTTATTATACTAACACTGACCCTAGATCAGTTTATTATACTAACACTGACCCTAGATCAGTTTATTATACTAACACACTGACCCTAGATCAGTTTATTATACTAACACACTGACCCTAGATCAGTTTATTATACTAACACTGACCCTAGATCAGTTTATTATACTAACACTGACCCTAGATCAGTTTATTATACTAACACTGACCCTAGATCAGTTTATTATACTAACACACTGACCCTAGATCAGTTTATTATACTAACACTGACCCTAGATCAGTTTATTATACTAACACTGACCCTAGATCAGTTTATTATACTAACACACTGACCCTAGATCAGTTTATTATACTAACACACTGACCCTAGATCAGTTTATTATACTAACACTGACCCTAGATCAGTTTATTATACTAACACTGACCCTAGATCAGTTTATTATGTACACTCTGACAGAATCCACACACAGATCTAAGATTAAAAGACTTGCTTAGTTCAGTTTTTTTTTGCAGTGCAGAAATTATAATTAATGTAATGGTTAATCTATTTTTATTAACAATAACAACAATAACAGTGTACAACAGAGAACAGTTTGATGGATCAGTTTATTATGTGTTTCTATACAGGCGATTTCTTCAGACAACTGTGGGGTCCTTACGCTGGCTGGGCTCACTCTGTAAGTGTTAAAATCTATCTAACTTTATCTAACTCTGACTGGACTCACTCTGTGAGTGTTAAAATCTATCTAACTTTATCTAACTCTGACTGGACTCACTCTGTAAGTGGTAAAATCTATCTAACTTTATCTAACTCTGACTGGACTCACTCTGTGAGTGTTAAAATCTATCTAACTCTATCTAACTCTGGCTGGACTCACTCTGTAAGTGGTAAAATCTATCTAACTTTATCTAACTCTGACTGGGCTCACTCTGTGAGTGGTAAAATCTATCTAACTCTATCTAACTCTGGCTGGACTCACTCTGTAAGTGTTAAAATGTAACTAACTCTATCTGGACTCACTCTGTGAGTGTTAAAATATATCTAAGCCTGTCTAACTCTATCTAACTCTGGCTGGACTCACTCTGTGAGTGTTAAAATATAACTAACTCTGGCTGTGCTCACTCTGTGAGTGTTAAAATATATCTAACTCTGTCTAAATCTATCTAACTCTGTCTGGGTTCACTCTGTGAGTGTTAAAGTGTAGGTAACCTGCAAAAAACTCTCAAAACTGTTGACACATGTCCCTCAAAAATAGCCTAAGTATCCCAATGATATATTTAAAATGCCTGATGGGGCTGTACACATCTCACTGTTCTCACATTTGAGGTTTATAAAAATAAAATTACTACATCCGCCACTTTGGGAAATGTAGTTCTGAATCTGTTGATGTCGCGGGTGTGTGACGTCAATAGGAGAATGTCTTTTCTTCTTGTTGCAATGCTAACTCCGATGGACACGCCCTTCTCCTCGTCAGCACGGTATCTCCCCAGCAACGCAGATGTGTTTATTGAGAATAGACAGAATCAGCGTGGAGTCGAGACTATTTATAGCGCTCAGTTCTTGGAACAAGTTTTCGGTCGTCTACAACTTTTGGAAAATGCCAAAGAGACGCGTAATCGGTTGGGGGGGGGGGGGGGGGGGGGGGGGGCGGAGTTCACCGGAGTACGCGACTCTGCCTATAATCTGGCATACTGAGCGTGGATGTTTTTACGCAGTGTGCTACTGCCCGGACATGAGATTGTGAAAGAGATTGTAAAGGCGAAGCTGCTGCTGATCTCCGAGAGGATCAGTATCAGTGGGTAGACGCAGCGGTGGTCCGCTGGCTCGTTCGGTTATTTACGACAGTAGTTTTCAACCTTTTTGATACCAGGCCCACTATTTATTCTGCATTTGAGCCACGGACCACCGTTTGAGGACATTTAGCCCCACAGACCCCAAAACTAAAGATTTCTTTTGCTTTTGTCCATCCATTCCAGTTGTGTACACTTGGGCTAATTCAGATGATAAATATTTTAACTCTTGAGGGTTACGATCTCAATAGCTACATTTGGTTGACCAACTTAGCTGGGGACCACCTGGAACTCTTTCAGGGACCACTGGTGGTCCCCGGACCACCGGTTGAAAACCCCTGATTTACGAGCATGTTTACCAAGATTACTCTCTCCTTCACAAATACTCCTCCTGTTTTTAATGTTATCGTCATGGTTCTATCCCAGCATAAAGCACAGTTGCTGCTAACGTAATGTCCATAATCCATCCACCGAGTCCCCTCGCATTCCAGCGGCAGAAAACAACTAAACTTTGGCTTGGTCAAGAACTCCAGTTTGTTCCCATTCAGGCAGCTCGAGCGCGCAGTTTCCGACTCCGCAATGTCGCAAGTCTTGTACTAGATGGCTCTGAGCCACTAGTCAGCTGGAGTGAAGGCACGCAGTGTTGCCAACTTGGCGCATTTGTCGCTATATTTAGCGCTTTTTCAGACCCCCCTAGTGCCCAAATTAGTGAAAAACTCCTGGCGGAAAATCTGGTGCTTTTTTGCTGGAGAGTTGGGGTGAAATTGATTGACAGGCGCCAGAGATAAAACCCTCATTTTTCACCATTTCTCCTCCTATGACAGTGGTTTTCAACCAGTGGTCCCCAGGCTAAATGATGGACAGTTTTGTTAAACAGATGTAACTATTTGAGAGCGTAAAAATGAAACCAAATGGACCCTTGCGGGTCCATTTGGTTTCATTTTTACACTCTCAAGAGTTAAAATATTCATCATGTGTGTTAGCCCAAGTCTACACAACTAGAGATTATACAATATTAATGGTCATTTTGATCTGTATGTTAATATATTCGCTTCGAGGCAAGCATCTAGCGCATTCTAGTGCATTTTGGAAGTGACACTAGTGCATTTTGGATTTTGGAAGTTGGCAACAGTGAAGGCACGCCCCTCGCAACTGCAGTGTATACAACCATAGCCACATACGCTAGCTCTGTTTCAACGTGGATTTTGCAAAAACGGTCTGAGAGACTGTCTGAGTAAAAACAACGTGTGGTGGCCGCACTATCCCCGGCCACGATCGTTAACAGAGTTATGTATGTACTCCCTTACGAGAGTGTTTAATATGGTAATTCCCACGGCCACTCTTCTATGCAAGTCTATGCAAGTCAATGGGAACCCGATGAGATGTTCTCCTAATGACGCGCCATATCAACTCGTAACTTTCCGGCGTGATTGGCCAGTGCTTCGGGGGTTGGACCACCTTTCTTCTGATAGCCCCCAGAGCAAATACACACCAAGTATTGTTGTATTGGCAAATGTGTTTGTAATTATGACACAATTTGATTGGGAAAAGTAGTGCAAAACAGGTTACTTACACTTTAAATCTTTCTAACTCTATATAACTCTATCCCTATCTAACTCTATCTAACAGGACAATGTTAGGAGAAGAATGGTAAAATGTTGGAGTTTATTCATTTCCAATGGTAGAATGAATGTGAACAGAACTTATCCATTCCTTAACTTCATGGACCCAATCATCACAAGACATAGTGGCCTCCATTCTCCTAACATTTGTTGTTTCTCGTTCTCAGGTGTTGTTCTGTGCAGACCTGAAGAAGTTCCAGAAGATGAGAGAGGGAGTGTCTGTGAGAGAGGGAGTGTCTGTGAGAGAGGGATTGTCTTTGAAGCAGGAACCAGAATCAGAACAGAAGATTCAGAAGAAAATGAAGAGAGAACATCAGAGAACGGTGAAGAAAGAGAGAGCAGGAGGTCAGAGAACGGTAAAGAAAGAGAGAGCAGGAGGTCAGAGAACGGTAAAGAAAGAGAGAGCAGGAGGTCAGAGAACGGTGAAGAAAGAGAGAGCAGGAGGTCAGAGAACGGTAAAGAAATAGAGAGCAGTGTAATAAAAGGACAGAGACACTGAATTAACCATGACAGTAGAAGTTGCTCAGTGGCGTTTTGAAGCACCATGGAGGAACTCGAAATTCCACATTTATACGCTAATATTTGGTGTCCAAATACGAAAGTGCAGACAGGGAAGACACACAACGTCACGCCACGAACGTCCTTCACCTGACCGCCAGGGATGCGCCATGACACCCCAAGTGACAAAACTCTTACTGGAACCTCGACAAAATCCATGGCAGTGGATGGCAGCGCACTGGGTATCTTGTAAACAAACATTATTTATGAACGATTGCAACCGTCGTCATATAATCGCCCCAGGAATATGAAAGAATACCCATAGCAGGTTGTTGTTCTGGTGGGTGTTTTTCGACAGGGGCACAGTTTAATTTAATTGAGCTATCAAAAGAGCACAGAGTGTTTCTGCCTAGGCTGTCATCGCGAGACTGAACAGTGGGACTGGACGGGTGACAGTTTGTGTGGATATTAAGCAAACATGCAAGCCATGAAGTAAGTTAGCCAGTTGACGCCTACCTCAATTCAAATGATTCTACTGCTGTTCATACGTTATGTAAAGAGTGGTTTTGAATGCTGAAAGTAGCCTAGTTAAACTGGAGTGTAAAAATGACTTGATGACTTCCAGTTGTAATGATTCATTCTATCCACTGGAGGGAGACAAAGACAGTTGAACAACCAGAACTAATAGATGCATGTATTTACTGCAATGTATTTGCTGGGATTTTACTATTAAACCCTGCGTTTGTCCCTATGTTTACCATGTTTACCCTATGTTTACTTGGCCAATAAACAACCTTAGACATAATATACTTATAGGTGGGCAAAAAAATCCATACGCCAATATATCGTAATTCTTAATGCCATGATATCAATATAGAATCGGACCTATTCCTTAATTTAGTCATATCAGAAAGACAGAACTTTTTGTTATTTATATTGTTTAAAATTGCTTTAAGGCTCAGGGTACACACTGCGCGATTTTTGGGGACTTTCACGACGTCGTGCACGACGTACCCTGTCACATTATGCGATTAAAATTGCATAATTCGTTGACGATCATTTGTCTTGCGAGTGTTCACACTGCACGTTCCCGACGTATTGACGGCGGGGGCGGTGCTCCCGAAAATATTACCACCGACATAAGGTCGGGAAGGGAGGGTACCTTGCGTCAGTCTCTGTATATTATCTGACTGGTGTCACAGCAATGTTGTTTCTTTATACACTATGCCCCATAAAGTCATCCGTATGGCGTTTTGGTGACGACAGACACACAGACAGTGAATCCATGCCAGTTGGCAGTGGCACAAATGTAACCAAATGGACCCCCAATGTGCCTATAGTTCATCCTTTTGGTTACAAATAATTGACACATAAGGGGAGAATTCCACCTATTTTCCACATTTTACTATGACAGAGATGTTTTGTGGAATTAAATAATGATAAAACAAATTGAAATTACCCATGTTCCGTTTTTTCCTGGAAATTGATGTCAGAAAAAAAAAAAAAAAAAACATTAACATGGTGAAATACATCTTGACGCTGTCATCAAGATGTGATCACCATGTTAGTGTTTATTATTATTATTATTAACACATGGTGATCATTAACATGTTGATCATTAAATAGCTTAAACACGCGCCCACGGTGTTGTGGAACGATCGGTTCTTTTGGTTACATTTTGTGCGGCATGCTGCTGCGGCGCTGCCTGGTTATATTACAAAGTGATTAAATAAATAAACGCATAACCACAATACCAACAATTGTAATATTGTGTAATATTGGAGCCAATCACCAATCACCTGCCATGCATCTGATCTGTCACATTTAAAAAAAAAGTTGTCGTTTTTACGCGCGGGGAGGAGAGAGAGAGAGATGACGGAGCCAAGCCAATAATAAAAGGTCAGTAACTATTTGTCATCTTCTCAGCGGTTTCACTGCATCCCTTGCGTCCACTATTCAGAATTTGGCTCAAATTTTGAGCCACGGACCACCATTTGATGACATTTTAGCCCCACAGAACGCAAAATACCTCTTTTGTCCACAATTCCAGGTTGGATTTTCGGAGAAAACGAAAATGGTCAAAAATACAGATCAAAATGACGATGAGCCTAATCTTCTACATTCTCTAGTTGTGTAGACTTGGGATAATTCACATGATGAATATTAAATCTTGAGAGTGTGAACATGAAACCAAATGGACCCATTTGGCAAGGTTCTATTTGGTTTCATGTTTAAGCTCTCAAAGAGTTACATAGGCCTATAGTTTAAACCAACTTTCCTTCCATTTAGCCTGGGGGCCCACCTGTTGGGGGAAAAAAACGTTATAGGAGAAGCAGCCACCTATAGCCTATGTTTTTTATTTTATTTTATGTAGGCTACATGCAGGTTTTGTAGGCTATCATCAATCAATGACCGCCGGCATTGTTCCCTTCCCATCGTCCCCCTTCACTCAAATGCGCAAAAGTTAATTCGAGTACAAAATAGACAATGCATAAATCATTTGACACGCGTTGTAGAATGTTGATCCCTGACAACTTTACGCACGGAGAGAGAGAGAGGGAGAGAGAAGGAGAGAGAGAGAGAGAGAGAGAGAGAGAGAGAGAGAGAGAGAGAGAGAGAGAGAGAGATGATCGAATTACAATGTCATACGTTTGCTGCGCTATGATGCTTTGGATCAGAATTATTTGAATGATAGGAGTGGTCCGTGCGTCCATGCAGCCTCGATCTCCAGGCTCTCATCCGCGCTGCGAGATGAGATGAGATGGGGGGACAGTGGCTGCCGGCCGGCTTTGCAATGTTTTTACATTTGCCAGCACAATGCAAGTGTCGGGGGCTTGTCAGAAACTATGTCACACTGGACGAGGAAATGTCGCAAAAATCAAAATTGTTTAATATTGCCGATGTTTTGTCGGGGGCGTCCCGACGGCAAAATCAGGCCGATTTTTTGTCTTTTTGAGCTGTCACACTACAAGACGAAAAGACGGCCGTCAAACTGTCGGGAGTTGAAAAATCGTCCCCGACAGAGGAATTTTGTCGTGAGTCCAAAATCGGGGCTAAATCGGGCTAAAAAATCGCGCAGTGTGTACTAGCCATTAACCCTCCAAGGCCCAGACTACTTGGAAAAAAATAAAAAAATAAAATTATATATTTATATATATATATATATATATATATATATATATATATATATATATATATATATATATATATATATATATATATATATATATATATATGTGTGTGTGTATATATGTATATATATATATATATATATATATATATATATATATATATATATATATATATATATATATATATATATATATATATATATATATATATATATATTCAACATTTTACTTACTGTATTTTACTTGATGATGACATCATCAAGTTGTGTTTGTTAATGATTTTTCTTTTAGGACCTTTTTTCTGAGGGTGTACAAATAAAACCAAATGGACCCGTCAGGGTCCATTTGGTTCTATTTGTACACCCTGTAACTGATTACATATTATTACCCATTTTGGCAGAATAATATTATATTGACTCCTAGATGAATATCCTATATTTTAGGGTGTAACAGAATGTGGTTCACTAGACCATAATGTTCTAAAACAGGATCATTTAATAATGCTCCTGTGGTTTGTCTAACAGCCTACATTAAAATAGGACAGCCATAGTAGGTCATGCTGTCTGTGCATACAGAACATAGTACAGTATATTTATCTTTATCTATATGTCAGCCTGTTCCGTTTATAGCTCAGGATGGCTCTTATCAGGCCTCAGCGTTACTGCTAAAGTTATGAACACGTCTGAAGGATATGACACAGGACTACCAACCCAGTCTCATGAGGTTTAGGCCAATATGCACCAAAGTACATAGTACAAAATACACGCCCACGGTGCGATGAGACACTAACACGCGCTACTACGGTCACCTACGACTTATTTCTACTACCACTGAAATCTAAACGTCTGGATATTCATTGCGCGCGGCGGCTACGGCATCCACTTCTCTCCAAACTTTTACACGGAAAAGTTTCCTAGAATTATATAGAGAGATAACTTAGACTTATTGTACTTTAAGTATTTTAGGTATTGACATTTCAATACTTTAGGTAATGAAATTACATGGTTTAATTTAAACTATGTAATGTTAATGTTCATCATGTCTCTCAGAGAGCTGGTTTAATATAAACTATGTAATGTTCATCATGTCTCTCAGAGCGCTGGTTTAATAGCTCGGCTGCAGTTTGACGCATCTGTTTGTTTGTTGTGCATGTTGTCCTTTATTAGTGGCTCTGTGTGTGTGTGTGTGTGTGTGTGTGTGTGTGTGTGTGTGTGTGTGTGTGTGTGTGTGTGTGTGTGTGTGTGTGTGTGTGTGTGTGTGTGTGTGTGTGTGTGTGTGTGGGTGTGTGTGTGTGTGTGTGTGTGTGTGTGGGGGGGTGTGTGTGTGTGTGTGTGTGTGTGTGCTCATCCGTGTGCAGTCATGCGTGTTTAATGCAGATGTGAGTCATCTTTCAGTTGAGTTGTGATGAATAAATGTATTTAGACACAACCTGAGGCTGAACTGATAAAAATAGATTCTATAGACGAGGACCAGGACTATAGGATGATGTAGACCAGGACCAGGACTATAGGATGATGTAGACCAGGACCAGGACTATAGGATTCTGTAGACCAGGACCAGGACTATAGGATGATGTAGACCAGGACCAGGACTATAGGATTCTGTAGACCAGGACCAGGACTATAGGATGATGTAGACCAGGACCAGGACTATAGGATGATGTAGACCAGGACCAGGACTATAGGATGATTTAGACCAGGACCAGGACTATAGGATGATGTAGACCAGGACCAGGACTATAGGATTCTGTAGACCAGGACCAGGACTATAGGATGATGTAGACCAGGACCAGGACTATAGGATGATGTAGACCAGGACCAGGACTATAGGATTCTGTAGACCAGGACCAGGACTATAGGATGATGTAGACCAGGACCAGGACTATAGGATGATGTAGACCAGGACCAGGACTATAGGATTCTGTAGACCAGGACCAGGACTATAGGATTCTGTAGACCAGGACCAGGACTATAGGATTCTGTAGACCAGGACCAGGACTATAGGATTCTGTAGACCAGGACCAGGACTATAGGATGATGTAGACCAGGACCAGGACTATAGGATGATTAGGATTCTGTAGACCAGGACTATAGGATGATTAGGATTCTGTAGACCAGGACCAGGACTATAGGATGATTAGGATTCTGTAGACGAGGACCAGGACTATAGGATGATTAGGATTCTGTAGACGAGGACCAGGACTATGGGATGAGGTTTAGGATTCAGCATAGTGTAATTTCTTTCTTATAAATTACACTAAATGATTTTTCACACAGATCTTGTTTTCCTCGTATCTCTCAGGGGTCAAATATCAAATATAACATCACATATTATTCAAACATGTTTAATGACTCCAAGCATTTCAAAGTAAAGTACAGTGGGGTGAATCATTTCAAAGTAAAGGACAGTCATTGTTATTCAGAGTTATGTTACGTAAAGCAGATGATTGACTCCAGGCTAAAACTCACATTACTGAACCAAAGGAGACAAACAGTATAGCTGTGTGTCTCCCTGTAAGCAGAGCCATAGAGCAGGGGTTTTCAACCTTTTTGACACCAGGGACCACCATTTATTCAGGGTTTGAGCCACGGACCAACATTTGAGGACATTTTGCCCCCACAGACCCCAAATATAAAGATTTATTTTGCTTTTGTCCACAATACCCGGCTGGATTTTGGAAAGAAAACAAGCAAAACATACATTCCAAAATGGCTAATTCAGATGATGAATATTTTAACTCTTGAGAGTGTAAAAATGAAACTAACTTAGCTGGGGACCACCTGGAACCCTCTCAAGGACCACTGGTGGTCCCCGGACCACCTGTTGAAAACCCCTGCCATAGAGTATACTGTAGCTGGAAGATCTACAAGCATTGAGGGCTTGTAGGTCACCTTGATAAATAGATCTACAAGCATTGAGGGCTTGTAGGTCACCTTGATAAATAGATCTACAAGCATTGAGGGCTTGTAGGTCACCTTGATAAATAGATCTACAAGCATTGAGGGCTTGTAGGTCACCTTGATAAATAGATCTACAAGCATTGAGGTCTTGTAGGTCAACTTGATAAATATTTAAAAAATAAACAGATCTTTTCCCCCCCCAGATTTTATTTTCTTTTTTTAAATGTTCAGATCCTAACCCAAACCTTAACTAAACTATTGTCTCTACAGAGCCTTCAGGCCAGGGGCGGATCTAGGCATGGGCATGGGGGGCAATGCCCCCCTAAATGCCCAGTCTGCCCCACCAAACACGATGGCATGCAAAACAACCCATGGTATTTCAAATTAAAGTGCTTCTATTTAAAATGATGTGAACCACTACTACTGCTACTAATTAACTACAGCTGTGTCACCACTAAACCAACAGCATTTCATCATTGAAAACAGAAAACTCTCTGAGTCAGACCTTTAGCTTTATGCATGCTGCGTGTCTGTTGCAACTTCAACAACAACTGATGTTATTATTGATGCTTTGCTTGACTAATAAAACTACTAGGCTTCATCGCTCGTGGTGCGAAGCGACACGGGCGATGAAGTCACACCCATACCATGCCCCCCCCCCCCCCCCCCTCCCCCCAATTGGGAAATGTTACATCCGCCCCTGCTTCAGGCTTTCACCAAACAAAACCTTTTCAAATCCAATAGATTGCCTCACTGCAATAAAACATTATACCATTTATATACAGGTATAACTAAAATAAACATATAAAAACACCAATGGCATCTTATTTCTTTCATAAATAGAGAATATTTCACTCAACAGGAACTGCTCCTGGCGCAGGATGATGATGTCACATGTCCATGTGTGATCTAGCTCTATGGAATATATGGATGAACATGCTGATGTGACATCATCATCCTGCGACCGGAGCACCTCCTATTGAGTGAAAGATTCTCTATTTATGAAAGAAATAAAGTATTGAAGGTGTTTTTATCTGCATGTTTTAGTTATAGAAGGAAAGTATAGTGTTTTAAGGCATATTTGTCTTATTAGCCAGGGATCCTTTTAAAGCAGTTCACTGTATGTAACACCACCCCCGCCACACACACACACACACACACACACACACACACACACACACACACACACACACACACACACACACACACACACACACACACACACACACACACACACACACACACACACACACACACACACACAGCACCACATAGAGCCAAACATGGAGTTAAATTCTCCTCCATTCATTCCATGGATGTAATTGAATCTTTTCCATCTTTACCTGCTCTGATGTTATTTCACATGTTACACATTATATACCTGTCTGCCTGCCTGCCTGCCTGTCTGCCTGCCTGCCTGCCTGCCTGTCTGCCTGCCTGCCTGCCTGCCTGTCTGTCTGTCTGTCTGTCTGTCTGTCTGTGTGTCGTCTGTCTGTCTGCCTGTCTGTCTGTCTGTGCCTGTCTGTGTGTCTGTCTGCCTGTCTGCCTGTGTGTCTGTCTGCCTGCCTGCCTGTGTGTCTGTCTGTCTGTCTGCCTGCTTGTCTGCCTGGCCTTAGATGGAGAAATACACACATAGATCTATCACTGGTGTGTGTGTGTGTGTGTGTGTGTGTGTGTGTGTGTGTGTGTGTGTGTGTGTGTGTGTGTGTGTGTGTGTGTGTGTGTGTGTGTGTGTGTGTGTGTGTGTGTGTGTTAGCATTTTTATGTAGTCTTAAAGGGGATTTTTTTTCAGACCTCCATTTCTAGGAAATACAGAATTGGGGGAACTTTTCTAATCATGTCCACACAGCATCTCTAAGGTATATTAATGACATATTAGAAATGTTATAGACCTATTGGTACAATCTATCATTTAGCCATGGGGACCCCCCTCTGGAACTCTGGGGGTCCCTGGACCACCGGGCTATAAGGGGTCCCTGGACCACTGGGCTATAAGGGGTCCCTGGACCACTGGGCTATAAGGGGTCCCTGGACCACTGGGCTATAAGGGGCATAGGCGTGCACAGATAGACGTCAAGGGGGGCTTGAGCCCCCCCTAGTGGCCCTCTCTGGACCAACATGCCCTTTTTAAAAAAGCAAAAAAATCGCGGACAAGAAATGCGGTAAAAATAAAAGTTGTGACAACTCTGTTCTCCCCATGGGGTCAGTCCAATGGCGACTCCTATACATAGACTTTAATGAGAATGGGGACAAGAAATGGGGACAAGCATGCACTGCAAGCACTCAGTTTCTGCCCCCTCAATGGCGAAACTACTGTATATCTCTATAGACCTAGTGATGGGCACAATGAATGATTAGCCTAGTGGGATTGGGGGAACAATAGGAAGGACTTTCCAAGGTGTCAAGGCTCATTCAGACTGCTTGACACCCCGCCCTTCATTAATTCAGGCTTTTGTTATCAAATGGGTCAAAACCTGTTTAACTGGTCCTAGAGACTGGGGGTGTCAAAGATGGCCCCCAAAACAACAGAAACGCTAATGGCCCATCAGTATTTCCACTAAAACCTGTTTTACTTGGATGGAGAGACTGGGGGATAAAAGGTTGCTCCAACAACATAACTCACTTATAGTAATTCTATACTTGCATTGTGTAAGGTTTGCACATTTTATTCACATTCTCTTTCTTGCATTACTCATTAGAATGTTACAGTGGCTTTATCTCAAAATCGCCAGGCTTAGATATCCGGCTGCAATGCATATGTGGGCTTGTAGATCAACGGTTTTGATAAATATTGAAGAAAATACAAACTTGTAAAATTAAAAATGTAAAAAAAGCTTTGTTTGGCACAGAAGAAAGTTTTCCCCATCACTACTGCTTCTACTGTAACCTACAGGTTAGTTATTACCACTTTGTGTCTTCATGTATTTAAAATGACAACAATGTGAAGATGTATTAAGTTAAACCTGGGGCAGTTTAATATTATAGATTTCATTGTCCAATAATAATGTTAGATCAGTCATTTTATTGTAGTTCATTTCACTAGCTTTATTTTATAATAATCGTTTCTACGTACACAGACCCTTGTGGGTCCATTTGGTTTCATTTTACACTCAAGAGTTAAAATATTCCTGATCTAAATTAGCCCACTCAATTAAGAATTTTACACAACTAGAGAATGTAGAAGATTAATGGTCATTTTGATCTGTATGTTTTGTTTGCGAATAAATCTTTGGTTTTGCGTCTCTGGGCTGAAAATGTCATCAAATGGTGTCCGTGGCTCAAATGCTAAATAAATATTGGGCTCTTGGATCAAAAAGGTTGAAAACCACTGGTCTAGTGGAGCAGCAGCAATTCTTCCTATATTCCCTCTTTATCTGTCCCTTTGATTAAGATGCACAGGCAGCGCAGCTGAGGTTGGACTTATACACTACCACCTTGTGTCAGAAGATGGCACTGTTCTCCCCAAGAGTTATGGGCCTGTTTTAAAGGGAAGGGGATCTGCTTTCATTCTAAGGGACAGAGCTTGAAATTCAGTTTTTAAGAACAGTCAGAGAAGAAGCCATTATTTTCTTCAAACCATTTTATATAACAGTAGCCTAATGCGTTTGTATAGTTGTACTTGTAGATGCTGAAATGCTGTTTTCTACACGTTTTTAACCCCCCAAAACTCAAAAAATTTTCCGCCGCCCGGCTTCGCCGGGCGGCTAGAGTGCCCTCCTGGTTACATTTGAGCCCCTGCCCTTGAAATTCTCTGTGCACGCCACTGGTGCTACCCAAGGGTCCCTGGACCACTGGGCTATAAGGGGTCCCTGGACCACTGAGCTATAAGGGTCCCTGGACCACTGGGCTATAAGGGGTCCATGGACCACTGGCTATAAGGGGTCCATGGACCACTGGCTATAAGGGGTCCCTGGACCACTGGGCTATAAGGGGTCCCTGGACCACTGAGCTATAAGGGGTCCCTGGACCACTGGGCTATAAGGGTCCCTGGACCACTGGACCATAAGGGGTCCCTGGACCACTGGGCTATAAGGGGTCCCTGGACCACTGGACCATAAGGGGTCCCTGGGCCACTGGGCTATAAGGGGTCCCTGGACCACTGGGCTATAAGGGGTCCATGGACCACTGGGCTATAAGGGGTCCCTGGACCACTGGGCTATAAGGGGTCCCTGGACCACTGGGCTATAAGGGGTCCCTGGACCACTGGGCTATAAGGGGTCCATGGACCACTGGGCTATAAGGGGTCCCTGAGCTATAAGGGTCCCTGGACCACTGGGCTATAAGGGGTCCCTGGACCACTGGGCTATAAGGGGTCCCTGGACCACTGGGCTATAAGGGGTCCCTGGACCACTGGGCTATAAGGGGTCCCTGGACCACTGGGCTATAAGGGGTCCCTGGACCACTGGGCTATAAGGGGTCCCTGGACCACTGGGCTATAAGGGGTCCCTGGACCACTGGGCTATAAGGGGTCCCTGGACCACTGGGCTATAAGGGGTCCCTGGACCACTGAGCTATAAGGGGTCCCTGGACCACTGGGCTATAAGGGGTCCCTGGACCACTGGGCTATAAGGGGTCCCTGGACCACTGGGCTATAAGGGGTCCCTGGACCACTGGGCTATAAGGGGTCCCTGGACCACTGGGCTATAAGGGGTCCCTGGACCACTGGGCTATAAGGGGTCCCTGGGCCACTGGGCTATAAGGGGTCCATGGACCACTGGGCTATAAGGGGTCCCTGGACCACTGGGCTATAAGGGGTCCATGGACCACTGGGCTATAATAAGGGGTCCCTGAGCTATAAGGGTCCCTGGACCACTGGGCTATAAGGGGTCCCTGGACCACTGGGCTATAAGGGGTCCCTGGACCACTGGGCTATAAGGGGTCCCTGGACCACTGGGCTATAAGGGGTCCCTGGGCCACTGGGCTATAAGGGGTCCCTGGACTGGGCTATAAGGGGTCCCTGAGCTATAAGGGGTCCCTGGACCACTGGGCTATAAGGGGACCCCTGGGCCACTGGGCTATAAGGGTCCCTGGACCACTGGGCTATAAGGGGTCCATGGACCACTGGGCTATAAGGGGTCCCTGAGCTATAAGGGGTCCCTGGACCACTGGGCTATAAGGGGTCCCTGGACCACTGGGCTATAAGGGGTCCCTGGACCACTGGGCTATAAGGGGTCCCTGGACCACTGGGCTATAAGGGGTCCCTGGACCACTGGGCTATAAGGGGTCCCTGGACCACACTGTAGGGACCACTGGGCTATAAGGGGTCCCTGGACCACTGAGCTATATGGGGTCCCTGGACCACTGAGCTATATGGGGTCCCTGGACCACTGGGCTATAAGGGGTCCATGGACCACTGGGCTATAAGGGGTCCCTGGACCACTGGGCTATAAGGGGTCCCTGGACCACTGGCTATAAGGGGTCCCTGGACCACTGAGCTATATGGGGTCCCTGGACCACACTGTAGGGACCACTGGGCTATAAGGGGTCCCTGGACCACTGAGCTATAAGGGGTCCCTGGACCACTGAGCTATATGGGGTCCCTGGACCACTGGGCTATAAGGGGTCCCTGGACCACTGGGCTATAAGGGGTCCCTGGACCACTGAGCTATATGGGGTCCCTGGACCACACTGTAGGGACCACTGGGCTATAAGGGGTCCCTGGACCATAAGGGGTCCCTGGACCACTGGGCTATAAGGGGTCCCTGGACCATAAGGGGTCCCTGGACCATAAGGGGTCCCTGGACCACTGGGCTATAAGGGGTCCCTGGACCATAAGGGGTCCCTGGACCACTGGGCTATAAGGGGTCCCTGGGCCACTGGGCTATAAGGGGTCCCTGGACCACTGGGCTATAAGGGGTCCCTGGACCACACTGTAGGGACCACTGGGCTATAAGGGGTCCCTGGACCACTGGGCTATATGGGGTCCCTGGACCACTGGGCTATAAGGGGTCCCTGGACCACTGAGCTATATGGGGTCCCTGGACCACTGAGCTATATGGGGTCCCTGGACCACTGGGCTATAAGGGGTCCATGGACCACTGGGCTATAAGGGGTCCCTGGACCACTGAGCTATAAGGGGTCCCTGGACCACACTGTAGGGACCACTGGGCTATAAGGGGTCCCTGGGCCACTGGGCTATAAGGGTCCCTGGACCACTGGGCTATAAGGGGTCCCTGGACCACTGGGCTATAAGGGGTCCCTGGACCACTGGGCTATAAGGGGTCCCTGGACCACACTGTAGGGACCACTGGGCTATAAGGGGTCCCTGGACCACTGGGCTATAAGGGGTCCCTGTGGTTAAACTGTGAACTCTGATATATTCAGTAATTTACTATTTTTAGTGTCAGTGACTGAAGACCATATAGATACACACACACACACACACACACACACACAACCACACACACACACACACACACACACACACACCAGGGGCGGATGTAACATTTCCCGATTGGGGGCAGGAGAAAATGGTATGGGTGCCGCACCCATACCACAACCCAACCCAAAATGGTATGGGTGCGTCTTCATCGCCCGTGGACTGGGTTGTTTTGCATGCCATCGTGTTTGGTGGGGCTGTCTGGGCATTTAGGGGGCATTGCCCCCCCATGCCCATGCTTAGATCCGCCCCTGACACACACACACACACACACACACACACATACACACACACACACACACACACACACACGTCTGAGTGCTGAGTCATAAGGTTTCGGGTGTCACTCATAGAGGTTGGTTTAAAATGGGTCACCCTATATATATGATGTCACCCTCACATGTTCTCCCTGTGTCCCATAGGGTAGCTACCCTAGCCTGCAGGGACCACCATTTATACAGCATTTGAGCCACGGAGGACCACCATTTGATGACATTTTAGCCCCACAGACCCCAAAACTAAAGATTTATTTTGTTTTTGTTTTTGTCCACAATTCCAGGCTGGATTTGGGGAAACCAAACAGTCCAACATACAGATCAAAATGACCATTAATCTTCTACATTCTCTAGTTGTGTAGACTTGGGATAATTCACATGATGAATATTTTAACTCTTGAGAGTGTAAAAATGAAACCAAATGGACCCGCAAGGGTCCATTTGGTTTCATGTTTACACTCTCAAAGAGTTACATCTGGTTAACCAACTTTCCATAATTTAACCTGGGGACCACCTGGAACCCTCTCAAGGACCACTGGTTGAAAACCACTGATTTATAAGATACATTTGGTTTTAAATTAATTATGGATCCACTTTAAGAACCATAACATTAACGATTTAATTAATGAATTAATTAATGGAATTATAACCTTTAACTCTGATAAAAGGAAAACGATTTAATAAATATGTTTTTGTGATCATTAGAGTGTCTTAATTGGTACATCTGTCCTGTACAGTCATTATTTTTAAAGAAAATGTATCATGCTTATTTTATGAATTATTTTAAATGTACATAAATTGATATTATTATGGAATCTTCTTGAGTTAAAATGTGTTTCCACACTGATCTAATATATCATATTAATATCATATTTACACCCTGAACTTATACTGCATATCAGGGGTACCCAAAAGGACCCTTATAGATCTGTAACTCTTGAGAGCGGTAAAATGAAACCAAATGGACCCTTACAGGTCCATTTGGTTTCATTTTACCGCTCTCAAGACTTAAATATATTTAAACATCTGAATTGCACAATTAGAAAATGGAGAATAATTGTTATTTTGACCAACATTTTGCCAGTTATCTTTCACAATTGTGGGCAAAAACGTGAAAGTTCTTAGTTTTGGGTGCAAGAAACTAAACTCAACAAAATGCATTCATTATAAGTGCATTATTCTTAAACACTATAACAGTCAGTAACACCATCACCACTATTTCAAAGCTCAAACTTTCTAGGGTCCTTGAAATGGATTTTCAGTAATGGAACAATCACATTTTTGATGTGTAGATCTCATTGTGAAAGTAGCTCTCAAGTCAAAAAAGTGCGGGGACCGCTGTTATAACATAACAGCGGTCCCTGCACTTTCTTGACTATGATAAATATGGTAAATATGATATATTTTATCATATTCATATCATATTTACCCATATATAAACATCATATATTTACTCATAGATATCATATTTACTCATCGTTCCATTCAGACTGGAGTTCTAGCAGAACAACTTTAATGCTATTAGCAGCTCTAATCCTCTGAGTTATTTTAGTACAGCCTGTAGTTACTGTAGTCTCTCTACCGCTCTCTCTCTCTCTCTCTCTCTCTACCTCTCTCTCTACCTCTCTCTCTCTCTCTCTCTCTCTCTCTCTCTCTCTCTCTCTCTGCCTCTCTTTCTCTCTCTCTCATTTCATCTCATAGACTGACTGATGAAGGTTATGGAGAGAGAGAGAGAGAGAGAGAGAGAGAGAGAGAGAGAGAGAGAGAGAGAGAGAGAGAGAGACAGACAGACAGACAGACAGACAGACAGACAGACAGACAGACAGACAGACAGACAGACAGACAGAGAGACAGAGAGAGAGACAGAGAGAGAGAGAGAGAGAGACAGAGAGAGAGACAGAGAGAGAGACAGAGAGAGAGACAGAGAGAGAGAGAGAGAGAGAGAGAGAGACACAGAGAGAGAGACAGAGCAGGTAGAGAGAGATGGGTTTAGTTTCGTTCTCAGAGCTCAGTGGTTTTCATGCAGACTATTTGTAGTGTAGCACATTGTACTGGACAGACAGACAGCAGGGGCGGATCTAGGTATGGGGGGGGGGGTGCCCCCTAAATGCCCTGACTGCCCCACCAAACATGATGGCATGCAAACACCCACATTTCAAATATATTTCAAATCAAAGTGCTTATTTATTAAAAATATGTGAAACACTAGGCCTACTAACTAACTACAGCTGTGTCACCACTAAACCAACAGCATTTCATCATTGAAAACAGAAAACTCTCTGAGTCAGACCTTTAGCTTTATGCATGCTGCGTGTGTAACTTCGATAATTCGCACCCATACCCCCCCAAAAAAGATAAAAAAAAAATAAAAACAAAAAAAGGGAAATGTTACATCCGCCCCTGACAGACAGACAGACAGACAGACAGACAGACAGACAGACAGACAGACAGACAGACAGAGGCAGTTAATAAAGTTTACTTCAACATAATCAAAGGCATTACCACGTTTAATGCTTAAATTGTAACTTCAACTAATCAGTGTAGCCTATATTGCAATTTTGCTTAATTGTACTTAATTTACTTAATGTAAGATGCTCTAAAATAAATGCCTAAATTGTAAATTATAAAACAGGGAAAACCTGCAGTTCCCCATGGGGTCCGGGGACCACACCGTTACTTGGATGATTAGGCGCTTTTTATTTTATTTATTTTTTTTTCTAGGCTTGTGGGATTCAGAGACCACGTGCTCGCACACAGAGCCATCTAGTAGTAGTCTAGGAGTTGCGACATTGAGGGGTCAGAAACTGAGCGCTCGAGCTGCTGTTCATTCATGCTGCCCGAATAGGGACAAACTGGAGTTAGGAATGCATTGTTTTCAAAGATGGCGGCGCAAATAAGAGCTGTTTCATGCATGTTTTCAACATGTCAATGCTAGTATACAGTAACAATGTTACTGTATAATGTTTATGTTGTGCTACTACTGAACAAACGGTATGCATTCCTGCTTCAGGTCCGGGACTTGTCCCTGTTTGTTGTCCCATTCTCTATCTAGTCTAGTAGAGCCGCCATTGGACTGACCCCATTAAGTGAACGGAGTTGTCGTAACTCTGTCTATAACACACACACACACACACACACACACACACACACACACACACACACACACACACACACACACACACACACACACACACACACACACACACACACACACACACACACACACACACACGCGGATCTAACATTTTCCAATTGGGGGGAGGGGGGGGGGGGGGGGTAGGAGAAAATGGTGAAGCCGCACCCATACCATTTTCATTCCAGGACTTTTATTAGTCAAGTAAAGCATCAATAATAACATCAGTTGTTGTTGAAGTTGCAACAGACACGCAGCATGCATAAAGCTAAAGGTCTGACTCAGAGAGTTTTCTGTTTTCAATGATGAAATGCTGTTGGTTTAGTGGTGACACAGCTGTAGTTAGTTAGTAGCAGTAGTAGTGTTTCACAGCATTTTAAATAGAAGCACTTTAATTTGAAACATCTTGGGTTGTTTTGTTGTTTTGCCATCATGTTTGGTGGGGCCATTTTGGGGGGCATTGCCCCCCACATGCCCATGCCTAGATCCGCCCTTGACACGCACACGTACTCCGGAGGGGGCGTGTCGGAGAGAGAGAGAGAGAGAGAGAGAGAGAGAGAGAGAGAGAGAGAGAGAGAGAGAGAGAGAGAGAGAGTTAGAGTGTTTGCATCGTTTCGACTGAGAGCAGCCTCGTTGCAGCTACTAGCAGACAGAACGGAACATACTGATATCTGTAAGCTGTCTATAGGAGGAGACCCTCTGTGTGCATTATGTTAGAACCCTAACGGATCTATATTAGAACCCTAACGGATCTATATTAGAACCCTAACGGATCTATCTTACCGCTGTTCGTCTACCTTCATCCTACCTGCTGTCTCTCTCTCCTAGCCTGCCCTGCGGTACAGACAGACAGTGGATCATATTAAACTACATCCAACCACACTAATGAATGAAGACAGCTGTCTGCCTGCCTGCCCTGGCGAAGATACAGGAACGACAATACAACGGAAAATAATATCATATATAATGTCCTAAAGGAGTCAGAGAGTCAGAAAATAATACTATATATAATGTCCTAAAGGAGACAGACTCAGCCCTGACGCAGAGTCACAGAGACAGAGGGACAGCGTCATAACTGCAGGTAAGAATTAAACACATCGTTGGGTTTAATGTTTTAGTATAAATGTGTTTAAATGTGTTTTAGCTTTGATTGGATTGAATGACTGTAAAATAATATAATATAATATTATAATAATGCACCGCTATGATACACCGGTGACGTCACATAGCAGTGCTGTCTGTCTGTCTGTCTGTCTGTCTGTCTGTCTGTCTGTCTGTCTGTTTTAAACATTGCATTTAAATGGTTTTAAATCATTTAAATGACGGTTCTAGCAGGACTGTTTCTATCTTTGTGATCTTTGCTCCTTACTGTTTCTAAATCATCCAGTTCAGGTTCTGTTGTAGAATATTCTATGGTGACCTTAAATACCACATGCTGTAGTATAGCTATAGTGTGACACCACAGCAGGGCGGATCTAGGCATGGGCATGTGGGGGGCAATGCCCTGACTGCCCCACCAAACATGATGGCATCATGGTCTTTTCAATGATGAAATGCTGTTGGTTTAGTGGTGACACAGCTGTAGTTAGTTAGTAGCAGTAGTAGTGTTTCACATCAGTTTAAATAGAAGAACTTTAATTTCAAATATCTTGGGTTGTTTTGCATGGCAACATGTTTGGTGGGGTAGACTGGGTATTTAGGGGGGCATTATGTGTCTCTGATGTCTCGGTACAGTGGACAGACAGTATGTGTCTCTGATGTCTTGGTACAGTGGACAGTATGTGTCTCTGATGTCTTGGTGCAGTGGACAGTATGTGTCTCTGATGTCTTGGTACAGTGGACAGTATGTGTCTCTGATGTCTTGGTACAGTGGACAGTATGTGTCTCTGATGTCTTGGTGCAGTGGACAGTATGTGTCTCTGATGTCTTGGTACAGTGGACAGTATGTGTCTCTGATGTCTCGGTACAGTGGACAGTATGTGTCTCTGATGTCTTGGTACAGTGGACAGTATGTGTCTCTGATGTCTTGGTACAGTGGACAGTATGTGTCTCTGATGTCTCGGTACAGTGGACAGACAGTATGTGTCTCTGATGTCTCGGTACAGTGGACAGTATGTGTCTCTGATGTCTCTGTCTCGGTACAGTGGACAGTATGTGTCTCTGATGTCTCTGATGTCTTGGTACAGTGGACAGTATGTGTCTCTGATGTCTCTGATGTCTCGTACAGTGGACAGCATGTGTCTCTGATGTCTTGGTACAGTGGACAGTATGTGTCTCTGATGTCTCGGTACAGTGGACACTGGACAGTATGTGTCTCTGATGTCTCGGTACAGTGGACAGTATGTGTCTCTGATGTCTCGGTACAGTGGACAGTATGTGTGTCTGATGTCTTGGTACAGTGGACAGTATGTGTCTCTGATGTCTTGGTACAGTGGACAGTATGTGTCTCTGATGTCTCGGTACAGTGGACAGTATGTGTCTCTGATGTCTTGGTACAGTGGACAGTATGTGTCTCTGATGTCTTGGTACAGTGGACAGTATGTGTCTCTGGTGTCTTGGTACAGTGGACAGTATGTGTGTCTGATGTCTTGGTACAGTGGACAGTATGTGTGTCTGATGTCTTGGTACAGTGGACAGTATGTGTCTCTGATGTCTTGGTACAGTGGACAGTATGTGTGTCTGATGTCTTGGTACAGTGGACAGTATGTGTCTCTGGTGTCTTGGTACAGTGGACAGTATGTGTGTCTGATGTCTTGGTACAGTGGACAGTATGTGTCTCTGATGTCTTGGTACAGTGGACAGTATGTGTCTCTGGTGTCTTGGTACAGTGGACAGTATGTGTCTCTGGTGTCTTGGTACAGTGGACAGTATGTGTCTCTAACCTTGTTGGAGTCAGTGATGGGCAAGTTACTGGGAAAATATAGTAAGCTATACTCCTTGTTACTCGAAACAAGTAGTGTAGCTTCACTACAAGCTATTCCCAGAACAAATGTAGTAATTTAATAGGATGATGTTCACATGCACACACTTTATTTTAAAGGCTTTAAAGGCTCTGTATGTTTTGCTTTCTGTAACATTTTATCTCAATCTGTTGTAGTAATTATTACCTCTGCTGTGTGTGTGTGTGTGTGTGTGTGTGTGTGTGTGTGTGTGTGTGTGTGTGTGTGTGTGTGTGTGTGTGTGTGTGTGTGTGTGTGTGTGTGTGTGTGTGTGTGTGATAGAGAGAGAGAGCAGGGCTGCCAGGGCGGATGTAACATTTCCCAATTGGGGGAGCATGAGAAAATGGTATGGGTGCGGCTTCATCGCCCATGGCACGAAGACATCGTGACACGATGAAGCCCCATACCATTTTCAGTTCCAGGACTTTTATTAGTCAAGTAAAGCATCAATAATAACATCAGTTGTTGTTGAAGTTG
Organism: Benthosema pterotum; assembly: GCA_039105355.1. NCBI lineage: Eukaryota > Metazoa > Chordata > Actinopteri > Myctophiformes > Myctophidae > Benthosema > Benthosema pterotum. The sequence continues at coordinate 551,936 of CM076983.1, read as the reverse complement.
CAACAGACACGCAGCATGCATAAAGCTAAAGGTCTGACTCAGAGAGTTTTCTGTTTTCAATGATGAAATGCTGTTGGTTTAGTGGTGACACAGCTGTAGTTAGTTAGTAGCAGTAGTAGTGGTTCACATCATTTTAAATAGAAGCACTTTAATTTGGAATATCTTGAGTTGTTTTGCATTGGTGGGGCAGACTGGGCATTTAGGGGGGCACTGCCCCCCCCATGCCCCTGCCTATATCCGCCCCTGAGGGCTGCCATTGGAAATTCACCTGTTTTTCATCAAGGATCAAAACCTCAGTTTGACACAGAAAGAGAGAATAAATTACTCTGTTCAATAGACAGAATAAGAGATTTATTTACTGAAAACTCTTTAGATCTTTAAAGCGTGAATAACAGACATTCCTGAAATTGTTCTATCATAATGTCCACCAACCCTGTCTAAAATGGTCTAATGCAGCGGTTTTCAACCTTTTTGACTCCAGGAACTACCTTTTATTCAGCATTTGAGCCACGGACCACCGTTTTATTGACATTTTAGCCCCAAAGACCTCAAACTAAAGAATCCTTTTGGTTTTGTTCACAATTCCAGGCTGGATTTTGCAAACACAACAGTGTAGACTTCTTAATTAAATAGTGCTAATTCAGATGATGAATATTTTAACTATTGAGAGTGTAAAAATGAAAACGTGAAAATGAACGTAAAAATGAAACCATTTTCATTTCATTTTTACGTTCTCAAGAGTTGCATCTGCTTAACCAACTTAACCAAGCTGGGGACCACCTGGAACCCTCTCAGGAACCACTGGTGGTCCCCGGACCACCTGTTGAAAACCCCTGGTCTAATGCTTTATAAAAATATCAAACTAGCTGTTCCTGAGAGCAGTTTCCATTAAAGGGGAATTCCACCCATTTTCATCATTTTACTATGTCATTGATGTACCTTAGAGCTGTTGGGTGGACATGATAAAAAAAAGTTCCCCCATTCTGTGTTCCCAAGAATTGGAGGTCTGAAGAAAACCACTAACATGGTGAAACATCTTGATGACATCATCAAGATGTATTTCACCATGTTAATGGATTTCTTTAGACGCTTCTTTTTTATGAACGGGTTCATTTGGGTGCATTTGTACGCTCCCAGAAAAAATGTTGAAAATGGGTGGAATTCCCCTTTAAGGCTCATATATGATATGATATGAAAGACTGATTGTTCAAACGTTTATTTGTCAAGATATAAAAGTAGCACCAAAAACACAGAAAAAGTTGAATTTGATTATTTCCCATTTAATATTATTATACAGAAATACAAAACAAATCTGTCTTTGTTGGTTATGCCAAGGCTGAGTCATAGTACAGTAGAGCTATGGACCAGAGCTATAGATGGGCCATAGGCGCAGTAGAGCTATGGACCAGAGCTATAGATGAATCATAGTAGCAGTAGAGCTATGGACCAGAGCTATAGATGAATCATAGCAGCAGTAGAGCTATGGACCAGAGCTATAGATGAATCATAGTAGAGCTATGGACCAGAGCTATAGATGGGCCATAGTACAGTAGAGCTATGGACCAGAGCTATAGATGAATCATAGTACAGTAGAGCTATGGACCAGAGCTATAGATGAATCATAGTACAGTAGAGCTATGGAGCTATGGAGTCTGTGGTTCTGACTGCAGTGGGAAGTTCATTCCATAGTTTAGATAGGGAGTGAGTCTGTGGTTCTGACTGCAGTGGGAAGTTCATTCCATAGTTTAGATAGGGAGTGAGTCTGTGGTTCTGACTGCAGTGGGAAGTTCATTCCATAGTTTAGATAGGGAGTGAGTCTGTGGTTCTGACTGCAGTGGGAAGTTCATTCCATAGTTTAGATAGGGAGTGAGTCTGTGGTTCTGACTGCAGTGGGAAGTTCATTCCATAGTTTAGATAGGGAGTGAGTCTGTGGTTCTGACTGCAGTGGGAAGTTCATTCCATAGTTTAGATAGGGAGTGAGTCTGTGGTTCTGACTGAAGTTCATTCCATAGTTTTGGGTCCAGAAAGCAGCAGAGTTTGGGGCGTGTGGAGCGTTGGCCAGGTGTTTTTAGTGTGTCGACTGGCACACACACACACACACACACACACACACACACACACACACACACACACACACACACACACACACACACACCTCTGGCAGGACAGACAGTTCTGAATAGTCTGAATATTTTGTAGAATTCAAAGTTGTTCTTCTTTAAACCTTTGGGTAAAATATGATCATTTTATGACCTGCAGGTGTTGATACTGAGCTGATTCTGACTACAGCACAGATGTATTTATTTACAACATAAATGCTATTTTAAATGAGTGATTGATTAAATTAATAAACAACTACAGTGCTGTTAAAGGGGTATTTCACTTTCAAAAAAACTTTTGGTCATTTTATGGTCTACTCAGCCTCATGTGAACACACCAGACAGTTTATAAGTTACTCCTTTCAGTATTGTTTTCCCCCAGAAAATTGTTTAGTCAAGGTGGTGAGGCTTCGAGTCTGTGCTAGTGCGCGTGCACGTCCGTACATGTGCGCGTGCACGTGATGTAATTACAATACCGTAGGCCAGGGGTAGGCAACCTTTTTGACATGAAGTGCCATGATTTTGTCCTTGACACTCAGAGTGCCACAGTAAAAATGACTATAAATTCCCTTATAGTCAATAAGGGAATGACTGCATTTTCGCGGTCATCACATATTCAATGGCCATTTACTGCAGTTATGTCATTATTAGGCCATATTTCATTTCTTATCAGAACAGGCAGACTGGTAGATATTTTTCTTTCACAATAGATTGATCAATCAGACTTAAGTGGACCAGAAGTATTACTTGAGAGGGACATTTAATTGCAGGGTAGCAACACATTACAGTTGGCATTAAAAATGCCTCATGCATCATTTGTCCATAAGTAGTCCCTAGCCATGAATTTGTTATTTATTCATGTTAGTATGTATTTCACCTGTTATTTCAACAGGCTTAAACCACATCTAGCATTAACAGAGACAGTGAGAAAACTTTACAACAGAAAACAGAAGGGGGACTTTTAGGACAATTGACCACTGTAGTCTGTCAGTCACAATGTGGGACAGGGTCTTTGAAATGAGACACTGTCCCACGCAAAGAAGGACATCTGGTCACCCTGTGACTGTCCCATAGAAACGGGGATATCTGGTCACCCTCAAAATACTCGCAAAATACGCTTCAAGACACACACACACACACACGCACACACGCACACACACACACACACACACACACACACACACACACACACACACACACACACACACACACACACACTCAGAAGCAGCACACACGAGCTACAAGCTAGCCTATGTGCTAATTATTCAACAGACAGGGAGAGGGTGACTACGTTAAGCTGAAGCTGCACACCAGTCGAAACGCAATAATTTCAGCGTGGATGTCGTTTGGTTAGGCTGACATGACGGGGGTCCGCGGGAGTCGGGCGGGACACAGACGGCATGCGTTGACCAGACAGCCACCAGCTACTGCTTCGGGAGCTAAACAACTCCGTGTGCTCCGTGTGCGTGCACAGAAGCACTGCATACGCACTGATTGGGCAGCGCGCAGCACAGAAGTGTGACAGTGTCAACACTGGATCAGACTCGCTCCGGTTGATACTGATACTACTGAATAATACTGAATGATCGCGGCCGTTGAGATTTGCTAATGACATGGTTTCAAATCGCACTTTCGGTTTGAAGCCTTAGTGCAGATAACTTTATTAACATGCACATTGTATGAACGACACATTTTTACTTTTTTTGGGGGGGAACGTAGCCAAGGCGGGCCGGGCTTCACTCAGGGCGGCCGCCCTGATAATAAAGCGCTGGGGGAAACCCTGCCTTTCAGTATTTAGATATTTGATGTTCATTAATCTGCCGGAACGTCCTTCCTATACAAACCCATTATAACTTAAAACTCCATTTTAACCATGACAGATTATTCGAAAACAACCCATCTTTTTTCTGGTGACTGATATTGTCCTCCTAATACGTGAGAGGGCCGTGGAATTGCATCTACAGTTTTCATTTATTTTTAAAATATTGTTTTGAAAAATGTAGCCGCCTCCATATTTGGGCATTCCCACCCAAATGAATGAAACAATATTTTAAAAAATAAATAAAAACTGTAAATGAAATTCCACGGCCCTCTCATATGTTAGGAGGACACTATCAGTCACCAGAAAAAAGATGGGTTGTTTTCCGAATAATCTGTCATGGTTAAAATGGAGTTTTAAGTTATAATGGGTTTGGGTCGGGCAGACTTCCGGCAGATTAATGAACATCAAATATCTAAATAGTGAAAGGAGTAACTTATAAACTGTCTGGTGTGTTCACATGAGGCTGAGTAGACCATAACATGACCAAAAGTTTTTTTTGAAAGTGGAATACCCCTTTAACAGTGAATGAACCCTGTCAGCCTCCATGTTCATTTTATCAAGACATTTAGAGACATACAAATATTCACTTCTCTAAAGTCAGAAGCAGCAGATCATAGTGGAGGTAAAAAGGGAAAAGAGAAATATACAGGGAGGGGAGGGGGTACACAACACTTCCTCCTTAACACAACCAGGGCTGTTTTCTTTCAAAATAAGATGCTAGAAGTGATAGTTTATGTCAACAGCAAGTCACAGTGTGACCTGAAGTTCACCTCAAGAATAGAGACCTCCATTTCTAGGAAACACAGAATGGGGAAACGTTTTTATCACGTTTTTATCACCCAACACCTCTAAGGTATACTAATGACATATTAGAATGTTGAAAATGGGTGAAATCCCCCTTTAATGAGTAATAATATGTTATTTCATGTATTTCTCTTGCCCTACACTGATTGGTGGTTTTAAGTTTTTCATCTCAGAACCAACCAATCGGCTGCAGTTTAAGTGACCCACCCTTCATAGTTAACCTCTGACCTTCTGAACCTGGGCCTGCCACACACACACACACACACACACACACACACACACACACACACACACACACACGCGCGCGCACGCACACACACGCACACACACACAGATGTTGGGTGTAAATGGAGATTGGAGATCAAAAAAACCTTCAGGATTTAGTTGTGATGAACTCCCTGTGTGGTCTGGACAGCCCCCCCCCCCCCCCCCCCCCCCCCCACGTGCACACACACACACACACACACACACACACACACACACACACACACACACACACACACACACACACACACACACACACACACACACACTGTTAAAAGACTTTGGTTGGACTTACTGCCTTAACCAGAGCCAGACCACCTCTCCCTTTAGCCACATTTCTATAAGCCATATTTTTTTTGCAGAAAAATGGCTCTTGCGAAGACAATGTTGAATGGAAACACTTCAAAATGCGAATACGTTTCCATTTTGCGCGAAAAATACTTTTTCGCTGGAATGTTGTGGATTTTGTAGCCAATCGAAAGAGCCTAATGCGCAAATGAGGTATGGAAACAGCTTGTGAATAGACTTTCTAATTGGAAAGCACTGGACACGCATTATAGCGCATTTGAAGAGTTCTGGTCTGCTGATGAGAGCATTGTGTA
>CM076983.1:531345-541345 GCA_039105355.1 Benthosema pterotum | reverse complement strand
TGTGATGTAGAAATACATTGTAAATGTAGAAATAGGCTCACTCTAGACACAGTCCATATATAGGCGTAGCTGAGTGAGGCTCTCTCTAGACACAGTCCATATATAGGCATAGCTGAGTGAAGCCTCACTCTAGACACAGTCCATATATAGGCATAGCTGAGTGAGGCCTCACTCTAGACACAGTCCATATATAGGCATAGCTGAGTGAGGCCTCACTCTAGACAGTCCATATATAGGCATAGCTGAGTGAAGCCTCACTCTAGACACAGTCCATATATAGGCATAGCTGAGTGAGGCCTCACTCTAGACCAGTGGTGTCAAAGTCATTTGGGGTGGGGGCCGCATTGGACTTAATGTGTCTTCATGGGGGCCGGAGCGCCGCGGTACAACCAGTCGCAGACCGCAAGCATGCGCGGCACACGCATGTTTACGTACACAGCCGTTACTTCAATACAGTATATCACACAAGTCATATTTTTTTTAATTAAGAATAGCTATAAATATATATTAATGACATTCCATTATTGGTTTGATACTTGTAGCCTAGATGAAGACATTTGCTATGAAAGATGCTATTTTTATTTACAGAGCATCAATAAACCATACGAAAATAGCATTTAAATTTCAAATACTAAATTTAAGTATAAGTATGTATAGTTAACTAAGTATAGTTCTCGGTTGTACACCCTTGTACTGCTGAAGTATAGTTCTCTCGGTTACACACCCTTGTACTGCTGAAGTATAGTTCTCACTTTGCAGCGCCAGCAGCCTAGCCTGGTAAAACGACTCCCCCTGCTGGACAACATGCATTACATGCCGTTCAGAAGAGAGCTCAAAAGCATTTCTTTAAACGACCATAACTTTTGATAGGAACGTGCTAGAGACTTACTTTTTTTTTAATAGACTCAGACATTTTTGCTCTACAAGCCTGGGGCCGGATTAAATCATCTCGCGGGCCGGATCTGGCCCGCGGGCCTTGACTTTGACACATGTGCTCTAGACAGTCCATATATAGGCATAGCTGAGTGAAGCCTCACTCTAGACACAGTCCATATATAGGCATAGCTGAGTGAGGCCTCACTTCATATTCACTTCATGTTCATATTGCCTGACCACCATCGACAACATCTCTTCAAATTCATTCATTTTGACTCATTTTCTCATTTTGACTTCTCCTCTTCTACTTTTTGTTTCTATCTACTACCTATATTATTCTACTTTCTGTTTCTATTTGTTTTCTATTTGCTTTCTGTCGCTGTCATCAGCTGTGATCTCGACCTCCTGCACTTTCGAACATAGACCAATCACCCAAGAGATGTGTCAGGATGCGCAGTGAGAGCTGTTCACCGCGGTGAATGGCGTCATGTTGTAGTTGTTTAGCCCTTAAAAAACTACACCTACGGTGATGGTGATAGCCTTTCACCGTGAGTTGCTTCACTGTGTAGTATGAATGAGCCCTAACCCTAGGCCACTTCTGTGTTCTCATCATAGTTATGCTTTTATTTTGCTTCGTTCCAAAGGGAGATGGTGTGACAGCAGAACCTTCTGAAGCTCCGCCCCCAGAGGAAAAACAACATGGCTGCCCTCCTCCTCTTCCTCTTCCTCATCCTCTCCTCCCAGGCAGCCGTTGGCTCCTCCCCTGACCTCTCCCTAGCCCCGCCCACCTCCCCTGACCCCTCTATAACCCCGCCCACCTCCCCTGACCCCTCCATAACCCCGCCCACCTCCCATAACCCCTCCATAACCCCGCCTACCTCCCCTGACCCCTCTATAACCCCGCCTACCTCCCCTGACCCCTCCCACGATGGGAGGATCCTGAATGCGGATCCCAGAAGAACCATCTCCTTCCTGACCGCACAGAGCTCCACCCACAGTCTTCTGACCACACCCACCGCCTCTCAGCAGCCAATCAGGGGAGAGGTGGCATCCAGCCGAGCTACGATTGGTCCGACGTTACCTCAGCCCAGAGTGGCCAGCAGCGCGCCGTCCAATGATGTCACTGGTAAGCAGGGGGGGTTGGGGGGGGGGGGACGGTAGCAGAACTTTTATTAGTCAAGTAAAGCATCAATACTAACATCAGTTGTTGTTGAAGTTGCAACAGACACGCAGCATGCATAAAGCTAAAGGTCTGACTCAGAGAGTTTTTTATTGGTGACCCACGTCAGTAGCAGCATATACAAGAAATGCTACTACTGATGTGGGTATTATTCTTAAACACGATAGTAAAGTAAAACCATCACTACTATTTCAAAGCTCAATCTTTTTTAGTTGTAGATCTTGTTGAGCCGGTCATTTTGAAAGTAGCTCTCAAGTCAAATCGCACATCTCAAAAAATGTTGACAGGTGCTGGACAATACAGTATATGTACATACTTATAGGAGAGAAGATGAAGACCCCAATCGGGTCTTCTTCAGGAATGAAGTAGACCCGATTGGGGTCGAAACGTTGAAACCAAAACAGAATAAAGTTAATGGAGCTTAAAGGGGTGCTACACTTTCAAAAAAACTTTTGGTCATTTTATGGTCTACTCAGCCTCATGTGAACACACCAGACAGTTTATAAGTTACTCCTTTCAGTATTTAGATATTTGATGTTCATTAGTCTGCCGGAACGTCCTTCCCATAGAAACCCATTATAACTTAAAACTCCATTTTAACCATGACAGATTATTCGAAAACAACCAATCTTTTTTCTGGTGACTGATATTGTCCTCCTAATACGTGAGAGGGCCGTGGAATTCCATTTACAGTTTTTATTTATTTTTAAAATATTGTTTTATTCATTTGGGTAGGCCTACCCAAATATGGAGGCGGCTACATTTTCCAAAACAATATTTTAAAAATAAATGAAAACTGTAGATGCAATTCCATGGCCCTCTCACGTATTAGGAGGACAATATCAGTCACCAGAAAAAAAATGGTTGTTTTTGAATAATCTGTCATGGTTAAAATAGAGTTTTAAGTTATAATGGGTTTCTATGGGAAGGACGTTCCGGCAGACTAATGAACATCAAATATCTAAATACTGAAAGGAGTAACTTATAAACTGTCTGGTGTGTTCACATGAGGCTGAGTAGACCATAAAATGACCAAAAGTTTCTTTGAAAGTGTAGCACCCCTTTAAGAACAGTGTGCGGACATCTTCTCTCCACCTCTGACCTAAATCATCAACCTTAGCTGAAAAAGGAAAACAAAGTGCCAACGATGCGCCAGTGAAGAAACCATGAGATGATAAAGAATGAATGAATGGATGAATGAATGGATGAATGAATGAATGAATGAATGAATGGATGAATGAATGAATGAATGAATGGATGGATGAATGAATGAATGAATGAATGAATGAATGAATGGATGGATGGATGGATGGATGGATGGATGGATGGATGGATGAATGAATGAATGAATGAATGAATGAATGAATGAATGGATGGATGGATGGATGAATGGATGGATGGATGGATGAATGAATGAATGAATGGATGGATGGATGGATGGATGGATGGATGGATGGATGGATGGATGGATGGATGGATGGATGGATGGATGAATGAATGAATGGATAACTTTCTAATCTAATCAGTTATTTTCTACCCCATGCAGTGGTTGAGGCGAGGCCCCGCCCCCAGAGAGAGGAGGGCAGCCATCCACTTCCTCCTGACACCGTGCCTCTGAGCACCGAGAGGTCTCGGATTCAACCCGACGCTCCTGACAAACCTGTGAGCACCGAGAGGTCTCGGATTCAACCCGACGCTCCTGACAAACCTGTGAGCACCGAGAGGTCTCGGTTTCAACCCGACGCTCCTGACACCGTGCCTCTGAGCACGGACAGGTCTGGGTTCCAACCCGACGCTCCTGTGAGCACAGAGAGGTCTCGGTTTCAACCCGACGCTCCTGACAGCGTGCCTCTGAGCACGGAGACGTCTGGGATTCAACCCGATGCTCCTGACACACCTGTGGACACACCTGTGAGCACAGAGAGGTCTGGGTTTCAAACCGACACACCTGTGAGCACACAGAAGTCCTGGTTTCACTCCAGCAGATCCTCATTAAAGATGTCTGCAGGTCAGACTCCTACAGCGCTCAGTGTGACCTTCAGACCAACACCTACAGCTCCTACAGCTCCTACGGCTGCACCGTTTGACCCTACGGCTGTACAAACCACGCCACGAACAGGACTACTGACAGGTCAGAGAAACCATAACCCTAAAACCACAGCACAGACAGACTACTGACAGGTCAGAAACTCTAACCATAACCCTAAAACCACAGACAGACTACTGACAGGTCAGAAACTCTAACCATAACTCTAAAACCACAGACAGACTACTGACAGGTCAGAGAAACACTAACCCTAAAACCACAGACAGACTACTGACAGGTCAGAGAAACACTAACCCTAACTCTAAAACCACAGACAGACAGATTACTGACAGGTTAGACTAACCATAACCCTAAAACCACAGACAGACTACTGACAGGTCAGAACCATAACCCTAACACCACAGCACAGACAGACTACTGACAGGTCAGAAACTCTAACCATAACCTTAAAACCACAGACAGACTACTGACAGGTCAGAAACTCTAACCCTTATGGAATTGAGGCAATGGAAGTGTGTGGATTAGAATCTGGCCAAACGTGGACAGAAGGGGAGAGGAAGTTTGCAGAAAAACAATGGAATCTAATACCTACTTAAAACAACATTTCCACAGGCCTTAAACCACTATGAAAGATTAAGTAAGATTAGTTATCTCAGACATAGATAGACTCTTCTTCAACAAAGATGGTGAATTGTACTCCTACATAATGTTGTAAGATACAAAACACTGAAGTCTTATACCACAAACCTGACCACCAGTCTAGTGGGAAGACACACCGTTTTCAACTTCAATGTAAATGCAACCGAACAACAGAAAGATGTCAGTGAGAGACACGGACACGATTACTGACAGGACAGAAATGATGAAAGCTGTTGATATGTGTTAAATCAGTGCAATTATAACTATCAAAATATTACTGTAGCGTCTTTATGTTTTGGTGAGGTTGATTTTGGGTTCATAATCATGGTTCCATCTGTGTTGTTGTTTTACAGCCAACACTCCACCAGAGAGGCAGGAATCCTCCACGGTCAGCGTAGAACCCACAACCTCTGAACCCACCACAACATCCAGCACATCCACAACATCCACACCATCCACAACCACCAGAACATCCACCCCCTCCTCCGTAGAGAAAGCTTCATCCAGTCCCGCCACTGTCAACTCCTCCACACAGAGAAACGGTCCGAGAATCAACCCACAGCCCAACAGCACACAGGTAGCTCTAATCTTATCTTAACCCTAACATAACCTAACCTTAACCCTAACATAACCTAACCTTAACCCTAACATAACCTAACCTTAACCCTAACATAACCTAACCTTAACCCTAACATAACCTAACCTTAACCCTAGTTATCTCAGACATGAATAGACTCTTCTTCAACAAAGATGGTGAATGCAAACATTCTCTGTATTGTACTCATACATAATGTTGTAAGATACAAAACATTGAAGTCCTTTACCACAAACCTAACTTTAACCTTAACATAACCTAACCCAACTTTGCAGAAAAGCAATGCATATTAACACTAGAAAGACTAAAGGGTCGTGAGGACCCCTTTTTGATTTTTTCTGCATGTGAAGGTTTGCAAAAGTTCCCCTTCCATGACTTTTCCTAAATATGCAATTCAAGTCATCTCTGTTTTTCTTTCGTCTGTAATAATTTCTAAATATGAATTTAGAAGCAATTCTACCTTCCATGACTGGTCATTGTGGGTCCTGTGGACCCGTCGTCACCCTCCTCCCCCACTAATCCTCAAAGCACTAAAAACCTGTTTTCCAACCTTTGTCCTTCCTGGTTGGAAATTCAATTGTAATGTAAATGAGCCATTAGCTGGAACAATAGAGCTGCTCTGGGCATGGAGGTGTGAACTCTTAAAGGGCCTCTGACATCCTCACGATTTTAGAGCACATCACGTGGTCAAATCGAAAACGTTTTGTAGCGCGAGCGACTGCCCCGACGGTCCAATCAGCTGGCAACTGAGTGAGGCGTCCTACCTGCCTACCAGACTACCACTACTACTGCATGTCTGTTGCTATAGTGGTTTCAACGTTTTTTATGGTTTCATATTCCTAGCAAACCTCATTGAACAAAAAGATGTTTTGGTCGAATATTTCAGTTAGAATGCAAATGACGTTGGCGTGAGGTTTCTATTGCTGTATCAAATATATCACACTCGAGTCCAACGCTCGCATTCAACTCAGTCTAACAACGTCTGTTGCAGCGCCGATACACACACAGAGACTGACCCAGAGAGAGAGAGAGAGAGAGTGTGTGTATGTGTGTGTGTGTGTGTGTGTGTGTGTGTGTGTGTGTGTGTGTGTGTGTGTGTGTGTGTGTGTGTGTGTGTGTGGCAATGTCCCTCCCCTCAGCTGAAAAAAAAGTCAGGCCCGGGTGTAACATAATTGTGGGGGGGCAGCCGAAAATGGCAGTTAGTTTAGTGGTGTCTGTTGGGGCAGTCATGGCATTTAGGGTGGTTTGCCCCTCCCCATGCCCGTGCCTATATCCGGCTCTGATGTGATCTCTCCGAGTCTCCGTCCATCCCTCTGTCTGATAGCGCAGAAATAGTTTTCCTCCTCGGCGCTTCGGCGCCGTCTCTCCTCTCCTCTTCCATCACCAGATGGAAGAAAACACTACGACATTATTGCTGTTGCGATCGCGTTGTTAGTAACTTCATTGGCGGGGGACGACAACTGTCATTCGCCAAAGAAGTGTGGAGGAGGAGAGGAGAGGAAGATCTGTAGCTGCTCTAGCAGCGGGCAAGCGGCGGCTTGATTCTTCACTCCACCACCGCTCAACTTACAGATACAGCTCAGCTGTAGCCTATCTGTCCGATAGCTGATAGTAGTATAAGTATTGGTCGTCGAAACGGAATATCAGGGGGAAAAAACTCTTCCACCTTGCATGTTGAGATATGTTGGGGAGATATCCATGAGGATGTACATTTTAGCCTGTTACTGAAGCTGTGCTCTGCCTTGGCTCCTGGCTCTCTGAACCGAGCACCATCTCAGTGAAACACACATACGTGGCCCGGTATCATGGGACTAACGTTCGAAATTGCGATTATGCAACAGTTCGTGTAAACAACAACACCTCAAGCCAATGTCATTGTAACTAAGATGTTCGAGTGAAAATAATAATTTTCAAGTGGATATTTGACCCAGTATGAAGCCATATGTAACGTCAAAACGACTAGCCTGTTGCTATGCTAGCGCTGACTATGGGGGAAGTTACACCTCCTGCGTGACGTCACGGCCTCGTTAGCCTCTGAATTAGCATTTGTTAGCTCCCCAGGGGGCGTGTCAGAGGATCTCTTAAGGGGAGAGAATGGCTGAGGTTTTTACGGGTCTCAGAGACCCAAGAGTTACAGTCTTGGTCTTGCATTCCCAGTCCTGCTTGTTTTAAAATTAAATACCTCAATAATAACGTGTTGGTGTTGGTGACCTACTAAGAAAACAGCAAAACAACACTGGAGACAGCATTTCTTTGCGTGACAAATAATAATTAATGTGTAACCTTGACAGCCCAACACATGGACGGGGACCACCCAGCCCAGCATATGGACGGGGACCACCACACCTGCGCTCCATGTAAACATTACTCTGAAACCCACCAGAACAGGAAGAACTACAACTACCACAACCACCACTAAGACCGGTAAGAACAGAGCATTCTGGGTGTTGTAGTTTTTTATATCAATGAGCCATGCTTCATAGACCCTGTTTACATGCACCAGAACAGTGGCCTTGTGGTTAGAGTGTCCGCCCTGGAAATGGGAGGCCGGGGTTGGATTCCCGGTCGGGTCATACCAAAGACTGTAAAAATGGGACCCAATGCCTCCCTGCTTGGCACGATGGATTGGGGGTCAAAATCAGCTAATGATTCCCGAGTGCGGCAAGCCGCAGCTCACCGCTCCAAGTGATGGGTCAAAAGGGTTAGGGTAACCCAAACCCAAAGGGAATGGATTCCATTCCACTGGAAAAGCAAGGAGGCAATCAAACACAGAACACAGAACACACATGTGTGTTTGATATGTGTGTACAAGAGGCCTAAGAGGTGGAGAGAGACAGAGAGAGAGACAGAGAGAGAGAGAGAGAGAGAGAGAGAGAGAGAGAGAGAGAGAGAGAGAGAGAGACAGAGAGAGAGAGAGAGACAGACAGACAGACAGACAGACAGACAGACAGACAGACAGACAGACAGACAGACAGACAGACAGACAGACAGACCGATAGAGACAGAGACAGAGAGAGACAGAGAGAGAGAGAGAGACAGACAGCGATCATAATGAAAACCAGATGGAACAACATACAGTCTCTCCCGTGGAATTGTAGACGGAAAAGGGAAATTCAGACACAGAAAGACGTCACAACGCCTTTCACTTCAATGATTTAACAACCCCCCCCCCCCCCCCCCCATGGAAAACAACCTCCTTTTAGACCAACCACCATGAGCTCCATCTAAAAGACTTTTACAGCAGAGAGCCTTTAAACCTGACACAGGGTTAAACACCTTTACTACAGTTTATTGTTTATACGTTCAGTTTATTAGTCTTCCTTAGGAGGAATTCATCTTGGAGACAGAGACCAGGTCTGCGTAAGGGATAACACCCGACGATAACCAGTTATTAGGAAACAAATCACCGGCTCGAAGGGTGTTATCCCACTTATTACATGGCTTACGTCAGTGGTTTTCAATGTCCGAGGACCACCAGTGGTCCTTGAGAGGGTGACAGCAATGGCATGTAAACAACCAACTATGTAGCTAACCAAATGGACCCGCTAACGGCATGTAAACAACCAAATACGTAGCTAACCAAATGGACCCGCTAACGGCATGTAAACAACAAATACGTAGCTAACCAAATGGACCCGCTAGCGGCATGTAAACAACCAAATACGTAGCTAACCAAATGGACCCGCTAACGGCATGTAAACAACCAAATACGTAGCTAACCAAATGGACCCGCTAACGGCATGTAAACAACCAAATACGTAGCTAACCAAATGGACCCGCTAACGGCGTGCTGGAACTAAATGCGGAAGCGCAGCGCGGATTGATATGAACACAGCTGTTTGCACTTTGGGGACCTTGATTATGCAGCGGTCTATTATAGAGCGGAGCGGTGAATTATAGTGTAATATGTCACCGCTCACATGACCAGAACGCTGGCTTCTGATTGGTCAGATATAGAGCGGAGCGGTGAATTATAGTGTAATATGTCACCGCTCACATGACCAGAACGCTGGCTTCTTATTGGTCAGATATAGAGCGGAGCGGTGAATTATAGTGTAATATGTCACCGCTCACATGACCAGAACGCTGGCTTCTGATTGGAGCATTCATTCAAGCCATGTAATAAATACATATAAGATATACACAAATAATTGCACGTCAAATCATTTTTCAGTAGTTTCAAAATTTTTAATGAGATTAATCAACAAAATGAATTCAACTAATTAAGTCTTACTTGATAGATGTGTGGGTCTATCCCCAAAAATGTGGAAAATTTTGAACTTCAAGTGCTGGCAGGTGTGTTACAGTCACAGGTGTGTGCCAGGCAGATAAGCATGGGTCCTGTCACTTTCTTGACTTTGTTTATTATGCTGTTTATGACCCCATATTCATATATATGTCCATAATCTGCCTCAAAGCTTGAATTTCTGAGGATGCAACCCACACTTTGATCAGTGTTACTGATAAAAATACCGTAATTTCCTGACTATAAGCCGCACCTGAATATAAACCGCACCAGCTAAATTTGCGGCAAAATACTGTTTTTTTCCCCCTTGTATAAGCCGCACCTGACTATAAGCCGTGTGTGTGTGTGTGTGTGTGTGTGTGTGTGTGTGTGTGTGTGTGTGTGTGTGTGTGTGTGTGTCAGGGGCGGATCTAGGCA
>CM076983.1:486345-528845 GCA_039105355.1 Benthosema pterotum | reverse complement strand
GAGGAGTCCTCAGCGCGGAGCTCTGTGTCTGGCCAACGCCCTGCTGCTGCTGGCTGGAGGACTGAGGTAATGGTAACTATAGAGTGTCCCCACGGCGGAGCTCCGTGTCTGGCCTTAGTGTCCCCACCGCGGAGCTCCGTGTCTGGCCTTACTGCTGAGTGGAGTGTCCCCACCGCGGAGCTCCGTGTCTGGCCTTACTGCTGAGTGGAGTGTCCCCACCGCGGAGCTCCGTGTCTGGCCTTACTGCTGAGTGGAGTGTCCCCACTGCGGAGCTCCGTGTCTGGCCTTAGTGTCCCCACCGCGGAGCTCCGTGTCTGGCCTTAGTGTCCCCATCGCGGAGCTCCGTGTCTGGCCCCACCGCGGAGCTCCGTGTCTGGCCTTAGTGTCCCCACCGCGGAGCTCCGTGTCTGGCCTTAGTGTCCCCATCGCGGAGCTCCGTGTCTGGCCCCATCGCGGAGCTCCGTGTCTGGCCTTACTGCTGAGTGGAGTGGCCCCACCGCGGAGCTCCGTGTCTGGCCTTACTGCTGAGTGGAGTGGCCCCACCGCGGAGCTCTGTGTCTGGCCTTACTGCTGAGTGGAGTGTCCCCACCGCGGAGCTCCGTGTCTGGCCTTAGTGTCCCCATCGCGGAGCTCCGTGTCTGGCCTTACTGCTGAGTGGAGTGTCCCCACCGCGGAGCTCCGTGTCTGGCCTTACTGCTGAGTGGAGTGTCCCCACCGCGGAGCTCCGTGTCTGGCCTTAGTGTCCCCACCGCGGAGCTCCGTGTCTGGCCTTACTGCTGAGTGGAGTGTCCCCACCACGGAGCTCCGTGTCTGGCCTTACTGCTGAGTGGAGTGTCCCCACCGCGGAGCTCCGTGTCTGGCCTTACTGCTGAGTGGAGTGTCCCCACCGCGGAGCTCCGTGTCTGGCCTTACTGCTGAGTGGAGTGTCCCCACCGCGGAGCTCCGTGTCTGGCCTTACTGCTGAGTGGAGTGTCCCCACCGCGGAGCTCCGTGCATGGCCTTACTGCTGAGTGGAGTGTCCCCACCGCGGAGCTCCGTGCATGGCCTTACTGCTGAGTGGAGTGTCCCCACCGCGGAGCTCCGTGTCTGGCCTTACTGCTGAGTGGAGTGGCCCCACCGCGGAGCTCCGTGTCTGGCCTTACCGCTGAGTGGAGTGTTCCCACCTGCATGGCCTTACTGCTGAGTGGAGTGTCCCCACCGCGGAGCTCCGTGTCTGGCCTTACTGCTGAGTGGAGTGTCCCCACCGCGGAGCTCCGTGTCTGGCCTTACTGCTGAGTGGTGGAGTGTCCCCACCGCGGAGCTCCGTGTCTGGCCTTACTGCTGAGTGGAGTGTTCCCACCTGCATGGCCTTACTGCTGAGTGGTGGAGTGTCCCCACCGCGGAGCTCCGTGTCTGGCCTTACTGCTGAGTGGAGTGTCCCCACCGCGGAGCTCCGTGTCTGGCCTTACTGCTGAGTGGAGTGGCCCCACCGCGGAGCTCCGTGTCTGGCCTCAGGCTAGGCTGAGCCTCAAGTTGTGTAACTCTGGTCTATCTGTCTCCCCTGTGTTCATTACACTGCCCTGTGTAGTGGCTTAAAGCAGGGGTTTTCAACCTTTATTTATCCATTTATTCATCATTTGAGCCACAGACCACCATTTGGTTCCATTTTCACCCAAAGACCTAAGACTAAAGAATTCTTTTGGCTTTGTCCACAATTCCAGGCTGGTGGAATATTTTAACTCTTGCGATTGTAAAAACGAAACCAAATGGACCCTTGCGGGTCCATTTGGTTTCATTTTTACACTCAAGAGTTACATCTGGTTAACCAACTTTCCATCATTTAGCCTGGAACCCTCTCAAGGACCACTGGTGGTCCCCTGGTGTAGTGGGTTAATGGTTTCTCCACTGTGCTTCCAGGGCGTGTCTGTTCCTCGTGGACCCGTACGGATCTCGCCTCTTGCTGCCCCGCGCTGCCCTCGCTGCCCTCTACAACCTGCCCCTGCCCCTGCTGGTGTGGTCCGAGGCTGCGCTGGCTCTACTGGCGCTACGGCAGGCGGAGCTCAGAGCTCTGGAGGTTCAATCCCTGGAGAAGATTCCTCTGGCTGCGGTGATGAGCGTTCTGCAGTGCACCCTGCTGCTGGCTGTCGACCTGCTGAGCTCTGCCCTGAGCCCTGCGGTCCCTGTTACACTACAGGTACCCAGAAACTAACCCTAGACCCTCACTCTACAGGTACCCAGAAACTAACCCTAGACCCTCACACTACAGGTACCCAGACCTTAACCCTAACCTAACCCTGCTGCTGGCTGTCGACCTGCTGAGCTCTGCCCTGAGCCCTGCGGTCCCTGTTACACTACAGGTACCCAGAAACTAACCCTAGACCCACTGAGCCCCGCGGTCCCTGTTACACTACAGGTACCCAGACCTTAACCCTAACCCTAACCTAACCCTGCTGCTGGCTGTCGACCTGCTGAGCTCTGCCCTGAGCCCTGCGGTCCCTGTTACACTACAGGTACCCAGACCTTAACCCTAAACTAACCCTGCTGCTGGCTGTCGACCTGCTGAGCTCTGCCCTGAGCCCTGCGGTCCCTGTTACACTACAGGTACCCAGACCTTAACCCTAACCCTAACCTAACCCTGCTGCTGGCTGTCGACCTGCTGAGCTCTGCCCTGAGCCCTGCGGTCCCTGTTACACTACAGGTACCCTGAAACTAACCCTAGACCCTCACACTACAGGTACCCAGACCTTAACCCTAACCCTAACCTAACCCTGCTGCTGGCTGTCGACCTGCTGAGCTCTGCCCTGAGCCCTGCGGTCCCTGTCACTCTACAGGTACCCAGAAACTAACCCTAGACCCACTGAGCCCTGCGGTCCCTGTTACACTACAGGTACCCAGAAACTAACCCTAGACCCTCACACTACAGGTACCCAGACCTTAACCCTAACCTAACCCTGCTGCTGGCTGTCGACCTGCTGAGCTCTGCCCTGAGCCCTGCGGTCCCTGTCACTCTACAGGTACCCAGAAACTAACCCTAGACCCTCACACTACAGGTACCCAGAAACTAACCCTAGACCCACTGAGCCCTGCGGTCCCTGTTACACTACAGGTACCCAGACCTTAACCCTAACCTAACCCTGCTGCTGGCTGTCGACCTGCTGAGCTCTGCCCTGAGCCCTGCGGTCCCTGTTACACTACAGGTACCCAGAAACTAACCCTAGACCCACTGAGCCCCGCGGTCCCTGTTACACTACAGGTACCCAGACCTTAACCCTAACCTAACCCTGCTGCTGGCTGTCGACCTGCTGAGCAATGCTCTGAGCCCCGCGGTCCCTGTCACACTACAGGTACCCAGAAACTAACCCTAGACCCACTGAGCCCTGCGGTCCCTGTTACACTACAGGTACCCAGAAACTAACCCTAAACCCTCACACTACAGGTACCCAGACCTTAACCCTAAACTAACCCTGCTGCTGGCTGTCGACCTGCTGAGCACTGCTCTGAGCCCCGCGGTCCCTGTTACACTACAGGTACCCAGAAACTAACCCTAGACCCACTGAGCCCCGCGGTCCCTGTTACACTACAGGTACCCAGAAACTAACCCTAGACCCACTGAGCCCCGCGGTCCCTGTTACACTACAGGTACCCTGAAACTAACCCTAGACCCTCACACTACAGGTACCCAGAAACTAACCCTAGACCCACTGAGCCCCGCGGTCCCTGTTACACTACAGGTACCCAGACCTTAACCCTAACCTAACCCTGCTGCTGGCTGTCGACCTGCTGAGCAATGCTCTGAGCCCCGCGGTCCCTGTTACACTACAGGTACCCAGAAACTAACCCTAGACCCACTGAGCCCCGCGGTCCCTGTTACACTACAGGTACCCAGACCTTAACCCTAACCCTAACCTAACCCTGCTGCTGGCTGTCGACCTGCTGAGCTCTGCCCTGAGCCCCACAGTCCCTGTCACACTACAGGTACCCAGAAACTAACCCTAGACCTACTGAATGCTCCAGCATTCAGAGTCCTGATTGTTTGGGGGAAGACGTTATTTGACAGCCTGCTGGTGCTTCCTCCCAGGCTCTGGAACCTTCTGCCTGAGGCTGGGAGGAAGCACCAGGCTCTGGAACCTTCTGCCTGAGGCTGGGAGGAAGCACCAGGCTCTGGAACCTTCTGCCTGAGGCTGGGAGGAAGCACCAGGCTCTGGAACCTTCTGCCTGAGGCTGGGAGGAAGCACCAGGCTCTGGAACCTTCTGGGAGGAAGCACCAGGCTCTGGAACCTTCTGCCTGAGGCTGGGAGGAAGCACCAGGCTCTGGAACCTTCTGCCTGAGGCTGGGAGGAAGCACCAGGCTCTGGAACCTTCTGGAACCTTCTGCCTGAGGCTCTGAGGAACCACCAGGCTCTGGAACCTTCTGTCTGAGGCTGGGAGGAAGCACCAGGCTCTGGAACCTTCTGTCTGAGGCTGGGAGGAACCACCAGGCTCTGGAACCTTCTGCCTGAGCCTGGGAGGAAGCACCAGGCTCTGGAACCTTCTGGGAGGAACCACCAGGCTCTGGAACCTTCTGCCTGAGCCTGGGAGGAAGCACCAGGCTCTGGAACCTTCTGGGAGGAAGCACCAGGCTCTGGAACCTTCTGGAACCTTCTGCCTGAGGCTGGGAGGAAGCACCAGCAGCTTCTAACCCTAACCTAAACCTTCTGCCTGAGGCTGGGAGGAAGCACCAGCAGGCTGTCCCCTAAACAATCAGGACTCTGAACTCTGAACGCTCGCCACATATTGCCACCCAAGAAAAACGTCCTGAGGGGATAGCACTTTCACTTTATGGCACTTTGAATGCATCAGCACTTTTTATTCTTGTTGTCTGCTTTTAAATCTTTTTATCTTCTTTTTCTTTTAAAATAGGTGTTTATTTTCTTGCTTTAAAACCATGAGTTGTTGAGAACGGTATTTTGCTCCCCTGTATGCCCAGTGTATATTCTGGAAGTGACAATAAACTAAAACTGAAACTTTAACTCATACCCGTCTACCCATCAGGTTAGGGTTTTCTCTAACCCGTACCCGTCTACCCATCAGGTTAGGGTTTTCTCTAACCCGTACCCGTCTACCCATCAGGTTAGGGTTTTCTCTAACCCGTACCCGTCTACCCATCAGGTCCTGTCTCTGCTGTGGGGTCTGCTGGTGTGTTTGGGCTTCCTGTGCTACGTCTTCCCGCGGCTGCGCAGTCGGCCTGCCGCCTGCAGCGCAGACGCAGACGCAGACGCTCAGGAGGCAGGAGGAAAACCTGGCAGTGGATCCCCTGGAGGCCCTGACCCGGAGGCGGATGGAAAACCCGGCGGTGGATCGGTGGTCTGTGAGCCGGAGTGTGAGGCGCAGAGGAAGGGGAATGCGTGGAGGCGCAGCAGCAGGCGCAGCAGCATGGTCCTGGGCAGAGTGCTGGCTGTCTGCGCCCTGCTGGGGGCGCTGTGCTGCGGACTGCATGTCCACGCCACCCTGTGGCTCTACGGCCTGCTGGGTAAATACACAACCCTAAACCCTAAACCCTAAACCCTAAACCCTAACCTAACCCTAACACAACACTGTGGCTCTACGGCCTGCTGGGTAAATACACAACCCTAAACCCTAAACCCTAAACCCTAACCTAACACAACACTGTGGCTCTACGGCCTGCTGGGTAAATACACAACCCTAAACCCTAACCCTAAACCCTAAACCCTAACACAACACTGTGGCTCTACGGCCTGCTGGGTAAATACACAACCCTAAACCCTAACCCTAAACCCTAAACCCTAACCTAACCCTAACACAACACTGTGGCTCTACGGCCTGCTGGGTAAATACACAACCCTAAACCCTAAACCCTAAACCCTAACCTAACCCTAACACAACACTGTGGCTCTACGGCCTGCTGGGTAAATCCTATTATACATTTAAATTCTGGAAAAGGTGTAACGCGTAACACGTGAGGCCGTGTTACGCGTGTTGATCCCAGGGCCCACTATTTATTCAGTATTTGAGCCAGAGACCACAATTTAACAACATCTTCACCCCACAGACCCCAAAACTAAAGATTTCTTTTGGTTTTGTTCACAATTCCAGGATGGATTTTCACAAACAAAAGAGGCAAAACATCAAAATGAGACCAAAATGAACATGACTTATTAATTAAGTGGTGCTAATTTAGATGTTGAATATCATAACTCTTGAGAGTGTAAAAATGAAACCAATGGACCCGCTAGGTTTCATTTTTACGCTCTCAAAGAGTTACATCTGGTTAACCAACTTTCCATCATTTAGTCTGTGGAGCCCACCTGGAACCCTCTCCCCTGTGTCACCTGTAAAAATCCATAGATTGGCCGCACCGTTGTATAAGCCGCAGGGTCCAAAGCATGTGAAAAAAATAGCGGCTTATAGTCCGGAAATTACGGTACTTATAAATCTCTGCATGGCCTGGCACCTCAATATCTTTCAGAGCTCTTATGATGATGGATATTAGGGTTAGGGTTAACCCTAACCCTAACTCTTGAGAGTGTAAAAATGAACCCACACTATGCCATCCCATCGCCTGAAGGGATGCAATGCTCTGATTGGTTCAAATATCTGTGCCAGATATTTGGGTTGGTTCCATAATAAAAACGGTTCTTTCCAGATATTTGGGTGGGTTCCATAATAAAAACGGTTCATTCCAGATATTTGGGTGGGTTCCATAATAAAAACGGTTAGGGTTAGGGTTAGGGTTATCCAGATATTTGGGTGGGATCCATAATAAAAACACTTCATTTCACCTTTAACTCTTCCTTGTCCTCCGTAGGCGAGTGGCGACGCTTCAACTGGGGCTGGTGGTTGGTTCACTTCTGGGCTCGTCTCCTGGAGCTGGCCTGGGGCTTCTCCCTGCTGCTGCTGGGCTCCTGGGTGTTCTGGAGGCCCGTGGGTGGTCCTGGGGTCTGCGGGGAGGGGTCCTGGGCTTTCTGGAGACACCCTGGGGGTCCAGGCTGCGAGGAAGGCGGTCTGGGAGACAGCCGGAGCGGAGGAGAGCTCCCGTCGCCCGGCGGACAATCCACGGCTTCGACACAAAGACACACCTGCTGGTCTAAGATAGTCCAGAGTCTAACAGGTACCCTGACCCTTACCTTTACCCTTACCCTAACACTTACCCTAACCCTTAAGGCCTATTCAGAGATGGATTTTTGGTGCCCACCGCGACCACCGTTTCCTACAATATGACGTCATACCACCGCAACCACCGCACCTCCCAGCCCTCCTCTCGGATTTTACTAACCACCGCACCGCACCGCAGCGGTTGCTTGTTTTTAATGGCTGGTTAAAAAAAAGAAAACACACAACACACCACAGCGCGATGCGGTGCTGGTAGTGGACTATGGAATAGCGGTGGTCGCGGTGCTCTGAGTGGTGGTCGCGGTGGCCACCGAAATTCCAGACTCTGAAAGAGCCTTTACCCTTACCCAAAGACACACCCACTGGTCAAAGATAGTCCAGAGTCTAACAGGCCCTTACCCATAACCCTATTACTAACACTGACCCTTACCCATAACCCTATTACTAACACTGACCCTTACCCATAACCCTATTACTAACACTGACCCTTACCCATAACCTTATTACTAACACTGACCCTTACCCATAACCCTATTACTAACACTGACCCTTACCCATAACCCTATTACTAACACTGACCCTTACCCATAACCCTATTACTAACACTGACCCTTACCCATAACCCTATTACTAACACTGACCCTTACCCATAACCCTATTACTAACACTGACCCTTACCCATAACCTTATTACTAACACTGACCCTTACCCTAATCAGAACCCTATTACTAACCCTGACACTTACCCTAATACTAACCATAACCCTAATAGACCTGCGCAGTGACGTCACCGCCCCGGTTCCAGAAGTGTATTCCCCATTCATTTTTCTCATAGACTTTTCGAAAATAATTTATATAAAGACGATTACGCCGCAGACAAAGCCAACTCGGGTCGTGACGAATCTTGATGACACACACAAACTTTTGGGACAATCAAATCATTTCTAAGATGAAAAACGAAAACGTCTTGTATCATGCCGTTTTCTACTTCTTCCTAATTATATATTATATGACGATATTGTGTTTGTTGTCATGATTTGTCACGACCCGAGTTGGCTTTGGCCGCAGCGCAATCGTGTTTTTATTAACCATTTTCGAAAAATCTATGTGGAAAATGAATGAGGAATCCACTAGTGGAACAGGGCTGGTGACGTCACTGAAAAGTCTATGAGGAAAATGAATGAGGAATCCACTAGTGGAACAGGGCTGGTGACGTCACTGCGCAGGTCTATACCCCTAAATAGTGGGCCCAGGTGTTCTATACCAGGTGGTCTATACCCCTAAATAGTGGGCCCAGGTGTCAAAGATGTTGAAAACCACTGCTTTACTTTAATACTTAATAATTTATCAGTATTTATTAGTAATATTTTATCTTTCCAGGGAAGTCGTGTAAGAAGTCTGACAGCAACGGTCTGGTTTCTGGACCGGCGGGTGTGGCAGCCGCTGGGGAGGCTCCGCCCAACAACTGGGCGGGGCTGGCAGTTAGCCCCGCCCCTCCCGGGGGAGGGGGAGGAGGAGGGGGAGGAGGGGGCGGAGCCGCCGACATCAGCAAGAGTCTGATCCGCAACCAGAGCAACCAATCACACGACAGCGGCAACAACAAGAACAGCAACCAGCAACAAGGACGCAACCTGCTGCGCGCTCGCTCCGCGGACCGCTCCACGGACCGCTCTGCCTCCCTGCTGAGGCTGCAGGCGCTGGGAGGGGGTCCCCGCGGCATCGGGGGACCCCCCAACAACGACGCCTCGTACTCCTCCTTATCGCTGTCGCTGTGCGACTTCGACCTGCGTCCTCCGTCGCCCATCGAACTCGGACGCAGCATCGACGAAGCTCTGCACCGACACCACCTGCTGGGAGAGGGCAGCCTGTTCCAGCCTCTGTCCCTGGGACCCTCGTCCCCCTACCGGCCCCCCGACCCGCCCTGGGACCCCCCCTCGCCCCCCTCCAACCCCTGGGGGCTGCGTAGGAACGGCAGCGACCCGCAGCTGCTGTCGGAAAGCAGCAGCAGCAGCCAGTCCTCCGCGCCGCTAGGGGGCAGCGCGGTGAGCAGCGTTCCCAGCCGGCAGGTGACGGAGCCGCCCACCCCGTCCCGGTCGCACCACGACGGAGCAGCCACGGCGTTGCCCTCCTCCGTGTCCTGCCCGGTGTCCCTGCAACACAGAGGAGCGTCCACCAGGACATCCTCCATGACCGGACCGCTCTGTGAGGACGACACGCGGCCCTTCCTCACCCCGGACTCACACCGGCTGCGGGGGGGCAGGGCGGGCCGGGGGGCGGCGGGGGGCTCACGCAGCCGCATGGACGACAGCAACAGCGTGAGCAGCGAGATTATTGACCTTTAACCTCATTATGAACGTGGATGGTCTTAATACGGAGCCCTGTGGCACTCCACTGGTCTTAGTTTCACTACATTACGGTCAGGAGTTAAAGATCTATAAGGGTCCATTTGGTTAATGCCAACAGTTTATCGACCTGGAGTACCACAGGGCTCTCTACCAGTGTATTCTCTGTTTCCTCTTAAAACATGAACAGTCGATCAACAAGCTCACAAGGCAACGCTCTGCGGAAGATGATTATCCTCTTAATTTCACACCTTTTATCTTTCTATTTTGTCTCTTCTCGGGTTAGCAGAACCCCATGGTTAGGGTTAGGGTTAAACCCTTCCAGAACCCCAGGGTTGACGCCCTAGCAGACCCTAAACCCTTCTAAGATAGTACCCTAACCCCAGGGTTGAGGCCAACCATCATGCCATCCTCTCCTTGGCCCGGTCCTCCTCGTTACTTTGTTACTGTTAATTAGTTCTACTTGTAATTTTAGTTTAAACGTCTAACTCTTCTTTGTTTTCCTGTCCTAGGAGTCCAATTGGGTCTCGACTGTGACAAACAGTTGAGCTGTTGATTCACTAGTAAGAGACAACAACTGTTCAAGTTCATGAGTATTGGTTGCACCAGTGAGATGTACTGTAGGTGTATGATGAGGAGGAGACCGAGGAGGGCGAGTTCTGTCAACCCCGAGGACCGCCGTGCTCTGTCCGGTGGTCCTCGGCTATGACCCCGCCCTCCTCGGAGCTCCTAGGAGAAGGAGAGAGAAAAGCGTTAGCAAAGCTGAGGATGTTGGGGGTTAGTTGGGGAGGAAGAGGGATGTTTAGCAGTATGAATCGGGTAAGAGATGAGATAGGAGGTGGGAATGTTAAGTGATTGTCTGAACGTGGTCAGGAGATAAGGAATGGGAGTGATCAGGCCAAACAGGGGCGGATGTAACATTTCCCAATTGACGGGGCAGGAAAAAATGGCCGCCCCCATACCATTTTTGGTTACAGGACTTTGGTAAAGCATCAATAATAACATCAGTTGTTGTTGAAGTTGCAACAAACACGCAGCATGCATAAAGCTAAAGGTCTGACTCAGAGAGTTTTCTGTTTTCAATGATGAAATGCTGTTGGTTTAGTGGTGACACATCTGTAGTTAGTTAGTAGCATTTTAATTTGAAATATGTTTGAAATTTGGGTTGTTTTGCATGCCATCATGTTTTGTGGGGCAGTCTCTGCATTTAGGGGGGCATTGCCCCCCCATGCCGATGCCTAGATCCGCCCCTGGTGGGTGGTCTCCACTCCTGAACCTTTGTTGAACAACTACATGAGTTCATCACAGTTGAGACCAGAGTGGAGTCTTAAGGGTTAAAGGTTAGGGAGCACAAAGAAGAGTTAGACTTGTCTAAACTAAGATTAGAAGTAGAACTAATTAAAGCAAGCTGAAGGAAAACCTTTGAACCAAGGAGAAGGGCTAGCTGCTAGCCGCTGTGATGGTTGGAGTAACGTCAACGTTAGCCGCTAGCCGCTAGCAGCTAGCCGCTAGCCGCTAGCAGCTAGCCGCTAGCGATGGTTGGAGTAACGTCAACGTTCGCGTTAGCCAACCGTCTGAAGAGGCAGAAGGTTGTGCGTTTCAAAGTTCACTTGTTTCACCTTTATTTCCAAACATTTACTGACAAATTGTTACCTACGGTGACGCCATGACAAAATAGCCACAACTAGGGAGATAAAGGGTTAAAACTGTACCGACAACCTGGAGGATAGACGGACCAATGAGCAAGGCATCAGCCCTGTCCACAAACCCTCTGGACAAACCTTAACCTGAACCCCAAACCCTAAATCCCTAATATGGTACAAAGGGTGCACTTATAGACTCTACTAAATGCACAGTGTCTTGCCCAAGGACTCTTTGACGTGTAGACTAGGATTCGAACCCGCGGACCCGCGGATCATTGGACGACCTGCTCCACCGTTTATTGTTACATTTTGCTGTCCATTATATTTCATCCATTGTGCATAATGTGTATGTTATTAAAAAAAGAAATATCTATGTGCCATACATGACGGTAGTTTATTATAGGACTGTGATGTTTATAAGACTGTGTAGAACTCTCCCTGAGGGTCTATAGATCTGCTTAAAGCTCTTTCTGTCTCCCTGAGGGTCTATAGATCTGCTTAAAGCTCTTTCTATCTTCCTTAGGGTCTATAGATCTGCTTAAAGCTCTTTCTATCTTCCTTAGGGTCTATAGATCTGCTTAAAGCTCTTTCTATCTTCCTTATGGTCTAAAGATCTGCTAAAAGCTCTTTCTATCTTCCCAATAGAGTGTTGAAGTCGTCATCCCAGTTCTTTCATAAAAATGTTAACTGCTATTGATTTGTACATTTTTACTGAAAAAAAAATGGTGAAATCAACTGGAAATTAGCATTTTTATGAAGAAAACAAAGAAACAGAAATTCTAAAAAGTGTCTTACCCTTTAAGGTGATTAAGAGTTTCCTTTAGTGTGTAGTTAAATCATCTGTAAGTAAAATATAACATTTCACCACATCCTCATGGGTTATTATTATTATTGGTGTAGGCAGAGAGAGAGAGAGAGAGAGAGAGAGAGAGAGAGAGAGAGAGAGAGAGAGAGAGAGAGAGAGAGAGAGAGAGAGAGAGAGAGAGAGAGAGAGAGAGAGAGAATATATAGAGAATATATAGAGAAATACAGAATAGGATCCACATTCTTCATTTCATCAAAACATTTACAGACATAACAAAATAATTACTTCTGCAGCAAATCATAGTGGAGGTAAAATCTATATTCTAGTTTCCTATCCCTGCACTAATAATAATAATAATAATGTTACACCTGCACTACACTGTTTTACAGTACATAACATCTCTATAACAGAGGCCTAATAACTCCCCAAAACGCTTATGTTTCACTATTAAAATTACAGTACATAACATCTCTATAACAGAGGCCTAATAACTCCCCAAAACGCTTATGTTTCACTATTAAAATTCAAAATGATGAAGAGTAGCATTAAGCTTGTTGGATGCTTTGCTGTGATGCTCTAGTACAGCTTTCATTTATTTCTATTAATATATTAGTATAATTATATTATTCTGTATGATCAGGCATGTGACTGCGCTCTCTGTATCAAACCCTAACCCTCATATTTCCCTCTCTACTCTACACCAGATGGTCCGGGGACCACCAGTGGTCCTTGAGAGGGTTCCAGGTGGTCCCCAGCTAAGTTGGTAACCAGATCTAACTCTTTGAGAGAGCAAAAATGAAAGAGTGTAAACATGAAACATGTTTACACTTCATGTTTACGGTCTCAAAGAGTTACTTCTGGTTAATAAATTTTCCATCATTTAGCCTGGGGACCACCTGGAACCCTCTCAAGGACCACTGGTGGTCCCCGGACCACTGGTTGTAAACCATGAACGGTCATATTATGACTAGACTGCAGCTACAGAATGAGAGTAGAGAGAAATGAGGGAACGTTTTGGGGCTAATATTAATATATCTGACCCACAGCAGCGTTAGGCTTTACGCTACACGGCGCCGCCCTAGTGGTCGACACAACACAGCACACGGCAGGCAGCACTTTAGCACATGCAAAAAGTCAAATAGTGACTTTTTCCCCCCAGACCCTACACAAAGTCAGTATTTGACTTTCCAAAGTCAAATAGTGACTTTCTGAAGAGGGTGTTGTTTTACTTTCGTCTTGCAAAAAACAAACAAATAAATAAATAAAAATCAAAACAGGAGCAGCACTGATTTGAACCACCAACCTATAACCTGCTTTACCTCCTGAACCACCAAGACCCCTGCTGATTTGCACATAGTTTTACTGAGATTAGGGTTAGGCCTAAACCTAACCTCAGTAAAACTATGCTTAAGCCTAATCTTAGTAAAACTATGCACAATTCAGCAGGGGTCTTGGTGGTTCAGGAGGTAAAGCAGGTTGGCCAGTAGTCAATAGGTTGGTGGTTCAAATCAGTGCTCCTCCTATTTTGATGCATTTGTTTGTTTTTGCAAGACAAAAGTAAAACTGCGCCCTCTTCAGAAAGTCACTATTTGACTTTGGAAAGTCAAATACTGACTTTGTGTGGGGTCTGAAAAAAGTCACTATTTGACTTTTGCATGTGATAAAGGCAGCAGCAGGCTAAAAGCATGAAGCTCAGTTTATACCATGAACTATAATTATAAATGTTTTATTATAATCATGAAACTCTGCTAACGTTGTACAGAAAACACTCATAAGCCTGAGGAGCATTAGAACAAAGTATTTTTTTATTACTCCAGAGGAAACTATCTTTGAAATACGCAACACCTAAGACATTGTGTAAATAGTAAATAGTGTTATTTTTTGTCAATGAAAAAAACAAAACAAAAACAATGAAAAATAAAGTATTCAAATGGTACAAGATGCAACTTTACTGTGAAAGACAATCGTGTAAAGTGAACAGTTAATGTTCATTTTACTCCAACAACCTTTTATTGGATGTTATTTTGTGTCTTTGCTTCATTCTCCATAATAAAAGTATTTGGTTTCAAAATAAATATAAGAAAACTGCAAACAACTCTATTGTAGTTTCTTTAAAATTGTATTTACTTGCATGAACATAGTGTGTGTGCAGTGTCTGCACACACTTATGTAGACCTACTGTATTCATTCATTTGTTCATGTCAGAAACACTGAGGCCGTGGCTACACCACAGCGGCAAAATCCGGCGTCTTTTCCGCCCTGTTTGGAGTTTTTGAATGGATGTGGATGGGAAATAAAAATGGCCGTAGCGCAAAAGTGCCGCAAAAACCGGCATCCTGACAATTTGTTTTCAACGAGGGGGGCGCATGTTTTAGGCATGTGTGAAACATAGCAACTGTTTTAAAGTATTGTACAGTAACAACTAAAGATGCTGCACTATATCTCCAAAACGAACTGAAATCAAGGGATTTAAGGTCATTAAAGCTGGGCTGTTGCCTGAGTTGAATGCATTCTGCCTAGTTGTCACAGTTCAATAGAGGTCTATGTGGAGCAGTAGCTCAATACACTTTTGGACGGGAGTGTCGTAACTCTGTCCCACTTTGGCTCTGCTGTGCGTCTCCTCTCGGAACCGCCCAAAGCCTCGGAAGTATTTCAAAGAGCCGCTCTTTAGAGTGTCAAAAGTCCGGCATCCATCCTGTAGTCTGCCCACACTGTGACTGGCATTTATCAGGCTGCATTGGTGTGTATGAGGGAACTTTTTGTTATCTTTGTTTAAAATGTTCTAGTCGATTGAACTTGTCGTGAAACACAACTTGATGACATCATCAAGTTGTGTTTGTGTTGTGTTTGTTAATGATTTTTTCTTTTTAGCACCTTTTTTTTCTAAGGGTGTACAAATGGATTTGCGATCTATCAGTATATATCAAATCGAATGGCAGCATAATTAAGAATCAGATTCATAAGCCTAAATATCAATATTGTATCCAATCGAGAGGTAAAGAGGTAAGTGAATCGTCACACCCCTAATGCGGGGCAGTGTCTGCACCAGGGGCGGATGTAACATGTCCCATTTGGGGGGGCAAGAGAACATGTTGGAGGGGCAGAGAAAATGGTATGGGGGCGGCTTCAGCCGCCCCAATACCATTTTCCATTACAGGACATTTATTAGTCAAGTAATGATGTGTTGTGATGTGTTTTTGTGTTGTCTGCTGGTTTGTTTTTTGTCTCTTTGTATGTATGTATGCAGCTGTGGTCCTGTCTCCAAGACAAATTTCTCCCTCGGGAGACAAATAAAACTTGAACTTGAACTTGAAGTAAAGCATCAAAAATAACATCAGTTGTTGTTGAAGTTGCAACAGACACGCAGCATGCATAAAGCTAAAGGTCTGACTCGGGGAGTTTTCTGTTTTCAATGATGAAATGCTGTTGGTTTAGTGGTGACACAGCTGTAGTTAGTTAGTAGCAGTAGTAGTGTTTCACATAATTTTAAATACAAGCACTTTAATTTGGGTTGTTTTGCATGGCATCGTGTTTGAGGGGGCAGACTGGGTATTTGGGGGGGGCATTGCCCATTTTTGGGGGCGCATTGCCCATGCCTAGAGATCCGCCCCTGGTCTGCACACATGCATCAATTATGACATACAGAACATATGTCCAACTCAAGGCCCGAGGGCCAAATCAGGCCCATGAATGAATTATCTTCGGCCCGCGGGATGATATTTCACTACAACGTTGTATTATTGGAACTGTCCCTCTGGTATATTGCACAAACCATGATAAGAAATGCAACCCAAAACTATTTACTTTCTCAACTCTCTACCATGAAAGTAGTGCTTTATAATCAGAATGGAAAACTGAGCTTTAACACCTTTACCGTTTTCCCACGCGAAAAAGCGTGATGTAATATTCTGTCCCCTGTTTCCCACGCGAAAACGCGTGTTGTACTTTTTGCATGCTACCTTTAGATGGCGCCATCTCCACACTGGCACATGTCAGAAAGTTTGTCTTTTTTTTTTTTTTTTATTGTAGCCAACCACCTGATCTTTAAAATGGTATAGGCATCTACTTGAAGCAGAAAAAAGTTATATGAAAGATAAAACTTTAAACCTGATTATTTCATAACTAGTCCTGGAGGAAACGCCAGTGTGAACAACAGGGCCCTTTTGTACAATTTATATAAAAAAAAAGAAAACATATTATCGAGTTGGGCTATTTTTTCCCTTAAAGTGGACACCTCAAGCTGTCTTTGGATACCATTGGTTTGCACAAATTCATAACAGAGGATTTTCTATAAATCATTTTGTTACTATTGAGCCCAATGGGAACAAGACTAGCTTTTTGCCTGATCAGTTAAGGAGTTAATTATGCATTTTCAGTTCTGAATACATGGTTCCATTTTGCTGTTTTCCCGGGATGTCCTCATAAACCGATGCTGGTGTGTTGAAACACTCCGGCCCTCGACTTTTACCGATTTTTCTACTTTGGTCCAAATATTTTCTAACGTGAAAAACGAAACAAAAAAGTGTTGTATCCTGCCGTTTTCTACTTGCTAATTAGATATTATGATGATATTGTGTGTGTCATCATGATTTGTCACGATCCAAGTCGGCTTTGTCCGTGTTGTAATCGTCTTTATATAAATTATTTTCGAAAAGTCTATTAGAAAAATGAATGGAGAAAACACTTCTGGAACCGGGGCGGTAACGTCACTGCGCAGGTCTATAGGCATGGGATATTCACCTGCAGCCACAGAGCACCATTTGATGACATTTTAGCCCCACAGACCCCAAAACTAAAGATTTATTTTGCTTTTGTCCACAATTCCAGGCTGGATTTGGGGAAACCAAACAGTCCAACATACAGATCAAAATGACCATTAATCTTCTACATTCTCTAGTTGTGTAGACTTGGGATAATTCACATGATGAATATTTTAACTCTTGAGAGTATAAACATGAAACATGAAATGGAACCGTAAGGGTCCATTTGGTTTCATGTTTACACTTAATGGTCATTTTGATCTGTATGTTGGACTGTTTTGTGATCCATCCTGGAATTGTTGACAAAATAAATCTTTAGTTATGGGATCTGTGGGGCTAAAATGTCATCAAATGGTGGTCAGTGGCTCAAAATCTGAATAAATAGTGGGCCCTGGTATGAAAAAGGTTGAAAACCACTGATCTAATGCATTGTAAATCCTGATTAAATTGTAAACTTTTCACCATTGAGTCGCTCTGGATCAAGAGCGTTCTATTGGTTTGCAGCATGGAGACTTGCTGCCCCCTGCTGTTTGGGTAATGAACTACAGGACGGAACCTTCTGATTGGGGAGCAGTGAGAGGGGGAAGGTTTTAGACAGCGCACAAGTACAAACTATAGAAAGGAAGAAAACAAGAAGAGAAAAGTTTTGTTACATCACGATTAACTTAAACATTTACACCACACACGCACGCACGCACACACACACACACACACACACACACACACACACACACACACACACACACACACACACACACACACACACACACACACACACACACACACACACACACACACACACACACACACACACACGTTTTAGAGTTTTTTTTTTAAGTTCAACGATACTGGAATATATAATAAATGGAGCTTTGAGTGAGTGAACGACAACACAATGCTGGAGACTTCAATCAAGGTAGGACTCTGTACTGCAGCGGTTTTCAACCTTTTTGACTCCAGGGACCACCATTTATTCGGCATTTGAGCCACGGAGGACCACCATTTGATTACATTTTCACACCAAAGACCTAAAACTAAAGAATTCCTTTGGTTTTCTTCTCAATTCCAGGCTGTATTTTGCAAACAAAACAGTGTAAACCTCTTAATTAAGCAGTGATAATTCAGATGATGAATATTTTAATCTAATTAATCTAATTAATTTAATCTAACCCTAAAAATTTAATCTAACCCTAAAAACAAAAATGAAACCAAATGGACCCTTGCGGGTCCATTTGGTTTCATTTTTACACTCTCAAGAGTTACATCTGGTTAACCAACTTTCCATCATTTAGCCTGGGGACCACCTGGAACCCTCTCAAGGACCACTGGTGGTCCCCGGACCACTGGTTGAAAACCCCTGCTGTAACGGTGTGTGCGTGTATGGGTGATTGTGATGCACTATCTGGGGGGGTTATGTTATTATGTTTGGATGCAATATTTGCAACTTCATTGATGGAGCAGAGATACAATGCAGGTCATTCATTCATTCATTCATTCATTCATTCATTCATTCATTCATTCATTCATTCAGCCTAAACTGAAAAAGAAATATTAAGGATTAAGCACACCTGGCCAAGTGGAACTAATTAAGCTTTCCAACAAGCACCAATATGTGTTGCCTTGATAATTAATGCATCTCTGAGTCAATACAAAGTACATGAGAACATTCTACACAGATTTATAATCCGCCTATTGTAGGTGTGTGTTCAAATGACTATAACTCCTATTTATATGCGGTATTAGGGTACATGTATGGCCGGGTATATGGGGTATTAGGGTATATGTATGGCCGGGTATATGGGGTATTAGGGTACATGTATGGCCGGGTATATGGGGTATTAGGCGCCCACGGACTGGCCATAAGGCATACCGGGCATTTGCCCGGTGGCCTGCAAGGCTTTTTGGCCCGCTGTCCTACGTAATAGAGGAGACATCGTCATCTATTCCCCCGCAAATGCCGACCAGGCAACCTTGCGGTAGAACGGTCTGTTCCTATTGACTGCTCATTACTGAGATCCTGTTTAAAGCCCGCCTACTGGCTTTGCCATTTGTACAGAATAGCACAGAAACCGGATCTGCAAAACACGCCCCCCCCCCGCGCGGTTTAGTTCAGTCTGATTTGTCACTGAACAATCTGACCAAATGCAGTAATCTCATTGGCTGTAGGATGCGTGAGCTTCTTCTCTCATGACCACCGTTCCATTCTTGTAAACAAACACACGTGGGGGGAAAGAAAACTTTCTCTTACTATACCGAGGACTGCGTTTGTCCAGGTTTGATCAATAATGATAGTGGATCCGTTTTCTATTGCCCGATACGGGCGGATGCATGGCTTATAAAGAAGCACGCTGAGCTGAGGTGAGTAGCCTAAAATTAACTGTCTGTTCCTGGCCCCATGAAGTGAACGGTGTTTGGGTTGCTCTGTCTGTACTCCAGCCAGGCTTACATCTGCATCTGAATCATAGCCATCTAGTAGAAGAGTTGCGACATTGTGGGGTCAGAAACCGAATGTGCTGAGTGAATAGAGACATACATAGTTTTCAAAGCCCCATTGCAGACAGCATTGCTCGTTGCAGACAGCAGGCTTGTTACTTTTAGTTCTGTTCCAGCACCCCCCGAAACCAATAGATATTGCAATGTAGGCTATCCATTCCATTGTTCTAAGGTGCGACAAAAACAATAGGCTAGCTCGCCCCGATCGCCCATAGGAATGCTAATTTAAGTCTTTGTTTGAAAGGGGCAATCACATCACCGTGAACTTCCCAACTTAGTTTCTGCACGTGCAATTAAATGACAACAAATATCACCTCGGATTGCTCCTACTGTTGTGCTTTTACCCATGTAGCTATCAAAGCCGAATAAAAGAAAAGGTGATTCCAACATAGTACAAGAGCTAGCAATTGCAGCTTTGCTGCATAGATATACATAACAGGAGAGGACTGCTGCGGCATCTCGCCGTGTTGCATGGGGGGAAAAATCACACCCACGTGAAGACAAGTGGTGCAACTGCATATGGCGGTCCCTGGGTGTTCCCCCGAACTGGCAAACAAAACACACACACACACAAAACGTATATCTGGGTGTGCCATGGCGTTTTGGGGCTATGAAAAGTGTAGCCCTGGTATGGCTCTGTATTCCGTCATAAATGACTGCATATCAGTAGCCATGGATTGGCTCTATTATATGCTTGTACAGGGAAACATCGGCGCTCTTTAGCGGTCATTTACTCTTGTTTGTACTCACCCATTAAATAATTCCAAAGACGTGGAGTGCGATATAGTCCTCTAGTTTCATATCCATGTGAAAGTTGTGGCACAAAACGCCTATTTAGTCAAATATCTCCACTTTTCACGAGAGAACACAGACATGTGTCCCCTCCGGCCAGCGGCTCATAATAACAGTTGCACCTGATCACTGCAAACGTCATCAAGGTAACAGAAAAAGTTTGGGGAACACAATTGTCTGGTGCTTAGCGATCGGGGCTGGGTAATTAATCACACCACCTGCCAATTGTGTTCCCCAAACTTTTTCTGTTACCTTGATACAGAGCCATACCAGGGCTATGAAAAGTGTGCCTTGAGACAAAAAAGGTTGAGAAACACAGTCATAGAACACTAGTGTTCTATGACTGTTGATTTTACAATCAAACTGTTTTATTTGTTTTATTTTAAGACTCGTTTGGTGAAGATTTGAAGTATCAACAGCTTGCAGAATGTACTAGTTAATACACAGTTATTAATACAGTTATTTTGTCAAGGTGTATTGTTTGTAGGTTCTATTGTCCAGTAAATAGCTCATTTTGTTATTGGTTCCTTATTGGTTGTAATTCATGCCACCACAATCAAATCAGAGCCCTTTGTTGGTGGGTTGGCTGGTCCAGTTATTTTGTCAAGTTGTATTGTTTGTAGGTTCTATTGTCCAGTAAATGGTTCATTTAATATGTTCAATTATATGTATTATCATAGTCCTATTGTGTGCTACTGAATGAAACAGATAGCACTGTGGTATATGAAGAGGAAGGAAGGAATAGAAATGTTATTATAGAAATGTTATTTTTGTTTTGTTTTTTGTGACAAAACAGAGATATGTACACACACAGTTTGAATCTGGTCGGCTAGCTGTAACCCCCACCTCTCTCATATCTAAAATATTTTTGGGGCAAAAATATGTTTTTTGACACAGTCTCCCTGTGTGTGTATGGGCGTGCGTGCGTTCTGTGGCTGTGCTTTTGGTTTAAGGGTATGGGTATTAGGGGTATCAGGGGTTCATAGAGAGGTCCTGAACTGGAGCGTTGGAGTGTTTTTCATCTTCCTCTTGTAGTCTTTGTCAAACTCTTCATTCTGTGTCACAGTGAAATGGTTCCTCCAGTCAGAAACCTTTCCTGTAATAAACAGACACATAGATCAGTGGTTTTCATCTCAGGGACCCCCATTCATTCTGTGTCACAGTGAAATGGTTCTTCCAGTCAGAAACCTTTCCTGTAAACCAACAGACACATAGATCACATGTTATGCTCTTCCCCGGACCACCTGTTGAAAACCCCTGGCATAGATCACATGTTATGGTGGTCCCCGGACCACTGGTTGAAAACCCCTGGCATAGATCACATGTTATGCCTCTTCCTCTGTAACTCTGACAGTAGAACCAGGGGCGGATGTAACATTTCCCAATTGGGAAGCGATGAAGCCGCCCCATTGTTGTTGAAGTTACAACAGACACGCAGCATGCATAAAGCTAAAGGTCTGGCTCAGAGAGTTTTTTGTTTTCAATGATGAAATGCTGTTGGTTTAGTGGTGACACAGCTGTAGTTAGTAGCAGTAGTAGTGGTTCACATCATCTTAAATATAAGCACTTTAATTTGAAATATCTTGGTTAATTAGCCCATAGTGGTCACAGACCCAGTGGTCCCTGACCCCAACAAAATGATAGTTTGGAACCAAATGAACCTGGGAGAGAGATAGGTAGAGATAGCTAGAAAGCAGTGAAAGACACAGAGGCAGAGTGCAATGACTGCCTTCAAGACACATTTATCTTGTGTTGTGTTATAGTGCACTAAGTTATACACTTGCCCGATCGGGCAACCAGGTAGCAGTCTTCACTTGCCCCACCATTTTTTTTTACTTGCCCCAGGCAAGCGGGCAAGTGTTAGTGTCAGTGTCAAGCCATGCTTACCTAATGTAATGTGTGTTACTTAGTCATCGTTTTGTTCATAATTTATTGCGCTCATTTACATAATAGCACAAAATGTATTCAGAATGAATATCTTCATTCCAGACACAGATTTAACCACAACTATTCCTATTCCTCAAGTGATCACATGACCCAAGCCTTCATTGGGAATAAATATGGGGGATATCTGTGTGTGTTTCTGTGTCATATAACATGCATTGAGTCCCAGGTGGTCCTCTGGCTAAATGATAACCAGGTGTAACTATTGAGAGCCTAAAAAAGAAACCAAATGGACGCCATGTGGGGACAAGTTAAAATATTCATCATGTGAATTAGGTCTACACAACTAGAGAATGTAGAAGATTAATGGTCATTTTGATCTGTATGTTTGACTGTTTGGTTTCCCAAATCCAGCCAGGAATTGTGGACAAAATCAAAATAAACCTTTAGTTTTGGGTCTGTGTGGCTAAAATATCATGAAATGGTGGCTCAAATTATGCATAAAGTAAAGTATCAAAATGTTAAAAACCACTGGTATACCATCCTTCTAGACTGGAATGAAAATTAATTCAGAATGGAATGTTCTATTC
Source organism: Benthosema pterotum (assembly GCA_039105355.1). Taxonomy (NCBI): domain Eukaryota; kingdom Metazoa; phylum Chordata; class Actinopteri; order Myctophiformes; family Myctophidae; genus Benthosema; species Benthosema pterotum. Next base: position 506,448 of record CM076983.1, on the reverse strand, counting down.
CAAATGACCATTTTGTGTAAACGGGGATTTACAGTTTGACTGGAGGCGCAGGGATAAACAGAGTCTAGTATCAGGGGCGGATCTAGGCATGGGCATGGGGGGGGGGGTGCAATGCCCCCCTAAATGCCCACAATAGAACCATTAGGTAGGCGCGCTCTACTCAGAGTCCAACTTATATATTCTCAATAGCTGATGGGTGCAGATTCTTGCAGATCAATGTAGAGCGGAAATATCCACACTCGCATAAAGTTCATGAGTTCTCTTTTATTTCATGTCACAGCAGCATAGTCTACCTAGAGAAACGATCCCAGTCTGCCCCACAAAACATGATGGCATGCAAAACAACCCAAGATATTTCAAATTAAAGTGCTTATATGTAAAATGATGTGAAACACTACTAACTAACTACAGCTGTGTCACCACTAAACCAACAGCATTTCATCATTGAAAACAGAAAACTCTCTGAGTCAGACCTTTAGCTTTATGCATGCTGCGTGTCTGTTGCAACTTCAACAACAACTGATGTTATTATTGATGCTTTGCTTGACTAATAAAAGTCCTGGAACTGAGAATGGTATGGGTGTGACTTCATCGCCCGTGTCGTTTCGCACCACGGGCAATGAAGTCGCACCCATAACATTTACTCCTGCCCCCCCATTTGGGAAATGATATATCCGCCCCTGGAATGCTCTGACCTTTGCGCAGGAAGGGAGAGATGTTAAAGTCGAAGCCGCGGACGGTGGAACAGTTGGCCATCTTGTTGTTCTTCATGTTGTCGAAGTGGACCAGGTCTGTGATCGTCTGTTTGTGGTCTGGACTGACAGAGACCCCCAGGAACACACACAGACGCTCCAACTCTCTGCTAGTGTCCTGTTGGAGCAGACAGACAGAAAGACAGACTGTCTCACAGGAAGGACAATGACCGATAGTTGGACCATTAGTAACTGTCTATCTGTGTAGATCAGGGGTGGGCAATTATTTTTCCCAAGGGGCCAAATGAGATACATAAAATATTGTGGAGAACCAAGACCACAGTAAAGGTTGGACTAAAGTCTGCATAGCATTAATTTAATTTCAAGACGAAAGTAAGAGTAAGACCAAACTATTTGATACCAGGGCCCTCAATTTATTCAGTATTTGACCCACATATGACCACCATTTGATGACATTTTAGCCCCACAGACGCCAAAACTAAAGATTTACTTTGTTTTTGTTCACAATACCAGGCTGGATCTGGGAATCAAAACAGGCAAACAGATAAAAAATGACCATTAATTCTTTTACATTATCTGATTGTGTAGATTTTAGGTAATTCAGATGATGAATATTTTAACTCTTGAGTGTAAACATGAAACCAAATGGACCCGCAAGGGTCCATTTGGTTAACCAACTTTCCATATTTAACATCTGGTTAACCACATCTGGTTAACCAACTTTCCATATTTAACATCTGGTTAACCACATCTGGTTAACCACATCTGGTTAACCACATCTGGTTAACCAACTTTCCATTTAACTGGAAACGTACCTCCACCAAGTCCTCATAGAACAGGAACAGGATGTGAGGATTGTTCTGTTTCCTGTTCCACCAGCCTTTAACGTGTTCATACCAGGAACCAAACACCACTGTAATGCAATGCACAGGGACATGATAGACTGTAACACCAGGAACCAAACACCACTGTAATGCAATGCACAGGGACATGATAGACTGTAACACCAGGAACTAAACACCACTGTAATGCAATGCACAGGGACATGATAGACTGTAACACCACTGTAATGCAATGCACAGGGACATGATAGACTGTAACACCAGGAACTAAACACCACTGTAATGCAATGTACAGGGACATGATAGACTGTAACACCAGGAACTAAACACCACTGTAATGCAATGCACAGGGACATGATAGACTGTAACACCACTGTAATGCGATGCACAGGGACATGATAGACTGTAACACCACTGTAATGCGATGCACAGGGACATGATAGACTGTAACACCACTGTAATGCGATGCACAGGGACATGATAGACTGTAACACCACTGTAATGCAATGCACAGGGACATGATAGAGTGTAACACCACTGTAATGCAACGCACAAGGACATGATAGACTGTAACACCAGGAACTAAACACCACTGTAATGCAATGCACAGGGACATGATAGACTGTAACACCAGGAACTAAACACCACTGTAATGCGATGCACAGGGACATGATAGACTGTAACACCACTGTAATGCGATGCACAGGGACATGATAGACTGTAACACATTTATATTTGTGGTGGGCAACATAATCGATATGCCAAGCCCAATATGTCGCAATTTTTAATGCTATGATATCAATATCGCATTGCCAGGTTCAAAATCAATTTAATTTGATATTTATGTAGGTTCTATTCATTAATGTGTTCATGTCAGAAAGACTGACTGATGTTATCAGGCTGCATTGATGTGTAGGATTGAACTTTTTGTTATTTATATTGTTTAATATTGCTTGAAGATGTTCTAGTTGATTGAACTTGCCATAGTCCATAGGGTTCAGAATTGCTTGAAAGGGGAATTCCGACCATTTTTAACATTTTACTGCACTGTATTTTACTTTGTGTTGTGTTTCTAGGCTAGACGTCTGGAGGTGGAGTCTCTGACGTAGTTCACCAGCGGCGGCCATCTTACTGAGGTACTTCAATACACTATGCTCTATGGCAGCTCAAACATCTTACTGAGGTACTTCAATACACTATGATGCTCTATGGCAGCTCAAACATCTTACTGAGGTACTTCAATACACTATGATGCTCTATGGCAGCTCAAACATCTTACTGAGGTACTTCAATACACTATGCTCTATGGCAGCTCAAACATCTTACTGAGGTACTTCAATACACTATGCTCTATGGCAGCTCAAACATCTTACTGAGGTACTTCAATACACTATGATGCTCTATGGCAGCTCCAACATCTTACTGAGGTACTTCAATACACTATGCTCTATGGCAGCTCAAACATCTTACTGAGGTACTTCAATACACTATGATGCTCTATGGCAGCTCAAACATCTTACTGAGGTACTTCAATACACTATGATGCTCTATGGCAGCTCAAACATCTTACTGAGGTACTTCAATACACTATGATGCTCTATGGCAGCTCAAACATCTTACTGAGGTACTTCAATACACTATGATGCTCTATGGCAGCTCAAACATCTTACTGAGGTACTTCAATACACTATGATGCTCTATGGCAGCTCAAACATCTTACTGAGGTACTTCAATACACTATGCTCTATGGCAGCTCAAACATCTTACTGAGGTACTTCAATACACTGAATACACTATGCTCTATGGCAGCTCAAACATCTTACTGAGGTACTTCAATACACTATGATGCTCTATGGCAGCTCAAACATCTTACTGAGGTACTTCAATACACTATGCTCTATGGCAGCTCAAACATCTTACTGAGGTACTTCAATACACTATGATGCTCTATGGCAGCTCAAACATCTTACTGAGGTATTTCAATACACTATGATGCTCTATGGCAGCTCAAACATCTTACTGAGGTACTTCAATACACTATGATGCTCTATGGCAGCTCAAACATCTTACTGAGGTACTTCAATACACTATGCTCTATGGCAGCTCCAACATCTTACTGAGGTACTTCAATACACTATGCTCTATGGCAGCTCAAACATCTTACTGAGGTACTTCAATACACTATGATGCTCTATGGCAGCTCAAACATCTTACTGAGGTACTTCAATACACTATGATGCTCTATGGCAGCTCAAACATCTTACTGAGGTACTTCAATACACTATGATGCTCTATGGCAGCTCAAACATCTTACTGAGGTACTTCAATACACTATGATGCTCTATGGCAGCTCAAACATCTTACTGAGGTACTTCAATACACTATGATGCTCTATGGCAGCTCAAACATCTTACTGAGGTACTTCAATACACTATGCTCTATGGCAGCTCAAACATCTTACTGAGGTACTTCAATACACTGAATACACTATGCTCTATGGCAGCTCAAACATCTTACTGAGGTACTTCAATACACTATGATGCTCTATGGCAGCTCCAACATCTTACTGAGGTACTTCAATACACTATGCTCTATGGCAGCTCAAACATCTTACTGAGGTACTTCAATACACTATGATGCTCTATGGCAGCTCAAACATCTTACTGAGGTATTTCAATACACTATGATGCTCTATGGCAGCTCAAACATCTTACTGAGGTACTTCAATACACTATGATGCTCTATGGCAGCTCAAACATCTTACTGAGGTACTTCAATACACTATGATGCTCTATGGCAGCTCAAACATCTTACTGAGGTACTTCAATACACTATGATGCTCTATGGCAGCTCAAACATCTTACTGAGGTACTTCAATACACTATGCTCTATGGCAGCTCAAACATCTTACTGAGGTACTTCAATACACTATGCTCTATGGCAGCTCAAACATCTTACTGAGGTACTTCAATACACTATGCTCTATGGCAGCTCAAACATCTTACTGAGGTACTTCAATACACTATGCTCTATGGCAGCTCAAACATCTTACTGAGGTACTTCAATACACTATGCTCTATGGCAGCTCAAACATCTTACTGAGGTACTTCAATACACTATGATGCTCTATGGCAGCTCAAACATCTTACTGAGGTACTTCAATACACTATGATGCTCTATGGCAGCTCAAACATCTTACTGAGGTACTTCAATACACTATGCTCTATGGCAGCTCAAACATCTTACTGAGGTACTTCAATACACTATGCTCTATGGCAGCTCAAACATCTTACTGAGGTACTTCAATACACTATGATGCTCTATGGCAGCTCAAACATCTTACTGAGGTACTTCAATACACTATGCTCTATGGCAGCTCAAACATCTTACTGAGGTACTTCAATACACTATGCTCTATGGCAGCTCAAACATCTTACTGAGGTACTTCAATACACTATGATGCTCTATGACAGCTCAAACATCTTACTGAGGTACTTCAATACACTATGATGCTCTATGGCAGCTCAAACATCTTACTGAGGTACTTCAATACACTATGCTCTATGGCAGCTCAAACATCTTACTGAGGTACTTCAATACGCTATGCTCTATGGCAGCTCAAACATCTTACTGAGGTACTTCAATACGCTATGCTCTATGGCAGCTCAAACATCTTACTGAGGTACTTCAATACACTGCTCTATGGCAGCTCAAACATCTTACTGAGGTACTTCAATACACTATGCTCTATGGCAGCTCAAACATCTTACTGAGGTACTTCAATACACTATGATGCTCTATGGCAGCTCAAACATCTTACTGAGGTACTTCAATACACTATGCTCTATGGCAGCTCAAACATCTTACTGAGGTACTTCAATACACTATGCTCTATGGCAGCTCAAACATCTTACTGAGGTACTTCAATACACTGCTCTATGGCAGCTCAAACATCTTACTGAGGTACTTCAATACGCTATGCTCTATGGCAGCTCAAACATCTTACTGAGGTACTTCAATACACTATGATGCTCTATGGCAGCTCAAACATCTTACTGAGGTACTTCAATACACTATGATGCTCTATGGCAGCTCAAACATCTTACTGAGGTACTTCAATACACTATGATGCTCTATGGCAGCTCAAACATCTTACTGAGGTACTTCAATACACTGTGTGCTCTATGGCAGCTCAAACATCTTACTGAGGTACTTCAATACACTATGATGCTCTATGGCAGCTCAAACATCTTACTGAGGTACTTCAATACACTATGATGCTCTATGGCAGCTCAAACATCTTACTGAGGTACTTCAATACACGATGCTCTATGGCAGCTGAAACAAAAACAACTAGAACTCACCAGCTAGATTTACAAACGGATTGGTTTATTATAAATGTTATCAACATGGGTATGATTTAGGATGCTTATTTGCTTATTTTTTCTTCTGAAAAACGTCACATATTATATTTTTCAAGTCATCACTCACTCTTCCCCTCTATGAACCTCTTCAGAAAGCTCTCCCAGTCTCCCGGCTCGGGCTGAAACATGTTCATTCGGTCAAAGTGGAAATACGACACAACGTTGTCTTTGGCATTACGAGCAACATATATAATCTGCAAGGAAAATAGAGAAGGATTATAACTTTAACATATATTATCTGCAAGGAAAATAGAGAAGGATTATAACTTTAACATATATTATCTGCAAGGAAAATAGAGAAGGATTATAACTTTAACATATACAGTATGTCACAAAAGTAAGTACACCCCTTGCATTTTTCAAATATTTATTGATATATATTCCTGGGGAAATTTTGACGAAATGACACTTCAGTACAATATAAAGTAGCCACTGTACAGCTTGGAAAATGCTGTACATTTCATTTTTTCATCAAAATAACTAAACTAAGTACACCCTTCACTGGGGAAAGTAGACATTTTTCCTCCCCAGTTTCATGTGACTTGTTAGGGTTAACAAATCTCAGGTGTGAGAGGTGAGTTGGTGTGTTAAATTCGCTAATATCGCCCCTACATCTCATATTGGTCACTGGAAGTTCAACATGGCACCTCATGGCAAAAAAACTCTCTGAGGATCCAAAAAAATATTGTTCCTCTAGATAACATGGGCCTCAGCTATAAGAACATTGCCATCATCCTGAATTTAAGCTGCAGCACCATGGCCAAGGGCATACAGCAGTTTAAGAGGACAGGATCCACTCAGAACAGGCCTCAAGATGGTTGACCAAAGAAGTTGAGTGCACATTCTCAGCATCAAATCCACAGGGAGACGTAGGGAAATAGTCATAGAAGTTCTCAGCATTACTACAGAGGTTGGAAGGGTGGGGGGTCACCCTGTCAGTGCTCAGACAATACGCCTCATGCTGCATCAACTTGGCCTCTATGGCTGTCATCCCAGAAGAAAGCCTCTTCTCATGATGATGCACAAGAAAGCCCTCAAACAGTTTGCTGAGGACAAGGAGAGTAAGGATGTGGATTACTGGAACCAAGTCCTGTGGTCTGATGAGGCTAACAATAAGGTTATCCGATGTCTCATATTACCTCGCTTTCCCTAACAAAACTGTGTCACATTCAGGACATGCACAAATCGCCACGTCGCCTGAAGATAGCGGCGTTGCCTGGCGATGGTTTATCCTGTGTGTTTGACGTCGGCCAGCTCTGAGATTTAACCGGCCCTTCAGGTTCAGGTTTCAAAAAGTCAGAACGTTTTCCGTGGATCAACTTTTAGTGAGTGACTTTTAGCGACTGTTAACTTTGTGTGCAGAACACCTACTGCTCATCATCCAGCATGGTTTCCACAGACCCTTCCAGCTCAAATCCACAAGACATCCGGAGGCCTGCGGGGGTCCTGGACACCACCCAGGGGGTCCTGGACACCACCCAGGTGACCAATAATACAGAGAACACCCATAAGGACCCTCCACAGGACCAGCAACCTTCACCCGACACCCAAGACCATCTAGAGACCCCGTCACCTTCACCTGACACCCAAGACCATCTACAGACCCCGTTAGGAGGTCAGGTTAGGAGGAGAAACATCACTATCCCTCCTGATCCAATGGCGAAGCCCAAAGCAACGCAGGAGTCCAGAGAGTCGAGAAAAACCTCTCCGACAAAGGAAAAAAACAAACAGCCGGAAAAAAACAAAGACCTGAAGACCATAGCGGCAAAGACCACGGCGACCGCCGTGTCCAAAAACATAGCCAGGGTCAAAGCCAGGAGTCGTAAAAGGACGAAACACCACCAGAGGTTCGGACGGAGACTGGAGGAGGAAGAGGAGGAGGAGCGCCGGAGGCTGGAGCAGGAGAAGCGCCAGCGTCTCAGGGTGGAGGAGGAGGAGCGGCTCCGCAAGGAGCTGAAGAAAGAGAGCCAGCGCCGGAGGCTAGAGGAGGAAGAGGAGGAGGAGCGCCAGCGCTCCAGGCTGGAGCCAGAGGAGCGTCGGAGGCTGATGCAGGAGGAGCGCGAGCGGCTCAGGGTGGAGGAGGAGGAGCGCCAGCGTCTCAGGGAGGAGGAGGAGGAGCGGCTCCGCAAGGAGCTGAAGAAAGAGAGCCAGCGCCGGAGGCTAGAGGAGGAAGAGGAGGAGGAGCGCCAGCGCTCCAGGCTGGAGCCAGAGGAGCGTCGTAGGCTGGAGGAGGAGGAGCGCCAGCGGCTCAGGGTGGAGGAGGAGGAGCGGCTCCGCAAGGAGCTGAAGAAAGAGAGCCAGCGGCGCAGACTGGAGGAGGAAGAGGAGGAGGAGCGCCAGCGCTCCAGGCTGGAGCCAGAGGAGCGTCGTAGGCTGGAGGAGGAGGAGCGCCAGCGGCTCAGGGTGGAGGAGGAGGAGCGGCTCCGCAAGGAGAAGGAGCGTCGGAGGCTGATGCAGGAGGAGGGCCAGCGTCTCAGGGTGGAGGAGCGGCTCCGCAAGGAGGAGGAGCGTCGTCTGGAGGAAGAGGAGGAGGAGCGTCAGCGCTCCAGGCTGGAGGAGTGGCTCCGCAAGGAGAAGGAGACGGAGCGCCGGAGGCTGGAGGAAGAGGAGGGGCGCCGTAGGCGCTTGCAGGAGGAGGAGCTCCGCAGGCTGCAGGAGGAGGAGGAGCGTCTTAGGCGCTTGCAGGAGGAGTGTCGTAGACGTATGGAGGAGGAGGAGGAGCGTCGTAGGTTGGAGGAGGAGGAGGAGCGTCGTAGGTTGCAGGAGGAGGAGCGTCAGCGTTTGGAGGAGGAGGAGCGTCGTAGACGTATGGAGGAGGAGGAGGAGCGCCGTAGGCTTTTGGAGGAGGAGGAGGAGGAGCGCCGTAGGCTTTTGGAGGAGGAGGAGGAGCGTCGTAGGCGTTTCGAGGAGGAGGAGGAGCGTCGTAGGGCAGGGGCAGGTGGGGAGCCCAGGTGGGCGCTCCTGTCCATTGTCCCAGTTGTGGCCATCTGCCTGTTGGCCTGGGGACGCCTGAGGTAGTAGAACCTCCTGGCAAGCTCAACATACAGTAAAGAATTCCCCCAGACTCTTCATCGACGGAAATGCCACATGATTGCCCCCAGCCTGTTCTTCAAGAGAGAGAGATTAGCAAAGCATACAGTACATTCCTAGGTGTGTGCTTACTATACATACATTTGCATGGTACAAACAAGTCCTTGAACCGGAAAACTAACCTAAACCTCAATAACACTAGGCCTAAACCAAACAGCCCCAAACCTAACTTCAGTAAAACTGTCTAAAGCAAAGTGTGTACCAGTCTGTATACCAAAGTTTGGAGGTCCTCAAATATGGTGCACAATGACTAACAAATCATTGGAGTTGGTCATTCCAATGATTTGGAATGATCAATTCCAATGACCTCCACTTGCTCCCTGGACCCCATGCCTACAGCCCTGGTGAAGGCTTGCCTACCCACCCTCTCCCCCGTCATCACAGGCATCATCAACTCCTCTCTGCAATCCGGCACTGTACCCACCAGTCTCAAAACCGCCTCTGTTACACCCATCCTCAAGAAGCCTGGCCTGGACCCTGATGATCTTGCCAACTACCGGCCAATCTCCAATCTGCCGTTCCTCAGTAAGACTCTGGAGAGAGTAGTTGCCGCCCAGCTTCATCAGCACATGACCAACCATCAACTGTTTGAACCTTTCCAGTCTGGCTACAGAGCCCACCACAGTACAGAGACCGCCCTGATCAAAGTTACCAACGACCTCCTCATGGCGGCCGACGTTGGCAACATCAGTCTTCTCATTCTGTTGGATCTTCCTGCAGCATTTGACTCCATCTCCCATTCCATCCTTCTCAACCGCCTCTCCACCCACCTTGGATTCACCGGATCCGTTCTCACCTGGTTTCACTCATACCTGTCCAACAGGCAACAATTTGTTTCTGTCTATGGTTCCAGTTCCCAGCATGCCCCAGTAAACCATGGAGTGCCACAAGGCTCTGTACTCGGTCCCATCCTCTTTTCCATCTACATGCTGCCACTTGGCCAAATCATACGCCAACATGGATCTCCTATCCTTTCATTCCTACGCTGACGATACACAGCTGTATCTCAGCACTACACCAACCTCTCTGCTCCCCCCACAATCCATAGTACACTGCCTTCATGAAATAAACATCTGGATGACCACCAACCTTCTCAAACTCAACAGCAAGAAGACGGAGCTCATGGTCATGGGTCCCAAGGTGCAATTGGAGAATTGGACATTTGGACATTGGACATTTGGACAAATTGGACATTTTCTTCTCCAGGTGGATGACTGTTCCATCTCTCCATCCCCTGAGGTCCGCAACCTGGGAGTCATCCTGGACTCCACCCTCTCCTTCCAATCCCACATCAAAGCTGTTACCAAATCCGCCTTTTCCACCTCAAAACATCTCCAGACTCCGCCCATCACTCCCTGACTCAGTTGCTGAAACCCTCATCCACTCCTTCATTTCATCCCGGCTGGATTATTGCAATGGTGTCCTGTTCAGCCTGCCCAACAAACTCATCGACCGCTTGCAATATGTACAGAACTCAGCTGCCAGGGTGCTCACTCGCACCAAACGCTGGCAGCACATCACCCCCACTCTCAAACGGCTCCACTGGCTCCCGGTTAAGTTCCGCATCACTTACAAACTTCTACTGCTCACCTACAAATCCCTCCATACTCTCGCCCCTCAATACCTGACTGACCTCCTTGAGGACTACACCCCAGAGCGGAACCTGAGGTCTGCGGACAAGGAGCTCCTCTCCATCCGCCACGCTAAGAGGCGAACCCTTGGCGATAGAGCTTTCTGCGTTGCTGCTCCAGCCCTCTGGAACTCGCTCCCTCTGGAGATCCGCCAATCTCCGACAATGGACTCATTCAAGTCAGCGCTGAAGAGACACCTGTTTACTCTGGCTTTTGGCATTTATTTTTTTTTTTTTCTGTTTTGTAAAGCGCATTGGGTTTCTTAACAGGCGCTATATAAATAATAAAGTTATTATTATTATTATTATTATTGTCATTAAGCACATTTTTTTGGTTGCCAAAGGTGAGGAGTTGCTCTGTCTGTGAGGTTCCTCCACGTTGTTTAAGTTGTGGCAGCTTCTTCATCACATCACGTTTCAGCACAAGCCACATTGTTTCCCATCATAGCAAATGTGGGTCAATTTAACTGCATAGTGCATAATTATTTCTGGTGCACTATCTTCTTTATGACTTGACCTCAGCAGCTAAATTTTCAGCAGCTTTTTTTTTGACCCCAGGTTGTCCTTCTAGTTATCTACAGAGAAATATTATAACTTTAGCTGCCAGTGTGAGACAAATGCACATTGTATTATTATATTAACCTAGGCATATTGACCTAGGCATTTTATTACATAAGTGTGATATACTGTATGTTCTGTACGCGTGGAAGTCAAAAGAACATTTTCTAGTTAATGCAAGAGGAACTTAAAGGAAAATTCCACGACAAAAGCTTTATTTGCAGTTATTATTATTATCGTCGTCCCAAAAGGTGGGGGTGTGGCCTACAGTTTATGCCTGAACCACTGCTAAAATGAAAGTGAAAGTGTGACTTGCATTTTTTTTTTCCAAGTTTTATTTATTCTCGAAAGTACACTGATTACAGTACAACCCTTAGCCCCATTATAAGGCTATTTTGGTGTAGGGGAAACAGCCATTAACAAGTGTTTTCACAAAATAACACATGGACTACAAATAAAAAGCTTTTGGTGTGGAATTCTCCTTTAAATGGAAGTGATTTTATCTTCTACTCTTGCCTTATGTGAATGTTCCAGACAAATACCGTACAAAACCCAATATAACTTAAAACTCCAGTTTTAACCATAATAGATTAACCGAAAACACTGTGGAACTTCATTTACAGTTTCAATTTATTTTTTAAATATTGTTTTAGAAAATGTAACCTCTGTGCCACGCTGGTCAGGGCAACAAATAAAACTATTTGAAAAATAAATGGGAAACGGTCAATGAAAAAGCACGTCCCTCACATTTTTGATGAATCTTATTATGGTTAAAAGTTTTAAGTTATAATGGGTTTGTATAGGAAGGGGGCAGGGCAGCTAAAATGAATCTCTCTCTCTCTCTCTCTCTCTCTCTCTCTCTAGGTCGTCCTCAGACCAGCCTTCCATCGTCGCCTCCAGTCGTCCCGGTTCTCCATACATCCGGCCAACTCGCTGGTGCTCTGTGCTCCTGCGTCTTTCTTGAGTACGTCCACATATGTTCATGTGGGACGTCCTCGCGACCGGTGCCCATGTGTTGGTTCCCACAATACCAGTTTGCTGGCTGGCAGCTCTTGATGTCTCTGGCAGTGCCCTGCAAGCTGCATTCTCCTGGCTGCTATCTTGTGGCTCACTGTGAGTATCCCAGCATACAGATTCTCATTTGTAACCTGTGCACTCTTGCTGATGTTGAACATTACATGTAGCATTCTGGTGTAGCAGCCGTCTAGAGACTTCTGCAGGGCTGGCTTCAGGGTCCGGCATTCACTGCCGTATAGGAGAACAGATTCCACCGTTGCGTAGAAGAAACTGAGTTTGATTGTTCGTGGGAGGTTGGCCATGCTGTTCAGGGCCCTCCATGCCGTTCAGGTCCCTCCATGCAAGTGCCTTCCTCACTTTTAGATCTTGCTCTGTTGAGTTGACTCCTGAGCCAAGGTACTTTAAGTCATTAAAGATGGAGTGCCAAGATTTTTTTTCTACCCTAAAACATGATCATCAGGTATTAATGTTAGATGAAAAGTAAGATTTGTTCCCCAAAAAGTGTACAGTATTTGTTAAACTGTCATTTTCATGATTCCACAGTACCAGTTCATTAAGTATGCCTGGTGGGTGGTGAGGGTGGAGATCCACCTGAACTGAAGCCACGCCCACAGCTTTAGTTGCATGAAAAGGGGAGGAGTTAGGGGGGAGGAGTTAGGGGAGGGGCTGAGGACCTTCTTTAGTACAGCCACGTATGTTAATGTGGGACGCCCTCGTGATCGATGCCCATGTGTTGGTTCCCACAGCACCAGTTTGCTGGCCGGCAGTTCTTGATGTCTATCCCAGTGTCCTGCCAGTCTCATCCTCCTGGCTCCTACTTTCTGGCTCACCATTGGAATTCCCTCATACAGTGTGTTGTTGTTAACATGTTCGCTGTTGCTGATGTTAAGTACTACACGTAGCATTCTGGTGTAGCACCCGTCTAGCGACTTCTGCAGAGTTGGCTTCAGGGTCCAGCATTCGCTGCCATATAGAAGAACGGATTCCACCGTTGCATAGAAGAAGCTGAGCTTGATTTGTCGGGGGAGATTCGAGTTCCACACACTAAACATGCCGTTCAGGGCCCTCCAGGCAAGTGCCTTCCTCACTTTTAGGTCCTGCTCGGTTGAGTTGACCCATGAGCCTAGGTACTTGAAGTCTGTGACTTCCTTCAGTGCAGCTCCTCCTGTTGTTGTTATAGGTGGATGCTCTGATGGGATGTTATAGGTGATGACCTCCGTCTTTTTGGCATTCAAACTGAGGCCCAAATTGGCGCACTCCGACTCCACTCTGGTCAGGAGCTCCTGTGCCTGCTGCACAGGAGCTGTGCAGCAGGCATGTACACAATTGGAAAAAATACAAAAATCACGGCACCCTCTCTTTAACTTCCTTCAGATCCTCACCTTCTGCTGTTGTGAGTGGTGGATGTTCTGTCTGGATGTTATAGGTGATCCACATTCATATTCATAAGATGAATATCAAATATCTAAATGCTGAATGGAGTAACTTATAAACTCTCTGGGGTGTTTACATGAGACTGAGATGATAGAATGACCATTTTTTGTTTTTGAAAGTGAAATTTCCATTCATTATGTTGCTTTGTGTACTGTATACACATGCATGAGAGACGCTATATAAATACATTTGCCAGGTGCGTTAGGGTTTAAGGTTAGATCAGGGGTCCCCACACTTTTTTGACTTGAGGGCTACTTTCAAAATGAGCAGTTCAACAAGATCTACACATCAAAAATGTGATTGTTCCATTACTGAAAATCCATTTCAAGGCCCCTAGAAAGTTTGAGCTTTGAAATAGTGGTGATGGTGTTACTGACTGTTATAGTGTTTAAGAATAATGTACTTATAATGAAAAATAGAGGGGGAGAATTGTAAGGTTTTCTTGTTTATGCTACTACTGATGTAGTAGCATAAGTATTTGAGGTTTGATTTGACAGTTTGTGATGTTTAGTTTCTTGCATTTGGTTTCATTTTACCGCTCTCAAGAGTTACAGATCTATAAGGGACCATTTGGTTTCATTTTACCGCTCTCAAGAGTTCCAGATCTATAAGGGTCCAAGTGCTGGAGGGACTGTCATGTGATCTACCTGCATGGTCTGTGTGATCTACTGGTAGATCACCATCTACCTTTTCGTTTAGGGTTTCGGGTACCTTTCAGGTGGTTTAGGGTTCCTTTCAGGTGGGTTAGGGGTCAGGGTACCTTTCAGGTGGGTTAGGGGTCAGGGTACCTTTCAGGTGGGTTAGGGGTCAGGGTACCTTACAGGTGGGTTAGGGTACCTTTCAGGTGGGTTAGGGGTCAGGGTACCTTTCAGGTGGGTTAGGGGTCAGGGTACCTTACAGGTGGGTTAGGGGTCAGGGTACCTTTCAGGTGGGTTAGGGTACCTTTCAGGTGGGTTAGGGGTCAGGGTACCTTTCAGGTGGGTTAGGGTACCTTTCAGGTGGGTTAGGGGTCAGGGTACCTTGCAGTTGTTCTCCCAGAAGGATTTGGGTATGAACTGGACTGGTAGGTGTGTCTTAATGGGTTAGGGGTCAGGGTACCTTGCAGTTGTTCTCCCAGAAGGATTTGGGGATGAACTGGACTGGTAGATGTGTCTTAATGAGACGTGGAGATGTGAGCAGTTCAGAAACCTCATCCAGACCTGGTGAAACACATGTTAAACACATGTTAAATATGTGTTAAACACATGTTAAACACATGAAACACATGTTAAACAAGACCACAGGTCTCCACCGTCCGGGCTCAGTCCTGAACGGTGCAAACCTGACCCGATGACGTCATGAAGTCAGTATATCTCCATAAATGGAGCTGACAGAATATCTCTGTCCAGTCTGATGACGTCATCGTGATGACGTCGTCATGATGACGTCATGAATGATGACGTCATGAACCACCTTACGTGGTTGACTATAAATCGTACCCTGTCCATCATGATGACGTCATCATGACGTCATCATGATGACGTCATCACGATGACATCATCGGATGCGGACGATACGCGCTGACGGACAGGGTACGATTTATAGTCAACCACCTTACGGTGGAGACAACCAGGGGTTTTCCCCACCATTGCCCACCATTTATTTAGCATTTGAGCCACGGACCACCATTCGAGGACATTTTAGCCCCAACAGACCCCCAAAACTAAAGATTTCCTTTGGATCTGTCAATGACCATTAATCTTCTAGTTGTATAGATTAGGACTAATTCACATGATGTATATTTTAACCCCTGAGAGCGTAAAAATGAAACCAAATGGACCCGCTAGGTCCTTACGCTCTCAAGAGTTATATCTGGTTAAACAACTTAGCTGGGGACCACCTGGAACCCTCTCAATGACCACTGGTGGTCCCCGGACCACCTGTTGAAAACCACTGTGTTAAACACATGTCAGTAAGTTTCACTGGGTGAACAGTGAGTTTACGTTCACGGCTAATTTACACGTAAACCTCAAGCTGTGGGAAAAAATAGAATAAACAGGTATTTCCTGTAAGATACACTGTATGCTGTATTCCAGTTTTTGCACCGTTTTTGTTACCCAGTGTTGATTTTGTCGACTAAACATTAGGTGGACTAAGGTTTTTTGATATTCAGTCGACTAAGACTAGACGAACAAATAGACTAAGCCTAAATCAAGTTGAAAAGTTGGTTAACCAGATGTAACTCTTTGAGAGCGTAAACATGAAACCAAATGGACCCTTGCAGGTTCATTTGGTTTCATGTTTACACTCTCAAGAGTTAAAATATTCATCATGTGAATTATCCCAAGTCTACACAACTAGAGAATGTAGAAGATTAATGGTCATTTTGATCTGTATGTTGGACTGTTTGGTTTCCCAAATCCAGCCTGGAATTGTGGACAAAAGAAATCTTTAGTTTTGGGGTCTGTGGGGCTAAAATATCATCAAATAGTGGTCCGTGGCTCAAAGGGTGAATAAATAGTGGGCCCTGGAGTAAAAAACGGTTGAAAACCACTGATATATGGAGATGAGCTATAGTTAATCTGACTATATACTAGTACTACTATTACTACTACTACAACCAATAATAATTATAATGAAAGTAACCTGAGGGTATTCCAGGGATGTAGAATTCCATAAAAGGAACTACTAATACTACTACTACAACCAATAATAATTATAATGAAAGTAACCTGAGGGTATTCCAGGGATGTAGAATTCCATAAAAGGAACTCGTTGACAGATTGGGATCAAATCCTGCCGTTCAGGAGCTGTTTGTCCAAAATACAGAAGATCCAGCATGTAGGAAACCCAGGTGGTCCCTGAAACAAAATACAGAAGATCCAGCATGTAGGAAACCCAGGTGGTCCCTGAAACAAAATACAGAAGATCCAGCATGTAGGAAACCCAGGTGGTCCCTGAAACAAACCACACCGTTAAACCACATTTTTAATGGTCCCTGGAACCACACTGTTAATACTCTGACCCAGGGACCAGGTGTCGCTTCACGCCGCGGGTGATGAAGCCGCACCCATACCATTTTCAGTTACAGGACTTTATTAGTCAAGTAAAGCATCAATAATAGACCTGCGCAGTGACGTCACCAGCCCTGTTCCACTAGTGGATTCACCAGCCCTGTTCCACTAGTGGATTCACCAGCCCTGTTCCACTAGTGGATTCACCAGCCCTGTTCCACTAGTGGATTCACCAGCCCTGTTCCACTAGTGGATTCACCAGCCCTGTTCCACTAGTGGATTCACCAGCCCTGTTCCACTAGTGGATTCACCAGCCCTGTTCCACTAGTGGATTCACCAGCCCTGTTCCACTAGTGGATTCACCAGCCCTGTTCCACTAGTGGATTCACCAGCCCTGTTCCACTAGTGGATTCACCAGCCCTGTTCCACTAGTGGATTCACCAGCCCTGTTCCACTAGTGGATTCACCAGCCCTGTTCCACTAGTGGATTCACCAGCCCTGTTCCACTAGTGGATTCCTCATTCATTTTCCTCATAGACTTTTCAGTGACGTCACCAGCCCTGTTCCACTAGTGGATTCCTCATTCATTTTCCTCATAGACTTTTAGAAAATGGTTAATAAAAACACGATTGCGCCGCGGCCAAAGCCAACTCGGGTCGTGACAAATCATGACAACAAACACAATATCGTCATATAATGTCTAATTAGGAAGAAGTAGACAATGGCATGATACAAGACTTTTTGTCTTGTTTTTCATCTTAGAAATGATTTGATC
The DNA here is from genome assembly GCA_039105355.1 of Benthosema pterotum. Taxonomy (NCBI): domain Eukaryota; kingdom Metazoa; phylum Chordata; class Actinopteri; order Myctophiformes; family Myctophidae; genus Benthosema; species Benthosema pterotum. The sequence continues at coordinate 488,972 of CM076983.1, read as the reverse complement.
GTCTCAAAGGTTTGTGTGTGTCATCATGATTCGTCACGACCCGAGTTGGCTTTGTCCGCGGCGTAATCGTCTTTATATAAATTATTTTCAAAAAGTCTATGAGAAAAATGAATGGGGAATACACTTCTGGAACCGGGGCGGTGACGTCACTGCGCAGGTCTATAACATCAGTTGTTGTTGAAGTTGCAACAGACACGCAGCATGCATAAAGCTAAAGGTCTGACTCAGAGAGTTTTCTGTTTTCAATGATGAAATGCTGTTGGTTTAGTGGTGACACAGCTGTAGTTAGTTAGTAGCAGTAGTAGTGTTTCACATCATTTTAAATATGAGCACTTTAATTACAGTATATCTTGGGTTGTTTTGCATGCCATCTTGTTTGGTGTGACAGACTGGGCATTTAGGGGGGCAACCCCCCCCCCAATGCCCATGCCTAGATCTGCCCCTGAGCACCAACGGGAGTTCAACGAACCATATGCAACTCAGATTCAGCATGAACAAGGGACTTAATTCTCTTCGTTCAATATGCCATCAAAGGGTTAGCCATTAAGACAGGGGTTTTCAACAGGTGGACCACCAGTGGTCCCCAGGCTAAATGATGGAAAGTTGGTTAACCAGATGTACTGTAACTCTTGAGAATGTAAACATGAAACATGTTTCATGTTTAATTTTTACGTTCTCAAGAGTTATATCTGGTTAAACAACTTAGCTGGGGACCACCTGGAACACTCTTAGGGACCACTGGTGGTCCCCGGACCACCTGTTGAAAACCCCTGTGCTAGTAGGTACCTTGCATGGTTTCCACTGCCATCAGTGTATGAATGTGTGTGTGAATGTGGTGAATGTGATGCACAAGCTATGTAAAGCACCTTGGATAAAGGCGCTATATAAATGCACCATTTACCATTAGTAGTAGTTAGTAGTGCTTTTCAATCCGTGGTCCGGGGACCACCAGTGGTCCTTGAGAGGATTCCAGCTAGTCCCAAGCTAATTGATGGACAGTTGGTAACAGAATAGACCCTTATAGATCTGTAACTCTTGAGAGCGTAACAATGAAACCAAATGGACCTGTCAGGGTCCATTTGGTTTCATGTTTACGCTCTATGCCTATGTTTTCAGATGGGGGTCCACTGCAAATAAAGATAATTCTGGTAGTCCTTGGCATAAAATCTGTGTTCCTGACACAGGAAAGAATACATTCTAGTGTCAGAAACTAGGATGTAACATCAAAACTAGAATGTAGTGTCAGAAACTAGAATGTAGTGTCAGAAACTACATTCTAGTGTCAGAAACTCAAATCTAGACAGACCAAAAAGGGTTAAATTTCACCTGCTTTAGGGTAGGTTGCGATCAGAATGTCTTCTGGTCTGGCTCTGAACTTCTGGACGTTCTCCCAGTTAGAAGTGAAATAATTGGTCATTGAAACTCCGTGGAAGTCGAACAGAGACGGCCGAGGCGGCAGATCCATCTGAATATGCAGATTATATTTATATATGAGATGTCCTGTAATTATTAATAATATTATTATTATGACATTGTATGTCGACCATGCCTCACATGACGCAGAACAGGGCATGTAGCAATGCTCTGTCTGTTTGGAGTCTAACACCCGTCAAAACATGTGAGTACTGGAATTTCCGGACTATAAGCCGCTACTTTTTTCACATGCTTTGGAACCTGCAGCTTATACAACGGTGAGGCAAAATCTATGGATTTTTACAGGGGACTTTTTTAACAGGGGTTTTCAACAGGTGGTCCCTGAGAGGGTTCCAGGTGGTCCCTCCAGACTAAATGATGGAAAGTTGGTTAACCAGATGTAACTCTTTGAGAGAGTAAAAATGAAACATTTTTACACTCTCAAGAGTTATGATATTCACCATCTAAATTAGCACCAATTCATTAATAAGTCATGGTGATTTTGATCTCTGTGTTTTGCCTGTTTTGTTTGCGAAAATCCATCCTGGAATTGTGGACAAAACCAAAGAAATTTTTGTTTTGGGTACTTATGTGGGGTGAAAATGTTGTCAAATGGTGGTCTGTAGCTCAAATACTGAATAAATAGTGGTCCCTGGGATCAAAAAGGTTGAAAACCACTGCTCTAACATGAAACTTGTTGTCTGGTGCGGCTTATAGTCAGGTGAGGCTTATACAGTACATGGAAAAATCAGTATTTTGCCCCAAATTTAGCTGGTGTGGCTTATAGTCTGGAAATTACGGTATGTACAGTACATATTTTGAAAGTAAATGTAGTGACTCGTGTAGAACTGGATTTAGAGACTGCATGACTGAATGATAAGGACAGTCATGTTTCAGGGCTAAGCATTTATGTCAAGTAAAGGTGTCTGATCGCTGCTTAGACTGGTATATTCACCACAATGTCAAATAATCGCTGGTTAGACTGGTATATTCACCATAGTGTCAACCCCTTACCCCTGTGTCTGATCACTGGTTAGACTGGTATATTCACCATAGTGTCAACCCCTTACCCCTGTGTCTGATCGCTGGTTAGACTGGTATATTCACCATAGTGTCAACCCCTTACCCCTGTGTCTGATCGCTGGTTAGACTGGTATATTCACCATAGTGTCAACCCCTTACCCCTGTGTCTGATCACTGGTTAGACTGGTATA
>CM076983.1:421345-481345 GCA_039105355.1 Benthosema pterotum | reverse complement strand
CAAAAATCAAGGACATTTATTCACAGGATTCAAGGTAGATTGATGACCAATGTGTTTTGGTGTGGATCTCTCCTTTAATGTAGAACTAGAGCAATTAGGGGTTCAGTGTCTTGTCTACAATATATTTCTTGCTCATGGGCACTTCGACATTAACTCTGCTTTCAGATTTTAGAATGTTCTAACTGAAGGCTTCACTTAAACACTGCATGTGAGTGATAAATTACCATTTTATTTCATTTCTTAACTGAATAATATTCTACTTTTGTACAAATAAAAGATCAATGGCTCTGTCTATGGGAGTTTCCACCTCATTTGGAATCCTAAATGAATAACTTGATAACTACAAAATATTAAATGAATACGGATCTAGGCATGGGTGGGCATGGGGGAGGCAATGCCCCCCTAAATGCCCAGTCTGCCCAACCAAACATGATGGCATGAAAAACAACCCAAGATATTTTAAAGTGCTTATATTTAAAATGACATGAACCACTACTACTGCTACTAACTAACTACAGCTGTGTCACCACTAAACCAACAGCATTTCATCATTGAAAACAGAAAACTCTCTGAGTCAGACCTTTAGCTTTATGCATGCTGCGTGTCTGTTGCAACTTCAACAACAACTGATGTTATTATTGATGCTTTACTTGACTAATAAAAGTCCTGGAACTGAAAAGGCATGAAGGGGTTACAGGGGATGAAGTCAGCCCCATAACATTTCATCCTGCCCCCCAATTGGAAAATGTTACATCCGGCCCTGAACACACACACACACACACACACACACACACACACACACACACACACACACACACACACACACACACACACACACACACACACACACACACACACACACACACACACACACACACACTGCAGCTGACAGAATCCTTGTATCTCCATAATTCAACATTTGATTTTTGTCAAAAGTAGCAACTGGTCTGCAAACTGACAATGTGTTGTTTTCTTGTTCATCTGTCTTTCAGGTCAGCACAGAGTTGAAGTTGAGCTGTAGAATGGACCTCCACCAGACACAAGGTCAGGGCTGTAGAATGGACCTCCATCAGACACCAGACACAACAAGGTCAGGGCTGTAGAATGGACCTCCACCAGACACAACAAGGTCAGGGCTGTAGAATGGACCTCCACAACAAGGTCAGGGCTGTAGAATGGACCTCCACCAGACACAAGGTCAGGGCTGTAGAATGGACCTCCACAACAAGGTCAGGGCTGTAGAATGGACCTCCACCAGACACAACAAGGTCAGGGCTGTAGAATGGACCTCCACCAGACACAACAAGGTCAGGGCTGTAGAATGGACCTCCACCAGACACAACAAGGGCTGTAGAATGGACCTCCACCAGACACAACAAGGTCAGGGCTGTAGAATGGACCTCCACCAGACACAACAAGGTCAGGGCTGTAGAATGGACCTCCACCAGACACAACAAGGTCAGGGCTGTAGAATGGACCTCCACCAGACACAACAAGGTCAGGGCTGTAGAATGGACCTCCACCAGACACAACAAGGTCAGGGCTGTAGAATGGACCTCCACAACAAGGTCAGGGCTGTAGAATGGACCTCCACCAGACACAAGGTCAGGGCTGTAGAATGGACCTCCACCAGACACAACAAGGTCAGGGCTGTAGAATGGACCTCCACCAGACACAAGGTCAGGGCTGTAGAATGGACCTCCACCAGACACAAGGTCAGGGCTGTAGAATGGACCTCCATCAGACACAACAAGGTCAGGGCTGTAGAATGGACCTCCACCAGACACAACAAGGTCAGGGCTGTAGAATGGACCTCCACCAGACACAACAAGGTCAGGGCTGTAGAATGGACCTCCACCAGACACAACAAGGTCAGGGCTGTAGAATGGACCTCCACCAGACACAAGGTCAGGGCTGTAGAATGGACCTCCACCAGACACAAGGTCAGGGCTGTAGAATGGACCTCCATCAGACACAACAAGGTCAGGGCTGTAGAATGGACCTCCACCAGACACAACAAGGTCAGGGCTGTAGAATGGACCTCCACCAGACACAACAAGGTCAGGGCTGTAGAATGGACCTCCACCAGACACAAGGTCAGGGCTGTAGAATGGACCTCCACCAGACACAACAAGGTCAAGGTCAGGGCTGTAGAATGGACCTCCACCAGACACAACAAGGTCAAGGTCAGGGCTGTAGAATGGACCTCCACCAGACACAACAAGGTCAAGGTCAGGGCTGTAGAATGGACCTCCACCAGACACAACAAGGTCAGGGCTGTAGAATGGACCTCCACCAGACACAACAAGGTCAGGGCTGTAGAATGGACCTCCACCAGACACAACAAGGTCAGGGCTGTAGAATGGACCTCCACCAGACACAACAAGGTCAGGGCTTGACACTAACACTTGCCCGCTTGCCCGGGCAAGTAAAAAAAAATGGTTGGGCAAGTAAAGACTGCTACCTGGTTGCCCGATCGGGCAAGTGTGCAACTTAGTGCACTATAACACAACACAAGATAAAGTTGTCTTGAAGGCAGTCATTGCACTCTGCCTCTGTGTCTTTCCCTGCTTTCTAGCTATCTCTACCCATCTCTCTCCCAGGTCCATTTGGTTCCAAACTATCATTTTGCTGGGGGCAGGGACCACTAGGGGCTAATTAAGATGAAGATTAACTCTCAAGAGTTACATCTGGTTAACCAACTTAGCTGGGGACCACCTGGAACCCTCTCAGGGACCGCCTGATGAAAACCCCTGGTTTAAAGCACCCAAGTAGGAAGTAAACTTAAATACAAAATTTACAATATATTTCTGGGGGGCAAGTGACCATGACCTGAGGGCAAGTAGAACCTGACTTGCACTTGCCCGGTGGGCAAGTGCTTTAGAGACCTTAGTGTCAACCCCTGAAGGTGGTGTCTCTGTGTCGTCTGTTCCAGATGTTTCCATCACCAGCCACAGCAACAAGGTGGTGTCTCTGTGTCGTCTGTTCCAGATGTTTCCATCACCAGCCACAGCAACAAGGTGGTGTCTCTCTGTGTCGTCTGTTCCAGATGTTTCCACCAGACACAGCAACAAGGTGGTGTCTCTCTGTGTCGTCTGTTCCAGATGTTTCCACCAGACACAGCAACAAGGTGGTGTCTCTCTGTGTCGTCTGTTCCAGATGTTTCCACCAGACACAGCAACAAGGTGGTGTCTCTCTGTGTCGTCTGTTCCAGATGTTTCCACCAGACACAGCAACCCCTGAAGGTGGTGTCTCTGTGTCGTCTGTTCCAGATGCTGCTTGGCGAATCTGTGAAGGACAGTGCCGGACAACAAAATATGGTAATGGTCCTTGAATCTGGACAGCAAAACATACACACCTGTATAGCTGGACTGGGTCCAAAACAAACAAGCCCTAATACCACCACCTTTAAACAGAAACATAGGGCTCCATTTTTGCTCCATGCGCTGTCCCTACCGTTACCCGAAACCCACAAAAAATTCCCTTATTGGTATTTTTGTCACCTTTCCTCTTCCCTTAGCCACTATTCTTTATGCCGACACCTTTATTTGTGACTGCTAATTTCGGCAAATAGATTTGGGAAATAGATAACGGGATTTCAAAGCACCCGCTAACCTATACGAGAAGGCAGAGCCACGTGCTGGCATCTCGTTTCCACCAAATCCTGACAGTTACATTTTGCTCGATTCGCATCATAGAGAAGACCTACCCTCTATACAGCACTGAGAGAGTGATGTTTGCTCGCTGCATTTTGAAATGTAAAAAATGGTCCAGAATTGACTGAGATATGAATGATCAAAAAGACTTTTGCCGAGAATTTCCCGACTTTTTTGCAATTTACTTTATAACGTTTTGCAGACTTGGGATAAATGCACGCCACATACAGAAAAAAAACATGGAACATGTTTTTTCAACATAACATTGAATGGTAAGAATGGTAAGAAATGATCAAGAATTGACTGAGCTATAATTGTTTGAAAATAAGAGCTATAATCGTTTGAGAATACTCATGCATGTGTCTGTCCTAAGCCCGCTTAGGAGTAGGCATAGCAGTAGGGATAAGAGAAATGGATATGGGATGAATTAAAGGCAATGGCAAGACCAACAGGGATTGGATGAAAGCTAAAAACGCCCAAACCACACCTATGCATAATGTAACAGGTCTAGGAGGTGTTTAAGGGAAATAGGATGGTAACGAAAATACCAAATTTAGCGTGCGAACGCCTCTTCCCAAATGCTAGATGTTCTAATGGTGATGTTCTAAATTGGAGCCCATTGTCTTTTCTTTTTTAGCGTTGCTCTAGCTGCTCTGACATTTGACTTTGTGTGTTTGTGTATCTCATGTGCGCATTACACAGTGTTCATGTTGATTTCACGGAGGGTTTGGCCCTGTAGTCCACCTTTTCACCTTTCCCAGATCTTAAAATGAAAATAAAACTTCCTAAAGGGCTTTCCACACAGGGAACGTGTCCTAGTGAAGTGTCGAAGTATAAATGGCTTGTACAGTAAAAATGCGCTATGAGTCTATATGAATATCGATGAATCAGTCTTTCTATTTCTGTTTCTCAGACACGAGGATCCGCTGGACAAATGCCGTCTGTAAGTCAACATGTGGATGAAACAGCAGACGCAGGAAACCAACTTTGCTTCAGACACTGAGAGCAAATACCACACCTAACAGAACTGAAGCCACGTCTGCATTCACATTTGCATGTCGCAGTGTGAGGTGTTGTGAGCTTTTAGATCAACTGTTTTCAGCCATTAGTAGCTATAAGATAGTGTATTTCAAGAGATCAAACTAGAAGTAGAAAGTAAGTACAAAGTATCTTCATTAAACCATAAAGCTCTCGTATTTATCATAAAATAAAAACCACAGTCTATTGAAATGGAATGATTTAATTAAACATCACAGTCCTAAACATTTCTTTATTATTTACGAAACTTTCATACTTCTTCACAGTTGATTGAGACTGAAAAAAATCTAAAGTGTCATGACATCTTATTTAGCATTATTCCATTTTGACCATTTAAAAAGGTTAAATTGTGAGAGTTGAACATTGCCTCATGAGCGAAAATGTGTAGTTACAGGGACCCCCCCAGGAGTAAAATATTTTAGTTTAAAACAGATAGATTATTTAAAGATTTGCACCACATTTTCAAGATTTCTAAAGACAAGCTCATAGTGTGCCACCGAGGGGCGAGCTATGAGCTTGTAGATCTGCTATTTTAACAGTTAACAGTTAAACTATAACATATTACTTGAACACCAAGAGGTGTTCCCACACAAATTGGATGGCTTGAGCTCATGACATCCATTCTGTGTCCAGATTAAGTGAATCTGATTTTATTCAGTGATCCTTGAGGGGGTTCCAGTTGTATCCAGCTAAATGTGATACGGTGCTGAATTATGGTGAATGATTGCTTTATTAGTCTGGAAATTGGGTTAAATATTCTGCAAATGTTTTGGAAAGTCATTGCATTAAAATGTAATTCTGGTAAAATGTGTGTTTATCACCGGGGGTGTTGTTTAATTGTGTATCTTTGTTTTGTTGTCTGCTAATTGCCTACCACATTAGTGGATTATTATTATATTTATTCTTTTTTTGAACATTGAGGTAGAGTAGTCAGCTGAATGAATGAACTGTTTGGTGGTGAAGTTTAATATATTTCACTACTACACCCACCTTAGTTTAGTCAAGTTCATGCATATATTATTTTGTAATGAACTGTACAAAGCTCACAACTTTGTAGTAAAAACATAAATAAAATAAAAACACTTTCACCACGTGGAAATGCCTGGAACTTTGGCATATCGGAGCACCGTGAGACCAATATATATTTACTATAATATACTATACTGTACACTGCAATAATATGTTTACTATAATATACTATACTGTACACTGCAATAATATGTTTACTATAATATACTATACTGTACACTGCAATAATATATATTTACTATAATATACTATACTGTACACTGCAATAATATACAATATATTTAGCCTACTATAATATACTATACTGTACACTGCAATAATATATAATATTTACTATACTATAACTGTAGGCCTACACTTTCAGCCTGCTGTACATAGTCTAATGTTTATGTTGTTATATTACAAACCGTGATTTCATCACTGATTTAAAGTGATGTACATTAACGTCTGAAGTCTCTGTACGGTTTATGTTTCACTATTACTACAAAACGATCTATAAAAAGGGGATTAAGCTCCTAAAACAAGGACTGTTGCCTGAGTTAAACATAGCAGATTCTCACACACAAAGCGAGGCTTTGGTGCCCTCCTGTGGAGAACTGGAGAACTGCAGAATGGATGATTGAATGAATGAAATGAATGAAATTTTTATTAACAGAGATGAGTTACAGTACAAGTCAAGTACACACTTCTACAAAACTGATAACAGCTATTAAAACAAAAACACCAAATAATAACGACATGCAATGTTTAATGGTTTTATATACCTTGTAAAAGATTAATGTATTTTATATGGCGTTAATAACAGTAATAGGCATTATGTTTAATGTGTTTCAAATTAATTCTTAAACTCAGCCTATGAATAAATATTATTGCCGTCAGGGATGACAATAGTGAACAGTAACATTTTTAAAGGGGAATTCCACCCATTTTCAAAAAAATCCTGAGAGGATACAAATGTGAACCAAATGGACCTTAGCGGGTCCATTTGGTTCCATTTGTACCCTCTCAGGAAAAAGGGGTCTGAAAGAAAAATCATTAAGATGGTGAAATACATCTTGATGTCATCAGAAGTACTTCACCATGTTAATGTTTTTTTTTTTTTTTTTTTTTTTTTCCATGTTTTGTTTTGTTTAACCCTTTATAGGTTTTTTCGACCAATTGGTAGATCACATTTTAAGTCACTATTACTCATTGAAACCATGCTCAAACTAAATTCCAACTGATTGAGCCATTTCTACCATTCGGTAGAGGCGAGTATGCAAAAAATATCCACTAGATGTCATTGTGGCTTCACACAGCATGCTTTACAAGTCAGGTGGTAATGAGGAATTTAGACAGAGAGAAATCACTCCTGACATCTAGGCTCTGTTTTGCCACAGATTCAAAGGTGAGATGGTTTATTCTGCATATTTCCACTCCAGAGATGTTACTGAATGTAAATATGTAACTTGATTCAATTAAAATAATAATTATAATGGTTAAATAATTTTCAGAAAACATGCTCTACCAAACGGGTTGTTTGTCACTTTATGGTACAAGTAGTGCAAGTTTTACTTTCTTGCACGATAATGTATATATACAATGATTTAGTTTCCATCTGTGTAAACAGAAAGAAAGCTCTATAGCCATTAGCAACAGTGGATGCCCAAATGTTTTTATTTTGCTCTGTTTTCCATCATAAATAGTCAAAATGTTATCTTGGTATCATTCTGGCATCACTGCCTTTTACCTCTAAATGACAATTCAACCATTTGGTAGAGCATGTTTTAGGCATGAATAAAACATGCTTATACAACTATTTCAGCATCCAAATATAAATGCACCTTGTCTCTGTGTGCATATACACATATACATACATCTGTAAGCTACATAACTAGAAAACTGTTCTCCCCACTGACTACCAATTTGACACACGCATTCCACCCACCACAGGACGTGCAGTGTCTGCAGTCAAGTCCGTCAGTACACCAGTTGTCCAGAACCAGCACAACAGCCTCTGCCAGGGTTCTGGACGATGCCCCAGCCTGGGCTGGGCTGGGGCACCGGTTCTCCATAAATGGAGCTGGCCTATTATGACAATACAAAAACCTCTACTTGGGCTCTGGGCAGGGGCCCTGTTCAGGCTTTGGACATCTCCATATATGGATCTCACGCGTTCTGACATCACAATGATGTTCTGACATATGCATAATTTGCATATACTACATATTTGGGCATACTGAAACAAATAAACTCCATATAAGGGCATAAAAGGGCACAAACATAATAAAAACTGGGCATTTCCAACTTGCATCGTTCCAGGCCAGTGCCAACGGCAACGCTCTAGTATTATAATGAAAAAACAATCAATATATCATAATCACAACAATTAATTAGCAGAATTTGTATTTATTCATTGCAAAAAGTATTTCTTGGATTACTTTAGTTCATTTTACACGTTTACCCTCAAGTGACATTTCTACCGTTTGGTAGAGGCTTATATTTCAATAACTGGTGGGTATGATGTTAAAAATAAAATTGATTCTTGTTATTATTGCCTAAAGGAAGTAAAAAATGCAAAGAAATATTTTTTTCCACTGCTTCTTTAATGGTGGGAACTTTAAAGGGTTAATACAGAATTGGGGTAACTTTTTTTTTATCATGTCCACACAACATCTCTAAGGTGTATTAATGACATATTAAAACTGAAAATGGGTGGAGCTCCCCTTTAACGTGTTTCAAATTAATTCTAAAACTCATAGCCTATACATATAGTGTAACAGGAACGTCATATTTCTTCTTTGGGTTCATGTTTCCGGTCGGACATGTTTGAGTGTAACTCCGTCTCCCAGAAGTTAGATCTGCAGGTTCGTATCAAACAATAAGGAGCTAATCAAAGATTGCCGTAGATCTGTGGTAGTGGCAGCGGCTGTAACTATAGCTTATCAATTAGATGTTCAAATGATCAAATGTTAATCATGCTAATCAGGGCTCTGGTCTTTAGTAAGCAGACAAAGCAAGCAGCAGAGCCTTAGAAATAGACAGAGTTGCGACATTGAGGGGACAGAAAATAGTCTGGTCACGTGGTTCTAGTACTCGCGCGAGCCCATAGGCTCCAATGCATTCAGTAACTTCCGGCTGTCACTATTTGTTGTCACTATCTAATAGTCTATGTAGAGGAGCCGCCATTGGACTGGCGCCATGGAGTGAACGGAGTTGGCGTAACTCTGTATTTCCAAGGCTCTGGGAGCAAACAGCTCCTCTACGTGCGTCCACAGCCATGTAATAGAAGAGTGGCGACATTGAGGGGTCAGAAACTAAGTGCACAAGCTGCTGTTCATTATGCAGTCTGAATAGGGACAAACTGGAGTTGGAAATACATTGTTTTCAACGAGGGCGACGCAAATAAGAGTTATTTTAGGCATGTGTACAACATGTCAACTGTTTTAAAGTACTGTACAGTAACAACTAAATATGTTGTACTATAGCTGCAAAACGATCTAAAATAAAGGGATTTAACATCATTAAAGCTGGGCTGTGCCTGAGTTCAAAGCATTGTCCTCAGCAAAGAAAACCAATGCAAATCCTAAAAGCATCTTGATACAGTCCATGCTTAGCATGCTGCCATTAAAGGGCAATTCCACCTTTTTTCTCAAAAAATGCCCTAAAAGAAAAACCATTAACATGGCAAAACACAAACTCCATTTCTAGGAAACAATATGAAGACAATGTGGAGATCTTTATCATGTCCACACAACATCTCTAAGGTATATTAATGACAGTAAAATGGGAATTCCACACTAAACTTGTGACCATGAATACCACAGAACAACACCACCCCTTTTTTTTTAGTAAAGTAAAGTAAATTAACTAGTTACTTTTTCACAGAGGTAACTATAACTATAATCCCCTTACTTTTTTCAGCCACCATGAGGACGGACACAGGAATCCGCTTCTGCAGTTAAGAATACACTTGTTTACAATGTCAACCACCCTGTTCATTTTATCAAGACATTTAGAGACAAATATTCACTTCTCTAAAGTCAGAAGCAGCAGATCATAGTGGAGGTAAAAGGGAAAAGACATATACAAGGAGAGGGGAAAGGGGCTGGGTGTGGGAATCATATTTTTACAGAGGCCAGGCTAGAATTGCAGCCGTCCGTAGGTGTCCTTTGAGAGTGGTTCTGAAGGAGTCAAGGGATTTGCATGTCTGAGTGACTGTTGGTAGGGCGTTCCCTACCAACATTAAGGCAGTATTTGGACAGGCACATGGTGGTATTTTGGTAGTTGACATTAGAGTGTGTACATCTTGCCACAGTTACTTTGAAACACTAATCCGACTACTGACTACTGACTGCTGCTTGGAAAAGTAACTTAGTTACGTTACTGACTACTTGATTTGGAAAGTAACTAAGTTAGATTACTTTTAGTTACTTGCGGCATATAGGACTAGCACCAAGATTCTTTAGGTTAGACGTGGTATTTTTGAAAGTTGACAGTACTTTCTCGCCAGGGCAGAGCGTGCATCGGACCCTGATGTTACCATCATTAACTGAAATAAAATCAAAATAGTGGTTGTACTTCCAACTGCTAAACGCGAACCGCTCTTCCTCCATAGTAGCACACTAACGTTGCAGCTAACTCTCCCCCTCTCTCGTGCCGTGGCCCGCGAAACAGAGATCTGAGGAGTAGAATGTTTGCTACACATATCAACACGTGGAGCGGGAAAGTCACCTAAAAAAGGCCCGGATGTTCCAATCGAACGTCGCCTCGAACTCGTGGATTCTACAGAGTGAAATGCGAAAAAGTAACGCATTTAATATTAAATAAGTAACTGTAGTCTGACTACTGGTTTTGAAATAGTAGTTGCGTTAGACTACTCGTTACTAAAAAAAGCAGTCCGACTACAGTAACGCGTTACTAAGTAACGCGTTACTGGCAACACTGCAAATCACGTACTATACCTTTAAGGATATAGTATTTATACCATATAAACCAGTGATGCGATGAAACCTTTTCTGATTATCATTCTAACAGGTATTGACCCAGACCTGCTGCCATTAAATGACGCCCCAAGCGCTTCAAAACCTGGAAGAGCAGCTACAAAACACCCCTGAGCTCAAAAACCAACTGGTAAGATTTCAGTGTTTACTTGGAAACACAGACAGACCTTTTTGATGGCTGCATGAGAGGAGTCTAGCTTTACCACACAACGGTGCCGTGCGGAAATGAGAGAAGAATTAAAAGTTAAAATGTGTCATTCATGCAACATGTGGTGAGCTTGTAGATCAGTTGTATTTACCATGCACCACTGTCATACTATTGCCTCGTTCGCACTGCCTCTCAGAATATACAGTCCACAGCGACGTGCACACACGGACGCAAAAGGGGGCTACAGCCCCTGCCCTGTAACATGTCTAAAACACAGAAGTGCCCTCTTACGGGAGGTTGCTCCTGCTCCCTTCTTTAACACACTGTCCACACGGACCTGCATTGACACTGCTCTGTTGACTAACTTTAATCTCAGTTTAATTTGATTTAAACCAAAACATCAAAATGCATTGCTTTGATTTCCCGTTTTGTGTCTATAACTGCACACTGTATGACAGATGGTCCTACAGTGATCATGGTTGTGCAGGTGTTTGTGCTAAGATAAATATGAATCATTCATTTGATCTTGCAAGAGAGGACAGCTGACATCCACCACGGCAAGTAGGCTACAGGACCAGTGCAATAAAGGGAAAGTTTTATTGGACATTATTACGTGTCTAGCAGCAGCCCAATATGCAATATGTATTCTATATAAAAATAGGGCTGTTGAATGATTAAATGTTTTTTTTAATCAAATTAATTACAGCTTCTAAATTAATTGAATTGAATTGAATTTGAACTATGTCCAAAATATGCCATGTTTTCCTGTACAGGATTTGAACATTTGAAAAAGAAACAGAATCTGGGAAAGGTATTTCTTAATACTTAAATACTTTTTAAAGTCCCCAATGCTTGTAGATTTTTTTTTACCAATGAGAAAATGCCCCCAGCCATACTGTATGGCAGGGGTTTTCAACCTTTTTCACTCCAGCGACCACCATTTATCCACCATTTGATTACATGACAAGACCTAAAATTAAAGAATTCTTTTGAGTTTGTCCACAAATCCAGGCTGTATTTTGCCAACAAAACAAACTTCTTAATTAAGTGGTGCTAATTCAGATGATGAATATTTGAACTCTTGAGAGTGTCAGTACATTCTCAAGAGTTACATCTGGTTACCCAACCTTCCATCATTTAGCCTGGGGACCACCTGGAACCATCTCAAGGACCACTGGTGGTCCCCGGACCACCTGTTGAAAACCCCTGGTATATAATAAAGTAGTGTTCATGGAATGCGGTCCCAACTCCAAACGTTTTGGATGTGGGATGCCTGCCTCCTAAATGCAGGTGTTTCTAAGTGTACATTATATTATATATATATATATATTATATATATATATATATAATATATATATATATATATATATATATATATATATATATATATATATATATATATATATAATATATATATATATATATTAAGGCTGTTGAAAATAGTTAATTAATGGGATTAAATAATTTTGTTGATTAATCTGATTAAAATTTTTAACGCAATTAACTCATGTGCACACTCACTCAACCCACTGAGCATTTTCCCATTGAAAGAAATGGGTAGAGCATGGTTTTACGGAGACTTATAGCTGTGTCTCCCTGTAACCAGAGCCATAGTATAGCTGGAGGATCTACAAGCATTGAGGGCTTGTAGATCGCCTATTTTGATAAATATTTTAAAGATATATGGTTATTTTTTTCACAGATTCTGTTGTTTTTTTTTCGGAAAACATGCATATTTTGGACATAGTTCGAATGGTGATTAATCATGATTAAATTAATTTTGAAGCTGTGATTAATTTGATTAAAAATTTTAATCATTCAACATCCCTAATATATATATATATATATATATATATATATATATATATATATATATATATATATAATATATATATATATATATATATATATATATATATAATATATATATATATATCTTGATGAATTGAACAAGTTGGACCCTTAAACAGGTGTATGCTGAACTAGTGTCCACTCACAGTTATTGAGATTTGTTGTAGTTGTGCTTGAATTGTACTGAAATTCTCCAAGCTGTTATCAGTTTGTGTGTGTGTGTGCGTGCGTTCGTACGCGCGCGTGTGTGTGTGTGTGTGTGTGTGTGTGTGCGCGTGTGTGTGTGTGCGTAGGACACAGTAGCACCAGGTGGGGAAAGGACAGGAAGATGAAGAAAGCCAAGTACACTCTGAACGACACGGGTCTGCTGGTGACGACGACTGGGTGACGGTATGAAGTTCATAGTATGCATGGTGATCATAATGTGTTGGCACAAGCAAGCACCCAAACAGCTGTCCCATTTTGATTAGTATTTTTATTCCTTCCTCAAGTGGCACGGGGAGACCTGTACAGCCAGGGGGACCCTGGAGAGAGAGAGACCTAACCCTAACCCACTTATAACAATAAGACAACCTGATTAATGGGACGGATTACTGAATATTAGAATATGGGACAGGTGGCCAGGGCTTCGAACCGGTTCAAAGAACGAAAACTGAAAACCGAAACGAACGGAATTCTAGGGGATTTTTCAAGGAACGGAAACGAAAACAAAAACGGAATGGTCTTCAACTGTTCCGGAACGAAACGAAATTCTGAAATCCACAAAACCGGTTAATAACGTTTTTTTTTTTTTTTTTCGTTCTCAATCAATGATAAATTAAGGCACTCGCAACTATCTAAGTTGCGTTTTTTTTATAAACACGCATATCGTGACTGTTATATTTACCACCGGCTTTTTCCGAGTCGAAATGTTAGAGCCGGGCCTGCCGAGGGACCGAGGCTGTGCGTATGACTATTGTCATGCAGCACGCAGCGCAGCTAAAAGACCCGGGCCAGCCAAAATAACGAAGTCTCACAGGCACATCATCAGAATACAATGTATTTCCTTGATTTCATATTACAGTGGGTATGTATTTATTTGAATTCCTCCTCCTCCTGCTCGTCCTAAAAAAAAATCCACACACCTGGAACCCGCTCCTTTTCTTTTCTGAGGCTGAGCCAATAGCCTAAACGAGCGTCCCGGGCCGTGCGTAATGCGAAACCAAGACAAGACGGTCTTTATAACACGGCGGGTGGTGGTGGTTACGTTTGGAGATAAAGTTTGCGCGATGGTGATATTTCTCTGACACTGTGCAGCTGGCTGCAGCCTCTCAGTTAGGACGCGCTGAGGTGCTTCTCACTGAGATGCGCAGATTAAAAGGGAGAGCCCAGCTGCGGTCAGATGTTAATTAAGGCTGAACTCCGATACAATTGGAAAGGAATTAAGAATGACTTCTGTCTGTCATAATAACCAATATAGGCTAGTTGATTACTGTACACAGGCGTCGCACACATAGAGCAAGAATAGATGGGAAAACAAAGGTAAATGTTTAATTTTCCCCTTTCCTCCTTTCCAGACATGCGTAATCGCCATATAGCCATGTATGTGCGCTGCGGGTGCCGTCGTGATGCATGCAGACAGACAGACAGACAGACAGACAGACAGACAGACAGACAGACAGACAGACAGACAGACAGACAGACAGACAGACAGACAGACAGACAGACAGACAGACAGACAGCGCAATGGCCTTACTGACATCCATAAAATAAAACTAAAGGCTTAAATACAGATAGTTGACCAAAGTTTAATGAACACTCAGTGGCTGCAGCAGCGCACGCACTCTGCTCCTGTGGCAGGGTAATAATGTGGGTGAAAATCAATAGTCCAGCGCGCCCAGAGAGCCACGTGCGCTTGATGTTTGTAAGCAACTTCACATCTATCCGCAAAACATTACCAGAACGATAAGAACGAACGTTATTTTTCGGTCTGAACCGGTTCGAACTGGTTCAGTTTGGTGCTGGAACGATTGCCAGAACGAAAACGTTAAATATAGATCTACCCGAACCGGTTTTGAACCGTTCCTGAAAAATAATTTCGTTTCCAAGCCCTGCAGGTGGCATAGAGTAACATTCAACTAAATTGAATTCCTGTTGGTAAATATACAGTATTTATTGTTGTTGTTGCTGAGTGACTGCATATATGACTTGGTTGTTTTTTCATTTTTTGTTTTTCTTCTCTCCATTTCTGTCAATTATTAATTGCCGTGTCTGATAATCCCATGTGGGAAGGGACAAGGAATTGTTCGGACACATAAATTAAATATTCATTCATTCATTCATTCAGGCATTCATTCCTTTTCATGAATGAAAATTCATTCATTCAATGAATCTAAGACAACTAGAATCTTCTGATAACAATGTGTTTAATGATTAATCTCCCATCACAATTGTACCAAGTATTCCTGTATAGTTGTGAAGGATAAAATTGTCAATAGAGGGTGTGCATGTGACATCATCATCATGTACCCAGGGCTAACTGACAGTTATATAGAATTTTTTCACTGTTGTTTTCATTGCTTCTGGGAGGTTCATGGAACAACATATTATTTTGTTCATCTCATCTCTCTCTCTCTCTGTCTCTGTCTCTGTCTCTCTCTCTCTCTCTCTCTCTCTCTCCTCTCTCTCTCTCTCTCTCTCTCCCTCTCTCTCTGTGTGTGTGTGTGTCTCTCTCTCTCTCTCTCTCTCCTCTCTCTCTCTCTCTCTCTCTCTCTCTCTCTCTCTCTCTCTCTCCAGGGACCCCCTGGTCGTGCAGGTCTCCCCGAGGCTGACGGTATGATGGCCGGACCCCCAGGGACCATGCTGATGCTGCCCGTAAGTGTGTGTGGTGGGAATTAAAAAATAAGACATAGACACATTGCAGAGCTGAACAACTATTGTAAACAAATGCAAATCTAAAAGGATGCATGCTCTGATTGGTTCAGACACCCTCTGTGCCAGGGAATCAGGTGGGATCCATAATAATCTATAAATCTATAAAGATGCATGCTCTGATTGGTTCAGACACCCTCTGTGCCAGAGAATCGGGTGGGATCCATAATAAAACCCCAGCGTTTCCAGTTCATCCTACCATTAATATAACGTATTTTCCGCACTATAAGGCGCACCGGATTATAAAGCGCACCAGATTATAAGGCGCAGAGAATAGAAGATACTACAGTTAACAGAGAATAGAAGCTACTGCAGTCGAACGATCCATATATAAGGCGCAATGGGTTATAAGGCGTAGTGTGTTTTTTTTTAGAAAATTAAAGCTTTTTAGTTGCGCCTTATAGTCCGGAAATACGGACAAACAATGTTAGAATCACTTGTTTTAACCCATTGAGAACAGTGATCTACAAGCTTGTTTCACGCCACTGACTGGTGTGACACAAGCTTGTTACAATATTTTAACAGGGCCCTAAATTTTGGGGACAACATTTTTAGTTCCAGGGACATTTTAGTTCCACAGAAAAAAATGTACTTTCAGAGACAAAGGGATTTTTTTCAGGGACTTCCCAGAAGGTACCAGATGTAACTCTTGATAATGTAAATATGAACCCAAATGGACCCTTGCGGGTCCATTTGGTTTCATTTTTACACTCTCAAGAGTTAAAATATTCATCATCGGAATTAGCACCACTTAATTAAGGTTACATTGTTTTGTTGGCAAAATACAGCCTGAAATTGTGGACAAAACCAAAAGAATTCTTTAATTTTAGGTCTTTTGGTGTGAAAATGTAATCAAATGGTGGTCCGGCTCAAATGATAATAAATGGTGGTCCCTGAAGTCAAAAAGGTTGAAAACCCCTGCTCTAACAGATCACGTGACTCAGATTCCATGCTCAATGTGTCATCATCATTGGGACCAATCAGCTGTCTACAGAGCAGCAGGGGTGTGGTTTTCCTATGGCTTATAAGATGGTTTGATCCATCATGGCCGCCCCCTCTCATCTGAGCTCACACTGTTTGTTTAGGCTAGTTCTGCTTTAGTTTGGAAGTAAAAAGCATCAGATGATCAAAATGTAACTTTAGTTGACATGGATGCCCTCAGAGTTTAACAGAGTGGTGAAAACAACAGTTATATTCATCTACACCAAACAGGTGAGTTTATACAGTTGTGTTAATGGCTCAGATGATTAGCTGCTCAACACACACACACACACACACACACACACACACACACACACACACACACACACACACACACCACACACACACACACACACACACACACACACACACACACACACACACACATCCTTGTTTTTGGTCCATAGTGAGGTCTACAGTAAAATGCCTACAGACTGAGGACCACCACTTCTGATTGATTTACGAAAATACCAAGGGTCATTCTGGACACTTGGGGGCACCCTTATCCCAAACACTCACTTAGATTAGCTGAAAACCTCTTTTTTTAAAAATATTTTTTTACAAACAAAGTGAGGACCGGGAAAAAACACACACACACACACACACACACACTCCTGTTTGTTTCTGGGCATAGTGAGGACCGGACACAAGCTGTAGATTCTTAACAGTTATTTCTATGTTGGTGTGTTTGCTTATCTGAACTAGCGTTAATAATGAAAGTATTTAGATAAAATGTAATTATGTAACAAATGCATCTATTGCATCTATAGACCTGTAAACCATGTCTTTTGTTCAACTTGAATAAAAACATTTAATTTGAACTTGCGCTGCCTGCCCCCCCCCCCCCCCCCCCCCCCCCCTCTTGTGTAGATGCACTGTATAAGCAGATTCAACCTACCATAAAGTACCTTTGGGATGGAGCCATCTGTGGGTTTAGTGTGTAAGCCAGTTATTTGTACTATGCTCAGCAGTGGGACAAATTGAATATAACAATTATAATACAAGAGAAGTTGGAGCACTTTTTACTTGCGTCTTCAGAGCCAAATGTTGAATTTACTACAAGTCACTATACCCTCACATGTCCTTCCAGAATCAGCATCTGTGATGGAGCCAGATAAATGTAAACACTAATATACGTGCACGTTCCAGAGGTGGAAAGACACTGATGTAGAGAATCTAGAGATGGTTTCATTTCCTTTTATTGCGTACAACAACAACAACAACTTGTTAGGCCTCTTCCTCGTTCCCCCAGGGAGCTCCCAGGGATCCCAGGGATGATCCTAGCCGAGCAGTGTTGCCAACTGCCGAAATCCAAAATGCACTAGAGTAGTGGGTTTCAACCATTTTCATACCAGGGCCCATTATTTATTCCTCATTTTAGCCAAGGACCACCATTCGATTTTAGTCTCTCAGACTAATTTAGGTGAAATAAGTGGTAAAACGTTTGTCAAAATAGCATTTCTTCTACATTTTCTAAATGTGTCGATTCTTGAAAATTAGGTAATTCAGATATAATATAATTTAACTCTTGAGAGCGTAAACTGAAACCAAATGGACCGTAAGGGTCCATTTGGTTTCATTTTACGCTCTCAAGAGTTACAGATCTATAAGGGGTCCATTTGGTTACCAATGGTCCTTTCTAGGAAGGAAGGAGGACTCTATCATAGGAGGAAAAATGGTGAAAAACAAGGGTTTTGTCTCTGGTGACTGTCAACCAATTTCGCTCCAACTCAAAAGCACCAGATTTTCCGCCAGAAGATTTTCACTAATTTTGATGCTAGGGGGGTCTGAAAAAAAGCCAAATATAGTGACAAATGCGCCTAGTATTATGTATATTATCCATGTCTTCATCCTAGCACTAGTCTTTGTAGGAGTCAGTACCATGTCACTACTAATGACACCAATTACTTTGCAAGCAAGATATCATAAGATAACATAATAGATGTATATATATATATGTATGTATGTAACCCCCTGTGCATTTGCAAAGAACAGCGAGCTAGCCATTACAGACTGATCATCAACATCACATTGTTACATGCACTGAAGGACCACAGCCAACCCATATACGTTTCAACCCTGTGGTATGCAGATATTTGAGATCTAATCTGTCTTTGTCACATTTATGCCAATATATGGAGATCTCGGTATTGTTATTCCTCCTTATATGCTGCCCAAAGCACTGTTGTTAACAGACAAACTGAGCTTGTTCCCAGCTACAAGTACCTTGGCACAATCATCGATAAGAAATTGAAATTTGACCTCAACACTGGCATGTTGTACAAAAAAGGTTGACAGCACCTACACTGTTTGAGGAAACTGGCTAAGTTCAATGTGGATAAAACTCATGAAACTGCTCTATGGTGCTTATGTTGAGTCTATTATTACTTTCTTGATTATCTGCTGGTTTGGTAATCTTAGCGTCAAGGATAAGAACTCCCTTGTGAGATTGGCACCCAAATGAACAGCCTAGACCACATCTATAATAAGCAGGTGTTCACTAAAGTTAAGGCTTATTTAAGCTGATAGAGCTCACCCTCTATATGTACATAGTACATACTGTTACCGTCTGGGCGCCTGCAAGCCCCCCTCATTCATAAGAATTGCTTTATGTTCCTTTGTCCCTAACTCCATCGGCCTGCTGAATGCTGCTGAGGGAAGGTTGGGGAGGTAGTTTTGCACTTCAGTACTTGGTGACCGTTTCAGCTCTGTTCTATCGCTGAGGACCTGTCTGTCAATGCATGTGTAGCCCCAAACGAAATAACCAGCATGCAACAGCCCAGCTAATCGGGCACTGCCCTATACTTGCGTAATACTACATTCGGCTAACAAGATTTTGGAAGCAGGAGTGGGTGATGGCCGGGCATTGACCAGGCCCACAAAAATAGGGTATGCCATCACAATTGAAGGCAGGGAACCCTCTTGAAAAACCCAGTGGGTTAACCTTGGCAAACCACACAGATTACCAGTATGGTGAAGATGAGCAGACTGCTAAAGATTTATTCACCACCTGTTTCCTATAGCCTACCGGACCACCCATAAGACTGCTTCTTTGACATAGGAACAGAGATGAATGCATGGTTATGTGATTTTTTTTACATTGCCCACAAGCACTGTACTGCATCCAACAGTTCCTGGTTAATTGTTGACAGTGAAACACTGGGTCAATTATGACTTAACAACCCCACTATCACATATAGGAGTGAGAGATCCTATAAATACATTAACCACAGCATGAACCATATACTGTTACTGTAGGTACGGGCTCCGTATGAATAGAACCAGCGGCTGATGTATCAAAAGTGTAAAGTTTATTCACAATTAGAAAGACTACTTTAAAATACAGAAGGGAAGCGGGGGTTATATTAAGTCATATCAATATATATCATGATGCTCTAGGGCGGATGTATAGGCAAACAATAGTAATAGATTTACTGAGTCCTCTAAACTAAACAAACACTGCAAATCAACCACTCCAAATCAAAGGAAGTAACTTATGTAAATAAAGCAAAATAAAGTAAAGTAATCACGGCAAACAAAACTCAAATCATGCAAATAAATAATTAAATAATAATTAAAGGCCCAGTATAGGCCTAATAAGTTCTATTATTGCACACAGCCCGACTCATAATCATTGTAACACTCAAACTTTCAAATCCCCAATAAATATATGTATGTATATGGCACGTGGGAAAAACTGTGATTTAATGAGCAGATTGGTCCTCCAAGTCAGTATATTTTCAGCAGCCCACTGTATGTAGGAGATTTGTGAATAGCTCGTCTAAAGGACCTGGAGGCGCTGAAGGCTTGGTTGTTGCTTTCAGCCACTTTCAGCTCTTCTGCCTCACATAATTCAGTATTGTCGATGTCACCTTTGTAGGACTGAGCACCACCTGCCTCCAGCTCACAAACACTCTGGCACAGGCTCTGGCCAAAACAGTAGGCCTTGAGCCTGAACTGCCCTTGCATTAAATACCATACAACTCTATTTTGTATGGATTTTTTTTATATATATATTTTGGACATTAAGGGGTTAATAATTAAAAATGCCCGAGGCATATCAGTGGGCACCCTCTTGAATTCTTAAGAGGTGACTGCAAGCTACAAGAATCACTACTATATCACATATCCAAAACATTTTCTATCAATATTTATTTTAGCCAGTTTAAATACACTTATATTATGTGATTAGAATAGATGTTTGTGTGAGGCAAAAATCAGTATGATGCAATAATAGGATACTCAGATTTTTTTCTTTCACCTGTCAGAACAATTCACTGCTGTAGTTTCTGTAAGCTCAGTTCAACTGCTGCCCTTCCCCCATACTGCCACGGTTGGGTCGTTAATGTAGCAACACAGCCTAATTAACGACCCTGCACTCTACTCTATGAAGGGCAGAGCAGAACAGTTTGGAATTTGGAACAGTATCTCACACCTTGGACCTTGGTAAACCTGTGGAACTTTCTTTTTGTATTCTTATGAAGAAACCATGATGTACATTTTTACAACCATCATATGTGCATTATTATATATTAGTGCATATTGAAAAGTATGCCTTTCTGGAAAGCAATCCTTTGCTTTCCTGGTGCTTCCTGGCTGGTGCTCTCTCCTGCAGCAACTAGTCCACTCTATTCACTGAACGGATCAAATTGGAACTACTTGACTTATGTTATTTAGACGTCCCTAAGAATCATAAAAATGAGTTTGAGACCCCTGTCCTACTGCGTGTTCCATGCTGAAAATAGAACAGCTCTGCAAGCTCACAGCACATTGTGTCTGCGTCACGTTGTGAGCTTTTAGATCAGCTATTTTTAGCTTGTGGTGATGTGAGAGCTGAACTGAAAGCCTTCGCAAACAAAAGAAAATAACTGGTCTTGGCACCGTTCTGGGCTCTGTTAAAGAAGTGTTTCACCCCAGACTGTTTATAAGTTACTCCATTCAGTATTTAGGTACGTGGTGACCATTTTAACTGACTGGGGTGTTCACATGAGACTGAGTAGACCATAAGATGACCAATTTTTTTTGTTGTTGTTTTTGTTTTTTTTCTATACTTGGTACACTGCCAAATCAGTTGATTTACAGTTAAGCAGCCAGTGTGGCCGAAATGCACAGGATCGAAGTGGCTAATGCTTAAGTCATATCTCCAAAGTAAAGTACCATTAAGGATTTAAAGGTATAGTAAGTGGTTCAAAAACATTTTCTGTTAAAATGCTCCATTATAAGGTGTGCACTGTTGCACTTCACCTCACTGTAAAGTATGTGCATGTGCACATACCAGGGGGACTGGAGGATTTCCCAAATCACACAAATCACTAACTATACCTTTTATATAACTGTAGTGGGAAATGAGCCTAATACAATGTTTGGCTCTGAGATAGTGCAGTAGAATTGCCTGTAATCAATGCACCTGCGCAGCCCCCCCCCCCCCCCCCCCCATCCCCCACTCCACTCTACTGTAGCATTTTGTAAAGCTGCTACAGAATGCTACAGTAGAGTGGAGTGGGGGATGGGTGCAGTCTAGCTGACAGTTCAACTCGGAGCATAAATGAAACAAGCTATTGAAGAGGTCAGACCAACTTTACACACAGCTCCAGTGTATACTGTACCCCAAGGTGGGCACTGTTGCACTTCACCCCACTGTAGAGTATGTGCATGTGCACATCTTGTAACCAGGAGGACTGGAGGGTTTCCCAAATCACACAAATCACTTACTATACCATATACAGTATATAATTGTAGTGGGTAAATGGGCCTGTGTTTGGCTATGAGATGTAGTGTAGTAGAATTGCCTGTAATCAATGCACCTGTGCAGCCCCCCCACCACTCCAGTCCAAAAAGCTGCTACATCCAGTAGGATTTTCCAAATCGCCCAAATGACTTATGGTACCTTTTAGGAATCAAAGGTTCCTATTTTGGATAAACTTCATGAGCTTGCTGCTTTTTGCTGCAAGCTGGATGGAGCCCGCACACCAGATAAGGTACAAAAAGACTTTCTTTATTTGGACGATCCAAATAAAGAAAGTCTTTTTGTACCTTATCTGGTGTGCGGGCTCCATCCATTTTCATAGTATTCTTTTAGCCCAGCACCCATCAGTCGATGTGCGTTGCCTATTGTCTTCTTCATGGTTCTATAAAAGGAACAGATTGTAATATTCTCTTAAAGTAGAAGATAAATATGGCATTTAAATACTTGCATATAGTCTAATATATTACCTAATAGAGCATTCAAATAATAAATAGCAAGCCAAGTAAAAGTAATTTCATAATATAATATACCAAATCACATCTCAATCAAATGCATCCATCCATATACATCAGAGTCAGGGCATTTGGGCTTACATAGATCAATGTTCAAAGACGCATGGCATCATCATCAGTTTGTAGGAAACACAGCAGGCTCTGCTGGCTGTAAATTGTTTGGAGACAATAGAATACTGGGCCTGGGGATCCAGGCCTGTATGTAGACTGTGACAGGAAGTGAGGTGGTTGTAGGTTCCATGCAAAGGGGGTTCCACTGAACTTGTGTCTCCTTGTGGAGCGGAGGGGAAATTGTGAAGGAACCTGGTAGTTTGTGACAGGATGGGCAGCTATATAGCCAACATAGGCTAAGTGTTTATATTTATAGTCAGATGAAGGAATAAATAAATTATCATTGCAATATATCAGAATAAATAATGACAAATAAAAAAGTATCCCAATGATAGTATAATATGTGCTGTGATGGTAATAATGTGCTTGCTGTAATGGATACTAATACTAGTTGCAAGTAAAATGCACCATCTGTCTTTCCAAAGCTCTGTTAGGCCTACCGTAGGTGTCCAAATTACAACTAATATTTGTAAGCTGGGGACTCAGCTGTCAGGGGGACCTTTGCGACTACATGTAGGCAGTTATGAATTTGTTGTACTTCTTCATCAGAATCTGGTTCACACATGTTAGTTAGTTAGTTTATTTATTGTCCACAAGTGGAAATTTGTCTTTAGTCTCATGTACAAAAAACATTAAAAACGACAACAAGATCAACAACAAGCAACAAGCATTTACACACAAAACATCTTAACAGGCAAAGAAGAGCACAACAAGGCATAATACTGCACCAAGCCTTTGGAATAAAATATTTTTTAAAAAATATTACGGCTACGGTTAAACTTGGTGTTCTATAACGTCTACCTGAGGGGAGTAATTCGAACTCCCTGTGGAGTGGATGAGAGGTGTCGTTGCTGAGGTTACCATACCACATAGCTATGTTAAAGGTCATGATTCCCTCTATGAGGTTCTTGTAAACAGTCTCCATAATGTATTTGCTCACTCTGAAGGAGTTGAGCCTGCGCAACAAGTGGAGACGTTGGTTACAGGATTTAAAAAGATTATCTGTGTTATCATTGAAGTCAAGGTTGCTGTCAACAATAGATCCTAAGTATTTAAAGTTAACTATCTCTACATTTTGTCCCTTCATCTTAAAGGGCTGCACAGGGTCCTTTTGATAAATAACCAGTTCCTTTGTTTTTGTTATATTAATATCTAAGGAGCTTACGTCGCACCAGTTTTGGAGAGAAGACACGTGTCCTCTGAATGCTTTTCCCCCCACTATTTCTCCCTTTTTAGCATGGCAACCAAAGCCATATCATCAGCATACTTAAAGAGACTAAACTTCTCCTGATATAAATTTGAATTCATTAGTGTACAGGGAGAAAAGTAAAGGTGATAGTATTGTCCCCTGCGGAGCACCTGTGCTAAGCACAGTGATGTCAGAGCGGGTGTCAATGACACGGACCTGTTGAGGACGGTTAGAGAGGAAGTCCCTGACTAGGTGGATGATACCACCATTAACCCCTATATCAATGAGTCTCTGCAGGAGAGTGTGTATCTGCATGCTATTAAAAGCAGAAGTAAAATCAATAAACAGAACCCTGGCATAGTGGGTGGGAACCTGGATGTGCTTAGTCAAGGTGTTGACCAGGCTGACAGTTGCATCATCAGTTCCCCTCCCCTGACTTTTATAAGCAAATTGTAGATGATCAAAACAATTAGAAACAGACTCTGTTATTAGTCGAGCTATAACTCTCTCAAAACATTTCCCCAGAATAAAGGTAAGGGCAATGAGCCTGAAGTCTTTCAGTTCAGTGGCTCCAGGCTTTTTGGGAAGAGGTACAATGCAAGACATTTTCCATCCGTTGGGCATAGTTAAAGAATCAAGCAGGTACTGAAAAAGCTCCAAAAGAATACCTTTAAGTTCATAAATGTTTTTTTAAGAACTCTGCCTCTCAGGCCATCAGGCCCAGGAGCAGAGTTGGGTTTGATACAGGACAGGCTAATTACAATCTCATGTTCATTAAGTGTAATAGGGACATATTCAGGAATGGACCTACACACATTATCACGCTCAGTACTGAAGTCGTTATTATCAAAGCGACTAAAAAAGATGTTTAAGTCATTAGCAAAGGATGGAGAGGGGTGACAGGGGGGTGCACTTTTGCTTAGAGTCCCTGGCCATCATTACCTTTAAACCTTCCCATGCTTTCTTGGCATTTCCTGAAAAGTAGTGATGCTCCACTTTATCCTTGTATTCTATCTGTCTCCAGCTCGCATCGCATTTCCTCCTTACAGTCCTCTGTCCAGGTCACAATCTCAATTTTTACTGTCTTTTCCCGTTTCAGCCGAGCCCTGTAACATGGAAGAACATGTACGACCTTGTGGTCTGACTTCCCCAGGGCAGGCTTGCAGGTGGCTTTATAGGCATCGGGTATGTTGCCGTAGCACTTATCCAAAGTGCGTGCCAAGCACGTCGGACAGTCTACATACTGATGTAGGTTGGGGAGGTGATCGGACAAGTCACAAGAGTTAAAGTCCCCAATAAGCAGCACGGGTTCTTTCGCTGCACGGGAAAGCGGACGCATAGCGCGTATTTCTTCTTTCTTGTTGGTCAACAAGCAAACATTAGAAAGAGTTATTGCCGGCAAGGGGGGTCTGCTGCCTCGTCTCCTTAGCCGTTCTCTCACTCCGCCTCTCGATCCTCTTTTCTTGAATTTAGTCCATTTTCGCGTTCCGGTATTTTTAAATTCTGGATACTTATCCAGCGAGTCGAAGTCAGAGTCTCCTAATCTGGCTGGTTGCCTGAGTGACAGGAGCTGGTCCTGGCTGCAGGTGAGGACGCCGACCTTGCCGTTTCCGCTCCATACTTCAGCGATTAAACAGCTGACAAGGCACATAACCAGCCACAGTATCATACCGATCTTGAACTTCATTTTGACGAAAAGGGAATGCGGGTTCAAGCACTTAAAACAACGTAAAACATAACAAAACAAAAGACGAGACAGAGAGATGAGACACGGGTCGGCAGCAGTGCAATGTAATGTAAGGCTGAATTTCACCAATCTGTCCTCCCTCTGGCATTTTGTAAACAAATGGGCAGGGCATGGGCAGCCCTTGTGAGGATGGGGGGTACTAGGACAGGTAGGCCCTCTCTAAACACAAGTTAAGCTCCCCCGGAATTCCCATAGACTGCCATCATAAAAATCGACCCGGAAGAAAGGACTACTGAAAATCGCTTGCAACTGGTACATGGGGTGACAGTTCATCAGACTTGGGGTCCGTTACTTTCCTTGCATTACTTTAGAAAAGGTAGTGACTCAATATGATGTTATTATAACAACTCAAAAGGTATATTAATGACATAGTACAATGTTGAATGAAGAATTGTGCTCTTATATACCTGCATGTGAGAAGTAACAAAGAAGAAACCTTGAACCTTATAACTTAATCTGTAATTATAATTGGAAGTTATATTCAAGCATGTTCAAGGCCATGAATAATTGTGAATGTCAAGTACAAACCATTTATTCCATTTTTGGTTATGCATCCTGGCACAACATAGCTCCATTATGCTTAGCAATAAGCATAAAGGAAAGTGAGGACCTGCTGACCGACCGACCACAGCGCTGTAGGGGGGCGCTGTGGAGCCCGGTCCTCACTCTCCAAAGGTCCTCACTCTGTGGGGTTAACAACGAAGTCAGTCCTCACTATCCCCCAATAAAGTGAGGACCAGCAAAATGTCCTCACTTCCCAAACGGTCCTCACTCTGTGAGTCGAAAGCACGTGTGTGTCCTCACTATGTACCAAAAACAAACACACACACACACACACACACACACACACACACACACCAATGTTGCAACTCTTCTACTAGATGGCGCTGTCCTCTGGTAAGCTGCTCTGCTCTTTGAAAGTTTGTGTGTTTGTGCTGCAAGTAGTTAGCATGGACATGTGGCTCATTTATTAACATTAGCATAAGCTAAGACAGTGCTTATGCTAACATACCAACACCAAGCTTTCATGGTTTGTAGCACAATCTAACTTCACCTGTTCTCCTTATGCAGTACATTCTGAACCACCTGGACTGCAGTCCATGACCCAGCCTCCTGCAGAGAAGATGCACTGCTGGTTTTTCTAAAGAGGTTTCTACTGCTCTGAAGGTTTGTGTGAAATGTGACCATGATGCTAACTCTTCTCTCACTGCTGCATGCAAACATGATGGCACTAACATTATTCTAATGCTTTTCACAAAATTGCTGCTACTAGTGTCAATAATTTTTACTGCTAATAATTGTATCATTCGTCATTTCTAAACCTTTCATGTTTCTAGCATGAGCTAAAACGGGGCTTATGCTAAACTTGTTTTTAGGCAGCACATGTTAACACAAACACAACAAGCTTTGCTTATGTCATTGGGTAGAGCTGTTTAAACTCCAGCAGTAAACTCCACTGCAACTTATTCTTGTGGTACCTCTCCTCTTAAAGGGATATTCTACTTAAAAAAAAAAAAAACAACAACTTTTGGTTATTTTATGGTCTACTCGGTCTCATGTGAACACACCAGACAGTTTATAATTTACTCCGTTCATTATTTAGATATTTGATGCTCATTTTAGCGTATCCACCTCCTTCCTATACAAACCAATTATAACTTATAACTTAAAATTTTAACCATGACAGATTATTCAAAAACAACTCATCTTTTTTCTGGTGACTGATATTGTCTTTCTAATATGTGGGAGGGCCATGGGATTTTATTTACCGTTTTCATTTATTTTTTAAATATGTAGACTATGGTCTACAAAGTTTTATTGAAAGTGAAATACCCCTTTAAGCTGCTCTGCTCTTTACTTTGTGTGAAATATGATCATATGGTAACCGTTCTACTACAGCAGCCAATGTTAGGGTTAGGGCTTTCGACAGTGCTGCTGCTCAACAACTCTGCTGCCAATCATAGCACAGATGGCTCAATGGCTCATCTTTCTCTTTCTTTCTTTCTAGCTGTGGATAACGGATGCTGCTGGAACACTCAACCTGAAGATGGCCTTGTGAAGATCTCCAGGGTTCTGAATGACCTCCAGGCCCACCACTCCATCCTGCCTGCTAAGATGTCTATGTGGACAGTGTTTGTATAGGGAGAAGCATGGCATTAATTTTTTGCTGCTGCCAAAGTCAAATTGTGATATCTGTGGTGATTAGCTTAATAACGGATTGCATTTTTAACGGATTGCAGTTGATGCCAGTGTGACAAGCTCACACCGACCAACTCATTGGAGGCAGTTTGGGGTTCAGTGTCTTGCCCAAGGACACTTCGACTGTTTATAGGAGGAGCCGGGATTCGAACCGCCGACCCGTGGATCATTGGAGGACCTGCTCTACCTCCTGAGCCACAGCCGCCCAAATGCTTGCAGTGTGATATCCGTAGCAAGCTGTTATTTCCACCTGACTGGTGGAAATAGATGTTGATATATACTGGCTGTGGTCTCTGGTCATTCACAAAACAAACAAGTAAACCTTAATAATAGTAGAAATAATAGTAGACATAATATAAATAATATATATATAATATAAATATATATAATATAATATAATATAAATAATACAAATAGAAAAAATAGAAATATAGATGTTAGAAATATAAATTATAGCAATAAAAAAAACAATAAAATGATAGAAATAAAAACAATTGATAGAAATGATAACAAATGATGAAAAATAATAAAATAAAAATGATGCCACCTGCGAATGATTCGGTGGTCGATATATAAGCCTCACGGTTGTCGGAGACTCTTGCCGCCAAGCTTTTGGCGTACTTCTTGTGGCTGGTATTTGCGATGGATGAACATGTGTTCCACAGTCCCACTTCTGTATTAAGAGTTTTCCACTCCTTGATGTGTGAACATCTGTGGATTCCTCAATGTATTTTGAAGCTAGATGTTTTTTCTGCCTTCCACTGGTCCCTCTGTCTTGCCTTCACCTGGATGTCTTGAGGTGTCAGATTGTGTTGTTGGTTGTTTGTGAGCTGTGGTGTCTCTGATGGATTCACTCAGCTATGTCTTGTAAGTGAGGGCCAGTGTGGCTGCTTCTCGTTTGACCTGTGCTGGAGTACAGTACTTGGTCGTCTGCATAGCCATACTTTGTTGTTGCCGTAAGGAGGTTGTGGATGTACCAAGGATGTTGAACGATATTGGTGTCAGCAGTGTCCCCTGTGGGACGCCATTCTTGAGCTTTCTAACCCTGCTACTTTAGCTGTTACTGGTGTGGAGCTGAACCCTAAGCAAAACAAATGGCCAATGAATTTGTGAAATACCACAGATATCACAGATTCCTATTGGCAGCGGGAACAAATGAGTGATGTGCAAATCTCTACAGCCATTCATAGACTATAACCACCATCCTATTCCTTCTAGACGCTGGGGCCCCTACCGATGAGATCTGCACGTCTCTGGCTGTCCATGGATGAATCTTGTATGGGGATTCCTCTACAGACGCCTCAAAGTAAGAAACTTCTATTACTGTGTGCTATAGTTGGTGTCCATTTTCAAGGTTCTCTATAAATAATCAGCCTTTTTCTTTCTATCTTTGTTTAAGATGGATGATGTCTGTAGACTGGGACCTGGGTCTGCCCGGTGAGAAACCTCACAGTACCAGGTACTTGGGCTTGTTCTGCTTATTTCTTTTTAAAAAACAGTTGTCACTGAAATGGACTGCAATTCATGATTGAATTGTCATTTTGATTCAAATGGTCTTTTTGTTTAAATAAATAAATAAATAAAAAATATGCCAATTTTCTGCCTGTTGCTGATAATCGGTCACTCCCTATTTTTACTCATTACTGCATATGTATGGTGTTGCAGAGCGTGCACGTGGATGCAAGATGACTCAAGGATGAAGATTGAGGCAGACGTCAGCCTTCGACAACGTCGAGGGCGGCCGACGACGAGACGCCGACGACGAGGGCGACAAGGTACTGTGTGTTGTGGCAGGGCAGGCGACAACGAGAGTGACCTTTTCCTTGTCTTCTGTCTGTCTTAGGATGGAGAAGAGACTTGGGACCTGGCCTGGTGAGAAACCACGGACGACGAGTGGCGGCGGACGATGATGAGTGGCGGCGGACGATGATGAGTGGCGGCGGACGATGAGTGGCGGCGGACAACGCACGGGCGACGCAGGCGGTGAATGACTTTCGGCCGACAACTGTGGACGACGTGGAGAGCTCGGTAGACACCTGAAACCCGTTTAGGCCTGTCAGAATTGGACTTTTGTGACATTTTGAATTTAAAAATATATCAACATTTTCAACATGCCATATGATACTTGGCAATCATGCAATAATTGTGACGGGCCTAAATGAATCTTTCTGTTTTTTTTTTGTATTATTTTTGTAATAAATATACATATCATGCTGTATAATGTATATCTATCTTTTAGGAACAACATCATCTTGGTGAAGAGCTCCTTTTCAAGACGATGGAGAAACTGGCAAGGTAATACCACACACACAATGCTCATATTATTTTATGAACGTTGTAGTATAAACACAAAGCCATTTATCCATCTGTTACCAATAACCAATTTCTCCCTATTTATCATTACTGTGCTTATGTATGGTGTTACACGGCGCACATATTGATGAAAACAGAAAAGCTAATTTAGTGTCTTTGTTAGGATGACCATTGAAGCAGACGCCAGCTTCGTCCCGGGGGTTTCTTCTGAGGACTTCTGGGTCGATGGAAGGCCGGACGGCGCTAAAGGCTTGGTAGACGCATCTGGAACCGCTGTTTAGGCCTGTCAGAATTGCATTTTGTTGCTCGCCGATTTCATTTTTATATTGGAAATATTATGTCGTACTGATATTATGAAGACAATTTTGTCTTTTTTAGGCTTTGTAAGCTATGGCATAATTCAATAAGCACTAAATGTATTCATGGAGACTATTATTATCCCCCCCAAAAAAGTATTATCTCAAATAGTTGTCTAATATGTAGTAATTGTGACAGGCCTAAATGTTTCTGGATGTGTGTTTTTTTAATATATATATATATCATGTCATGTCATCAGTTACATTTGACTATATTTTTTTAGGGTCTTTTTGTGTTCTGTCTTTTTAGGATGGAGGTCCGTACATGTCGAAGGACCTGGGCCAGCCCGGTTAGAAACCACACACTACTAGGTACTGCTGAGCTTGTCCTTGATAGATTTTTTTTTCCTAATAGGACAGTTATTGTCACTCAAAAATGGATTTAAACAGGCACTTTTTGTTAAAAAGCCAATTATCCGCCTGTTGCCAACAATCAGTCGCTCTCTATAATTAAACATTACTGTAAGTGCATGTGTACTGTATGTTGTGGCAGGGCACGCACACAGGCCACACCCAAGCTAATTTATTGTCTGTATTGTCCATGTTAAAGGTAGGGGAAGTGATTTCACTTTTGTCAGATATCACCCAAAAAATATTTTTTTCTGTTAAAATGCTCTATTATAAGGTGTGGAAACCACATATGGAGTTTCCCCCTCCCCCACGTTAGCAGAGGAGCTAATAAATGTTCCCCAGGTCACCACAATTCTCCTCCAATCAGGAGAGAGCACCAGGTTCACATAGTGTAGCTACTTTTGGGGGCCCCTAGTGCACCAGGCTGGTACTACACCATGAATTTCAAATCACTTCCCCTACCTTTAAGAGGGAGATTGAGGGAGCCATGGAAGCTTTGCCCTGGGTGTTTCCTGACGACTGCGATCGACTACAGAGGGCCGGCGTCAACTAGGGTGGCTGATGACGACTCTGACTGGTGGCCGGCGAGGATGACGACCTCCGTGGGCGGTGATGGGCAGCGGACAACGTGGACTGGACTGCTCGGTAGACACCTATATACTGTCAGAACTGTAGTTTTGAGATTGAGATGGGCTGCTTCTACTTCTTTAAAATTATGAACATTTTCAACATGCCATATGATACATGCTGTATATCTATCTTTTAGGAACAACATCATCTTGGTGAAGAGCTCCTTTTCAAGACGATGGAGAAACTGGCAAGGTAATACCACACACACAATGCTCATATTATTTTATGAACGTTGTAGTATAAACACAAAGCCATTTATCCATCTGTTACAATAACCAATTTCTCCCTATTTATCATTACTGTGCATATGTATGGTGTTACACGGCGCACATATTGATGAAAACAGTAAAGCTAATTTAGTTTTTTTGTTAGGATGACCATTGAAGCAGACGCCAGCTTCGTCCCGGGGGTTTCTTCTGAGGACTTCTGGGTCGATGGAAGGCCGGACGGCGCTAAAGGCTTGGTAGACGCATCTGGAACCGCTGTTTAGGCCTGTCAGAATTGCATTTTGTTGCTCGCCGATTCATTTTTATATTGGAAATATTATGTCGTACTGATATTATGAAGACAATTTTGTCTTTTTTTAGGCTTTAAGCTATGGCATAATTCAATAAGCACTAAATGTATTCATGGAGACTATTATTATCCCCCCCAAAAAAGTATTATCTCAAATAGTTGTCTAATATGTAGTAATTGTGACAGGCCTAAATGTTTCTGGATGTGTGTTTTTTTTTTAATATATATATATATCATGTCATGTCATCAGTTACATTTGACTATATTTTTTTAGGGTCTTTTTGTGTTCTGTCTTTGTTTTTAGGATGGAGGTCCGTCCATGTCGAAGGACCTGGGCCAGCCCGGTTAGAAACCACACACTACTAGGTACTGCTGAGCTTGTCCTTGATAGATTTTTTTTTTCCTAATAGGACAATTATTGTCACTCAAAAATGGATTTAAGCGGGCACTTTTTGTTAAAAAGCCAATTATCCGCCTGTTGCCAACAATCAGTCGCTCTCTATAATTAAACATTACTGTAAGTGCATGTGTACTGTATGTTGTGGCAGGGCACGCACACAGGCCACACCCAAGCTAATTTATTGTCTGTATTGTCCATGTTAAGAGGGAGATTGAGGGAGCCATGGAAGCTTTGCCCTGGGTGTTTCCTGACGACTGCGATCGACTACAGAGGGCCGGCGTCAACTAGGGTGGCTGATGACGACTCTGACTGGTGGCCGGCGAGGATGACGACCTCCGTGGGCGGTGATGGGCAGCGGACAACGTGGACTGGACTGCTCGGTAGACACCTATATACTGTCAGAACTGTAGTTTTGAGATTGAGATGGGCTGCTTCTACTTCTTTAAAATTATGAACATTTTCAACAAGCCAGATGATACTTGGCAATCATGCAATAATTATGACAGCCCTCAATCAATCTTTTTGCTTGATCATGCTGCATAATCAGTTATGGTTGTATATAGAATATATATTTTTTAGAAACACCATCTTGTTTTATTATCATTGTTCATAAAATAATGTATTAATCATTTCTTTTCTTTTCTTTTCTTTAGGACATTGCTGGTCTCCTGTCTGGCTCCAGACTGGTAGTGGTGATATGTAGATGTGATCAATCAGAACTTTGGTTGGTTCACTTAAATAGAAAGTGTAGGAAACAAAAATAAATAGAAAATGTAGGAAACAAACAAACGTAGGAAAATAACATGAACAAATATCAACATTATTAACAATATCAATAAACATTACAGTAAAATAAATAGTCAATAAAATAATGAAATAAAAAAATAACCTAATTAGAAATGTATTACCGGTAATACAAAAAATAGATACATAATAATATGTTTTGAATAATGATGAAGGTAATAATAATACAATACAATAGTAATATATTGTAATATATTATAATATAATAGTAATATAATAATAATAATAGTAATACATAATAATATAAATGTTAGTAATTTACTAATGAGGGTAATAATGATGATATTGATGTCAATAATATACCTATATATACTAATGTATAATACGGGTAATAATAACATCTACATATTACAACAAGACGTGTACAGACCTGTACACATATTGTCAGCAGTCTGGTGGACTCACTACAGCTGTCACAATGTTCTATAGCATCCACGATTGGCTACCTGGAATGAGGGCGTGGTGACACCACATTGAGCTGGACATCCCATGATGGAAGACACCAAAATCTTTAATATGTTTGTCTGTAATTATCCTGTTCAGATTTCACTGTTATTATTCATGTATTTCAGTTTTTTTATTTTATTTTTTTATTCATTATGCCATATCTGTAAATATTTTCCTCAATTTTCTGAATAAATTATTGCATCTATACCTGGGTGTCCTTCGCATTATGTTATGGCCTCATTACAATGTTGAGGAATACAGTGCAAATATCGTATTTTAATATTTACATTTAATT
Source organism: Benthosema pterotum (assembly GCA_039105355.1). NCBI lineage: Eukaryota > Metazoa > Chordata > Actinopteri > Myctophiformes > Myctophidae > Benthosema > Benthosema pterotum. The sequence goes on along the minus strand of CM076983.1, from coordinate 447,134 downwards.
TATAGATTATAGAACTTAGATTTATAGATTATAGAACTTAGAAAACCTAGCCTATGGTTTTCTGAAAACCTTCAAATTCTTAAAACAATGAATGATGTAGACAGAAGTATCTCCCAGCATGAATGTATTGGTTTCACCAGGTGCTTTTGGGTTCAAAGGAGGCCCAAGGTCTGCAAAATGCAATGTGTGGAAAAATGAAGATTTTCACCTTGGTTATTAATTCCGACTACATTTTTGGCTCAAAGGCCAGTCTGAATACTGGACTGAATTTTAAGTTTGAAATTCCCTTGTTTTATAGTACTGTACTTTTCTCCAGAGAATGACTTTACTTAGTTTGTATGAAAACTTTAAGTCAGTTTTCCATTTGTATTGATGTTCTGCAAAAGGACCATCAAACACCAAGTGTTTAAAGGCTTTTCTGGGGTTCATCCTCTTAGCTGAATTCTAAGAATCCTTTTGGTTGTAGAGCTTGTATTGAACTGCACTCTTTTGGTATGCGGTCAGGTTTAGACTTGGCTCAGGGAAGAGGACGCCCCTGCCATGCACAGTCCACCATGGCACAGTTGGAGGTGTGACAACCATCTTTCTGGATGAAATAATTGCTGATTGTAATTCGCTCGGGATTAAGAGCATAATGCTAAATGCCTGCAATGTTACATTGTGTTTTTCTGCAAACTGTTAATGGCATTAGGGTTGTCACTTAGGCCAACACCTCCCTTTGTGGTCACAGTAATGTTTGCCTTACTCCGTTCATAACTTCATATGCAATAAAAAGTTAGTAATACTACACAATGCATATACCATTAAGGGTTCTCTGGGCAAGTGATTTCCTCACTAAGAAGGTCTCATGCCAACAACATTTATATCCTACATGTCTGTACTAATACATGTCAGTGGTGTCTGTGTACATGTGCCTAAAAGGTCTGTGGGGAGTTTGTGCAGTAACAGACGCAGACAGTGACTTCACCATGCTGCAGGGCAACATGGAGTTGACGCCAGAGCTGTTTGGAAACTCCTGGAAGATAAAGCCCTCCTGCCCTGATGTGGCAAACCAGGACCTGTGCACTGTGAGTGGAACACAATACAGGCACGTGCATGCATGCGTGAGCGCACACACACACACACACACACACACACACACACACACACACACACACACACACACTTACTATATCTACTCCTATTCTACTGTGTCTGCCCAGCTGGCACTGTACTGTAACAACAAAACTCTTGCTACTCACCGACTATAGTAAAGTGATGTGATGAGTGCAGACCACAAAGCTTCTTAAAGCAGTATCTCAGAGTTTATTAAAGTGATTAAACATGATTATGAAATACTAGTTTATTACTCCACCAAATGTGTGTTTCAACAGCCTCCACTGAGGTGATGGCTGTGCCCTCTGAGTGTCCAGGTGATTGGGAGGGTTCCATGTTTTCACCTTGGACCAGCATCTCTCAGAACTAGTGTAGTGGGTTAGGGTTTTTGAAGAGTTTATACTAATACTTGGTGTCCATAATGTAGATTAGTAGTAGTGCCATGTGCATATCAATAATACATCCAGTGGTAGGATTTGCTCTTTTGCCTTTTTATTGTATATACTAAGGCCAGTTTGAAATAACAGGTTAATGGTGGTAATTCATTTTGTTGATTATTGATTTTTAATTGCAATTAACTCATGTGCATACTAACCCAATCCACTGAGCATTCTCTCATTGAATAAAATGGGTAGAGCAGTTTTATGGAGAGACATATAGACAGACACGCAATGAATTACTTTCTGTATAAACTATTGACACCAACACAGAAATAGGTCGCTTGCAGAGATGTTTATCTAGCAAACCATATGTACATTTACAACAAACAGTTAATCTTTTCTGTGCTCTGTATAACGTCCGAACCCCACGCCATTCCGTGCTTCTACACGCACGCACGGCACGCACGGCACGCACGGCACGCACGCACGCACGCACGCACGCACACTCACACACACGCACACACACACACACACACACACACACACACACACACACACACACACACACACAGTGTGACATTACTTGAACTTAGCTGCTGGTGTTGTATTGTTGTATTATATTAGTTTCTACTGCTGTTGCAGTTATAGTTTTGTTATTTATTTTGTTTGTTCAAATTCAAACGTTCACTCAAACCTAATTACTTATAAATGGGGCACGGTGGCACAGTGTTTAGTGTTGTCGCCTCACAGCTAGAAGATCCTGGGTTCGATTTCCGCTAGGGGCGCTGCTGTGGGTGCTGGCGGCGTGTCTGCTCCTCCGCGTCATCAGTGCCCATACCCGAGGCGGGGTTGACGAAAGGGCCTTTCTGTGTGGAGTTTGCATGTTCTCCACGTGTACCCTAGGGTAAATACCCTCACATGTTCTCCCTGTATTCCCTAGGGTAGATACCCTCACAAAAACATGCAGTAATCCTGGGCACTGAACTGCCTCCCCCTGGCCAGCCGGGGCGCCTGATGGAGGGGACTGGAACTGGTTGGAATAACGTGTTCCTTCCACGTGCTACGTCCAACCAGAGAAACCCCCCCCTGTCGGGTGAAAAGAAGGCAGCTTGTCTCCTCATGCATTGAAGGAAGCATGAGCCCAGTCTGCTGCCTCCCCAGGTTGGTGGAGGGTGTGTAGAGCCCAGGATCACATTAGGAATTGGCACTGGGTGAAGAAATGGGTTACAAAATCATGGGATAAAATATTAAAAAAGAAGAAAAAAAAGACTTATTTAATATTATATCAAATAGTAAACCCTATTCAAGGTTCAAGGTTAGCTTTATTAGTCACCCGTGGGAGAAATTTGTCTTGGAGTCAGAGAGCAGAGCTGCATAGAGTTTAATACAGACAGATAACAGTAGACACAGGACAATACAATTACACTTAACACATTTACACCCTAGTGTGTATCCTACGCCTGTAAGTGCTAAATGCTCTCCCCATTTAAGAGCTTAATCGAGAGAGGTATAAATGAACGTCTAAACCGGTTATATTTTATCAACGGTGGAGCTCTGTATCTCCTGCCCGTTCGCATCAACACATACTCAGAGAACATGTAAGGGTTCAGCGACAATACATTGAGCCTGTCGAACTACAGCTTGTTGGAAGATGGCTTTTAGGGTGATCGGGGGGCTAGACACCAGCCACCCTACAGCTCTGGTCCGTGGTGTAAAGCTGCACCCAGACGCTAACAGGAAGGTTCAGTCCTGATTTCCTGCAGAACGGTCGCCCCATGTTTGTTTTTAGTTAAATACAGTGTAGCCTCAGAGCCGGCTGTGAGCTTGTAGTCTGGCTATTTGAACTTATTAAAATGTTTTTTTAATAGTTTAAAAGGGCAACGAACTTAAGTGATAAGGGGTTTAGTGGTGACGAAAATCTAGGCCTTCAAGTATTTATCAATAACATAAGATAACATTAGATAACACTAGATAACATAAGATAACATTAGATAACATAAGATAACATAACATATACTGAATAGACAACGTTAGACAGACGGTTTGTGTAATCGAGTGAAAACAACCACTTATTGTTTTTGGGTGAACTAATTTCCTTTAACTTTCCTTTAAACCTTTTCACTGGTTTTATATGCCTGTGAGGACCTTGTTTATTCCATTTTGCCACCCGCTGTGTTCAAATAAATAGTTTTCATTTAACCTTCTGTACTGTACGTATTTGGTGTTACTTTAGAAATTGAAAAATATCAGACCTCTAAAATTTTTGAAAAAATGTGGCACCAATGTTTGAGTCTATTATTTCAGAAGCAAACATTTCTAACTCAAATCTTTGCTTCTGGGGGATCCCTATAGAACATGTTTTCAGATGGGAGTCCTCCGCAGCCAAATATAGATGATTCTGGTGGTCCTTGGCATGAAATCTGTGTTGCTGACACAGGAAAAAATAGATTCTCGTGTCAGAAACTAGGATCTAGCGTTAAGAACTAGAATCTAGTGTAAAAACAAAAACAAAATACACAAACAATGAGTTACATCCGGTTAACCAGCTTTCCATCATTTAGCCTGGACCACCTGGAACCCTCTCAAGGACCACTGGTGGTCCCCGGACCACTGGACCACTACAACCTCTGTTCACTTCATGGGGTCAGTCCAGTGGTTGACCAGAGCTAATAGACTTCTATTGAGCTTGACAAAAACAAATAAGGACAAGTCCTAATGTAACGGTATAAGGCAGTGGTCCGGGGACCACCAGTGGTCCATGAGAGGTGGTCTCCAGGACAAAACAATGGAATGTTTGGTTAGACAGATAGCCACCTGCTACATAACTATTCTTAACAGTGTAAACATGAAACCAAATGGACCCTTCTTAATTGCAGATCTGTTTGGTTTCATGCTTACTTGCACTCTCAAGAGTTAAAATAGTTTAAATAAATCTTTAGGGTTTTAGGGGGGGGGGGGGGGGGGGGTCTGTGGGGCTAAAATGCCATCAAATGGTCGTCCTCTGTGGTTAAAATATCCATCATGTGAATTATCCCAAGTCTACACAACTAGAGAATGTAGAAGATTAATGGTCATTTTGATCTGTGTGTTTGACTGTTTGGTTTCCCAAATCCAGCCTGGAATTGTGGACAAGCAAAATTAATCTTTGTTTTGGGGTCTGTGGGGCTAAAATGTCGTCAAATGGCGGTCCGTGGCTCAAATTCTGAATAAATACTATTTTAATGTATGCTATGCTATGTATATGCTGAGGACATTAGGTGCAGTACTCATTGTGACCAGTAGAGGGAAACGTTACCTCTTTTATTGACTACTGCAACCACAGAGCCATCTAGTAGAAGAGTGGCGACATTGAGGGGTCAGAAACTAAGTGCACAAGCTCCTGTTCATTATGCAGTCTGAATAGGGACAAACTGGAGTTGGAAATACATTGTTTTCAACGAGGGCGACGCAAATAAGAGTTATTTTAGGCATGTGTACAACATGTCAACTGTTTTAAAGTACTGTACAGTAACAACTAAATATGTTGTACTATAGCTGCAAAACGATCTAAAATAAAGGGATTTAACATCATTAAAGCTGGGCTGTGCCTGAGTTCAAAGCATTGTCCTCAGCAAAGAAAACCAATGCAAATCCTAAAAAGCATCTTGATACAGTCCATGCTTTTTTTTTTTTTTAAATGCCCTGAAAGAAAAATCATTAACATGGCGAAACACAAACTCCATTTCAGCCACCCTGTTCATTTTATCAAGACATTTAGAGACAAATATTCACTCCTCTAAAGTCAGAAGCAGCAGATCATAGTAGAGGTAAAAGGGAAAAGACATATACAAGGAGAGGGGAAAGGGGCTGGGTGTGGGAATCATATTTTTACAGAGGCCAGGCTAGAATTGCAGCCGTCCGTAGGTGTCCTTTGAGAGTGGTTCTGAAGGACTCAAGGGATTTGCATGTCTGAGTGACTGTTGGTAGGGCGTTCCCTACCAACATTAAGGCAGTATTTGGACGGGTACATGGTGGTATTTTGGTAGTTGACATTAGAGTGTGTACATCTTGCTACCGGGGGCCCGGAGGGTTTTCCAAATCACGTACTATACCTTTAAGGATATAGTATTTATACCAGGGGTGCCCAACCTTTTTTGACCCAAGATCTACTTTTCAGCAGCCAACCCCTCCGGATCTACCAGTCCAATATCAACATTTCAAACCACACGCATCGTTGCCTCCCTGCAGTAACTTCACAACAACACAACACTACTTTGTTTTACCACTTTACTTTATGTCCATATAAGCATAAAGTACAACAGACTTGTCATAAATAGGCCTACAACAGTACAACATAAGTACAACAGACATGGACAAACACTGCCATTGCATTTTCTTATCCACCGCCTTTTTTTTCTTTCCCTCCCACATCTCCCGAGATCTACTTGAGATCAGGCCGAGATCTACCGGTAGATCCCGATCTACTGGTTGGGCTCCCCTGATTTATACCATATAAACCAGTGATGCGATGAAACTAAGGCTGTTGAAAATAGTTAATTAATGGGATTAAATTAATTTTGTTGATTAATCTGATTAAAAAAATAACTCAATTAACTCATGTGTACACTGACTCAACCCACTGAGCATTTTCTCATTGAAAGAAATGGGTAGAGCACGGTTTTACGGAGACATATAGCTGTGTGTTTCCCTGTAACCAGAGCCATAGAGTATAGCTGGAGGATCTACAAGCATTGAGGGCTTGTAGATCACCTATTTTGATAAATATTTGAAAGATAAATAGTTATTTTTTTCACAGATTCTGTTTCTTTTTTAAATGTTGAAATCCTGTACAGGAAAACATGCACATTTTGGACATAGTTCGAATGATGATTAATCATGATTAAATTAATTTTGAAGCTGTGATTAATTTGATTAAAATTTTTAATCATTCAACAGCCCTAAACCTTTTCTGATTATCATTCTAACAGGTGTTGACCCAGACCTGCTGCCATTAAATGACGCCCAAGCGCTTCAAAACCTGGAAGAGCAGCTACAAAACACCCCTGAGCTCAAAAACCAACTGGTAAGATTTCAGTGTTTACTTGGAAACACAGACAGACCCTTTTTGATGGCTGCATGAGAGGAGTCTAGCTTTACCACACAACGGTGCCGTGCGGAAATGAGAGAAGAATTAAAAGTTAAAATGTGTCATTCATGCAACATGTGGTGAGCTTGTAGATCAGTTGTATTTACCATGCACTACTGTCATACTATTGCCTCGTTCGCACTGCCTCTCAGAATATACAGTCCACAGCGACGTGCACACACGGACGCAAAAGGGGGCTACAGCCCCTGCCCTGTAACATGTCTAAAACACAGAAGTGCCCTCTTACGGGAGGTTGCCCCTGCTCCCTTCCTAACACGCTGTCCACACGGACCTGCATTGACACTGCTCTGTTGACTAACTTTAATCTCAGCTTAATTTGATTTAAACCAAAAACATCAAAATGCATTGCTTTGATTTCCCGTTTTGTGTCTATAACTGCACACTGTATGACAGATGGTCCTACAGTGATCATGGTTGTGCAGGTGTTTGTGCTAAGATAATTATGAATCATTCATTTGATCTTGCAAGAGAGGACAACTGATATCCACCACGGCAAGTAGGCTACAGGACCAGTGCAATAAAGGGAAAGTTTTACTGGACATTATTACGTGTCTAGCAGCAGCCCAATATGCAATATGTATTCTATATAAAAATAGGGCTGTTGAATGATTAAATGTTTTTTATCAAATTAATTACTTCTAAATTAATTTAATCACCATTTGAACTATGTCCAAAATATGCCATGTTTTCCTGTACAGGATTTGAACATTTGAAAAAGAAACAGAATCTGGGAAAAGTTTTTAAATACTTAAATACTTTTTAAAGTCCCCAATGCTTGTAGATTTTTTTTTTTTTTTTTTTTCAATGAGAAAATGCTCAGTGGTTTGAGTCAGTGTGCACATGAGTTAATTGCGCTATTTTTTTTAAAAATCAGATTATTCAACAAAATTAATTTAACTAATTAACTTTATTTTCAACAGCCTTAAAAATATAGATTTGTATTTTGAACTGTTTGATATCCATTTAGGTCCATGAGGGCTATCAAAAGGAATGTTCAATTATCATTTTTGGCCAATATTTGCAGCCCTACTAACCCTTATCTTACAGTGGCTCTAATCTCCCCCAGCAGATAATTGATTGCATTAATACTAAATCAAATTTTATTTTTTTAAAGGGGATTCAGAGAACTACGAGTCAAGAGTGTTGTGGTTGGTAAGTTTATATTGAGATTCATCATCTCCCCCTTGGACTCACTTCCATTTGTATTGTGCTCAATAACTTTGTTCACTACAGCTACTCATAGAAACCTGTCATGGCCGTGTATGTGAAAGGTAGATTAAGGTAGATTTTATTATTAAAATATAATAATAATAAACTTATGAACTTATTGTAGGGCCAGCCTCAACATTTTGGGCCCAATTAAAGCTCTACATTGTACCACAGGTTACTCTTGTATTTCGTGAAAAGTAGTTTTTGTGTCTGTGTGTTTTAGCGGCTGTGCGGCGTAATCCGCCATCGCCTCGTGATACAGACCAAGAGATCGAAAAATACATCACTAAATGGCTGCAATGACGGAGAGGGTGGACGGGCGAGGATGCAGGGGAGAAGGCAGAATGCAGGGGAGCCTGCAGATCAGACAGCTGGGTTGTAAGCAAACTGTTTTTGTCTTGTGTTCTTATTGTATTGTCTTATTGTATGGTCTTCTTTTTAGCAGCTGTTGCCACATCTTCTAGAGCAGGGGTTTTCAACCTTTTTGATACCAGGGCCCACTATTTATTCTGAATTCGAGCCAGAGACCACCCTTTTATGACATATTAGCCCCACAGACGCCAAAACTAAAGATTTATTTTGGTTTTGTACACAATTCCAGGCTGGATTTAGGAAACCAAACAGTCCAACATACAGATCAAAATGAACATTCCTCTTCTACATTCTCTAGGTGTATAGACTTGGGCTTGATTTCCTGTAGTTACTGGTGATTTCCTGGTCCACAAGACACTACCAAAATACCACCAGGTACCGGCCCAAACTCCACACTACCAAAATACCACCAGGTACCGGCCCAAACTCCACACTACCAAAATACCACCAGGTACCTGTACAAACTCCAAATACTTCCTTTATGTCAACCATGTCCACTCCCACAACACCAGAGGGAGTTGCAACCCAGATTCGGCACAAACAAGGGACTTCATTCCTTTCACTCATAACATAAGCCACAAAAATGTAACCCTACCACCAGTCAATAAGACATGTGAATCCCTTGACTCCTAAAAAACACTCTCAATGGGTACATAGTCCATACGGGCGGCTGCAATTCTTAACTGGCCTCTGTAAAACAAAATGCAAATATAATTCCCCCACCCACCCTCTTTCCCCTCTTTGTATATTTCTGTCTTCCTTTTTTCCTCCACTTTGATTTTACCTTCACTATGATTTGCTACTTCTGGATTTACAGAAGTAATTATTTTGTATGTCTATATAGCTTGATGAAATGAACAACCCTATTTTAAACAAGTGTATTCTGAACTAGTGTGTCTAATCACAGCTATTCATCAGATTTGTTGTAGTTGAGCTTAAATTGTACTGAAATTCTCCAAGCTGTTTTGTTGCAGTCAGTGTATACTTGACTTACCGTATCGTACCGTAACTCTCCATTTCTGAAATATTTTTTTTTATTCATTCATCAATGAATCTGTGTGTGTGTGTGTGTGTGTGCGCGCGTGCGTGCGTGCGTGCGTGTAGGACACAGTAGCACCAGGTGGAGAGGACAGGAAGATGAAGAAAGCCAAGTACACTCTGAACGACACAGGTCTGCTGGGTGACGACATGGAATACATCACAAGACTTGTGAGTAGTACACAGAGAGTACCAGTGTACACTTAAACTGAAATATTATTATACTGGCTGTACTTCACACTAGTTAGTATACTGTAGGTCCTAACTTAGCCCATAACACAAAAACTGTTTCCCTTGCTTATATAACGGTGCAGACCGTCATTATTATCCAAATAGGCCCGCCTTTGACGGGTTGGACCATCATAAAAGCTTTATTATTGATCAAGGTTCAAGGTTTCTTTATTAGTTACATCTGCTTTGACACAGACATAAAATTACGTTCATCCCTTCATCATAAAATGCATAAAAAAAGAGAGATAGTTAAAAGAGGGGGGACAGACAAACAGATTCATTTCATTCACACATCCAAGGATGCCCACAATTCTTAAAAATACTATAAATTAATATAAAAACAGATCTAAAAACTAATAGTCCAGTGTCCCTAAGGCAGCATTATTTTGATAAAGTGCATCCAGTGACATCAGGAAGTAAAAAGTCAGTGTGGGTGGAAGGGAGGAGGGGGAGGCAGGGCAGGGAGAGAATTCAGTTTTCTGACTGCCTGGTGCACAAAACTGTTTTTCAGCCGAACAGTCCTTGCCGGAAGACTTCTCAGTCTCCTACCGGAGGGCAGGAGACTGAAGAAGCCGTGTGCTGGGTGAGTGGTGTCATGCATGACCCGGGTAGCCTTCCGGGTCAGGCGTGAGTCATAGATGCTCTGGAGGGAGGGGAGGGGGACACCAATAATCCTCTCCGCCTGTTTTATTATGCGCTGTAAGGTCCTCTGGCAAGATGCCGTGCAGCTCCCATGCCACACGGTGATACAGTTCGCCAGGACACTCTCTATCGTGCCCCTATAAAAGGAGCACATGGTGGTTTTTGAAGCTTTGGCTTTTTTCAGCCTACGTAGAAAATAGAGGCGTATAGGTGATATATATGTAGAGAGAGAGACCTAACCCTTACCCTAACCCACTTATAACAATAAGACAACCTGATTAATGGGACGGATTACTGAATATTAGAATATGGAACAGGTGCCATAGAGTAACATTCAACTAAATTGAATTCCTGTTGGTAAATATACAGTATTTATTGTTGTTGTTGCTGAGTGACTGCATATATGACTTGGTTGTTTTTTCATTTTTTGTTTTTCTTCTCTCCATTTCTGTCAATTATTAATTGCCGTGTCTGATAATCCCATGTGGGAAGGGACAAGAAATTGTTCGGACACATAAATTAATTATTCATTCATTCAGTCATTAATTCCTTCTCATTAATGAAAATGTATTCATTCTTTCATTCATTCAATGAATCTAAGACAGCTAGAATGTTCTGATAACGATGTGTTTAATGATTAATCTCCCATCACAATTGTACCAAGTATTCCTGTATAGTTGTGAAGGATCAAATTGTCAATAGAGGGTGTGCATGTGACATCATCATCATGTACCCAGCGGTTACTGGCAGTTATATAGTATTTTTTCACTGTTGTTTTTAAGTGATATCATTGCTTCTTGGAGGTTCATGAAACAACATATTATGTTGTTCATCTCATCTCATCTTTTTCTCTGTGTCTCTCTGTCGCTGTCTCTGTCTCTCTCTCTCTGTCTCTCTCTCTCTGTCTCTCTCTCTCTCTCTCTCTCTCTCTCTCTCTCTCTCTCTCTCTCTCTCTCTCTCTCTCTCTGTGTCTCTCTCTGTGTGTGTCTCTCTCTCTCTCTCTCTCTCTCTCTCCCTCTCTCTCTCTCTCTGTGTCTCTCTCTCTCTGTGTCTCTCTCTCTCTGTCTCTGTCTCTCTCTCTCTCTCTCTCTCTCTCTCTCTCTCTCTCTCTCTCTCTCTCTCTCTCTCTGTAGCCACGTTTCCATAAGCCCTATTTTTGCGCAAAAACGGCTCTTGCGAAGAGAATGTTGAATGGAAACACTTCAGAATGCGAATAAGTTTCCATTTTGCGCAAAAATAATTTCTCGCTGAAAGGTGCCGTATTTTGGAGCATATCGGAAGAGCCTAATGCGCAAATGAGGTTTGGAAACAGCTTGCGAAAAGACTTTCTATTGGAAAGCACTGGACACGCATTATAGCGCAGGGCGAGGATGCAGGGGAGAAGGCAGAATGCAGGGGAGCCTGCAGATCAGACAGCTGGGTTGTAAGCAAACTGTTTTTGTCTTGTGTTCTTATTGTATTGTCTTATTGTATGGTCTTCTTTTTAGCAGCTGTTGCCACATCTTCTAGAGCAGGGGTTTTCAACCTTTTTGATACCAGGGCCCACTATTTATTCTGAATTCGAGCCAGAGACCACCCTTTTATGACATATTAGCCCCACAGACGCCAAAACTAAAGATTTATTTTGGTTTTGTACACAATTCCAGGCTGGATTTAGGAAACCAAACAGTCCAACATACAGATCAAAATGAACATTCCTCTTCTACATTCTCTAGGTGTATAGACTTGGGCTTGATTTCCTGTAGTTACTGGTGATTTCCTGGTCCACAAGACACTACCAAAATACCACCAGGTACCGGCCCAAACTCCACACTACCAAAATACCACCAGGTACCTGTACAAACTCCAAATACTTCCTTTATGTCAACCATGTCCACTCCCACAACACCAGAGGGAGTTGCAACCCAGATTCGGCACAAACAAGGGACTTCATTCCTTTCACTCATAACATAAGCCACAAAAATGTAACCCTACCACCAGTCAATAAGACATGTGAATCCCTTGACTCCTAAAAAACACTCTCAATGGGTACATAGTCCATACGGGCGGCTGCAATTCTTAACTGGCCTCTGTAAAACAAAATGCAAATATAATTCCCCCACCCACCCTCTTTCCCCTCTTTGTATATTTCTGTCTTCCCTTTTTTCCTCCACTTTGATTTTACCTTCACTATGATTTGCTACTTCTGGATTTACAGAAGTAATTATTTTGTATGTCTATATAGCTTGATGAAATGAACAACCCTATTTTAAACAAGTGTATTCTGAACTAGTGTGTCTAATCACAGCTATTCATCAGATTTGTTGTAGTTGAGCTTAAATTGTACTGAAATTCTCCAAGCTGTTTTGTTGCAGTCAGTGTATACTTGACTTACCGTATCGTACCGTAACTCTCCATTTCTGAAATATTTTTTTTTATTCATTCATCAATGAATCTGTGTGTGTGTGTGTGTGTGCGCGCGTGCGTGCGTGCGTGCGTGTAGAACACAGTAGCACCAGGTGGAGAGGACAGGAAGATGAAGAAAGCCAAGTACACTCTGAACGACACAGGTCTGCTGGGTGACGACATGGAATACATCACAAGACTTGTGAGTAGTACACAGAGAGTACCAGTGTACACTTAAACTGAAATATTATTATACTGGCTGTACTTCACACTAGTTAGTATACTGTAGGTCCTAACTTAGCCCATAACACAAAAACTGTTTCCCTTGCTTATATAACGGTGCAGACCGTCATTATTATCCAAATAGGCCCCGCCTTTGACGGGTTGGACCATCATAAAAGCTTTATTATTGATCAAGGTTCAAGGTTCAAGGTTTCTTTATTAGTTACATCTGCTTTGACACAGACATAAAATTACGTTCATCCCTTCATCATAAAATGCATAAAAAAAGAGAGATAGTTAAAAGAGGGGGGACAGACAAACAGATTCATTTCATTCACACATCCAAGGATGCCCACAATTCTTAAAAATACTATAAATTAATATAAAAACAGATCTAAAAACTAATAGTCCAGTGTCCCTAAGGCAGCATTATTTTGATAAAGTGCATCCAGTGACATCAGGAAGTAAAAAGTCAGTGTGGGTGGAAGGGAGGAGGGGGAGGCAGGGCAGGGAGAGAATTCAGTTTTCTGACTGCCTGGTGCACAAAACTGTTTTTCAGCCGAACAGTCCTTGCCGGAAGACTTCTCAGTCTCCTACCGGAGGGCAGGAGACTGAAGAAGCCGTGTGCTGGGTGAGTGGTGTCATGCATGACCGGGTAGCCTTCCGGGTCAGGCGTGAGTCATAGATGCTCTGGAGGGAGGGGAGGGGGACACCAATAATCCTCTCCGCCTGTTTTATTATGCGCTGTAAGGTCCTCTGGCAAGATGCCGTGCAGCTCCCATGCCACACGGTGATACAGTTCGCCAGGACACTCTCTATCGTGCCCCTATAAAAGGAGCACATGGTGGTTTTTGAAGCTTTGGCTTTTTTCAGCCTACGTAGAAAATAGAGGCGTATAGGTGATATATATGTAGAGAGAGAGAGACCTAACCCTTACCCTAACCCACTTATAACAATAAGACAACCTGATTAATGGGACGGATTACTGAATATTAGAATATGGAACAGGTGCCATAGAGTAACATTCAACTAAATTGAATTCCTGTTGGTAAATATACAGTATTTATTGTTGTTGTTGCTGAGTGACTGCATATATGACTTGGTTGTTTCTTCATTTTTTTGTTTTTCTTCTCTCCATTTCTGTCAATTATTAATTGCCGTGTCTGATAATCCCATGTGGGAAGGGACAAGAAATTGTTCGGACACATAAATTAATTATTCATTCATTCAGTCATTAATTCCTTCTCATTAATGAAAATGTATCCATTCTTTCATTCATTCAATGAATCTAAGACAGCTAGAATGTTCTGATAACAATGTGTTTAATGATTAATCTCCCATCACAATTGTACCAAGTATTCCTGTATAGTTGTGAAGGATAAAATTGTCAATAGAGGGTGTGCATGTGACATCATCATCATGTACCCAGCGGTTACTGGCAGTTATATAGTATTTTTTCACTGTTGTTTTTAAGTGATATCATTGCTTCTTGGAGGTTCATGAAACAACATATTATTTTGTTCATCTCATCTCATCTTTCTCTCTGTGTTTCTCTGTCTCTGTCTCTGTCTCTGTCTCTGTCTCTCTCTCTCTCTCTGTCTCTCTCTCTCTCTCTCTCTCTCTCTCTCTCTCTCTCTCTCTCTCTCTCTCTCTCTCCCTCTCTGTGTCTCTCTGTGTGTGTGTGTCTCTCTCTCTCTCTCTCTCTCTCTCTCTCTCTCTCTCTCTCTCTCTCTCTCTCTCTCTCTGTGTCTCTCTCTCTCTGTGTCTCTCTCTCTCTGTCTCTGTCTCTGTGTCTCTCTCTCTCTCTCTCTCTCTCTCTCTCTCTCTCTCTCTCTCTCTCTCTCTCACTGTAGCCACGTTTCCATAAGCCCTATTTTTGCGCAAAAACGGCTCTTGCGAAGAGAATGTTGAATGGAAACACTTCAGAATGCGAATAAGTTTCCATTTTGCGCAAAAATAATTTCTCGCTGAAAGGTGCCGTATTTTGGAGCATATCGGAAGAGCCTAATGCGCAAATGAGGTTTGGAAACAGCTTGCGAAAAGACTTTCTATTGGAAAGCACTGGACACGCATTATAGCGCAGGGCGAGGATGCAGGGGAGAAGGCAGAATGCAGGGGAGCCTGCAGATCAGACAGCTGGGTTGTAAGCAAACTGTTTTTGTCTTGTGTTCTTATTGTATTGTCTTATTGTATGGTCTTCTTTTTAGCAGCTGTTGCCACATCTTCTAGAGCAGGGGTTTTCAACCTTTTTGATACCAGGGCCCACTATTTATTCTGAATTCGAGCCAGAGACCACCCTTTGATGACATTTTAGCCCCACAGACGCCAAAACTAAAGATTTATTTTGGTTTTGTACACAATTCCAGGCTGGATTTAGGAAACCAAACAGTCCAACATACAGACCAAAATGAACATTCCTCTTCTACATTCTCTAGGTGTATAGACTTGGGCTTGATTTCCTGTAGTTACTGGTGATTTCCTGGTCCACAAGACACTACCAAAATACCACCAGGTACCGGCCCAAACTCCAAATACTTCCTTTATGTCAACCAAGTCCACTCCCACAACACCAGAGGGAGTTGCAACCCAGATTCGGCACAAACAAGGGACTTCATTCCATTCACTCATTACCCAGATAGCAAAAAGAATTGATTCAACGTTGAATTTTGGTTGAATCAATGCAAAATGCATTGATTCAACGTTGAATTTTGGTTGAATCAATGCATGTTGCTATCTGGGTAGCCACAAAAATGTAACCCTACCACCAGTCAATAAGACATGTGAATCCCTTGACTCCTAAAAAACACTCTCAATGGGTACATAGTCCATACGGGCGGCTGCAATTCTTAACTGGCCTCTGTAAAACAAAATGCAAATATAATTCCCCCACCCACCCTCTTTCCCCTCTTTGTATATTTCTCTCTTCCCTTTTTTCCTCCACTTTGATTTTACCTTCACTATGATTTGCTACTTCTGGATTTACAGAAGTAATTATTTTGTATGTCTATATAGCTTGATGAAATGAACAACCCTATTTTAAACAAGTGTATTCTGAACTAGTGTGTCCAATCACAGCTATTCATCAGATTTGTTGTAGTTGAGCTTAAATTGTACTGAAATTCTCCAAGCTGTTTTGTTGCAGTGTATACTTGACTTACCGTATCGTACCGTAACTCTCCATTTCTGAAATAGTTTTTTTTATTCATTCATCAATGAATCTGTGTGTGTGTGTGTGTGTGTGTGTGTGTGTGTGTGTGTGTGTGTGTGTGTGTGTGTGTGTGCGTGTAGAACACAGTAGCACCAGATGGAGAGGACAGGAAGATGAAGAAAGCCAAGTACACTCTGAACGACACAGGTCTGCTGGGTGACGACATGGAATACATCACAAGACTTGTGAGTAGTACACAGAGAGTACCAGTGTACACTTAAACTGAAATATTATTATACTGGCTGTACTTCACACTAGTTAGTATACTGTAGGTCCTAACTTAGCCCATAACACAAAAACTGTTTCCCTTGCTTATATAACGGTGCAGACCGTCATTATTATCCAAATAGGCCCCGCCTTTGACGGGTTGGACCATCATAAAAGCTTTATTATTGATCAAGGTTCAAGGTTCAAGGTTTCTTTATTAGTTACATCTGCTTTGACACAGACATAAAATTACGTTCATCCCTTCATCATAAAATGCATAAAAAAGAGAGATAGTTAAAAGAGGGGGGACAGACAAACAGATTCATTTCATTCACACATCCAAGGATGCCCACAATTCTTAAAAATACTATAAATTAATATAAAAACAGATCTAAAAACTAATAGTCCAGTGTCCCTAAGGCAGCATTATTTTGATAAAGTGCATCCAGTGACATCAGGAAGTAAAAAGTCAGTGTGGGTGGAAGGGAGGAGGGGGAGGCAGGGCAGGAGAGAATTCAGTTTTCTGACTGCCTGATGCACAAAACTGTTTTTCAGCCGAACAGTCCTTGCCGGAAGACTTCTCAGTCTCCTACCGGAGGGCAGGAGACTGAAGAAGCCGTGTGCTGGGTGAGTGGTGTCATGCATGACCCGGGTAGCCTTCCGGGTCAGGCGTGAGTCATAGATGCTCTGGAGGGAGGGGAGGGGGACACCAATAATCCTCTCCGCCTGTTTTATTATGCGCTGTAAGGTCCTCTGGCAAGATGCCGTGCAGCTCCCATGCCACACGGTGATACAGTTCGCCAGGACACTCTCTATCTTGCCCCTATAAGGGTCATTCTCACGAAACATGAAATTGCATGTCCGTGAACATTTCGATATCAAAAACACAACTTTATAATACAATGAAATTACCATTTTAAAGATAATATTTTTCTCTTTCTTGTTCAGAGGTTTATATTTATCTGAAAATTCATTATTATTGTTTTTTTATGCGTTTTTAGCTGAAATTCTCATTACCGCAACGCGTCCGCAGTCATTTTAGTGGTGCTTGGATTGGATTTTTTATTGGATAACCTATATGGATTTTGCTCAAAATAAATTCAGATTATTAATTATGTTTTTTACAATCATAAATTGAAATAATTTGAAAATAACATATTTCAATTAAATATATATTGGGAAAAAACATCATGTCCACGTGCAAATTTCTCATCCTCCGCTATGTTTTTGTAGGGCTGTTTAAACTCAAACAGAGAATTGCAAATAATTTTAATTTTGAGCAACTTAATACATCTGACAGTACATTCAACGTGGCTAAAAGTTTAGCAGATCCGTTTACATTTATCCAGTGCAAAGTTAAAATCTCTGTCAAAAAAGTCTGAAAACGCATTGTTGATTATCATTACCGAAACAGGCACTTTTCCACATTTAGATAATAGTTAGAGAGATTTCTTTTGGTGACAATATACTTTATTAATGTCTATTTCTGTACATTGAATAAAAATTGCCTCAGCCATCATGGCTTCTCTATTATGAGCAAAAAATGCTAAAGTTGCTCATCCTCCGCAACACCCATTCTCATACTCCGCAATGATTTTAAGTAGTTGCGGTAGAGAGAATGGCTGTTTCGGTAATGAGAATTTAATAAGATCAGACTATATTTTTAATAATAAATATATGTACTAATGATCAAAAAATAATTCCAGTATTATTAATTAATTCTAGATATTTTATGTATTCCCTTTTTCTTAAAAAGAAAGCTTTAGATCAAAGACAAGGCTGTCAAAATTCGGAGAGAAATCTGCTGACTCTTTAAGTGAAGCCCATGACCTATAATACATTATAAACAACTACAATTCACTATAATATAATCAATTTATAATATGGCATTGTAAGCACTCTTCTTCTTAAAGACAATCTTAGCAAAATGTATGCCATAATGAGATGTAACATTATACTTTTCTGTTGGACTCTCAGTGGCTTTTGCAAGGATCATAGTGTATTTTAAATATAAATGCACCAAGTCTCTGTACAGCTGTATATACATATACACCATGCACATAACTCAGGAATCGTTCACCCCATGACCCAAATTTGACACATGTATTCCACCCCACCACAAAGGGTACAGTGTTAGGTGTCGGTCTGACCCACGCGGTTGTTCAGAAACGCCACAAAAGGCCTTTGCCCATGCTCTGGACCTGATCACTACTATATCACTTGAACTCTTCTGACATCTATAGGTTCCATGTTTGGGCATTCCTCACAAAGAACTCCATGTATGGGCATACAAGGGACACAAACAGAATAATTGGGTGGAGCTTATGGGCCCACTCTAATATTCATTACTGTTAAGTCATAATTGTCCAATCACAGGTGATTGTCTGCGGTGGTAAATGTTAGAAAATGTGTTGTATGTACACTGCCACAACCATTAGGCTAGCATGAGACAGTTGTAGACAGTTGCTTTCTGGTTGGCTGGTAGGATGTATTTAATTTAAAGAAGAGTGCCATGATTTTTTTCTACCCTAAAACATGATCATCAGGTATTATTCTTAGATGAAGAGTAATATTTTTTTCAAAAAAGTGTACAGTGTTTGTTAAACTGTCTAATTTATCATTCCACTCAACCAGTTCATTAAGTATGCCTGGTTTGCCTGGTGGGTGGTGATGGGTGGAAATCCACCTGGACTGAAGCCACGCCCACAGCTTTAGTTGCATGATAAAGGGGGAGGAGTTAGGGGAGGCGCTGAACATGTGATGTCACTATATTGAAGTTTTTTTCGTTGGCACGTTTGACTGGAAAGGTTCAGCCCCCAGGAAGAAACCCTAAATACAAAGGGAAGACATCATTGCACATAAAAAAGACACCAAGGGGTCTATTTACATACTGTCACCTCTCAAACATGTACAAAATTGGAAAAAATACAAAAATAACGGCACCCCCTCTTTAAAATGCATTATTGAAGTCCTACTGAGCGGGTGCTCCCAAATAATTGGGCCCCAACTGAGCAGATCTGATACACTCCATCTTACACTGTAGCTTCGTTGGTATGATAGTGTTAGTAGGTGTTAGTAAAAACATTGACAAACTGAACGAATATTGTGGCCAAGTAGGTACTTATAGCCTAAACAAATCCCTGAAGCTGTAGGTTTAGATTGGCTAATCAGGAAACCACTCTTTCATCCATCTTCAGAGTCCAGACTTCTCTTTCCAGAGCAACATTTAAAGCTTGCTCCCAAGCCAGTGTGGAGATATAATCCCCCACAACTGGACTTGCACTTACTCTGCTCTCTCTTTGTTAAACAACAACGTGAGCAATAGAGCTCTTGCTGCTCTGATTGGCTGATCTATACTCCGTCCTCCCCTTGTAAATAAGACCCTGGGATACTTTACATCTGCTGAGAACCATGGCCTCAGATTTGGAGATGCTAATCCTCACCCCAGTGGCCACACACTCAAACGCAAGTCAGTCCAATGAGTTCTTAAGGTGTAGGGCCGATGGTGCCATCAGGACCACATCATTTGAAAAAAGCAGTAAAACAACCCATAGCTCCCCAAACCGTATATCCTCTTCTCCATGAGTGTGTCTCAAGATCCTGTCCATCCATGAATATTATAAACCGGATAGGTGAAAAGTTAAGGCAGTGGCCAACCCCCACAGGAAACAAAACCGTTGTACTGCCCAACACTCTGACACAGCTCTTGCTTTGGGCAGACTACTCTTTAAGAAACCAAGACCGGCCCTCAACATCCAGGCCTTCAGAATTTCAGGAGTTCCTGAAGTGTTCCTTCCACTACTCAATGACTTCCTTATTCTAAGTTGACAATGTCCAATCCTTGCTCCAAATGTAGCCTGACTCCACCAGTTCACAACACAGCCTCTATCTGGAATCGCTGACACTGTGGCAAAGACAAGGACTGGACATAGTTCGGACCAATCCGCAGCAGCAACGGGCAGGAGCTGCCAATCACCTTCCAAGTAACTTGAAAAAAGGCCTGCCTTCTTCAGGGATTTGTTACAGTGATTCCAAATAATAGTAGTTTGTGAAACAAGATCTTCAATCTCAATCAGCTTAGCTAGAAAGTCCTTCTCTATGGATTCTCCAAACTCTCCCACAGTTCACACCCACTGCTTTGCCTCCGTCGTGGCCATTGCTACTTTTGTAGCTCATTCTGAGGTTTTAAATATGTTAAGTGCTGATATATCTGCTATTTTCAATACCAATATAACAGAGTGCCACTTCTCTTTTGAACTTAATGGATAAGGTTGTGTGTTCTTTTCTCTCAGCCTATTAGTTTAAATAGTGTGCATGTTCTCAGTTGTGAGCAGTTTGAATCATTGTTAGCATGTTATGCCAAATAAAAATTCACATTTTATGTTTTAAACATACCTCAGAATACTATACTTACTACACTATACTATACTACTATATGGTAATTATCATTACCGCAATCTTCAACCTCATTTCCGAAACACACATATCATTACCGCAACCAGGTGTTTATTTAACAATTTTTCAGTACATGCAAAATGTAGATATGTTTCTAAATACATGTCTAGAATCTATATAATATGTTCTTTCAGGATTGCCATATCATTTTAAAAACAACTCAGATTTCAAGGAACTGTATCAAAGATTGGGTTGTAAATTATCAAAGTTGTTGCGGTAATGAGACAAATGTGTCAAATTCTGATAAAAAAGATAATTTAAACATATATATTATTTTACATTTTAAGTTAACTGTGCATAACTGTTAATAATCAATTTTTAAAAAATCAAAATGATCATCTTTCCTAAAGTTATGGCCATTTTTAAACTGTTGCGGTAATGAGAATTTTTCTGGAGAAAATTTGGAAAATATGCTTAAAAAGGTGATAAATTGTCATTAAACATTTGTAAAATATTGTTTTAATATAGTTAAGATCTTGTTAATAATGGTTCAAAAAATTTTTTTTCAAAAAAAGCATTTTGAAAATTTGCACGTTGAAATCTTGCTTCGTGAGATTAACCCATAAAAGGAGCACATGGTGGTTTTTGAAGCTTTGGCTTTTTTCAGCCTACGTAGAAAATAGAGGCGTATAGGTGATATATATGTAGAGAGAGAGAGACCTAACCCTTACCCTAACCCACTTATAACAATAAGACAACCTGATTAATGGGACGGATTACTGAATATTAGAATATGGAACAGGTGCCATAGAGTAACATTCAACTAAATTGAATTCCTGTTGGTAAATATACAGTATTTATTGTTGTTGTTGCTGAGTGACTGCATATATGACTTGGTTGTTTCTTCATTTTTTTGTTTTTCTTCTCTCCATTTCTGTCAATTATTAATTGCCGTGTCTGATAATCCCATGTGGGAAGGGACAAGAAATTGTTCGGACACATACATTAATTATTCATTCATTCAGTCATTAATTCCTTCTCATTAATGAAAATGTATCCATTCTTTCATTCATTCAATGAATCTAAGACAGCTAGAATGTTCTGATAACAATGTGTTTAATGATTAATCTCCCATCACAATTGTACCAAGTATTCCTGTATAGTTGTGAAGGATCAAATTGTCAATAGAGGGTGTGCATGTGACATCATCATCATGTACCCAGCGGTTACTGGCAGTTATATAGTATTTTTTCACTGTTGTTTTTAAGTGATATCATTGCTTCTTGGAGGTTCATGAAACAACATATTATTTTGTTCATCTCATCTCATCTTTCTCTCTGTGTTTCTCTGTCTCTGTCTCTGTCTCTGTCTCTCTCTCTCTCTCTCTCTCTCTCTCTCTCTCTCTCTCTCTCTCTCTGTGTCTCTCTGTCTCTGTCTCTGTCTCTGTCTCTCTGTCTCTCTCTCTCTCTCTCTCTCTCTCTCTCTCTCTCTCTCTCTCTCTCTCTCTCTCTCTCTCTCTCTCTCTCTCTCTCTCTCTCTCTCTCTCTCTCTCTCTCTGTGTCTCTCTCTGTGTGTCTCTCTCTCTCTCTCTCTCTCTCTCTCTCTCTCTCTCTCTCTCTCTCTCTCTCTCTCTCTCTCTCCCTCTCTCTCTGTCTCTGTCTCTGTCTCTGTCTCTGTCTCTCTCTCTCTCTCTCTCTCTCTCTCTCTCTCTCTCTCTCTCTCTCTCTCTCTCTGTAGCCACGTTTCCATAAGCCCTATTTTTGCGCAAAAACGGCTCTTGCGAAGAGAATGTTGAATGGAAACACTTCAGAATGCGAATAAGTTTCCATTTTGCGCAAAAATAATTTCTCGCTGAAAGGTGCCGTATTTTGGAGCATATCGGAAGAGCCTAATGCGCAAATGAGGTTTGGAAACAGCTTGCGAAAAGACTTTCTATTGGAAAGCACTGGACACGCATTATAGCGCAGGGCGAGGATGCAGGGGAGAAGGCAGAATGCAGGGGAGCCTGCAGATCAGACAGCTGGGTTGTAAGCAAACTGTTTTTGTCTTGTGTTCTTATTGTATTGTCTTATTGTATGGTCTTCTTTTTAGCAGCTGTTGCCACATCTTCTAGAGCAGGGGTTTTCAACCTTTTTGATACCAGGGCCCACTATTTATTCTGAATTCGAGCCAGAGACCACCCTTTGATGACATTTTAGCCCCACAGACGCCAAAACTAAAGATTTATTTTGGTTTTGTACACAATTCCAGGCTGGATTTAGGAAACCAAACAGTCCAACATACAGACCAAAATGAACATTCCTCTTCTACATTCTCTAGGTGTATAGACTTGGGCTTGATTTCCTGTAGTTACTGGTGATTTCCTGGTCCACAAGACACTACCAAAATACCACCAGGTACCGGCCCAAACTCCACACTACCAAAATACCACCAGGTACCTGTACAAACTCCAAATACTTCCTTTATGTCAACCAAGTCCACTCCCACAACACCAGAGGGAGTTGCAACCCAGATTCGCCACAAACAAGGGACTTCATTCCATTCACTCATTAGCCACAAAAATGTAACCCTACCACCAGTCAATAAGACATGTGAATCCCTTGACTCCTAAAAAACACTCTCAATGGGTACATAGTCCATACGGGCGGCTGCAATTCTTAACTGGCCTCTGTAAAACAAAATGCAAATATAATTCCCCCACCCACCCTCTTTCCCCTCTTTGTATATTTCTCTCTTCCCTTTTTTCCTCCACTTTGATTTTACCTTCACTATGATTTGCTACTTCTGGATTTACAGAAGTAATTATTTTGTATGTCTATATAGCTTGATGAAATGAACAACCCTATTTTAAACAAGTGTATTCTGAACTAGTGTGTCCAATCACAGCTATTCATCAGATTTGTTGTAGTTGAGCTTAAATTGCACTGAAATTCTCCAAGCTGTTTTGTTGCAGTCAGTGTATACTTGACTTACCGTATCGTACCGTAACTCTCCATTTCTGAAATAGTTTTTTTTTATTCATTCATCAATGAATCTGTGTGTGTGTGTGTGTGTGTGTGTGTGTGTGTGTGTGTGTGTGTGTGTGTGTGTGTGTGTGTGTGTGTGTGTGTGTGTGTGTGTGTGTGTGTGTGTGTGTGTGTGTGCGTGTAGAACACAGTAGCACCAGGTGGAGAGGACAGGAAGATGAAGAAAGCCAAGTACACTCTGAACGACACAGGTCTGCTGGGTGACGACATGGAATACATCACACTTGTGAGTAGTACACAGAGAGTACCAGTGTACACTTAAACTGAAATATTATTATACTGGCTGTACTTCACACTAGTTAGTATACTGTAGGTCCTAACTTAGCCCATAACACAAAAACTGTTTCCCTTGCTTATATAACGGTGCAGACCGTCATTATTATCCAAATAGGCCCCGCCTTTGACGGGTTGGACCATCATAAAAGCTTTATTATTGATCAAGGTTCAAGGTTCAAGGTTTCTTTATTAGTTACATCTGCTTTGACACAGACATAAAATTACGTTCATCCCTTCATCATAAAATGCATAAAAAAAGAGAGATAGTTAAAAGAGGGGGGACAGACAAACAGATTCATTTCATTCACACATCCAAGGATGCCCACAATTCTTAAAAATACTATAAATTAATATAAAAACAGATCTAAAAACTAATAGTCCAGTGTCCCTAAGGCAGCATTATTTTGATAAAGTGCATCCAGTGACATCAGGAAGTAAAAAGTCAGTGTGGGTGGAAGGGAGGAGGGGGAGGCAGGGCAGGGAGAGAATTCAGTTTTCTGACTGCCTGGTGCACAAAACTGTTTTTCAGCCGAACAGTCCTTGCCGGAAGACTTCTCAGTCTCCTACCGGAGGGCAGGAGACTGAAGAAGCCGTGTGCTGGGTGAGTGGTGTCATGCATGACCCGGGTAGCCTTCCGGGTCAGGCGTGAGTCATAGATGCTCTGGAGGGAGGGGAGGGGGACACCAATAATCCTCTCCGCCTGTTTTATTATGCGCTGTAAGGTCCTCTGGCAAGATGCCGTGCAGCTCCCATGCCACACGGTGATACAGTTCGCCAGGACACTCTCTATCGTGCCCCTATAAAAGGAGCACATGGTGGTTTTTGAAGCTTTGGCTTTTTTCAGCCTACGTAGAAAATAGAGGCGTATAGGTGATATATATGTAGAGAGAGAGAGACCTAACCCTTACCCTAACCCACTTATAACAATAAGACAACCTGATTAATGGGACGGATTACTGAATATTAGAATATGGAACAGGTGCCATAGAGTAACATTCAACTAAATTGAATTCCTGTTGGTAAATATACAGTATTTATTGTTGTTGTTGCTGAGTGACTGCATATATGACTTGGTTGTTTCTTCATTTTTTTGTTTTTCTTCTCTCCATTTCTGTCAATTATTAATTGCCGTGTCTGATAATCCCATGTGGGAAGGGACAAGAAATTGTTCGGACACATACATTAATTATTCATTCATTCAGTCATTAATTCCTTCTCATTAATGAAAATGTATCCATTCTTTCATTCATTCAATGAATCTAAGACAGCTAGAATGTTCTGATAACAATGTGTTTAATGATTAATCTCCCATCACAATTGTACCAAGTATTCCTGTATAGTTGTGAAGGATCAAATTGTCAATAGAGGGTGTGCATGTGACATCATCATCATGTACCCAGCGGTTACTGGCAGTTATATAGTATTTTTTCACTGTTGTTTTTAAGTGATATCATTGCTTCTTGGAGGTTCATGAAACAACATATTATTTTGTTCATCTCATCTCATCTTTCTCTCTGTGTTTCTCTGTCTCTGTCTCTGTCTCTCTCTCTGTCTCTCTCTCTCTCTCTCTCTCTCTCTCTCTCTCTCTCTCTCTCTCTCTCTCTCTCTCTCTCTGTGTCTCTCTGTCTCTGTCTCTGTCTCTGTCTCTCTCTCTCTGTCTCTCTCTCTCTCTCTCTCTCTCTCTCTCTCTCTCTCTCTCTCTCTCTCTCTCTCTCTCTCTCTCTCTCTCTCTCTCTCTCTGTGTCTCTCTCTGTGTGTCTCTCTCTCTCTCTCTCTCTCTCTCTCTCTCTCTCTCTCTCTCTCTCTCCCTCTCTCTCTCTCTCTCCCTCTCTCTCTGTCTCTGTCTCTGTCTCTGTCTCTGTCTCTCTCTCTCTCTCTCTCTCTCTCTCTCTCTCTCTCTCTCTCTGTAGCCACGTTTCCATAAGCCCTATTTTTGCGCAAAAACGGCTCTTGCGAA
>CM076983.1:406345-416345 GCA_039105355.1 Benthosema pterotum | reverse complement strand
GCTAATTCACATGATGAATATTCTAACTTTTCATTGCGGGTCCATTTGGTTTCATGTTTACGCTCTCAAAGAGTTACATCTGGTTAACAAACTTTCCATATTTAACTGGAATTCTCTCAAGGACCTCTGGTGGTCCCTGGACCACTGTTTGAAAACCATGGTACCCTTTCACAGGCCGGTCAGAGTCAGCCAAAGAGTTGCATTTGGCCCCGGACGGGATAACGCCCTACTGTAACCTACATCGTTCCTAATGCCCAGGTATGTACTGTAACCTACATCGTTCCTAATGCCCAGGTATGTACTGTAGCCTACATCGTTCATAATGCCCAGGTATGTACTGTATTCTACATCGTTCCTAATGCCCAGGTATTTACTCTATTCTACATCGTTCCTAATGCCCAGGTATGTACTGTATTCTACATCGTTCCTAATGCCAGGTATGTACTGTATTCTACATCGTTCATAATGCCAAGGTATGTACTGTAACCTACATCGTTCCTAATGCCCAGGTATGTACTGTAGCCTACATCGTTCCTAATGCCAGGTATGTACTGTAGCCTACATCGTTCCTAATGCCCAGGTATGCACTGTAGCCTACATCGTTCCTAATGCCAGGTATGTACTGTAGCCTACATCGTTCCTAATGCCAGGTATGTACTGTATTCTACATTGTTCATGAACGTCAGGGGTCTTTGGAGATGTGTGTGCGTGTGTTACTGTCCCTGTACAGCTGACCATCAACATAGAGCTTATCGACTGAAATGACGGCTTTTTAGTTATCCTCCCGGAATTGTTTTCTTATGGGAAATAGGATTTTGCGCCTCTCCATTATAACCTTCATGAACTTTCAACCGTAGTTAGACATATGAAACTAAATGATACAGTACAGTACACTGTACCTTATCATTTAGTTTCAATGTCAGTCTGATCAATACTAACAAAAATATCTTCACCACTTTTCTACTCTGTTAACCAAACCTATTCAGTCTCAAATATATGAGGGTAAAGTGATGAGTTTAATTTGTTGTAGTTTTTTTTTTTTTTACTTGTGTTTGATTACTAACTTAGTGTGTTCTAGTCAGTCAGTCAGTCAGTCAGTCAGTCAGTCTGTTAGTTTGACCTGTCTTATTCCCTGTCAGCTGACTTCCATCTGACTGTTTGACCTGTCTTACTCCCTGTCAGCTGACTTCCATCTGACTCTTTGTCTCGTAGATAAACTCTTGAGGTTGTTGGCAAAAGTTTCCTTTCACGATTTTGAACGCCTTATCCATGCTTTTATTTCAACCCGACTCTTTACTGTGGTTCCCCAAGGCTGTCTGGTTGGATTACAGCTGGTCCAACATGCAGCCGCTCTCCTCTCCACAGACACACAGAAACACCATCATATCTCCCTGATTCTCTCCTGCCTACACTGAGGTCGACTGATCAACAACTCCACAACATCCTTAAATCCAAACTGCAATCTCAGGGAGATAAATGGTTCTCTGTTGTGCCACCCACACTGTGGAATGAACCTCAGGTCAGGGCCTGTGCCTGATAATAATGTTATTGTAAAACGATTCAGGTGTTTAGAGATTGCTGTTTGCAATGATCAGCAGACCTGGACGTAATCTAGGACTACATAATGACATCTTCCACCTGCAGGAGCCAACATGCCCATATATAGATGTAATCTAGGACTACATAATGACATCTTGGCCCTGTAGCAGCCAACATGCTCATATATAGATGTAATCTAGGACTACATAATGACATCTTGGCCCTGTAGCAGCCAACATGCCCATATATAGATGTAATCTAGGACTACATAATGACATCTTGGCCCTGTAGCAGCCAACATGCCCATATAGGGCCTAGGCTTGGTTCTATTGTGGTTCTCTGTGTAAAATATCAGTCAGAGCAGATATGACCAGGGCCGGATTTATCCAGCCCTACTAGGGTGGGCTGAAAGAATGGCAGGGTCTATGGGCAACTCCAGAGTTTTTATATGAAGCAGTGGTTTTCAATCCTTTTGACACCAGGGCCCACTATTTATTCGGCATTTGAGCCAGGGAGGACCACCAGTTGATGACATTTTAGACCCACAGACCCCAATACTAAAGATTTATTTTGCTTTTGTCCACAATTCCAGGCTGGATTTGTGGGAAAAACAGTCAAACATACAGATCAAAATGACCATTAATCTCCTACATTCTCTAGTTAGTGTAGTCTAGTGTAGACTTGGGATAATTCACATGATGAATATTTTAGAGAGTGTAAAAATGAAACCAAATGGCAAGGGTCCATTTGGTTTCATTCTTGCGCTCTCAAAGAGTTACATCTGGTTAACCAACTCAACATTATTTATTCTGGGGACCACCTGGAATCCTCTCAAGGACCACTGGTGGTCCCCGGACCACTGGTTGAAAACCACTGATATTACCTTTCATTGGGTGGGCAGGATGCACGTTTGGGTGGGCTCTGCCCACCGCTGCCCCCCTCTTTAGTTTTGGGTGTGAGGGGTGAAACTGTCATCAACTGGCATCAAAAAGGTTGAAAACCCCTGATTAAGACCATTCACCATTCTTATAATTGTTATTTTTCTGCAGTAAAATCAGTAGAATCACAGGGATATATAGGATGCTGGACCATCATCTTATGGTCATTGCACAAACATGACTTGATGATGATGATTAATAATAGTATTGATAATACCAATAATATCAATAATAATAAGGGTAACAATAATAATAATAGTTGTTGTTATTATTATTTGTGTAAGTCACTATTCCATCAGAAAGCTAAATGAAGGAACCAAATGGACCCAGACCCTTGGCCTGTAACTCTGAGTTTACAAATGTTCATCTCTGCACTAATCAGAGATGAACTAGACTAATGCTTGTCAAACTGGGGGTCCTTGAAAATGAAAGGTGTTGAGAATCACTGCTAGAGGGGGTCCGTGGGCCAATTTGGGGGTCTCTGACATGAAAGAGTTTGGGGACCACTGGATTGGACTTTTGCTGTGGGGTTTGTTTAGCCAAGAGTCCATTATGATTAACAACTGAATAAATATATTGTATTAAATATATTGTAATTGCTGTTAAGTGAATTATTTAAACTACTGATTCCCAAAGTGAGGTCCAGGGACTGATTATCTCTTCAAATGGGGGTCCGTGGGCTAAGCAGTGTCAGTTTGGGGGTCCTTGACATGAAAAGGTTTGGGGTCCAGTGATTTAAAATCCACTTTAAAGTGTTTGTTGAAGTTTAAGTAATAGCGCTGTTGAAACTCACATGTACAAATACATT
The DNA here is from genome assembly GCA_039105355.1 of Benthosema pterotum. Classification (NCBI taxonomy): domain Eukaryota; kingdom Metazoa; phylum Chordata; class Actinopteri; order Myctophiformes; family Myctophidae; genus Benthosema; species Benthosema pterotum. The sequence goes on along the minus strand of CM076983.1, from coordinate 413,060 downwards.
GTTTTCAAGGAGGGCGGCGCAAATAAGAGCTGTTTTAGGCCTGTGTACAACATGACAACTGATTTAAACTGTTTTAGGCCTGTGTACAACATGACAACTGATTTAAACTGTTTTAGGCCTGTGTACAACATGACAACTGATTTAAACTGTTTTAGGCCTGTGTACAACATGACAACTGATTTAAAGTGATGTACAATAACGTTTAAAGTCTCTGCTCTGTCTATGGTGCACTAATACTTCAAAACGATACAAGGATTTAAAGTGTATCTACATTTTACAGTAGGTTTTGCATCATGCTCTGGCGCTGATGTTGGCGCCATCTGCGGTCACATTTTAATATAGAGACTTCCGGTGTGTTTATGCCCACATGCGTGACCTCGTGGAATTCTGTGACTCGGCACTGTGCAGATCTACAAACCCACAACATGTCTCTAATAAAGCTAGTTATTGGCTTGTAGCTCTGATGTTGGCGCCATCTGTGGTCACATTTTGATACAGTCACATGGAATTCTGTGACTTGGCACTGTGCAGATCTACAAACCCACAACGTGTCTAATAAAGCTTGTTATTGGCTTGTAGCTCTGATGCTGGCGCCACCTGGGGTCACATTTTAATATAGAGACTTCCGGTGGGTTGACTATACTGCGGCTGCGCAGTCATAGCGTCAGAGTAGCGACATTGAGGGTCAGAAACTGAGCTGCAGTTCATGCTCCCTGAATAGGGACAAACTGGAGTTGGAAATACATTGTTTTCAACGAGGGCGACGCAAAGCAAAGCTGTATTAGGCCTGTGTACAACATGACAACTGATTTAAACTGTTTTAGGCCTGTGTACAACATGACAACTGATTGTACAATAACGTCTAATGTCTCTGTCTGCACTGTTTATTATTCACTATTGGAGCTGCCAGACTAGCATGCTAGCATGCTAACCAGATGTAAACAGAAACGGAGAGAATAAAACAGGGACTTCCGGTGTGTTACACTGAGATCTGTGACCTGTCGGATTCTGTCCGCATGCACTGTCGTCGAAGATAGCCGAAAGACCTCGGCTATTTTCGGAGCGCGGTCCTGTCGTACGGTCGACATATGAACAGAACCACATAATGGAGTTGGAAATACATGGTTTTCAACGATGGCGGTGCAAACAAGAGCTGTTTCTGTGTGCAACATGAGAACAGATTTAAAGTGATGTACATTAACGTCTGAAGTCTCTGTACGGTTTATGCTTCACTATTACTACAAAACGATCTATATAAAGGGGGATTAAGCTCCTTAAACAAGGACTGTTGCCTGAGTTAAACATAGCAGATTCTCACACACAAAGCGAGGCTTTGGTGCCCTCCTGTGGAGAACTGGAGAACTGCAGAATGGATGATTAAAACAACGACATACAATGTTTAATGGTTTTATATACCTTGTAAAAGATTAATGTATTTTATATGGCGTTATAACAGTAATAGCAACGGCATTATGTTTAATGTGTTTCAAATTGCTTCTAAAACTCATAGCCCACTCATGGCCCACATAAATATTATGGCCGTCAGGGATGACGATAGTGAACAGTAACATTTTTTAAAGGGGAATTCCACCCATTTTCAAAAAAATCCTGAGAGGATACAAATGTGAACCAAATGGACCTTAGCGGGTCCATTTGGTTCCATTTGTACCCTCTCAGGAAAAAAGGGTCTGAATGAAAAATCATTAACATGGTGAAATACATCTTGATGATGTCATCGGATGTATTTCAACATGTTAATGTTTTTTCAGTTTTTTTTTTAGTTAATACAGAATTGGGGGAACTTTTTTATCATGTCCACACACAACATCTCTAAGGTATTTTAATGCCATTAAAATGTTGAAAATGGGTGGAGTTCCCCTTTAATGTGTTTCAAATTAATTCTAAAACTCATAGCCTGTACATAAATATTATGGCCGCCCTGGATGACAATAGAGAACACAGTGTAACAGGAACGTCATGTTTCTTCTTTGGGTTCATGTTTCCGGTCGGACATGTTTGAGTGTAACTCCGTCTCCCAGAAGTTCGAGCTGCAGGTTCGTATCAAACAATAAGGAGCTAATCAAAGATTGCCGTAGATCTGTGGTAGTAGCAGCGGCTGTAACTATAGCTTATCAATTAGATGTTCAAATGATCAAATGTTAATCATGCTAATCAGGGCTCTGGGCTTTAGTAAGCAGACAAAGCAAGCAGCAGAGCCTTAGAAATAGACAGAGTTGCGACATTGAGGGGACAGAAAATAGTCTGGTCACGTGGTTCTAGTACTCGCGCGAGCCCATAGGCTCCAATGCATTCAGTAACTTCCGGCTGTCACTATTTGTTGTCACTATCTAATAGTCTATGTAGAGGAGCCGCCATTGGACTGGCGCCATGGAGTGAACGGAGTTGGCGTAACTCTGTATTTCCAAGGCTCTGGGAGCAAGCAGCTCCTCTACGTGCGTCCACAGCCATCTAATAGAAGAGTGGCGACATTGAGGGGTCAGAAACTAAGTGCACAAGCTGCTGTTCATTATGCAGTCTGAATAGGGACAAACTGGAGTTGGAAATACATTGTTTTCAACGAGGGCGACGCAAATAAGAGTTATTTTAGGCATGTGTACAACATGTCAACTGTTTTAAAGTACTGTACAGTAACAACTAAATATGTTGTACTATAGCTGCAAAACAATCTAAAATAAAGGGATTTAACATCATTAAAGCTGGGCTGTGCCTGAGTTCAAAGCATTGTCCTCAGCAAAGAAAACCAATGCAAATCCTAAAAAGCATCTTGATACAGTCCATGCTTAGCATGCTGCCATTAAAGGGCAATTCCACGCTTTAATAAAAAATGCCCTAAAAGAAAAATCATTAACATGGCGAAACACAAACTCCATTTCTAGGAAACAATATGAAGACAATGTGGAGATCTTTATCATGTCCACACAACATCTCTAAGGTATATTAATATTATATATATATTTTAACAGTAAAATGGGAATTCCACACTAAACTTGTGACCATGAATGCCACAGAACAACACCACCCGTTTTTTAAGTAAAGTAAATTAACTAGTTACTTTTTCACAAAGGTAACTATATAATCCCCTTACTTTTTAAAAGTGGGGGTCAAGGGGAGGCGGGGCGGATTTGTGTTTTTTTTTTTTTTTTTTTTCAGCCACCATGAGGACGGACACAGGAATCCGCTTCTGCAGTTAAGAATACACTTGTTTACAATGTCAGCCACCCTGTTCATTTTATCAAGACATTTAGAGATAAATATTCACTCCTCTAAAGTCAGAAGCAGCAGATCATAGTGGAGGTAAAAGGGAAAAGACATATACAAGGAGAGGGGAAAGGGGCTGGGTGTGGGAATCATATTTTTACAGAGGCCAGGCTAGAATTGCAGCCGTCCGTAGGTGTCCTTTGAGAGTGGTTCTGAAGGAGTCAAGGGATTTGAATGTCTGAGTGACTGTTGGTAGGGCGTTCCCTATACAGTCCACAGCGACGTGCACACACGGACGCAAAAGGGGGCTACAGCCCCTGCCCTGTAACATGTCTAAAACACAGAAGTGCCCTCTTACGGGAGGTTGCCCCTGCTCCCTTCTTTAACACACTGTCCACACAGACCTGCATTGACACTGCTGTGTTGACTAACTTTAATCTCAGCTTAATTTGATTTAAACCAAAAACATCAAAGGAAATCAAAGGAAATACAAGGTTCCAGCATGAAGGAAACAATACATATCTTTATCTACAATATAAACCAAATGGACCCGCAAGGGTCCATTTGGTTTCATTTTTACACTCAAGAGTTACATCTGGTTACCCAACCTTCCATCATTTAGCTTGGGGACCACCTGGAACCATCTCAAGGACCACTGGTGGTCCCCGGACCACCTGTTGAAAACCCCTGGTATATAATATCAGTGTTTCCCCCAGAAAATTGGTTAGTCAAGGTGGTGAGGCTTCGAGTCTGTGCTCGTGCGCGTGCGCGTGCATGTGCGCGTGCATGTGATGTAATTACAATACCGTAGGCTACGCTTTGGGGTGAAAAGCAGCAACACAGCCCCTCACTCATGTGTTTACACCACTCACCTCTATAACAGCTACTTTTCACCACTATCATCATCTGACTCCAGGCCCTGACCTTTTATTCTATAAGGAGCCAGATAGGCCATTACGTTTTATAATTAATTTCTTTCCTTTTCAGGTACAGGGTGTCATGACATGTCTTTCATGACATGTCCTATTTTAACAGGCTTAAAAGCACATCCAGCATGAAAAGAGGCATTGAGAGAACTTTACAACAGAATGCCAACTGTGTGGGACTATTAGGACAATTGGCAACTGTAGTCTCAGTCACAATGTGGGACAGGGTCTCAATTTGTGGGATGACTGAAAAGTTTTTGAAATGACTGTCCCATGCAAAGAGGGACACCTGGTCACCCTGGGACTGTCCCAGATCTGGTCACCCTTCTAACAACACCTGACACACACACACACACACACACACACACACACACACACACACACACACACACACACACACACACACACACACACACACACACATACACTCAAGCGCGGTTTGTCGGTAGTCTCTGGTTAGTTAGCCTGTCCGCAGCACTAACAGAAAAGACACAAGTTACCAGCGCGAGCGGAGCAGTGATCGGAGCGCGTGGATTTTCAAGTGAGCGCTGAGCGTGTTTTCAAATGGGTCGGAGTGCGCTCTCGAGCGAGAATTATCGTCCGCTCCAGCCCGCTCCAAGCCGTTCAGTCCAGACAACGGCACAGGTGTTCTGTTCAGTGCAGAGCACAGCATAAACGTGTGGTTGTGGTTCAGATGGCGACTATAGGCCTACAGTGCCAGCAACACGATCAAGACATTTAAAATCCTCTCCGATGCTGCGGGGGAAGGAGGAGATGATGATCATGATGGACACCTCGCTATTTATTTTGAAGCACTGCACATCATAACGGCAACGTATTTGAGCGCAGCGACCCCCGCCCAATTATGTCCAATTCCCCCACAGCGTAACATCATCAATAACCTATTATCCCGTATAGCATTTTGGAAACAAAATAGCGTGGCATAAGATTAATTAGTTATTCGCCGCACCTGTCTGGGTTAATATAGACAGCAGTGTAACTGCACATATAACTCCTGTCTTAAATGTTTATGCTGTGAGGGGGGCAATAACCACGATGTGTTTCGACAAAGAAAAAGCAGCAGCCTTTTTTCCAGCCGTCAAATTTTGCTCCTGAGCGGGCGGGGCTGAGCGGAACGGGGAGCGCCGCGCTGCCCAGATGAAAATGAGCTGGAGCGGAGCGGGCCTGGGAGGGGGTCCACGTGAGCAGATACTCTGCTCACATACTCTGCTCGGGAGTAGTGTTAGCGAGCCGAGGCAGCGTCGCATGCGAAATATAACTGATCTACAGGTTCATCATGCGGCATGCGTTGTATGAACGACGCATTTTAACTTTAAGTCTGGTTTCTTGTTTTTTGGGGGGGGACGTAGCCAAGGCGGGGGAGGGATTTGGTGAAGGCGGCCGCCTTGACGATAAAGCGCTGGGGGAAACCCTGAATATAGTAGTGTTCATGGAATGCGGTCCAACTCCAAAGGTTTTGGATGTGGGATGCCTGCCGTTTCTAAGTGACCCCATAACAAAGATGCCAACCATTACGCATTTTGCGTATCGGCTACGTATTTTGACCTCTGACTACGCTGCTAAGATTAATCATTGCAGAATACGCAAAGAGCGCAAACCCTCTGTTTTTTCCCATGTAGTAGTAGGCGTTGTTGGCGTACGCCAACTCCGTTCACCTCATGGGGCCAGTCCATCTACATAAACGTCTGTTGGATAGTGACATGAATAGTGACAGCCGGAAGTTACTGAATGCATTGAAGCCTATGGGCTTGCGCGAGTACTAGAACCACGTGACCAGGCTGTTTTCTGACCCCTCGATGTCGCAACTCTTCTACTAGATGGCTCTGCCTTAGACCTTGGTTTCTAGCGACGTGATTGGTCTGCGTCCCCATCAGAAGGAAGGCTTAGCTTAGATAGCACCCAGCTAACAGTGCAGTCGCGTCGGCCGCGGCTCACGGTGATTCGTAGTGCTAATCGCCTGAGTTGTCTCCTATTAAAATATTATTTTACTATATGGCTCTGGCTCGAGCCTCCAGTGGGGTCGTTCATGTTGTCTCGTTATGGCGGCCGCAGCCTCTCGCTGCTCGGCTCCGCTCCGAGGACGAGGAGGTGCTCGAGCATGTTTTTTCCCCCGTGCCTGTGGCCGCCGCCGGTCCCGCGTGTCGGTCGGTCGGTCGCACGGCGGCGGACCGCGTGAGGGAGAGGCTAGTGGATTGGAGCGACCCGAAGTGAAGAAGTAGTGAGCGTAATGAGGCGGTCGCTCCGAATTCTAACCGCGGAACAAACAACCAAACTGAGATGTATAGAATAGTGGAGACGCCATGATGACCATCCAAACTTTACCAGGGGTTTTCAACTTTTTCGATACCAGGGCCCACTATTTATTCAGTATTTGAGCCACGGACGACCATTAGAGGAGATTTTTTTTTAGCCCCACAGACCCCAAAAACTAAAGATTTCTTATGCTTTTGTCCACAATGACAGACTGGATTTAGGAAACAAAACAGGCAAACCTACAGATTAAAAAGGACCATTAATGTTCCAGTTGTGTAGACTTGGGCTAATTCAGA
>CM076983.1:338845-401345 GCA_039105355.1 Benthosema pterotum | reverse complement strand
GTCTTGAATTTGGATATCTAGGTCTTAAATTTTGCGCAGTTACAGTTACATTACATCGAGCCACGTGTGTCGGAGCAATAAAAACAGCGTCTGTATTGGACGTCAGATCGATCCTAAAGAGATGAATGCGGTAAAAAAAAAAAACAGTAACCACAGATATACAAGCTCATATAGACATGCATTGCAATGGGGCACACTGCTTGTAGATCATCTACGTTCAGTGCGAGAGTGTGTGTGACGTAGTATTCAGTGTCTTAGAGTTACGCAAACTCCGTTCATTTCATGGGGCCAGTATATTGGAGGCGCTTCTACATAGACCTCTACGGAATGAGGACAACAAAATTAGGGACGGCTGAAATTACGAAATGCATTGGAGTTTTGAGCTCACGCGAGTACTTGAACCACGTGACCGGGCTGTTTTCTGTCCCCTCAATGTCGCAATTCTCTATACTCTACGCCTCGGACACCACAGTGCAACAAGTGGATGATCATCTGAGCGGAGCTGTCGGGACCGACAGCTTTACACAACTTTATTGCATAGTTGCACATATCTGTGCTTCTATTCACGTCCATAGCCTTTTAAATCGTATTTTCCATGCACGGGACAACGTGATACACTGGATGGTGGTGGTGGTGGTGGTGGTGGTGGTGTTGTCTGTATCGAGAAGCTGGTAGCTAGCTCAGCAACTAGCTAGCGTTGCTAACGTGATCACCAGCTCGCGTCTGGCAGGGGTTTCAACATGTGGTCCGGGGACCACCAGTGGTCCCTGAGAGGATTCCAGGAGGTCCCCAGGCTAAATGATGAAAAGTTGGTTAAATAGAGGTAACTCTTTGAGACTGTAAACAACCCTTGCGGGTCCATTTGTCCATCATGTTTACACTCTCAAGAGTTAAAATATTCATGTGAATTATCCCAAGTCTACACAACTAGAGAATGTAGAATATTAATGGTCATTTTGATCTGTATTTCACTGTGTTGTTTTCTCTGAGATCCAGCCTGGAATTGTGGACAAAACTAAATGAAATCTTTAGTTGTGGGGTCTGTGGGTCTGAATAAATAGTGGGCCCTGGTATGAAAGAGGTTGGAAACCTGAAAAACTGGTCTATAGTCATTTGGCTTCCTTTAATAATGTATGTATACTAGTGTAGTTGCATCTACTTGTGTCACAGCAGGCAGACCAGTCGAAGCACTCCTGAATACTCAGACAGACATGCACCACCTCAAAGTCCAAACACATAGTTGTTTTTCATGTTCCCCTTATAATTTCTTGGGGCTTATTAGGACTGTAGTAGATAATAAAAAAGAAACCCTATGTAGCCTAATCCTAATTACATAGGGTTTTTAATGCGTCAAATCGCACTGTATCGAATTGTATCGTATCGTACCAAATTCCAACAAATCGAAATCGTATCGAAATTCTACTGAATCGAATCGTATCGTTCTGTATATAAAATTAATCGTTTCTGAATTGCATAGAGACCATGCAAATCGATACGTATTGAATCGTCTTGTAAGGGAGAGATACACACCCCTAATAAATATAGCACTTGTTAATTTCTAGTGGTGCTGGTAAATGAAAATGTAGGTAGCACCAGTGCTAGTTGTGAAAAATATATAAAACGTCGCTTATTGACGATGGCCGTGAAATGGGTATTACGTTTTATATAAATGGCCTTAAAAAGACTTAAATTTTACTTTAAGAAACCTGTAGGAACCCTGATTTTAGTTCCACAGAAAAACATTTACTTTCAGAGACAAAGGGATTTTTTCCCAATGTAATGACAACAGTTTAGTTTCAGGGACTTCCAAGAAGGTACCAGATGTAACTCTTGATAAATATAAATATTAAAAAATATATATTTACACTCTCAAGAGTTAAAATATTCATCATCGGAATTAGCACCACTTAATTAAGAAGGTTATACTGTTTTGTTGGCAAAATACAGCCTGGAATTGTGGACAAAACCTAAAGAATTCTTTAATTTTAGGTCTTTGGTGTGAAAATGTAATCAAATGGTGGTCCGTGGCTCAAATGCTGAATAAATGGTGGTCCCTGAAGTCAAAAAGGTTGAAAACCCCTGCTCTAACAGATCACGTGACTCAAATTCCACGCTCAATGTGTCATCATCATTGGGACCAATCAGCTGTCTACAGAGCAGCAGGGGCGTGGTTTTCCTATGGCTTATAAGATGGTATGATCCATCATGGCCGCCCCCTCTCATCTGAGCTCACACTGTTTGTTTAGGCTAGTTCTGCTTTAGTTTGGAAGTAAAAATCATCAAAATGTAACTTTAGTTGACATGGATGCCCTCAGAGTTTAACAGGGTGGTAAAAACAACAGTTATATTCATGTACACCAAACAGGTGAGTTTATACAGTTGTGTTAATGGATCAGATGATTAGCTGCTCAACACACACACACACACACACACACACACACACACACACACACACACACACACACACACACACACACACACACACACACACACACACACACACACACACACACACACACACACACACACACACCAATGTTGCAACTCTACTAGATGGCTCTGTCCTCTGGTAAGCTGCTCTGCTCTTTGAAAGTTTGTGTTTGTGCTGCTAGTAGTTAGCATGGACATGTGGCTCATTTATTAACATTAGCATAAGCTAAGACAGTGCTTATGCTAACATACCAACACTTCTCCTCTTAAAGGGATATTCCACTTAAAAAGAAGGAAAAAAAAAACAACTTTTGGTCATTTTATAGTCTTCTCGGTCTCATGTGAACACACCAGACACAGACAGTTTATACGTTACTCCGTTCATTATTTAGATATTTGATGCTCATTTTAGCATGTCCACCTCCTTCCTATACAAACCAATTATAACTTATAACTTAAAATTTTAACCATGACAGATTATTCAAAAACAACTCATCTTTTTTCTGATGACTATTGTCTTTCTAATATGTGAGAGGGCCATGGGATTTTATTTACTGTTTTCATGTATTTTTAAAATATGTAGACTATGGTCTACAAAGTTTTATTGAAAGTGAAATACCCCTTTAAGCTGCTCTGCTCTTTACTTTGTGTGAAATATGATCATGATGGTAACCGTTCTACTACAGCAGCCAATGTTAGGGTTAGGGCTTTCGACAGTGCTGCTGCTCAACAACTCTGCTGATAATCATAGCACAGATGGCTCATCTTTCTTTTCTTTTTCTTTCTTTCTAGCTGTGGATAACGGATGCTGCTGGAACACTCAACCTGAAGATGGCCTTGTGAAGATCTCCAGGGTTCTGAATGACCTCCAGGCCCACCACCCCATCCTGCCTGATAAGATGTCTATGTGGACAGTGTTTGTATAGGGAGAAGCATGGCATTAATTTCTTGCTGCTGCCAAAGTCAAATTGTGATATCTGTGGTGATTAGCTTAATAACGGATTGCATTTTTAACGGATTGCAGTTGATGCCAGTGTGACAAGCTCACACCGACCAACTCATTGGAGGCAATTTGGGGTTCAGTGTCTTGCCCAAGGACACTTGGACTGTCGATAGGAGGAGCCGGGATTCGAACCACCGACCTGTGGATCATTGGAGGACCTGCTCTACCTCCTGAGCCACTGCCGCCCAAATGCTTGCAGTGTGATATCCGTAGCAAGCTGTTATTTCCACCTGACTGGTGGAAATAGATGTTGATATATACTGGGTTTGGTCTCTGGTCATTCACAAAACAAACAACAAACAAGTTAACCTTAATAATAGTAGAAATAATAGTAGGCATAATATATATATATATATATATATATATATATATATATATATATATATATATATATATATATAATAATATATATATATATAATATATATATATATATATATATATATATAATATAAATAATACAAATAGAAAAAATAGAACTAAAGATGTTAGAAATATAAATTATAGCAATAAAAAAACAATAAAATGATAGCAATAAAAACAAATGATATAAATGATAACAAATGATGAAAAATAATAAAATAAAAATGATGCCACCTGCGAATGATTCGGGGGTCGATATATAAGCCTCACGGTTGTCGGAGACTCTTGCCACCAAGCTTTTGGCGTACTTCTTGTGGCTGGTATTTGCGATGGATGAACATGTGTTCCACAGTCCCACTTCTGTATTAAGAGTTTTCCACTCCTTGATGTGTGAACATCTGTGGATTCCTCAATGTATTTTGAAGCTAGATTTTTTTCTGCCTTCCACTGGTCCCTCTGTCTTGCCTTCACCTGGATGTCTTGAGGTGTCAGATTGTGTTGTTGGTTGTGTTTGTGAGCTGTGGTGTCTCTGATGGATTCACTCAGCTATGTCTTGTAAGTGAGGGCCAGTGTGGCTGCTTCTCGTTTGACCTGTGCTGGAGTACAGTACTTGGGTCGTCTGCATAGCCATACTTTGTTGTTGCCGTAAGGAGGTTGTGGATGTACCAAGGATGTGGAACGATATTGGTGTCAGCAATGTCCTCTGTGGGACGCCATTCTTGAGCTTTCTAACCCTGCTACTTTAGCCGTTACTGGTGTGGAGCTGAACCCTAAGCAAAACAAATGGCCAATGAATTTGTGAAATACCACAGATATCACAGATTTCCTATTGGCAGCAGGAACAAATGATTGTGCAAATCTCTACAGCCATTCATAGACTATAACCACCATCCTATTCCTTCTAGACGCTGGGGCCCCTACCGATGAGATCTGCACGTCTCTGGCTGTCCATGGATGAATCTAGTATGGGGATTCCTCTACAGACGCCTCAAAGTATGAAACTTCAATTCATTTTTTTAAATCATAAATATTTCTATTACTGTATGCTATAGTTGGTGTCCATTTTCAAGGTTCTCTATAAATCAGCCTTTTTCTTTCTCTTTGTCTAGGATGGATGATGTCGGTAGACTGGGACATGCGCCGGCCCGGTAAGAAACCTCACAGTACCAGGTACTTAGACTTGTTCTGCTTAGTTGTTTTTTAAAAAAACATTTGTCACTGAAATAGACTGCAATTCATGATTAAATTGTCATTTTGATTCAAATGGGCACTTTTGGGTTAAAAAAAGCCAATTATCCGCCTGTTGCTGATAATCGGTCACTCCCTATTCTTACTCATTACTGCATATGTATGGTGTTGCAGGGCGTGCACGTGGATGCAAGATGACGCAAGGATGAAGATTGAGACAGACGTCAACCTTCGACAACGTCGAGGGCGGCCGACGACGAGACGACGACGAGGGCGACAAGGTACTGTGTGTTGTGGCAGGGCAGGCGACAACGAGAGTGACCTTTTCTTTGTCTTCTGTCTGTCTTAGGATGGAGGGCGACTTGGGACCTGGCCTGGAGAGAAACCACGGATTATGAGTGGCGGCGGACGATGATGAGTGACGGCGGACGATGATGAGTGGCGGCAGACAATGCACGGGCGACGCAGGCGGTGGATACTTCGGCCGACAACTGTGGACGACGTGGAGAGCTCGGTAGACACCTGTAACCCGTTTAGGCCTGTCAGAATTGGACTTTTGTGACATTTTGAATTTAAAGATATATCAACATTTTCAACATGCCATTTGATACTTGGCAATTATGCGATAATTGTGACGGGCCTAAATAAATCTTTCTGGTTGCTTTTTTTATTATTTTAATATATATATCATGCTGTATATGTATCTTTTAGGAACAACATCTTGATGGTGAAGAGCTCCTTTTCAAGACAATGGAGAAACTGGCCAAACTAAGGTAATACCACACACACGTAAACACAATGCTCATATTATTTTATGAATTTTGTAGTATAAAGAAAAAGCCAATTATCCATCTGTTACCGACAACCAATTGCTTCCTATTTATCATTACTGTGCATATGTATGGTGTTACACAGCGCGCATATTGATGAAAACAGAAAAACTAATTTAGTGTCTTTGTTAGGATGACCATTGAAGCAGACGCCAGCTTCGCCCCGGGGGTTTCTTCTGAGGACTTCTGGGTCGATGGAAGGCCGGACGGCGCTAAAGGCTCGGTAGACGCATCTAGAACCGGTTTAGGCCTGTCAGAATTGCATTTTGTTGCTCGCCGATTCATTTTTATATTGGAAATATTATGTCGTAATGATATTATGAAGACAATTTTGTCTTTTTAGGCTTTGTAAGCTATGGCATAATTCAATAAGCACTAAATGTATTCATGGAGACTATTATTACATTATCCCCCCCCCCCCCCCCCCCAAAAAAAAAAAGTATTCTCTCAAATACTTGTCTAATATGTAGTAATTGTGACAGGCCTAAATGTTTCTGGATGTTTTTTTTTTTTATATACATGTCATGTCATCAGTTACATTTGACTATAGATATTTGATATATGATATAGATATATTTAGGGTCTTTTTTTTTGTCTTCTGTCTTTGTTTTTAGGATGGAGGTCCGTACATGTCGAAGGACCTGGGCCAGCCCGGTTAGAAACCACACACTACTAGGTACTGCTTAGCTTGTCCTTGATAGATTTTTTTTTTCTAATAGGACAGTTATTGTCACTCAAAAATGGATTTAAACAGGCACTTTTTGTTAAAAAGCCAATTATCTGCCTGTTGCCAACAATCAGGCGCTCTCTATAATTAAACATTAATGTAAGTGCATGTGTACTGTATGTTGTGGCAGGGCACGCACACAGGCCACACCCAAGCTAATTGTCTGTATTGTCCATGTTAAGAGGGAGATTGAGGCAGCCATGGAAGCTTTGCCCCGGGTGTTTCCTGACGACTGCGATCGACTACAGAGCGCCGGCGTCAACTAGGGTGGCTGATGATGACTGACTGGTGGCCGGCGAGGATGACGACCTCCGTGGGCGGTGATGGGCAGCGGACAACGTGGACTGCTCGGTAGACACCTATATACTGTCAGAACTGTAGTTTTGAGATTGAGATGGGCTGCTTCTACTTTTCTTTAAAATTATGAACATTTTCAACATGCCAGATCATACTTGGCAATCATGCAATAATTGTGGCAGGCCTCAATCAATCTTTCTGCATGTGCTTTTTATTTTTTTTTAATGTCATGCTGTGTAATCAGTTATGGTTGACTATAGAATATATTTTCTTTTAGAAACATAATCTTTTATTATCATTGTTCATAAAATAATGTATTAATCATTTCTTTTCTTTTCTTTAGGACATTGCTGGTCTCCTGTCTGGCTCCAGACTGGTAGTGGTGATATGTAGATGTGATCAATCAAAACTTTGGTTGGTTCACTTAAATAAAAAATGTAGGAAACAAAAAAAAATAAAATGTAGGAAACAAAAAACAAATGTAGAAAAATAACAATATAAACAAATTACTTAACAATATCAATAAACATATTACAGTAAAATAAATAACATCAATAAAATAAAATAGTAATGAAATAAAAAATAACCTAATTAGAAATGTATTACCGGTAATACAAAAAATAGATAAATAATAATATGGTTGTGAATAATGAAGGTAATAATAATACAATATAATATAGTAATTGTAATAAAATATAATAATGGCAATATAATAAGGGTAATAATAGTAATATATGGGTAATATAGATGTTAGTAATTTACTAATAAGGGTAATAATAATGATATTGATGTCAATAATATACGTGTGTGTGTGTGTGTGTGTGTGTGTGTGTGTGTGTGTGTGTGTATATATATGTATAATAAGGGTAATAATGATAACATCTACATATTACAACAAGACTATGTGTACAGACCTGTACACATATTGTCAGCAGTCTGGTGGACTCACTACAGCTGTCACAATGTTCTATAGCATCCACGATTGGCTACCTGGAATGAGGGCGTGGTGACACCACATTGAGCTGGACATCCCATGATACATGATGGAAGACACCAAAATCTTATGTTTGTCTGTAATATCTTATCCTGTTCAGATTTCACTGTGATTATTCATGTATTTTTTATTTTATTTATTTATTTTTATTCATGATGCCATATCTGTAAGTATTTTCCTCAATTTGGTGAATAAATTATTGCATCTATACCTGGGTGTCCTTCGCAATATGTTTTGGGTTCATTACAAGGTTGAGGAATACAGTGCTACTTGCAACATTTTTATTGTATTTTAATAGCACATTTAGAACTTTGAAAATTTAGCCTATGGTTTTCTGAAAATCTTCAAATTCTTAAAACAATGAATGATGTACACAGAAGTAGCTCCCAGCATGAATGTATTGGTTTCACCAGGTACATTTGGGTTCAAAGGAGGCCTAAGGTCTGCAAAATGCAATGTGTGGAAAAATGGGAGATTTTCACCTTGGTTATTAATTCTGACTACATTTTTGGCTCAAAGTCCAGTCTGAATACTGGACTGAATTTTAAGTTTGTACTTTTCTCCAGACATTGACTTTACTTAGTTTCTTTGAAAACTTTACGTCAGTTTTCCATTTGTATTAATGTTCTGCAAATGGACCATCAAACGCCAAGTGTTTAAATGCTTTTCTGGGGTTCATCCTCTTAGCTGAATTCTAAGAATCCTTTTGGTTATAGAGCTTGTATTGAACTGCACTCTTTTGGTATGCGGTCAGGTTTAGACTTGGCTCAGGGAAGAGGACGCCCCTGCCATGCACAGTCCACCATGGCACAGTTGGAGGTGTGACAACAACCATCCTTCTGGATGAAATAATTCCTAATTGTAATTCGCTCTGGATTAAGAGCATCTGCTTAATGCCTGCAATGTTACATTGTCTCTTTCTGCAAACTGTTAATGACATTGTCACTTTTAGGCCAACACCTCCCTCTAGTGGTTACTCACAGTAATGTCTACCTTACTCTGTTCATATGCAATAAAAAGTTAGTAGTACTACACAATGCATATACCATTAATGGTTCTCTGGGCAAGTGATTTCCTCTCGAAGAAGCTCTCTGCAGAGCTGCCCCCTGTGCCCTGGTATGTAAAGTCATTGACTTTCTTTAGCACAGTAACTCCTATTGTTAGGTGCAGTTGTTCTTGGGGATGTTATGTGTCATGACCTCGGCCTTGATTACATTTAGCCCGAGGCAATCACAATTCTGCAGAATTTTCCAATTTTACTTTAAGATGCATCAGGAACGATGGGGAGGCAACATTTATATGCTACATGTCTGTACTAATACATGCCAGTGGTGTCTGTGTACATGTGCCTAAAAGGTCTGTGGGGAGTTTGTGCAGTAACAGACGCAGACAGTGACTTCACCATGCTGCAGGGCAACATGGAGTTGACGCCAGAGCTGTTTGGAAACTCCTGGAAGATAAAGCCCTCCTGCCCTGATGTGGCAAACCAGGACCTGTGCACTGTGAGTGGAACACAATACAGGCATGTGCGAGCACACACACACACACAGATTGACTAAACTCCTATTCTAGTGCATGACAGGCTGTACTGTAACAACATAACTCTTGCTACTCACCGACTATAGTAAAGTGATGTGATGAGTGCAGACCACAAAGCTTCTTAAAGCAGTGTCTCAGAGTTTATTTAAGTGATTAAATGTGATTATGAAATACTAGTTTATTGCTCCACCAAATGTGTCTTTCAACAGCCTCCACTGAGGTGATGGCTGTGCCCTCTGAGTGTCCAGGTGATTGGGAGGGTTCCATGTTTTCACCTTGGACCAGCATCTCTAATAATAATAATAATAATAATAATCTTTATTTGTATAGCACCTTTCATGACATAAAATGCAGCTCAAAGTGCTTTACATTGCAATAGAGAAGAAGACAAACAATAGTGGGAATGAATTAAAGAGATCATTAAAATACATCAAAGAAGCAGTACAGTGAGGACCTGAAATAAGGCATAAAATATAAAATCATAAAATATAAAATCACAGAGAATCAGTTCAAAGCAAGTGCATAGAAGTATGTCTTGAGCTGTGCTTTAAAAATGTCTACAGAGGCTGCCTGTCGAATGTATAATGGGAGTTTGTTCCACGCCGTCGGTCCATAGAAGCAAAAGGCTGCTTTACCGTGTTTTTTAGTTGCCATTTTAGGCACTGCAAGCAGGCCTGCAGTGGAAGACCTGAGGGGACGGCCTGGGACATACTTAGGCAGGCAGTCATGTAGGTAGGAAGGTGCAAGACCATTAAGCGCTTTATAGACAAGTAAAAGAATTTTAAAATCAATTCTAAACACAACCGGTAGCCAATGTAGTGAGGCTAGGACAGGAGTAATATGTTCTTTCATCTTAGTTTTAGTTAAAACTCTGGCTGCCGCGTTTTGGACTAGGAACTAGTCAGTCAGTCAAAGTTTTAACCCTAACCCTAACCCTAACCCGTTTATACTAAAACTTGGTGTTTATGATGTAGGTTAGTAGTCAACCCACTGAGCATTCTCTCATTGAATAAAATGCGTAGAGCACAGTTTATAGCCTAGCGTGTCTCCCTGTATCCAAAGCCATAGAGTAGAGCTGGAGGACCTACAAGCATTGGGGACTTGTAGATCAATAAATAAACATCCTCCAGGTTATTATTCTTGTATAAATGTTCAAATACTGTACAGGAATACATGGCATATTATGGACACAGTTTGAATGGGGATCAATCATGATTAAAGGTAGGGTAAGTGATTTGAAATTCATCCTGTAGTTCCAGCCTGGTGCACTAGGGGCGCCAAACAGTAGCTACACTATGTGAACCTGCTGCTCGATCCTGATTGGAGGAGAATTCGCCACCACCTGGGGAACTTCTATTAGCTCCTCTGCTAACGTGGGAGAGGGGGAAACTCCATATATGGTTTCCACACCTTATAATAGAGCATTTTAACAGAATTCTTTTTTTGGGTGATATCTGACAAAAGTGAAATCACTTCCCCTACCTTTAAATTAATTTTGAAGCTGTGATTATTCTGACTAAAATAATCATTCAACACCCCTTATGTGCCTCTCCCTGGCACAAAACACTTTTCAAATAGAAGCCCATGGCCAGTACATGAATTTGGGTGTCCTTAATGTGAAAATGGACAGTTCACAATTTCAGGAAAATGTATATGCATATTATTATTTGAAAATGTTGATCTTATTTTCAACATGTTTCTTTAAACCTGCAGTGGTCTGTGTTTGGAGCGGCCTCTGTGCTCTGACAGACACCCAGACTGTGCCAAACAGTCAGATGAGGAGTTCTGTGGGCCTGCCCTAACCCTAACCTGCCACCCTGATGTCTGCCGGAAGAGTTCCAGTGGAAAGTGCATTCCTGGAAACTGTGTGCATGACAAACGGCTAGACTGCAGCTTTGCTAATGGCTCTGATGCTTAAGGTGGGTAACTGGGATGGGCATTATCTGTGTCCTGACAATCAAGTTGAAAGAGTGTAATGCCGCAATTGTGATTGTGTTACAAGATATATAGGTTATGAATGGTGTTCGTAATGATATCAACAGGCCTGGAAAAGTTGGCCCGGCCCTAAGTGGGCCCTAAACAAGTAAGCCTGAAGCCCGACTCGGCCCCGGCTAATTAGCATAAGTCCATTTTCTAACGATCAGGCATTTTTACCACAGTTACCAAATAATTTCGGGGTCATAATGATCCTCCTTTGGGGCTAAAATTGATATGTTTCCAACATGTAGCGGCACGCAATGAATTACTTTCTGTATAAACTATTGACACCAACACTTGCAGAGATGTTTATCTAGCAAACCATATGTACATTTACAACAAAGAGTTAATCTTTTCTGTAGTCTGTATAACGTCCGAACCCCACGCCATTCCGTGCTTCTACACGCACGCACGGCACGCACGCACGCACGCACGCACGCACGCACGCACGGCACGCACGCACGCACGCACACACACACACACACACACACACACACACACACACACACACACACACAGTGACATTACTTGAACTTAGCTGCTGGTGTTGTATTGTTGTATTATATTAGTTTCTACTGCTGTTGCAGTTATAGTTTTATTTGTTATTTATTTTGTTTGTGTTCAAATTCAAACGTTCACCCAAAAATAATGACTTATTTAATATTATATCAAATGGTAAAACCTATTCAAATTTGTCTTGGAGTCAGAGAGCAGAGCTGCATAGAGTTTAATACAGACAGATAACAGTAGACACAGGACAATACAATTACAGTTAACACATTTACACCCTAGTGTGTATCCTACGCCTGTAAGTGCTAAATGCTCTCCCCATTTAAGAGCTTAATCGAGAGAGGTATAAATGAACGTCTAAACCGGTTATATTTTATCAACGGTGGAGCTCTGTATCTCCTGCCCGTTCGCATCAACACATACTCAGAGAACATGTAAGGGATCAGCGACAATACATTGAGCCTGTCGAACTACAGCTTGTTGGAAGATGGCTTTTAGGGTGATCGGGGGGCTAGACACCAGCCACCCTACAGCTCTGGTCCGTGGTGTAAAGCTGCACCCAGACGCTAACAGGAAGGTTCAGTCCTGATTTCCTGCAGAACGGTCGCCCCATGTTTGTTTTTAGTTAAATACAGTGTAGCCTCAGAGCCGGATTTAGCTAGCCCTACTAGGGTGGGCTGGAAGAATGGCTGGGAGGGCAACTCCAAAGTTTTTCTATGAAGCAGTGGTTTTCAACCTTTTTGATGTTGCGTGCGTGCTCATTTCGTGCACTCGTTTCGTGCAATGTTTTTGAAAAATCAATCCAGTGAGCTTTTCAAACACCTGGCGTTAATCGACGGGTGATTTTCTTTATTTCGGCACTGCAGAGAGAATCGAGAATCACCGCATTTATACAGGCGTTTATCGTTGCCGTCTGGAAAGCCCTTTAGGAGGAATTCTCCAGGGTTCTCTAGAGTTAACTCCATTTATACAGGCGTTTATCGTTGCCGTCTGGAAAGCCCTTTAGGAGGAATTCTCCAGGGTTCTCTAGAGTTAACTCCATTTATACAGGCGTTTATCGTTGCCGTCTGGAAAGCCCTTTAGGAGGAATTCTCCAGGGTTCTCTAGAGTTAACTCCATTTATACAGGCGTTTATCGTTGCCGTCTGGAAAGCCCTTTAGGAGGAATTCTCCAGGGTTCTCTAGAGTTAACTCCATTTATACAGGCGTTTATCGTTGCCGTCTGGAAATCCCTTTAGGAGGAATTCTCCAGGGTTCTCTAGAGTTAACTCCATTTCCGTTACATGCTAAACCCTGTATACTAAACCCCTTTTTTTTTCTTTTTTTACTATTTTTAAAAACTTTTGGGAATAGTTCAATGTGCTAATCTATTGACACGCTGTGAGCTTGTAGACTGGCCATTTGAACTGTTGAAAAGTGTTTTTAAATAGTTTAAAAAAGCAAAGAAGTTAAGGGATAGTGGTGACGAAAATCTAGGCCTTCAAGTATTCATCATTAATATAATAAATAACATAACATAATATTATATAGACAACGATAGACAAACGGTTTGTGTAATCGAGTGAAAACAAACAACTCATTGTTTTTGGGTGAACTAATTTCCTTTAAGAATAATTATGTGCCACTGTAGATATTATATATGTAGATATTATAAATATATGCTATCAGTATTTTACATAAACACAGCATTACTGTCACTGTCATTTTTTACCTAACATAATAAAGGTTTAAACCTGGACGAGGTTCATTTTGCAGCACTGGTTTTATATGCCTGTGAGGACCTTGTTTCCATTTTGCCACCCGCTGTGTTCAAGTAAATGGTTTTCATTTAACCTTCTGTACTGTACGCATTTTGGTGTTATTATACTTTAGAAATTGAAAAATATCAGACGATGAAAAATAATGAAATTGTCTATTATTGAGTCTTATTTCAGAAGCAAACATTTCTAACTCAAGTCTTTGCTTCTGGGGGATCCCTGTGGAACATGTTTTCAGATGGGGGCCAATATAGATGATTCTGGTGGTCCTTGGCATGAAATCTGTGTTCCTGACACAGGAAAAAATAGATTCTCGTGTCAGAAACTAGGATCTAGCGTTAAGAACTAGAATCTAGTGTAAAGATTTTACACACACAGTTACATCCGGTTAACCAGCTTTCCATCATTTAGCCTGGGGACCACCTGGAACCCTCTCAAGGACCACTACAACCTCTGTTCACTTCATGGGGTCAGTCCAGTGGTTGACCAGAGCTAATAGACTTCTATTGAGATTGGGACAAGTCCTAATGTAATGGTATAACGGTATAAGGCAGTGGTCCGGGGACCTAACCCAATGGAATGTTTGGTTAGCCAGATGTAACTATTCTTGACAGTGCAACCATGAAACCAAATGCCATGGACCCTTTTTAATTGCGGATCCATTTGGTTTCATGCTTACTTACACTCTCAAGAGTTAAAATAAATCTTAAGTTTAGGGGCTAAAATGTCATCAAATGGTCGTCCTCCGTGGGTAAAATATCATCATGTGAATTATCCCAAGTCTACACAACTAGAGAATGTAGAAGATTAATGGTCATTTTGATCTGCATGTTGGACTGTTTAGTTTCCCAAATCCAGCCTGGAATTGTGGAAAAAATCATCAGGCTAAATAATGGAAAGTTGGTTAACCAGATGTAACTCTTTGAGAGCGTAAACATGAAACCAAATGGACCCTTGTGGGTCCATTTGGTTTCATGTTTATCTTCTCAAAGAGTTAATATATTCATCATGTGAATTATCCCAAGTCTACACAACTAGAGAATGTAGAAGATTAATGGTCATTTTGATCTGCATGTTGGACTGTTTAGTTTTCTATGAAATAAATCTTTAGATTCGGGGTCTGTGGGGCTAAAATGTTAAAATGCTGGTCCATGGCTCACTTCACTGACTGTAGTATGATACAGAATTTGTAGTAGTGTATAGTGCAGTGGTTTTCAACCGTTTTAATACCAGGGACCACCATTTATTCAGAATTTGAGCCATGACCACATTTTAGCCTCAGAGACTCTAAAACTAAAGATTTATTTTACTTTTGTCCACAATTCCAGGCTGGATTTGGGGAAACCAAACAGTCCAACATACAGATCAAAATGACCATTAATCTTCTACATTCTCTAGTTGTGTAGACTTGGGCTAATTCACATGATGAATATTTTTTAACTCTTGAGAGTGTAAAAATGAAACCAAATGGACCCGCTAGGGCCCATTTGGTTTCATTTTTACACTCACAAAGCGTCTGGTGGACGTTGCTGGGGACCACCTGGAACCCTCTCAAGGACCACTGGTGGTCCCCGGACCACCGGTTGAAACCCCCTTGTATAGTGTATTGTTCTGTATCTGACTGTAGTATGATAAAGTATTTGTTGTATAGTGTATTGTCTGTATTTAACTGTATGATGGAGAATCAGAGATTAGTGTCTTGTCTCGTGTTGTGATTGTTTATTTGTGAATGTATTTTAAAGTATTTTCTTAAAGGGTTTTGGAATAGAGCTGCGCAGTCCACTAACCTAAGCACAAAAATGTAACCCTACCACCAGTCAATAAGACATGTGAATCCCTTGACTCCTAAAAAACACTCTCAATGGGTACATAGTCCACACGGGCGGCTGCAATTCTTAACTGGCCTCTGTAAAACAAAATGCAAATATATTACCCCCACCCACCCTCTTTCCCCTCTTTGTATATTTCTCTCTTCCCTTTTTACCCGCACTTTGATTTTACCTTCGATATGATTTGCTGCTTCTGGATTTACAGAAGTAATTATTTTATATATATATACTGTATATATATACACTAGCGTTCAAAAGTTTGGGGTCACTTAGAAACGCCTGCATTTAGGAGGCAGGCATCCCACATCCTAAACCTTTGGAGTTGGACCGCATTCCATGAACACTACTTTATTATATATCAGGGGTTTTCAACAGGTGGTCCGGGGACCACCAGTGGTCCTTGAGATGGTACCAGGTGGTCCCCAGGCTAAATGATGGAAGGTTGGGTAACCAGATGTAACTCTTGAGAGTGTCAAAATGAAACCAAATGGACCCTAGCGGGTCCATTTGGTTTCATTTCTAAAATATTCATCATCTGAATTAGCACCACTTAATTGAGATGTTTACACTGTTTTGTTGTCAAAATACAGCCTGTAATTGTGGACAAAATCAAAAGAATTCTTCAATTTTAGGTCTTTAGTGTCAAAAAGGTTGAAAACCCCTGCCATACTGTATGGCTGTACTGTACTGTATGTATTTGTTGTAGTTGTGCTTGAATTGTACTGAAATTCTCCAAGCTGTTATCAGTTTGTGTGTGTGTGTGTGTGCGTTCGTTCGTGCGTGCGTACGCGTGTGTGTGCGTTCGTGCGTGCGTACGCGTGTGTGTGTGTGTGTGCGTGCGTGCGTGTGCGCGCGTGTGCGTAGGACACAGTAGCACCAGGTGGGGAAAGGACAGGAAGATGAAGAAAGCCAAGTACACTCTGAACGACACAGGTCTGCTGGGTGACGACGACTGGGTGACGGTATGAAGTTCATAGTATGCATGGTGATCATAATGTGTTGGGCACAAGCAAGCACCCAAACAGTTGTCCCATTTTGATTAGTATTTTTATTCCTTCCTCAAGTGGCACGGGGAGACCTGTACAGCCAGGGGGACCCTGGAGAGAGAGAGACCTAACCCTAACCCACTTATAACAATAAGACAACCTGATTAAAGGGACGGATTACTGAATATTAGAATATGGGACAGGTGGCATAGAGTAACATTCAACTAAATTAAATTCCTGTTGGTAAATATACAGTATTTATTGTTGTTGTTGCTGAGTGACTGCATATACGACTTGGTTGTTTTTTCATTTTTTGTCTTTCTTCTCTCCATTTCTGTCAATTATTAATTGCCGTGTCTGATAATCCCATGTGGGAAGGGACAAGAAATTGTTCGGACACATAAATTAAATATTCATTCATTCAGTTATTCATTCCTTCTCATGAATGAAAATGTATTCATTCTTTCATTCATTCAATGAATCTAAGACAACTAGAATGTTCTGATAACAATGTGTTTAATGATTAATCTCCCATCACAATTGTACCAAGTATTCCTGTATAGTTAGGGTGTGCATGTGACATCATCATAATGTTCCCAGGGGTTACTGACAGTTATATAGTATTTTTTCACAGTTGTTTTTTAAGTGATATCATTGCTTCTGGGAGGTTCATGGAACATATTATTTTGTTCATCATCTCATCTCTCTCTCTCTCTCTCTCTCTCTCTCTCTCTCTCTCTCTCTCTCTCTCTCTCTCTCTCTCTCTCTCTCTCTCTCTCTCTCTCTCTCTCTCTCTCCAGGGACCCCTGGTCGTGCAGGTCTCCCCGAGGCTGACGGTATGCCGGACCCCCAGGGACCATGCTGATGCTGCCCGTAAGTGTGTGTGTGTGGTGGGAATTAAAAATAAGACATAGACACATTGCAGAGCTGAACAACTATTGTAAACAAATGCAAATCTAAAAGGATGCATGCTCTGATTGGTTCAGACACCCTCTGTGCCAGAGAATCTGGTGGGATCCATAATAAAAACCCCAGCGTTTCCAGTTCATCCTACCATTAATACACAAACAATGTTAGAATCACTTGTTTAACCCATTGAGAACAGGGATCTACAAGCTTGTTTCACGCCACTGACTGGTGTGACACAAGCTTGTTACAATATTTTACAGGGCCCTAAATTTTGGGGACAACATTTTTCCAAGAAGGTACCTGGAACTACTTATTTATTTAATTTTGGAGCTCCTTGAATGAAATAGTTGAGCAGCACTGACACAGAAACAAGCGTTTTTCTTTAGAAATCAAAATACGACTCATACGACTCCTTCACTCTACAGTGAACATTGTCAACCTACAAACTCACAGCGTATAACAATGTGACACGTTGCAACGCTACTGGTAGTTCCTCTAGTCACTGTTAATACAAATTGTTTTTTTTCCTCATGAAAATGAAGCATTCCTTAGGGTCCTTGGTAAATACACTCACTTGCACAAAACGTATAAGTGCACAAGTATGAGATGATGATTTTTATTTTCTTTCAAATTTAAATTAAACAGTTAAATTAAATCCACTCACATCTGTATGTAAATTACATCATGCTCATAATTCTTCTCTTCATTCAAAGTCACATTCATTGAACTCTGACTGGGGAAACAGTGGTAATAATGATACTAATTGAGTCTAAAATAATACATCCTGAAAGAAAATATTTCTAAAGAAGAGAAAACATAAAGGTTGCTGTGCGTAGTGACAATCAAAATCAGATGGAAATGTATCTAATTTCGAAGTGGTGTCATAATTAAACATAATGTTTAATTGAATGTCATGTCACCCCCTACCAATGTCACGCCGCCCATAAATGCATTTATCTCTGAATGAAAAAGAAAGATGTGAAAAAAGACTGTTTTGTCGAATGTATATATATATATTTTTTAAACTTGCTCAACTCATTTTTATTTTTCCCCTTAAAGTAGAGACCTTAAGCTGTCTTTGGATATCATACATTTTCATGAATTCACAACAGAGGATTTTCAAAGTTATTTCAATTATTTCAAAGGTAAATAAGTTATTTTGTTACTATTGAGCCTAATGGGAACGAGCCTAGCTCTTCTGTTAATCTGTCAAAGAGTTAACAGTTTTGTAGAATGGTTAAGAGCTTTGCTCTTAAGGAAGGTTCGTCCCAAATAATACTCGGCCCTGAGCATAGACAGAGTTGCACTGTCGCAAACTCCGGTTTACATGGGATCAGTCCAATAGTGGCTCTATCAATTTGTGTTTCACCATGTTAATGATTTTTCTTTTCTTTCTTTTTGGTCCTTTTTTCTGAGGCTATAAATGAAACCAAATGGACCCGCTAGCGGGTCCAAATCAGAGTTAGTGAGCGGAGCGGAGCGGCCGAGAATTCCGCTCATTGCTCTCGACGTATTTGGTCCCGCTCACAATCCGCTCACGTGGACCCCCTCCCAGGCCGCTCCCGCTCCGCTCCGCGCTCATTTTCATTTGGGCAGCTCCGCGCTCCGCTCAGCCCCGCCCGCTCAGGAGCAAAATTTGACGGCTGGAAAAAAAAAGGCTGCTGCTTTTTCTTTGTCGAAACACATCGTGGTTATTGCCCCCCTCACAGCATAAACATTTAAGGAGTTATATGTGCAGTTACACTGCTGTCTATATTAGCCCAGACAGGTGCGGCGAATAACTAATTAATCTTATGCCGTGCTATTTCGTTTCCAAAATCAGTTCAGTTCAGTTCAGTTTATTCTCACTTCCACAATATACACTGGGCATACAGGGGAGCAAAATACCGTTCTCCACAACTCATGGTTTTAAAAACAAGAAAAATAAACACATATTAAAAAGGGCCTATTTTAAAAATAATAAAAAGGTTTAAAAGCAGACAACAATTGCATGGAATAAAAAGTGCTGATGCATTCAAAGTGCCATAAAGTGCTATTCAACCCTCAGGACGTTTTTCTTGGGGGGCAATATGTGGCGGGCATTCAGAGTCCTGATTGTTTGGGGGAAGAAGCTATTTGACAGCCTGCTGGTGCTTCCTCCCAGGCTCTGGAACCTTCTGCCTGATGGCAGGAGTTTAAGGAGATGGTGGGAAGGATGGGAGGGGTCAACCGTGATGTTCAATGCCTTCCTGACACAACGGTCTGAGTAGATGTCCGATATGGAGGGGAGGGAGACGCCAATAATCTTCTCCGCCGCTCTCACAATTCTCTGCAAGGACTTGCGGTCGGCTTCAGTGCTGTTCCCGTACCAGGCAGTGATGCAGTAGGTCAGAATGCTCTCGATGGTTCCTCTGTAGAAGGATGTCATAATGGAGGGAGAGGAGTTTGCCTTCTTCAGTGTCCGCAGAAAGTACAAGCGTTTCTGGGCTTTCTTCGTGAGAGCTGAGGTGTTAGTAGACCACTTTAGGTCGTCAGCAATATGCACCCCCAGGAACTTTGTGCTTTGTACTTTTTCCACAGCAGCGCCATTGATGGTAAGTGGGGTGTGCACACTAGGGCCTCTAATGACCATCTCCTTGGTCTTGTCCACATTTAAGGACAGGTTGTTGCTGTTGCACCACATGGCCAGTCTCTCCACCTCCTCTCTGTACTGAGTCTCATCGCCGTTCGTGACTAGACCCACCACTGTCGTATCGTCAGCGAATTTGATGATGTGGTTGGAGCTGGACGTCGCAGTACAGTCGTGAGTCAGTAGGGTGAACAGAAGTGGACTGAGCACGCAGCCCTGGGGGGAGCCCGTACTCAGTGTGATGGTGCTGGAACTATGTCCACCTATTCTGACTGACTGTGGCCTGCAGGTGAGAAAGTCCAAAATCCAGTTGCAGAGAGGTGTGTTGAGACCCAGAGTGCTGAGCTTCCCTATCAGCTGCTGGGGTATGATGGTATTAAAAGCGGAGCTGAAGTCAATAAACAGCATTCTGACGTATGTATTCCTCTTGTCCAGGTGTGTGAGGGCCAGGTGCAGGGCAGTACACACAGCATCGTCAGTGGACCTATTGGCCCGATATGCATATTGATGGGGGTCCATGTTAGGGGGCAGGGCCCTTTTGATGTTCTCCAGGACCAGCCTCTCAAAGCACTTCATTACAATAGGTGTCAGAGCAATGGGGCGATAGTCATTTAGGGATGATACGGGGCACTTCTTTGGGACTGGAATAATGGTTGCAGATTTGAGGCATTTTGGAACAACAGCTTGGTGCAGGGATGTATTAAAGATGTCTGTAAGGACATCCTTTAGCTGGTCTGCACAGTCATGGAGTACCCGCCCAGATATTCTGTCTGGACCTGCAGCCTTCTGGGGGTTAACCTGCAGCAGGACTCTCCTCACGGTGGAGGGGGAGAGACACAGAGCCTGTTCACCAGGCTGTGGCACAGACTTTTGAGCAGGTGTGTTGTTTGTGGCCTCAAATCGTGCATAGAAGTTATTCAGCTGATTTGGAAGGGTGGGGTCACTGTCACAAACCTGAGGAGGAGGTTTATATCCTGTGATGGCTTGTATTCCTTGCCACAGGCGACGTGTGTCATTAGTTTCAGTGAAGTTGTTATGTATCCTCCTGGAGTGTTGTTGTTTGGCTCTCTTGATTCCCCGAGACAGGTTGTTTCTCGCCATTTTCAGAGCCACGGCGTCCCCTGACCGGAAGGCTGCATCTCGGGTCCTCAACAGAGAGCGCACCTCTCCCGTCATCCACGGCTTCTGATTGGAGCGCACAGTGATTGTCTTGGTTGTTGTTACATCCTCTGTACACTGTTAATGTAGTCCATCACAACCTCTGTGTACTCCTGCAGGTCCGTCTGATGATTATAAGTAGCTGCTTCTCTAAAAACATTCCAGTCCGTGGTTTCCATACAGTCCTGAAGTGCTGGCCACACTCTAATCTGTTTCTTGACTGGTTTCACCAGTTTCACCCGGGGTCTGTATGCAGGTGTAAGCATGATAGAGATATGGTCAGAGGAGCCCAGGCTAGGAAGGGGGAATGCCCTGTATGCTCCCTTTGAGCTTGTATAGGCCTTGTCCAATATATTTTCTCCCCTTGTGGCAAAGTCTATGTGCTGGTAGAACTTTGGCAAGACTGTTTTAAGTTCAGCTTGGTTTAAGTCACCCAGCACTATAAAGAATGCATCAGGGTGTCTTGTCTGCTGTCTACTAATAGCATCATGTAGTTCATACATTGCCTCCTTAGTATTGGCACTGGGGGGAATATATACAGCCACCATAAAAACACTGGTAAAATCCCTTGGCAGATGGAATGGTCGGCATTTTAAAATTAAAAACTCAGCTTGTTCTGAGCAGTGCTTAGAAACAGTCACAGCATCTTTACACCAAGCTGTGTTGGTGTAAACACAGACTCCGCCTCCCTTGCTCTTCCCAGAGAGTGACGTCACCCTGTCGGCTCTGTGGAGAGAGAATCCATCCAGCTGAACAGCCGAGTCCGGGATGCGATCATTTAACCAAGTTTCCGTAAAGACATAAGCACAGCAGTTCTTTGTGTCAGGCCGAGCAGCGATCCGTAGTTTCAGCTCGTCCAGTTGTTTGTCCAGAGAGCGCACATTCGCCAGCAGGATTGACGGTATAGCCGGTCGATGGGGGCTAGCTTTTAGCCTGACGTTGACACCTCCACGCTTGCCGCGCTTCTGGGCTCTCTCACGCCGCTTTCGGCGCATCCTGGCCCCGACAGGCGGGGCGTGCGATGCCGCTGAATCTGATCGGCGCAGCAGCCCGAGCTGTGTCAGTACTTCCACTGGCACACTTTGTTACCCTATGTAACAAAGTCTGTCTATCATACACTTGTTTACCAGCGTTGTCTCTATAGGGACGGATAAACATACTGACATATTGACAAATACTAGGCTAAAAACAACATGAGTTGGAGTAGCCGCTGCAACTCGTGTGCGCCGCCGCCGCCGAGCCAATGAATGCTATGCGGGATAATAGGTTATTGATGATGTTACACTGTAGGGGAATTGGACATAATTGGGGGGTCGCTGCGCTCAAATACATTGCCGTTATGATGTGCAGTGCTTCAAAATAAATAGCAAGGTGACGCATCTAAGGCAAGATAGACAGCAAGACAGTCAGCTTACTTTTTCTTTTTCAATTTCCAATTTCCATCATGATCATCATCTCCTCCTTCCTCCCGCACCTCCGAGAGGATTTTAATGTCTTGATCGTGTTGCTGGCACTGTAGGCCTATAGTCGCCATCTGAACCACAACCACACGTTTATGCTGTGCTACTGAACACGTGTGCCGTTGTCTGGACTGAGCGGCCTGGAGCGGAGGATAATTCTCGCTCCAGAGCGCGCTCCGACCCATTTGAAAACGCGCTCAGCGCTCTCTTAAAAATCCACGTGCTCCGCTCCCTGCTCCGCTCACGATCTCTGGTCCAAATGAAACCAAACCACAAACGCCCAAACCACACCTATGCAAAATGTAACGCGTCTAGGACAGTAGCGTTGCTGAAAATCTGGGGCCCCCCTGCAAGGTTTATGTGAGGGGCCTTTTACAACAGTGTATCCCACTGGTTTTCAACAGGTGGTCAGGGGACCACCAGTGGTCCCTGAGAGGGTTCCAGGTGGTCCCCAGCTAAGTTGGTTAACCAGATGTAACTCTTGAGAACGTAAAAATGAAACCAAATGGACCCCAAATGGACCCTTGCGGGTCCAAATGGACCCTTGCGGGTCCATTTGGTTTCATTTTTACACTCTCAAGAGTTAAAATATTCATCATCTGAATTAGCCCAAGTCTACACAACTAGAAGATGGACAAAAGCAAAAGAAATCTTTAGTTTTGGGGTCTGTGGGGCTAAAATGTCCTCAAGTGGTGGTCCGTGTCTCAAATTCTGAAAAAATGGTGGTCCCTGGCATCAAAAAGGTTGAAAACCCCTGGTGTATCCTATACATTAAGAGTGCTCGCTGCATTAAGAATTTACACACAAAATTGGATAGGCCTATAGTAAAATATGTTTAATTGTCCAAATGATAATATGCTGCATGTTTGCAGCCAATAACTGCAGCCAACACACCAATACTGTACAAACTCAAATGTCCAACAGACAGACCAGGTATTGTAGAGTGAGGCTTGCAGCCTTTGAGACAATTCAAACAAATATTGACTGCCAGCGCACGTGTCTCTAAGCTGCGTGGGTAAAAAGGATGAAAAAAAAAAAAAAAAAAACATGGCCTACACCTATACCCAATGAAAATATAAAATATATAAATTATACACTCTATTGGCAAGTTGGAATTAAAACAATCGCTTGAAAACTGAGTGAGGATGCCACATTTATAATCTCAACTTTTTGGATCAGAGCGGCATCGGAGCCCTTAGGGGAGAATACGGGTCGTCATGGTAACCATACAA
Source organism: Benthosema pterotum (assembly GCA_039105355.1). Classification (NCBI taxonomy): domain Eukaryota; kingdom Metazoa; phylum Chordata; class Actinopteri; order Myctophiformes; family Myctophidae; genus Benthosema; species Benthosema pterotum. The sequence goes on along the minus strand of CM076983.1, from coordinate 377,550 downwards.
CACAAATGCAGCTAGAGCCATCTAGTAGAAGAGTTGCGAGATTGAGGAGTCAGAAACTGAGCACTCAAGCGCTGTTCCTGCAACCTGAATAGGGACTAATAAACACTATTCATTCATAGTAACCTATAATAGCCCAGATATATTCTTACCTTAATATGTTCAAAGCATGCTTCCCTTGTCGCATTCTAGCACGCAAACTATATCCAGTCGACGGGCGTGCTGGTTCTATGTTCAGAAGTACCAGACAATCTATCCTCCTGTGTCATTGTGCTTCTCAGATGTCTTTATGATTTTAAGTTTGCAAAATGATCGGACTGCACTTGCAACGGTGACTGGGAAGTCTGGGATAGTCAAAAATAGTTTGAGGGCAGCAGCCACGTCGGTGACACTGGGCATAATGGTACTGGTAGTGGTAGTAGTGCTGGGAGAGCGATGCCGGTGTGTCTCCACGATCACACCCAGCCCCGGGTTCATCCTCCCCGGCCGCCGCGCTGACCGGGCCCCCGGTGCACGTGGACTTGCAGGTGCAGTAGCAGCACCATCGTCGGCCTCCTTCTCCCTGACATCCGTATCACTGTTAATTGCATTCCTGGTAGAACTGCACGGGCAGCAGTACTAGTAGGTTTAAATATTGCCATAATCTTAGGTTGTTTTATCTGATTATTATCATTGCGCGAAACACAGTATTTTCTCTTGCTCATTTTGAAAATCAAAACATCCGCTCTAGCTCTAAGCCTGGTAGTAAGGTGCTGCTGCAGTATCACGTGACACACATCACGCACGCATTCTAAAGGGACCGGTTTCTTAATTCTAATGGAAGATAAAATATTAAATTCTGATTCTATTGCCAGCCACCTTCACATGTAATTTCGTTTCACATTTCAAGGTTTATATTTGCTTTATTTATTATTTAAAATAAAGCATTTACAATTGTGTCAAGTTGGGGAAAAAGCTTTGGGCGAGTGGGGCTCCCCCTGCTGGGGGCCCCCCGCATTGTGGGGGTTGCGGACCCCTCCGCTACGCCAGTGGTCTAGGAGGTGTTTAAGGGAAATAGAATGGTAACGAAAATACCAAATTTAGCGTGGGAACGCCTCTTCCCAAATGCTAGATACTCTAATTGCGTCTAAAGGGAGATGAGACGAAATTGGAGCCCATTATCTTTTCTTTTTGAGCGTTGCTAGCTGCTCTGACAAGTGACTTTGTGTGTTTGTGTATCTTATGTGCGTATTACACAGCGTTCGTGTTGATTTCATGGAGGGTTTGGCCCTATCGTCCACCTTTTCACCCTCCCAGATCTTAAAACGAAAATAAAACTTCCTAAAGGGCTTTCCACACGGGGAACGTGTCCTAGTGAAGTGTCGAAGTACAAATGGCTTGTACAGTGAAACTGCGCTATGAGTCTATATAGGTATCGATTAATCAGTCTTTCTATTTCTGTTTTTCAGACACGAGGATCCGCTGGACAAATGCCGTCTGTAAGTCAACATGTGGATGAAACAGCAGACGCAGGAAACCGACTTTTCTTCAGACACTGAGAGCAAATACCACACCTAACAGAACTGAAGCCACGTCTGCGACACCAACTGAGGGGAAGAGGTTGTGTTTTCAGCCAGGTTGGCATTGTATGCTTCTCCCACCGGTGAACTCACATTTCTGGGGTTGAAACACTTGGGTGTTATTAAATATATTTATTGGTTTAACACTTGGATGGTGGTGGTGTGAGGTTTGGGCTGTGTCACTATGTGTTTCACTGATTTATTTTATGATTATATGATGTTCACTTTTAGATTTATTTTTATTTCACGTCTCCCCAAGAATCGCCTTTAGTTCACTCTAGTATGTGTGCCTAAAGTGTGACTGAGCCCTGCTTTACATATATATACAATATATTTATTCCTTTTAATCTAGGGAGAAACTATTGGATGACAGGCACAAATATTTGTAGTTCCATCGAGGCATGGTAGCCACACTATCTGGTGTCTGGTGAGTTACAGTTAGGTTTTCTTTTATAGGGTTGGGTATTATTTCTCAGCAAAATATTAACCGTAATGGATTGGGTTAGCTTTTAAATGGTGACATGAATGTCCAAAACCAGGTTCTAAGTCCAGCATGGTTATTGTCTCACCTGAAAATACCGATTTATAAGTTCACATTTGCATGTCGCAGTGTGAGGTGTTGTGAGCTTTTAGATCAACTGTTTTCAGTCATTAGTAGCTATAAGATGAAGAGGTCAAACGAGAAATGGAAAGTAAGTACAAAGTACCTTCATTACACCATAAAGCTCTTGCATTTGTCATAAAATGAAAACCTCAGTCAATTGAAATTAAACATCACAGTCCTAAACATTTCTTTATTATTTAAGAAACTTTCATACTTTTTCCACAGTTGATTGGGACTGAAAAAAATCTAAAGTGTCATGAGATCTTATTTAGCATTATTCTATTTTGTCCATTTAAAATGGTTAAACTGTGAGAGTTGAACATTGCCTCACAAGCGAAAATGTGTAGTTACAGGGACCCCCCCAGAAGTAAAATATTTTATTTAGTTTAAAACAGATATATTATTTAAAGATTTGCACCACATTTTCCAGATTTCTAAATACAAGCTCATAGCGTGCTACCGAGGGGTGAGCTATGAGCTTGTAGATCTGCTATTTTAACAGTTAACAGTTAAACTATAACATATTACTTGAACACCAAAAGGTGTTCCCACACAAATTGGATGGCTTGAGCTCATGACATCCATTCTGTGTCCAGATTGAAAGCTGTTTTTTAAGTGAATCTGATTTTATTCAGTGATCCTTGAGGGGGTTCCAATTGTATCCAGCTAAATGTGATACGGTGCTGAATTATGGTGAATGATTGCTTTATTAGTCTGGAAATTGGGTTAAATATTCTGCAAATGTTTTGGAAAGTCATTGCATAAAAATGTAATTCTGGTAAAATGTGTGTTTATCACCGGGGGTGTTGTTTAATTGTGTATCTTTGTTTTGTTGTCTGCTAATTGCCTACCACATTAGTGGATTATTATTATATTTATTCTTTTTTTGAACATTGAGGTAGAGTAGTCAGCTGAATGAATGAACTGTTTGGTGGTGAAGTTTAATATATTTCACTACTACACCCACCTTAGTTTAGTCAAGTTCATGCATATATTATTTCGTAATGAACTGTACAAAGCTCACAACTTTGTAGTAAAAACATAAATAAAATAAAAACACTTTCACCACGTGGAAATGCCTGGAACTTTGGCATATCGGAGCACCGTGAGACCAATATATATTTACTATACTATACTGTACACTGCAATAATATGTTTACTATAATATACTATACTGTACACTGCAATAATATATATTTACTATAATATACTATACTGTACACTGCAATAATATACAATATATTTAGCCTACTATAATATACTATACTGTACACTGCAATAATATATAATATTTACTATACTATAACTGTAGGCCTACACTTTCAGCCTGCTGTACATAGTCTAATGTTTATGTTGTTATATTACAAACCGTGATTTCATCACTGATTTAAAGTGATGTACATTAACGTCTGAAGTCTCTGTACGGTTTATGTTTCACTATTACTACAAAACGATCTATAAAAAGGGGATTAAGCTCCTAAAACAAGGACTGTTGCCTGAGTTAAACATAGCAGATTCTCACACACACAAAGCGAGGCTTTGGTGCCCTCCTGTGGAGAACTGGAGAACTGCAGAATGGATGATTGAATGAATGAAATGAATGAAATTTTTATTAACAGAGATGAGTTACAGTACAAGTCAAGTACACACTTCTACAAAACTGATAACAGCTATTAAAACAAAAACACCAAATAATAACGACATGCAATGTTTAATGGTTTTATATACCTTGTAAAAGATTAATGTATTTTATATGGCGTTAATAACAGTAATAGGCATTATGTTTAATGTGTTTCAAATTAATTCTTAAACTCAGCCTATGAATAAATATTATTGCCGTCAGGGATGACAATAGTGAACAGTAACATTTTTTAAAGGGGAATTCCACCCATTTTCAAAAAAAATCCTGAGAGGATACAAATGTGAACCAAATGGACCTTAGCGGGTCCATTTGGTTCCATTTGTACCCTCTCAGGAAAAAGGGGTCTGAAGTTTTTTTTAGTTAATACAGAATTGGGGTAACTTTTTTTTATCATGTCCACACAACATCTCTAAGGTGTATTAATGACATATTAAAACTGAAAATGGGTGGAGCTCCCCTTTAACGTGTTTCAAAAGTCATAGCCTATACATATAGTGTAACAGGAACGTCATATTTCTTCTTTGGGTTCATGTTTCCGGTCGGACATGTTTGAGTGTAACTCCGTCTCCCAGAGGTTCGTATCAAACAATAAGGAGCTAATCAAAGATTGCCGTAGATCTGTGGTAGTGGCAGCGGCTGTAACTATAGCTTATCAATTAGATGTTCAAATGATCAAATGTTAATCATGCTAATCAGGGCTCTGGGCTTTAGTAAGCAGACAAAGCAAGCAGCAGAGCCTTAGAAATAGACAGAGTTGCGACATTGAGGGGACAGAAAATAGTCTGGTCACGTGGTTCTAGTACTCGCGCGAGCCCATAGGCTCCAATGCATTCAGTAACTTCGGTTGTCACTATTTGTTGTCACTATCTAATAGTCTATGTAGAGGAGCCGCCATTGGACTGGCGCCATGGAGTGAACGGAGTTGGCGTAACTCTGTATTTCCAAGGCTCTGGGAGCAAGCAGCTCCTCTACGTGCGTCCACAGCCATCTAATAGAAGAGTGGCGACATTGAGGGGTCAGAAACTAAGTGCACAAGCTGCTGTTCATTATGCAGTCTGAATAGGGACAAACAGGAGATGGAAATACATTGTTTTCAACGAGGGCGACGCAAATAAGAGTTATTTTAGGCATGTGTACAACATGTCAACTGTTTTAAAGTACTGTACAGTAACAACTAAATATGTTGTACTATAGCTACAAAACGATCTAAAATAAAGGGATTTAGCATCATTAAAGCTGGGCTGTGCCTGAGTTCAAAGCATTGTCCTCAGCAAAGAAAACCAATGCAAATCCTAAAAGCATCTTGATACAGTCCATGCTTAGCATGCTGCCATTAAAGGGCAATTCCACCTTTTTTCTCAAAAAAATGCCCTAAAAGAAAAACCATTAACATGGCAAAACACAAACTCCATTTCTAGGAAACAATATGAAGACAATGTGGAGGTCTTTATCATGTCCACACAACATCTCTAAGGTATATTAATGACAGTAAAATGGGAATTCCACACTAAACTTGTGACCATGAATGCCACAGAACAACACCACCCCTTTTTTAAGTAAAGTAAAGTAACTAGTTACTTTTTCACAGAGGTAACTATAACTATAATCCCCTTAGTTTTTTTCAGCCACCATGAGGACGGACACAGGAATCCACTTCTGCAGTTAAGAATACACTAGTTTTACAATGTCAGCCACCTGTTCATTTTATCAAGACATTTAGAGACATACAAATATTCACTTCTCTAAAGTCAGAAGCAGCAGATCATAGTGGAAGTAAAAGGGAAAAGACATATACAAGGAGAGGGGAAAGGGGCTGGGTGTGGGAATCATATTTTTACAGAGGCCAGGCTAGAATTGCAGCCGTCCGTAGGTGTCCTTTGAGAGTGGTTCTGAAGGAGTCAAGGGATTTGAATGTCTGAGTGACTGTTGGTAGGGCGTTCCTACCAACATTAAGGCAGTATTTGGACAGGTACATGGTGGTATTTTGGTAGTTGACATTAGAGTGTGTACATCTTGCTACCGGGGGCCCGGAGGGTTTTCCAAATCACGTACTATACCTTTAAGGATATAGTATTTATACCATATAAACCAGTGATGCGATGAAACCTTTTCTGATTATCATTCTAACAGGTGTTGACCCAGACCTGCTGCCATTAAATGACGCCCCAAGCGCTTCAAAACCTGGAAGAGCAGCTACAACAACACCCTGAGCTCTAAAACCAAAACACTGGTAAGATTTCAGTGTTTACTTGGAAACACAGACAGACCCTTTTTTGATGGCTGCATGAGAGGAGTCTAGCTTTACCACACAACGGTGCCGTGCGGAAATGAGAGAAGAATTAAAAGTTAAAATGTGTCCTTCGTGCAACGTGTGGTGAGCTTGTAGATCAGTTGTATTTACCATGCACCACTGTCATACTATTGCCTCGTTCGCACTGCCTCTCAGAATATACAGTCCACAGCGACGTGCACACACGGACGCTAAAGGGGCTGCAGCCCCTGCCCTGTAACATGTCTAAAACACAGAAGTGCCCTCTTACGGGAGGTTGCCCCTGCTCCCTTCTTTAACACACTGTCCACACGGACCTGCATTGACACTGCTCTGTTGACTAACTTTAATCTCAGCTTAATTTGATTTAAACCAAAAACATCAAAATGCATTGCTTTGATTTCCCGTTTTGTGTCTATAACTGCACACTGTATGACAGATGGTCCTACAGTGATCATGGTTGTGCAGGTGTTTGTGCTAAGATAATTATGAATCATTCATTTGATCTTGCAAGAGAGGACAGCTGACATCCACCACAGCAAGTAGGCTACAGGGCCAGTGCAATAAAGGGAAAGTTTTTCTGGACATTATTACGTGTCTAGCAGCAGCCCAATATGCAATATGTTTCTATATAAAAATAGGGCTGTTGAATGATTAAATGTTTTTTTAATCAAATTAATTACAGCTTCTAATTAATTTAATCACCATTTGAACTATGTCCAAAATATGCCATGTTTTCCTGTACAGGATTTGAGCATTTGAAAAAGAAACAGAATCTGGGAAAAAGATCTGTTTATTTCTTAAATACTTAAATACTTCTGAAGTTCCCAATGCTCTTGTAGATTTTTTTTTTACCAATGAGAAAAATGCTCAGTGGTTTGAGTCAGTGTGCACATGATTAATTGCGTTATTTTTTTTTAAATCAGATTAATCATCAAAATTAATTTAACTAATTAACTTTATTTTCACAGCCTTAATAAAAATATAGATTTGTATTTTGAACTGTTCGATATCCATTTAGGTCCATGAGGGCTAATCAAAAGGAATGTTCAATTATCATTTTTGGCCAATATTTGCAGCCCTACTAACCTTATCTTACAGTGGCTCTAATTCTCCCCCAGCAGTTAAATTACCCTAACCCTTTTTTTAAAGGGGAAAAAATATTTCTCTTTATTTTGAGATTCATCATCTCCCCCTTGGACTCACTTCCATTTGTATTGTGCTCAATAACTTTGTTCACTACAGCTACTCATAGAAACCTGTCATGGCCGTGTATGTGAACGGTATAGATTATTAAAATATATATGTATTGATTAGGTTATGGTCCGTTTTATAGATAAAGATATGTATTGTTTCCTTCATGCTGGAACCTTGTATTTTCCTTATTTCGCTCCTTAACCATGTTTCATTTAAAAAGTCGGCCCCCCATAGCGTCATTATGGTGGTAATTATCCCACCATAACGACGATATGAAAAGAGTTGAAGTGGTCCTTGATGTCCAAAGGTGTTGCACACCAAACATATTCTCACAAGTTCACAATGTGTTGCTTAGCCTATGCCTGGCAGAATTCTCTATCTAAAAGTTTATTTAATATATAGGATACTTTGTTAACAAATTACCAAAATATAATCTGCTAGCAGCAATATTGGTTTGTTTAGAAAAAGTGTTCATTCTCAGGTTGTCAACTATGTATCAGCTTCAAGTTGGCCCGGCTGAACTTATTGTAGGGCCAGCCTCAACATTTTGGGCCCAATTAAAGCTCTACTTTGTACCACAGGTTACTCTTGTATTTCGTGAAAAGTAGTTTTTTGTGTCTCTGTGTGTTTTAGCCGCTGTGCAGCGTAATCCGCCATCGCCTCGTTATACAGACCAAGAGATCGAAAAATACATCACTAAATGGCTGCAATGACGGAGAAGGTGGACGGGCGAGGATGCAGGGGAGAAGGCAGAATGCAGGGGAGCCTGCAGATCAGACAGCTGCGTTGTAAGCAAACTGTTTTTGTCTTGTGTTCTTATTGTATTGTCTTATTGTATGGTCTTCTTTTTAGCAGCTGTTGCCACATCTTCTAGAGCCAACCTTTTTGATACCAGGGCCCAGTATTTATTCTGAATTTGAGCCACAGACCACCCTTTGATGACATTTTAGCCCCACAGACGCCAAAACTAAAGATTTATTTTGCTTTTGTACACAATTCCAGGGTGGATTTAGGAAACCAAACAGTCCAACATACAGATCAAAATGAACATTCCTCTTCTACATTCTCTAGGTGTATAGACTTGGGCTAGATTTCCTGTAGTTACTCTTAATGAAAGTTGTGTGTGTGCGCACGCGTCTCTGCCAGTGCGCGTCTCTACCAGGGTAACAAAGCCAGTTATTATGTTGTTGTATGTCTAAATCCCTCCTCCACCTAGTCGTTCCACGGCATCACCTCACCCCTGCCCACTTTGACAGTCTGGGTTGGCTTAGGGTTGATAACAGAGTACAGGTACAACATCTTGCAGTGGTCTGGTCCACAAGACACTACCAAAATACCACCAGGTACCGGCCCAAACTCCACACTACCAAAATACCACCAGGTACCGGCCCAAACTCCAAATACTTCCTTTATGTCAACCAAGTCCACTCCCACAACACCAGAGGAGTTGCAACCCAGATTCGGCACAAACAAGGGACTTCATTCCATTCGCTCATTAGCCACAAAAATGTAACCCTACCACCAGTCAATAAGACATGTGAATCCCTTGACTCCTAAAAAAACACTCTCAATGGGTACATAGTCTATACGGGCGGCTGCAATTCTTAACTGGCCTCTGTAAAACAAAATGCAAATATAATTTCCCCACCACCCCCTTTCCCCTCTTTGTATAGGGTTAGGGTTAGTATATTTCTCTCTTCCCTTTTTACCCCCACTTTGATTTTACCTTCAATATGGTTAGGGTTAGGGTTTACAATACATACAATACATACCAGGGTTTTCAACAGGTGGTCCGGGGACCACTAGTGGTCCTTGAGATGGTTCCAGGTGGTCCCCAGGCTAAATGATGGAAGGTTGGGTAACCAGATGTAACCTTGAGAGTGTCAAAATGAAACCAAATGGACCCGCAAGCGTCCATTTGTTTTCATTTTTAAAATATTCATCATCTGAATTAGCACCACTTAATTGAGGGTTTACACTCTTTTGTTGGAAAAATACAGCCTGTAATTGTGGACAAAATAAAAATAATTCTTTAATTTTAGGTCTTTGGTGTCAAAAAGGTTGAAACCCCCAGCCATACTGTATGGCAGGGGTTTTCAACCTTTTTGACTCCAGCGACCACCATTTATCCACCCATTTGATTACATGACAAGACCTAAAATTAAAGAATTCTTTTGAGTTTGTCCACAAATCCAGGCTGTATTTTGCCAACAAAACAGTGTAAACTGGTTTGGGGTTAGGGTTAATTAAGGGTAATTAAGTGGTGCTAATTCAGATGATGAATATTTTAACTCTTGAGAGTGTCAAAATGAAACCAAAATGACCCGCAAGGGTCCATTTGGTTTCATTTTTACATTCTCAAGAGTTACATCTGGTTACCCAACCTTCAATCATTTAGCTTGGGGACCACCGGGAAACCATCTCAAGGACCACTGGTGGTCCCCGGACCACCTGTTAAAAACCCCTGGTATATAATATAGTAGTGTTCATGGAATGTGGTCCAACTCCAAAGGTTTTGGATGTGGGATGCCTGCCTCCTAAATGCAGGCGTTTCTAAGTGACCCTTAAACAGGTGTTAGGGTTATATATATATATTATATATATATATATAATATATATATATATATATATATATATATATATATATAATATATTATATATATATATTATATATATATCTTGATGAAATGAACAAGTTGGACTTAAACAGGTGTATGCTGAACTAGTGTCCACTCACAGTTATTGAGATTTGTTGTAGTTGTGCTTGAATTGTATTGAAATTCTCCAAGCTGTTATCAGTTTGTGTGTGTGCGTGTGCGTTGTGCGTGCGTGCGTGCGTGCGTACGTGCGTGCGTGCGTGTGTGTGTGTGTGTGTGTGTGTGCGTGTGCGTTGTGCGTGCATGCGTGCGTGCGCGTGTGTGTGTGCGTAGGTCACAGCACCAGGTGGAGAAAGGACAGGAAGATGCAGAAAGCCAAGTACACTCTGAACGTCACGGGTCTGCTGGGTGACGACGACTGGGTGACGGTATGAAGTTCATAGTATGCATGGTGATCATAATGCAAGCACCCAAACAGTTGTCCCATTTTGATTAGTATTTTTATTCCTTCCTCAAGTGGCACGGGGACACCTGTACAGCCAGGGGGACCCTGGAGAGAGAGAGACCTAACCCTAACCCACTTATAACAATAAGACAACCTGATTAAAGGGACGGATTACTGAATATTAGATATGGGACAGGTGCCATAGAGTAACATTCAACTAAATTGAATTCCTGTTGGTAAATATACAGTATTTATTGTTGTTGTTGCTGAGTGACTGCATATATGACTTGGTTGTTTTTTCATTTTTTGTTTTTCTTCTCTCCATTTCTGTCAATTATTAATTGCCGTGTCTGATAATCCCATGTGGGAAGGGACAAGAAATTGTTCGGACACATAAATTAAATATTCATTCATTTATTCATTCATTCATTCATTCATTCAGGCATGCATTCCTTTTCATGAATGAAAATTCATTCATTCATTCAATGAATCTAAGACAGCTAGAATGTTCTGATAACAATGTGTTTAATGATTAATCTCCCATCACAGTTGTACCAAGTATTCCTGTATAGTGTGAAGGATAAAATTGTCAATAGAGGGTGTGCATGTGACATCATCATCATGTACCCATGGGTTACTGACAGTTATACTGTATAGTATTTTTTCACTGTTTTAAGTGATCTCATTGCTTCTGGGAGGTTACAACATATTATTTTGTTCATCATCTCATCTCTCTCTCTCTCTCTCTGTCTCTGTCTCTCTCTGTCTCTGTCTCTGTCTCTGTCTCTAGGCACGTTTCCATAAGCCCTATTTTTGCGCAAAAACGGCTCTTGCGAAGAGAATGTTGAATGGAAACACTTCAAAATGCGAATAAGTTTCCATTTTGCGCAAAAATATTTTCTCGCTGAAAGGTGCCGTATTTTGGAGCGTATCGAAAGAGTCTAATGCGCAAATGAGGTATGGAAACGGCTTGCGAAAATACTTTGTATTGAAAAGCACTGGACACGCATTATAGCACATTTGAAGAGTTCTGGTCTGCCGATGAGAACATTGTTATTTGTTAATATAAGTTATATTTCTACAAAACCGCTCAAAACGGACGAGGGCCGTGCACACACAGACATCCAAGCCAAGGGGACTCACGTACATGGCCAAAACGTTCAGACTCCCATCGCGTTTGTTCATGAAAGTCGCAGGGCATTTACAGGTCCTATATTTACAGTAGGCTATCTGTATCATCATGCATGATAGCTAAGACACGCAAGTGATAACAGACATAAACAGCTGTTTTACATGACCGGGCTCTGCCCTTAAAGATATTATTCCGTTAATAATGTTCAAAACTTTTTTCCTCGCACGTGTCGCGCTGCAGATAACATGATGTAGTCTACAATATCACAAAGTAGACACACCAAATCAGTAGGCTACCGAGTCTCACAAGCGCTCCGGTTCAGGAAAACAGTGAGTTGTGTAGATTATGTATTAGGATTGTAGGCTATATTAATTATTGTTTTTGCTACAACAGAGCCAGAACAGCCTCTGCACAGCACAACGGACCTATAGGTCAATAGGAATAAAGCAGGCAGTCCGTGTGTAAAGCCTAAAATAACTTCAAATGTAAAAATATATGTAAAATAATAAGCATACGTATCACGTTACTGGCAAAACTGTACCACCTATTGCTTGTTTCATGAACCTTTGTTTTCCCTAGACTCCCTCAAGTCGCATTTCATCAGTTAATGGAAACAGCAGACAATTCGCTCTTCTTTTTTCGACTTAACTAACATACTCTTCCTATTTTCGCAAAGGTTTTATGGAAACGTGGCTTCTGTCTCTGTCTCTGTCTCTGTCTCTGTCTCTGTCTCTGTCTCTCTGTCTCTCTCTCTCTCTCTCTCTCTCTCTCTCTCTCTCTCTCTCTCTCTCTCTCTCTCTCCAGGGACCCCCTGGTCATGCAGGTCTCCCCGAGGCTGACGGTATGCCGGACCCCCAGGGACCGTGCTGGTGCTGCCCGTAAGTGTGTGTGGTGGGAATTAAAAATAAGACATAGACTCATTGCAGAGCTGAACAACTATTGTAAACAAATGCAAATCTAAAAGGATGCATGCTCTGATTGGTTCAAACACCCTCTGTGCCATAGAATCGGGTGGGATCCATAATAAAAACCCCAGCGTTTCCAGTTCATCCTACCATTAATATAACGTATTTTCCGCACTATAAGGCGCACCGGATTATAAAGCGCACCAGATTATAAGGCGCAGAGAATAGAAAGATACTACAGTTAACAGAGAATAGAAGCTACTGCAGTCGAACGATCCATATATAAGGCGCACTGGGTTATAAGGCGCAGTGTGGATTTTTGAGAAAATTAAAGCTTTTTAGTTGCGCCTTATAGTCCGGAAATACGGACAAACAATGTTAGAATCACTTGTTTAACCCATTGAGAACAGGGATCTACAAGCTTGTTTCATGCCACTGACTGGTGTGACACAAGCTTGTTACAATATTTTACTGGGCCCTACATTTTGGGGACAACATTTTTAGTTCCAGGGACATTTTAGTTCCACAGAAAAAAATGTACTTTCAGAGACAAAGGGATTTTTTTCAGGGACTTCCAAGAAGGTACCAGATGTAACTCTTGATAATGTAAATATGAACCCAAATGGACCCTTGCGGGTCCATTTGGTTTCATTTTTACACTCTCAAGAGTTAAAATATTCATCATCGGAATTAGCACCACTTAATTAAGGTTACACTGTTTTGTTGGCAAAATACAGCCTGAAATTGTGGACAAAACCAAAAGAATTCTTTAATTTTAGGTCTTTGGTGTGAAAATGTAATCAAATGGTGGTCCGTGGCTCAAATGCTGAATAAATGGTGGTCCCTGAAGTCAAAAAGGTTGAAAACCCCTGCTCTAACAGATCACGTGACTCAGATTCCATGCTCAATGTGTCATCATCATTGGGACCAATCAGCTGTCTACAGAGCAGCAGGGGCGTGGTTTTCCTATGGCTTATAAGATGGTTTGATCCATCATGGCCGCCCCCTCTCATCTGAGCTCACACTGTTTGTTTAGGCTAGTTCTGCTTTAGTTTGGAAGTAAAAAGCATCAGATGATCAAAATGTAACTTTAGTTGACATGGATGCCCTCAGAGTTTAACAGAGTGGTGAAAACAACAGTTATATTCATCTACACCAAACAGGTGAGTTTATACAGTTGTGTTAATGGATCAGATGATTAGCTGCTCAACACACACACACCACACACACACACACACACACACACACACACACACACACACACACACACACACACACACACACACCAACACACACACACACACACACACACACACACACACACACCACACACACCAATGTTGCAACTCTTCTAGATGGCTCTGTCCTCTGATAAGCTGCTCTGCTCTTTGAAAATTTGTGTGTTTGTGCTGCTAGTAGTTAGCATGGACATGTGGCTCATTTATTAACATTAGCATAAGCTAAGACAGTGCTTATGCTAACATACCAACACCAAGCTTTCATGGTTTGTAGCACAATCTAACTTCACCTGTTCTCCTTATGCAGTACATTCTGAACCACCTGGACTGCAGTCCATGACCCAGCCTCCTGCAGAGAAGATGCACTGCTGGTTTTTCTAAAGAGGTTTCTACTGCTCTGAAGGTTTGTGTGAAATGTGACCATGATGCTAACTCTTCACTCACTGCTGCATGCAAACATGCTAGCACTAACCTTATTCTAATGCTTTTCACAAATTTGCTGCTACTAGTGTCAAGAATTTTTACTGCTAATAATTTTATCATTCCTCATTTCTAAACCTTTCATGTTTCTAGCATGAGCTAAGACGGTGCTTATGTCAAACTTGTTTTTAGGCAGCACATGTTAACACAAACACCACAAGCTTTGCTTATGTCATTGGGTAGAGCTGTTTAAACTCCAGCAGTAAACTCCACTGCAACTTATTCTTGTGGTACCTCTCCTCTTAAAGGGATATTCTACTTAAAAAAAACAAAGAAACAAAAAAAAAACTAACTTTTGGTTATTTTATGGTCTACTCGGTCTCATGTGAACACACCAGACAGTTTATGATTTACTCCGTTCATTATTTAGATATTTGATGCTCATTTTAGCGTATCCACCTCCTTCCTATACAAACCAATTATAACTTATAACTTAAAATTTTAACCATGACAGATTATTCAAAAACAACTCATCTTTTTTTCTGTTGACTGATATTGTCTTTCTAATATGTGGGAGGGCCATGGGATTTTATTTACTGTTTTCATTTATTTTTAAAATATGTAGACTATGGTCTACAAAGTTTTATTGAAAGTGAAATACCCCTTTAAGCTGCTCTGCTCTTTACTTTGTGTGAAATATGATCATATGGTAACCGTTCTACTACAGCAGCCAATGTTAGGGTTAGGGCTTTCGACAGTGCTGCTGCTCAATAACTCTGCTGCCAATCATAGCACAGATGGCTCAATGGCTCATCTTTCTCTTTCTTTCTTTCTTTCTAGCTGTGGATAACGGATGCTGCTGGAACACTCAACCTGAAGATGGCCTTGTGAAGATCTCCAGGGTTCTGAATGACCTCCAGGCCCACCACCCCATCCTGCCTGCTAAGATGTCTATGTGGACAGTGTTTGTATAGGGAGAAAGCATGGCATTAATTTTTTGCTGCTGCCAAAGTCAAATTGTGATATCTGTGGTGATTAGCTTAATAACGGATTGCATTTTTAACGGATTGCAGTTGATGCCAGTGTGACAAGCTCACACCGACCAACTCATTGGAGGCAGTTTGGGGTTCAGTGTCTTGCCCAAGGACACTTCGACTGTCGATAGGAGGAGCCGGGATTCAAACGCCGACCCGTGGACATTGGAGGACCTGCTCTACCTCCTGAGCCACAGCAGCCGCCCGGATGGCTTGCAGTGTGATATCCGTAGCAAGCTTTTATTTCCACCTGACTGGTGGAAATAGATGTTGAGATATACTGGGTTTGGTCTCTGGTCATTCACAAAACAAACAAACCAGTTAACCTTAATAATAGTAGACATAATATAAATAATATATATATATATATAATATAAATATATATAATATAATATAATATAATATAATATAATATAATATAATATAATATATTATAATATAATATAATATAAATAATAAAATAGAATATAGATGTTAGAAATATAAATTATAGCAATAAAAAAACAATAAAATGATAGAAAAATAAAAACAATTGATAGAAATGATAACAAATGATGAAAATAATTAAAATAAAAAATGATGCCACCTGCGAATGATTCGTGGTCGATATATAAGCCTCACGGTTGTCGGAGACTCTTGCCGCCAAACTTTTGGCGTACTTCTTGTGGCTGGTATTTGCGATGGATGAACATGTGTTCCACAGTCCCACTTCTGTATTAAGAGTTTTTCCACTCCTTGATGTGTGAACATCTGTGGATTCCTCAATGTATTTTTGAAGCTAGATGTTTTTTCTGCCTTCCACTGGTCCCTCTGTCTTGCCTTCACCTGGATGTCTTGAGGTGTCAGATTGTGTTGTTGGTTGTTTGTGAGCTGTGGTGTCTCTGATGGATTCACTCAGCTATGTCTTGTAATGAGGGCCAGTGTGGCTGCTTCTCGTTTTGACCTGTGCTGGAGTGCAGTACTTGGGTCGTCTGCATAGCCATACTTTGTTGTTGCCGTGTGGAGGTTGTGATTGTACCAAGGATGTTGAACGGTATCGGTGTCAGCACTGTCCCCTGTGGGACGCAATTCTTGAGCTTTCTAACCCTGCTACTTTTAGCCGTTACTGGTGTGGAGCTGAACCCTAAGCAAAACAAATGGCCAATGAATTTGTGAAATACCACAGATATCACAGATTCCTATTGGCAGTGGGGAACAAATGAGTGATGGCAAATCTCTACAGGCCATTCATAGACTATAACCACCATCCTATTCCTTCTAGACCCTGGGGCCCCTACCGATGAGATCTGTTACGTCTCTGGCTGTCCATGGATGAATCTTGTATGGGGATTCCTCTACAGACGCCCTCAAAGTAAGAAACTTCTATTACTGTGTGCTATAGTTGGTGTCCATTTTCAAGGTTCTCTATAAATAATCAGCCTTTTTCTTTCTATCTTTGTTTAGGATGGATGATGTCTGTAGACTGGGGACCTGGGTCTGCCCGGTGAGAAACCTCACAGTACCAGGTACTTGGGCTTGTTCTGCTTATTTCTTTTAAAAAAAACAGTTGTCACTGAAATGGACTGCAATTCATGATTGAATTGTCATTTTGATTCAAATGGGCTTTTTGTTTAAATAAATAAATAAATAAATAAATATGCCAATTTTCTGCCTGTTGCTGATAATCGGTCACTCCCTATTTTTACTCATTACTGCCTATGTATGGTGTTGCATGGGCGTGCACGTGGATGCAGGGCGTGCACGTGAATGCAAGATGACTCAAGGATGAAGATTGAGGCAGGCGTCAACCTTCGACAACGTCGAGGGGCGGCCGACGACGAGACGCCGACGACGACAAGGTACTGTGTGTTGTGGCAGGGCAGGCGACAACGAGAGTGACCTTTTCCTTGTCTTCTGTCTGTCTTAGGATGGAGAAGAGACTTGGGACCTGGCCTGGTGAGAAACACGGACGACGAGTGGCGGCGGACGACGATGAGATGGCGGCGGACGATGAGTGGCGGCGGGACAACGCACGGGCGACGCAGGCGGTGAATGACTTTCGGCCGACAACTGTGGACGACGTGGAGAGCTCGGTAGACACCTGAAACCCGTTTAGGCCTGTCAGAATTGGACTTTTGTGACATTTTGAATTTAAAAATATATCAACATTTTCAACATGCCATATGATACTTGGCAATCATGCAATAATTGTGACGGGCCTAAATGAATCTTTCTGTTTTTTTTTTTTTTTTTTTTAGTATTTTTGTAATATATATACATATCATGCTGTATAATGTATATCTATCTTTTTAGGAACAACATCATCTTGTGAAGAGCTCCTTTTCAAGACGATGGAGAAACTGGCAAGGTAATACCACACACACAATGCTCATATTATTTCATGAACGTTGTAGTATAAACACAAAGCCTTTATCCATCTGTTACCAATAACCAATTTCTCCCTATTTATTCATTACTGTGCATATATATGGTGTTACAACAGCGCACATGTTGATGAAAACAGAAAAGCTTATTTACTGTCTTTGTTAGGATGACCATTGAAGCAGACGCCCAGCTTCGTCCCGGGGTTTCTACTGAGGACTGGGTCGTGGAAGGCCGGACGGCGCTAAAGGCTTGGTAGACGCATCTGGAACCGCTGTTTAGGCCTGTCAGAATTGCATTTTGTTGCTCGCCGATTTCATTTTTATATTGGAAATATTATGTCGTATGATATTATGAAGAACAATTTTGTCTTTTTTAGGCTTTGTAAGCTATGGCATAATTCAATAAGCACTAAAATGTATTCATGGAGACTATTATTATTCCCCCCAAAAAAGTATTATCTCAAATAGTTGTCTAATATGTAGTAATTGTGACAGGCCTAAATGTTTCTGGATGTGTGTGTTTTTTTTTAATATATATATCATGTCATGTCATCAGTTACATTTGACTATATATTTTTAGGGTCTTTTTTGTGTTCTGTCTTTGTTTTTAGGATGGAGGTCCGTACATGTCGAAGGACCTGGGCCAGCCCGGTTAGAAACCACACACTACTAGGTACTGCTTAGCTTGTCCTTGATAGATTTCTTTTTCTAATAGGACAGTTATTGTCACTCAAAAATGGATTTAAACAGGCATTTTTTACTAAAAAGCCAATTATCCGACTGTTGCCAACAATCAGGCGCTCTCTATAATTAAACATTACTGTAAGTGCATGTGTACTGTATGTTGTGGCAGGGCACGCACACAGGCCACACCCAAGCTAATTTATTGTCTGTATTGTCCATGTTAAGAGGGAGATTGAGGCAGCCATGGAAGCTTTGCCCCGGGTGTTTCCTGACGACTGCGATCGACTACAGAGGGCCGGCGTCGACTAGGGTGGCTGATGACGACTCTGACTGGTGGCCGGCGAGGATGACGACCTCCGTGGGCGGTGATGGGCAGTGGACAACGTGGACTGCTCGGTAGACACCTATATACTGTCAGAACTGTAGTTTTGAGATTGAGATAGGCTGCTTCTACTTTTCTTTAAAATTATGAACATTTTCAACATGCCAGATGATACTTGGCCATCATGCAATAATTGTGACAGGCCTCAATCAATCTTTCTGCGTGTGCTTTTTATCATGCTGCGTAATCAGTTATGGTTGACTATAGAATATATTTTCTTTTAGAAACATAATCTTGTTTTATTATCATTGTTCATAAAATGTATTAATCATTTCTTTTCTTTTCTCTAGGACATTGCTGGTCTCCTATGTGGCTCCAGACTGGTTGTGGTGATATATAGATGTGATCAATCAAAACTTGGTTGTTTCACTTAAATAAAAAATGTAGGAAACAACAACAAAAAAAAATAAAATAAAATAAACAAATGTAGGAAAATAACATGAACAAATATCAACAATATTAACAATATCAATAAACAAATTACTTAACAATATCAATAAACATATTACAGTAAAATAAATAAAGTCAATAAAATAATGAAATAAAAAATAACCTAATTAGAAATGTATAACCGGTAATACAAAAAATAGATAAATAATAAGGTTGTGAATAATGATGAGGGTAATAATAATACAATATAATATAATATCGTAATATATTGTAATATAATATAATGGTAATATAATAATAGTAATATATGGGTAATACTATAGATGTTAGTATTCACTAAGGGTAATAATAATGATAATATTGATGTCAATGATATACTAATATATAAGGATGATATATACTATTGTATAATAAGGGTAATAATAACATCTACATATTGCAACAAGACTATGTGTACAGACGATTGGCTGCCTGGAATGAGGGCATGGTGACACCACATTGAGCTGACATCCCATGATACATGATGGAAGACACCAAAATCTGTAATATCTGTTTGTCTGTAATATCTTATCCTGTTCAGATTTCACAGTGATTATTCATGTATTTCAGTTTTTATTTTATTTTTTTTATTATTATGCCATATCTGTAAATATTTTCCTCAATTTTGTGAATAAATTATTGCATCTATACCTGGGTGTCCTTCGCAATATTTTATGGTTCATTACAAGGTTGAGGAATACAGTGCTACTTGCAACATTTTTACCGTATTTTAATACATTATAGCACATTTAGAACTTTGAAAACCTAGCCTATGGTTTTCTGAAAACCTTCAAATTCTTAAAACAATGAATGATGTAGACAGAAGTAGCTCCCAGCGTGAATGTATTGGTTTCACCAGGTACATTTGGGTTCAAAGGAGGCCTAAGGTCTGCAAAATGCAATGTGTGGAAAAATGGAGATTTTCACCTTGGTTATTAATTCTGACTACATTTTTGGCTCAAAGGCCAGTCTGAATACTGGACTGAATTTTAAGTTTGAAATTCCTTGTTTTATAGTACTGTACTTTTCTCCAGAGAATGACTTTACTTAGTTTCTTTGAAAACTTTAAGTCAGTTTTCCATTTGTATTAATGTTCTGCAAATGGACCATCAAACGCCAAGTGTTTAAATGCTTTTCTGGGGTTCATCCTCTTAGCTGAATTCTAAGAATCCTTTTGGTTATAGAGCTTGTATTGAACAGCACTCTTTTGGTATGCGGTCAGGTTTAGACTTGGCTCAGGGAAGAGGACGCCCCTGCCATGCACAGTCCACCATGGCACAGTTGGAGGTGTGACAACAACCATCCTTCTGGATGAAATAATTCCTAATTGTAATTCGCTCTGGATTAAGAGCATCTGCTTAATGCCTGCAATGTTACATTGTCTCTTTCTGCAAACTGTTAATGACATTGTCACTTTTAGGCCAACACCTCCCTCTAGTGGTTACTCACAGTAATGTCTGCCTTACTCTGTTCATATGCAATAAAAAGTTAGTAGTACTACACAATGCATATACCATTAATGGTTCTCTGGGCAAGTGATTTCCTCTCGAAGAAGCTCTCTGCAGAGCTGCCCCCTGTGCCCTGGTATGTAAAGTCATTGACTTTCTTTAGCACAGTAACTCCTATTGTTAGGTGCAGTTCTTGGGGATGTTATGTGTCATGACCTCGGCCTTGATTACATTTAGCCTGAGGCAATCACAATTCTGCAGAATTTTCCAATTTTACTTTAAGATGCATCAGGAACGATGGGGGGCAACATTTATATGCTACATGTCTGTACTAATACGTGCCAGTGGTGTCTGTGTACATGTGCCTAAAAGGTCTGTGGGGAGTTTGTGCAGTAACAGACGCAGACAGTGACTTCACCATGCTGCAGGGCAACATGGAGTTGACGCCAGAGCTGTTTGGAAACTCCTGGAAGATAAAGCCCTCCTGCCCTGATGTGGCAAACCAGGACCTGTGCACTGTGAGTGGAACACACACACACACACACACACACACACACACACACACACACACACACACACACACACACACACACACACACACACACACTGACTAAACTCCTATTCTAGTGCATGGCAGGCTGTACTGTAACAACATAACTCTTGCTACTCACCGACTATAGTTAAGTGATGTGATGAGTGCAGACCACAAAGCTTCTTAAAGCAGTGTCTCAGAGTTTATTTAAGGGATTAAGTGAATTATGAAATACTGGTTTATTACTCCACCAAATGTGTGTTTCAACAGCCTCCACTGAGGTGATGGCTGTGCCCTCTGAGTGTCCAGGTGATTGGGAGGGTTCCATGTTTTCACCTTGGACCAGCATCTCTCAGAACTAGTGTAGTGGGTTAGGGTTTTTGAAGAGTTTATACTAATACTTGGTGTCCATAATGTAGATTAGTAGTAGTGCCATGTGCATATCAATAATACATATCCAGTGGTAGGCTTTGCTCTTTTGCCTTTTTATTGTATATACTAAGGCCAGTTTGAAATAACAGGTTAATGGTGGTAATTCATTTTGTTGATTACTGATTTTTAATTGCAATTAACTCATGTGCATACTAACCCAATCCACTGAGCATTCTCTCATTGAATAAAATGGGTAGAGCATTTTATGGAGAGACATATAGCCTAGCTGTGTGTCTCCCTGTATCCAAAGCCATAGAGTAGAGCTGGAGGACCTACAAGCATTGGGGACTTGATAAATATTAATGAATGAATGAATAAATGAATAAATAAATAAATAAATAAATAAATAAATAAATAGCCCCACCTCTTCCAGGTTATTATTCTTTTTTTAAATGTACTGTACAGGAATACATGGCATATACATTTCAAATGGGGATCAATCAATTACCGTATTTTCCGCACTATAAGGCGCACCGGATTATAAGGCGCACCGGATTATAAGGCGCACCTTTTAGAACTGTTTTCATATACTCTATAAGGCGCACTGGATTATAAAGCGCACTGGATTATAAGGCGCACCTTTTAGAACTGTTTTCATATATAAAGCGCACTGGATTATAAAGCGCAGAGAATAGAAGCTACTGGAGTCAAACATTCCATATATAAGGCGCAGTGTGGATTTTTGAGAAAATTAAAGGCTTTTAGGTGCGCCTTATAGTCCGGAAAATACGGTAATTCAATTAATTTTGAAGCTGTGATTATTCTGATTAAAATAACAGTCATTTAAGACCCTTTATGTGCCTCTCCCTGGCCCAAAACACTTTTCAAATAGAAGCCCATGGCCAATACATGAATTTGGGTGTCCTTAATGTGAAAATGGACAGTTTACAATTTCAGGAAAATGTATATGCATATTATTATTTGAAAATGTTGAACATGTTCAACATGTTTCTTTAAACCTGCAGTGGTCTGTGTTTGGAGCGGCCTCTGTGCTCTGACAGACACCCAGACTGTGCCAAACAGTCAGATGAGGAGTTCTGTGGGCCTGCCCTAACCCTAACCTGCCACCCTGATGTCTGCCGGGAGAGTTCCTGTGGAAAATGCATTCCTGGAAACTGTGTGCATGACAAACGGCTAGACTGCAGCTTTGCTAATGGCTCTGATGCTTAAGGTGGGTAACTGGGATGGGCATTATCTGTGTCCTGACAATCAAGTTGAAAGAGTTTGATGCCGCAATTGTGCTTGTGTTACAAGATATAGATTATGAATGGTGTTCATAATGATATAAACAGGCCTGGAAAAGTTGGCCCGGCCCTAAACAAGTAAGCCCGAAGCCCGACTCGGCCCCGGCTAATTAGCATAAGTCCATTTTGTAACGATCAGGCATTTTTACCACAGTTACCAAATCATTTCGGGGTCATAATGATCCTCCTTTGGGGATAAAATTGAACCCTAATCCTATGTTTCGAACATGTAGCGGCACGCAATGAATTACTTTCTGTATAAACTATTGACACCAACACAGAAATAGGTCACTTGCAGAGATGTTTATCCATCAAACCATATGTCAATTTACAACAAAGAGTTAATCATTGCTGTAGTCTGTATAACGTCCGAACCCCACGCCACTCCGTGCTTTTACACACACACACACACACACACACACACACACACACACACACACACACACACACACACACACACACACACACACACACACACAGTGACATTACTTGAACTAAGCTGCTGGTGTTGTATTGTTGTATTATATTAGTTTCTACTGCTGTTGCAGTTATAGTTTTATTTGTTATTTATTTTGTTTGTGTTCAAATTGAAACGTTCACTCAAGAATAATGACTTATTTAATATTATATCAAATAGTAAACCCTATTCAAGGTTTAAGGTTGCTGTTATGGGTTCATTACAAGGTTGAGGAATACAGTGCTACTTGCAACATTTTTACCGTATTTTAATACATTATAGCACATTTAGAACTTTGAAAACCTAGCCTATGGTTTTCTGAAAACCTTCAAATTCTTAAAACAATGAATGATGTAGACAGAAGTAGCTCCCAGCATGAATGTATTGGTTTCACCAGGTACATTTGGGTTCAAAGGAGGCCTAAGGTCTGCAAAATGCAATGTGTGGAAAAATGGAGATTTTCACCTTGGTTATTAATTCTGACTACATTTTTGGCTCAAAGGCCAGTCTGAATACTGGACTGAATTTTAAGTTTGAAATTCCCTTGTTTTATAGTACTGTACTTTTCTCCAGAGAA
The DNA here is from genome assembly GCA_039105355.1 of Benthosema pterotum. NCBI lineage: Eukaryota > Metazoa > Chordata > Actinopteri > Myctophiformes > Myctophidae > Benthosema > Benthosema pterotum. The sequence continues at coordinate 353,963 of CM076983.1, read as the reverse complement.
TGACTTTACTTAGTTTCTTTGAAAACTTTAAGTCAGTTTTCCATTTGTATTAATGTTCTGCAAATGGACCATCAAACGCCAAGTGTTTAAATGCTTTTCTGGGGTTCATCCTCTTAGCTAAATTCTAAGAATCCTTTTGGTTATAGAGCTTGTATTGAACTGCACTCTTTTGGTATGCGGTCAGGTTTAGACTTGGCTCAGGAAGAGGACGCCCCTGCCATGCACAGTCCACCATGGCACAGTTGGAGGTGTGACAACAACCATCCTTCTGGATGAAATAATTCCTAATTGTAATTCGCTCTGGATTAAAAGCATCTGCTTAATGCCTGCAATGTTACATTGTCTCTTTCTGCAAACTGTTAATGACATTGGCCCGTATTCTAAACGGGTCTTGCGTACGACAAACGTGTAGCACATGCGCACACATGTCCATAGGCCGCAAATGAAGCCTGTCTAATTGTTCATTGGCTCCTTGTGCAGCGAATCCCAAACCATGTCCTTTTTTGGGAAACGCCGTGGCTCACACAGCATATAGTCTCTCAAGATAGTTTGCTCTTGCCAAGTGTCTCAATGCATTCTGGGAATACCTGAGGAATAACAGCGGAGGCGCCGTTTCCCGAACATTTGCGGCCAAAATAGATAGATCACCAACATTGTATAAGGCCTTCATATGAATAAATGTAGAAGCAATCCATCCCCCCCCCCCCCCACACACACACACACACGGACACACACACACACACACACACGGACACACACACGGACACACACGGACACACACCTGTTCACATGTGGCTGTATTAAATATAAGCGGTGGGTTTAATCATTTCATTCAAATGTGGACAATGTTTAATTAAATTAACTTTACTCAATATCGTCCGCAATTTTCACTTAGCCTATTCTTCATTTGAATATCCCTGACAGTCCTTTTAGGGAAATTCGTTTTATGTATAATTATAAATTATGGCCACAGACAGAATTATAGCAGATTCACCAGCTCACAGTGCAATTGCGTCGCATTGTAAGCTCGTAAGAGTAGGCTATTTACATTCATTCATTTGGACTGGGCTGCAGCGGGACACACAAGTGAGTAGTCGTGTCAAGATTAAACTAAAATAATTTATTAAGCTACGACAGTGGTTTCAACCTTGTCAGGGCCTACTATTTAACCAGCATTTGAGCCAAGGACCACCATTTGAGGACATTTTCACCCCACAGACCCCAAACCTTTTTTTGGTTCTGTCCACAATTCCAGGCTGCATGGATTCTCGCAAATGAACATTAAACTCCTACATTCTCAATTGGGTGGCGCTAATTCAGATGATATAAATATTTTAACTCTTGAGAGCAGAAACGTGAAACCAAATATGTTATGTTGAAAAGAAATGTTCCATGTTTTTTTTTGCTTTATGTAGCGAACATTTATCCCAAGTCTGTGAAATGTTATGAAGCCCAGTGGAGAACACGCCAATGATAACCCAGACGGAGAGCTTATCGCAGGATATGAATGCATCGCTGCCGATAATACTGTCATGACAACCCTCAAGAAAACACTGGTCCGGGAGATTGACGGTGGGATCTAAAAGATCCACTCATCCCGAGGAGTATTTACATCCATTTGTCGCCCGTTATAAATCTTTCTTTTCTCACCGACCGGCGCATTCAACAGGCCCTCCTCTGCTATGTACAGGTATGATTAATAAACGTAATTGCTATAGTCAGTTTTCTGCCCGTACGTGTTAATCCATTAAAAAGACAGAAAAAGCCGTTCTTCTTTTTTGCACAGGCCTATAACATTCGTCTGCGCCCCAGTGTAAAAGAGAGAAAAAAGAGACGCATTTTTTGGGGGAAGAAGGGAAAAAAACAGACCCGGACTCATCAAGCCTGGCAAGGGGGGGCTGGAAGATTGCCAGGTGGGGCAACTCCAAGGTTTTTCACACCAAGGAGCCGGAATTATCCTCATTTGATGAGATATGTCAGAAACGTCATAAGAGAAGAGATTTGATCCCGGTAACCTTTGATTTGAGGAGAAAGACACACGTTTGGATGTGCACTGCCCTCCTCTGTCCCATGTATATCCGGCCCTGGATTTGACCAGAAACTCCGCCACTGCAGAGCCAGCGGCATGGCCGTGCGGTAACACGGGCATCGACAAGCGATGCAGCGTGAATTCCTTCGCCTAGAAGTTTTCATCGCAAATGAAATGCAATTATAAATCCTTCTGTGAGGATTAACGGAGGAGGAGGGTGAGGACGGCGAACTGACCACGAATGCCCCGTCGTTCTAGGTATATTTGCTTCTAAATTAATATTTCGATCAAGATAACCGTGTCGTTTTTCTTGTGTTAAGGCACATGTTTGTTTTATTCAACGAAATAAACAAAGTCGTGTTTTGTTGTTCAGTTTTTTAAATAAGTGTTTTTGTCTTTTATTGTAAAAAAATAACAATTCGTTTACATTTTTTAATTGTGTAGATTCAAAGTATTTCGTGCTTTGTTGTTCAGTAAAAAAAAAAGAAAAAAAAAAAGAAAAGAAAACTTAAAGGCTTAAAGGCTATAGGCCTATTTTTTTGCCGCGGGGGGCAACTAACGGCACATTTATTCATATTAATTTCAACTATAGAAATCCTTAGTCGGGGACAGGCCTAGTATGTAACAATCCTGACTGTACACGGGAGGTTTGCAATCTCAAGCGATGACAGAATCACCACTTTGAATTCAATCGTTGTAGGCTGAGTAGGCTATGGTAGAATGAAATCTTTATTTTGATAATGTGACTACTAGTGCTGTTGTGTGTTGGGATAAACAGGCGGCTGTTCTGAACATGCAATTCCACCTCTCAAATTATTCGTTGGTTTCTCACTGAACGCCATGAAGAGGAAGAGTTTGATATTGATGCAAAGACAAAACATTGCATAGTGTTGCATACTGATCCGGATTCATTTGAAGGGATTGGATGAAGGGATTGGACGATACGTTTTTTCCTTGTTACTAAAAGCGGCGCCGCCCGCTATTTTTTAATTGCAAACCCAAATGTATTTTACACATGGCAACTGCTGCCTATGGATCTATAAACTGTATAACATTGCATATGCATATGAACAACAGCAAAGTAATTTTATTTGATGTTGGATAACAATCAGATTAGGCTACAGTAGCAAATGAAAACAAATGTAAACAAATGAAATAACAAATCAACCTAATTAATTCACTTGCAAATAACAGTCAAATGGCTGTCAGAACATCCACATTATACCTTCAAGTCCTATCTATAATTATAAGCATAATTGCAATGCTATATATTTTACTGTGTAGTTTATACCTTTTTTTAAAAAAAACAAATGTATAAAGTCATGCAGGGCGAAGGCCCCAAAGCCTGTAGGCCTCATGCAGGCTTTTCGGCCTGTATAGGCCTCTAATCCAAATTTAGCAGGCCCGGGCCTAGAGGTAGTCTTTGCGTCACGGCAGATCCTTGCTCGGGAGGTCTTTGTTCTTCACCACTACGCATGTGCTACACGGTGTCCCTTACGCAAGACCCCGTTTAGAATACGGGCCATTGTCACTTTTAGGCCAACACCTCCCTCTAGTGGTTACTCACAGTAACGTCTGCCTTACTCTGTTCATATGCAATAAAAAGTTAGTAGTACTACACAATGCATATACTATTAATGGTTCTCTGGGCAAGTGATTTCCTCTATAAGCTCTCTGCAGAGCTGCCCCCTGTGCCCTGGTATGTAAAGTCATTGACTTTCTTTAGCACAGTAACTCCTATTGTTAGGTGCAGTAGTTCTTGGGGATGTTATGTGTCATGACCTCGGCCTTGATTACATTTAGCCTGAGGCAATCACAATTCTGTAGGATTTTCCAATTTTACTTTAAGATGCATCAGGAATGGGGGGGGGGGGGGGGGGGGGGCAACATTTATATGCTACATGTCTGTACTAATACATGCCAGTGGTGTCTGTGTACATGTGCCTAAAAGGTCTGTGGGGAGTTTGTGCAGTAACAGACGCAGACAGTGACTTCACCATGCTGCAGGGCAACATGGAGTTGACGCCAGAGCTGTTTGGAAACTCCTGGAAGATAAAGCCCTCCGGCCTTGATGTGGCAAACCAGGACCTGTGCACTGTGAGTGGAACACAATACAGGCATGTGCGAGCGCGCGCACACACACACACACACACACACACACACACACACACACACACACACACACACACACACACACACACACACACACACACACACACAGATTGACTAAACTCCTATTCTACTGCATGGCAGGCTGTACTGTAACAACATAACTCTTGCTACTCACCGACTATAGTTAAGTGATGTGATGAGTGCAGACCACAATGCTTCTTAAAGCAGTGTCTCAGAGTTTATTTAAGGGATTAAGTGAATTACGAAATACTAGTTTATTAATCCACCAAATGTGTGTTTCAACAGCCTCCACTGAGGTGATGGCTGTGCCCTCTGAGTGTCCAGGTGATTGGGAGGGTTCCATGTTTTCACCTTGGACCAGCATCTCTCAGAACTAGTGTAGTGGGTTAGGGTTTTTGAAGAGTTTATACTAATACTTGGTGTCCATAATGTAGATTAGTAGTAGTGCCATGTGCTTATCAATAATACATATCCAGTGGTAGGCTTTGCTCTTTTGCCTTTTTATTGTATATACTAAGGCCAGTTTGAAATAACAGGTTAATGGTGGTAATTCATTTTGTTGATTACTGATTTTTAATTGCAATTAACTGATGTGCATACTAACCCAATCCACTGAGCATTCTCTCATTGAATAAAATGTGTAGAGCAGTTTTATGGAGAGACATATAGCCTAGCTGTGTGTCTCCCTGTATCCAAAGCCATAGAGTAGAGCTGGAGGACCTACAAGCATTGGGGACTTGATAAATATTAATACATGAATGAATGAATGAATGAATGAATGAATGAATGCATGAATGCATGAATGCATGCATGAATGAATGAATAAATAAATAAATAAATAAATAAATAAATAAATAAATAAATAAATAAATAAATAAATAAATAAATAAATAAATAAATAAATAAATAAACAAACAGCCCCACCTCCTCCAGGTTATTATTCTTTTTTAAATGTACTGTACAGGAATACATGGCATAAACATTTCAAATGGGGATCAATCAATTACCGTATTTTCCGCACTATAAGGCGCACCGGATTATAAGGCGCACCTTTTAGAACTGTTTTCATATATAAGGCGCACTGGATTATAAGGCGCACCTTTTAGAACTGTTTTCATATATAAAGCGCACTGGATTATAAGGCGCACCTTTTAGAACTGTTTTCATATATAAAGCGCACTGGATTATAAGGCGCAGAGAATAGAAGCTACTACAGTTGACATAGAATAGAAGCTACTGGAGTCAAACAATCCATATATAAGGCGCAGTGTGGATTTTTGAGAAAATTAAAGGCTTTTAGGTGCGCCTTATAGTCCGGAAAATACGGTAATTCAATTAATTTTGAAGCTGTGATTATTCTGATTAAAATAACAGTCATTTAAGACCCTCTCCCTGGCCCAAAACACTTTCCAAATAGAAGCCCATGGCCAATACATGAATTTGGGTGTCCTTAATGTGAAAATGGACAGTTTACAATTTCAGGAAAATGTATATGCATATTATTATTTGAAAGTGTTGAACTTATTTTCAACATGTTTCTTTAAACCTGCAGTGGTCTGTGTTTGGAGCGGCCTCTGTGCTCTGACAGACACCCAGACTGTGCCAAACAGTCAGATGAGGAGTTCTGTGGGCCTGCCCTAACCCTAACCTGCCACCCTGATGTCTGCCGGAAGAGTTCCAGTGAAAAGTGCATTCCTGGAAACTGTGTGCATGACAAACGGCTAGACTGCAGCTTTGCTAATGGCTCTGATGCTTAAGGTGGGTAACTGGGATGGGCATTATCTGTGTCCTGACAATCAAGTTGAAAGAGTTTAATGCCGCAATTGTGATTGTGTTACAAGATATATAGATTATGAATGGTGTTCGTAATGATATCCACAGGCCTGGAAAAGTTGGCCCGGCCCTAAGTGGGACCTAAACAAGTAACCCTGAAGCCCGACTCGGCCCGGCTAATTAGCATAAGTCCATTTTCTAACGATCAGGCATTTTTACCAGAGTCACCAAATCATTTCGGGGTCATAATGATCCTCCTTTGGGGATAAAATTGATATGTTTCCAACATGTAGCGGCAGGCAATGAATTACTTTCTGTATAAACTATTGACACCAACACAGAAATAGGTAGCGGCACGCAATGAATTACTTTCTGTATAAACTATTGACACCAACACAGAAATAGGTCGCTTGCAGAGATGTTTATCTAGCAAACCATATGTCAATTTACAACAAAGAGTTAATCATTTCTGTAGTCTGTATAACGTCCGAACCCCACGCCACTCCGTGCTTCGGAACACACACACACACACACACACACACACACACACACACACACACACACACACACACACACACACACACAGTGACATTACTTGAACTTAGCTGCTGGTGTTGTATTGTTGTATTATATTAGTTTCTACTGCTGCTGCAGTTATAGTTTTATTTGTTATTTATTTTGTTTGTGTTCAAATTCAAACGTTCACCCAAAAATAATGACTTATTTAATATTATATCAAATGGTAAAACCTATTCAAATTTGTCTTGGAGTCAGAGAGCAGAGCTGCATAGAGTTTAATACAGACAGATAACAGTAGACACAGGACAATACAATTACACTTAACACATTTACACCCTAGTGTGTATCCTACGCCTGTAAGTGCTAAATGCTCTCCCCATTTAAGAGCTTAATCGAGAGAGGTATAAATGAACGTCTAAACCGGTTATATTTTATCAACGGTGGAGCTCTGTATCTCCTGCCCGTTAGTGGGTTAGGGTTAGGGTTAACCCTAACCCTAACACATACTCAGAGAACATGTAAGGGTTCAGCGACAATACATTGAGCCTGTCGAACTACAGCTTGTTGGAAGATGGCTTTTAGGGTGATCGGGGGCTAGACACCAGCCACCCTACAGCTCTGGTCCGTGGTGTAAAGCTGCACCCAGACGCTAACAGGAAGGTTCAGTCCTGATTTCCTGCAGAACGGTCGCCCCATGTTTGTTTTTAGTTAAATACAGTGTAGCCTCAGAGCCGGCTGTGAGCTTGTAGTCTGGCTATTTGAACTTATTAAAATGTTTTTTTAATAGTTTAAAAGGGCAACGAACTTAAGTGATAAGGGGTTTAGTGGTGACGAAAATCTAGGCCTTCAAGTATTTATCAATAACATAAGATAACATTAGATAACACTAGATAACATAAGATAACATTAGATAACATTAGATAACATTAGATAACATAAGATAACATAACATATACTGATTAGACAACGTTAGACAGACGGTTTGTGTAATCGAGTGAAAACAAACAACTTATTGTTTTTGGGTGAACTAATTTCCTTTAACTTTCCTTTAAACCTTTTTCACTGGTTTTATATGCCTGTGAGGACCTTGTTTATTCCATTTTGCCACCCGCTGTGTTCAAATAAATAGTTTTCATTTAACCTTCTGTACTGTACGTATTTGGTGTTACTTTAGAAATTGAAAAATATCAGACCTCTAAAATTTTTGAAAAAATGTGGCACCAATGTTTGAGTCTATTATTTCAGAAGCAAACATTTCTAACTCAAATCTTTGCTTCTGGGGGATCCCTATAGAACATGTTTTCAGATGGGAGTCCTCCGCAGCCAAATATAGATGATTCTGGTGGTCCTTGGCATGAAATCTGTGTTGCTGACACAGGAAAAAAATAGATTCTCGTGTCAGAAACTAGGATCTAGCGTTAAGAACTAGAATCTAGTGTAAAAAAAAAAAAAAATACACAAACAATGAGTTACATCCGGTTAACCAGCTTTCCATCATTTAGCCTGGACCACCTGGAACCCTCTCAAGGACCACTGGTGGTCCCCGGACCACTGGACCACTACAACCTCTGTTCACTTCATGGGGTCAGTCCAGTGGTTGACCAGAGCTAATAGACTTCTATTGAGCTTGACAAAAACAAATAAGGACAAGTCCTAATGTAACGGTATAAGGCAGTGGTCCGGGGACCACCAGTGGTCCATGAGAGGTGGTCTCCAGGACAAAACAATGGAATGTTTGGTTAGACAGATAGCCACCTGCTACATAACTATTCTTAACAGTGTAAACATGAAACCAAATGGACCCTTCTTAATTGCAGATCTGTTTGGTTTCATGCTTACTTGCACTCTCAAGAGTTAAAATAGTTTAAATAAATCTTTAGGGTTTTGGGGGGGTCTGTGGGGCTAAAATGCCATCAAATGGTCGTCCTCTGTGGTTAAAATATCCATCATGTGAATTATCCCAAGTCTACACAACTAGAGAATGTAGAAGATTAATGGCCATTTTGATCTGTGTGTTTGACTGTTTGGTTTCCCAAATCCAGCCTGGAATTGTGGACAAAAGCAAAATTAATCTTTGTTTTGGGGTCTGTGGGGCTAAAATGTCGTCAAATGGCGGTCCGTGGCTCAAATTCTGAATAAATACTATTTTAATGTATGCTATGCTATGTATATGCTGAGGACATTAGGTGCAGTACTCATTGTGACCAGTAGAGGGAAACGTTACCTCTTTTATTGACTACTGCTACCACAGAGCCATCTAGTAGAAGAGTGGCGACATTGAGGGGTCAGAAACTAAGTGCACAGGCTCCTGTTCATTATGCAGTCTGAATAGGGACAAACTGGAGATGGAAATACATTGTTTTCAACGAGGGCGACGCAAATAAGAGTTATTTTAGGCATGTGTACAACATGTCAACTGTTTTAAAGTACTGTACAGTAACTAAATATGTTGTACTATAGCTGCAAAACGATCTAAAATAAAGGGATTTAACATCATTAAAGCTGGGCTGTGCCTGAGTTCAAAGCATTGTCCTCAGCAAAGAAAACCAATGCAAATCCTAAAAGCATCTTGATACAGTCCATGCTTAGCATGCTGCCATTTTTTTTTTTTTTTTTCAAAAAATGCCCTGAAAGAAAAATCATTAACATGGCGAAACACAAACTCCATTTCAGCCACCCTGTTCATTTTATCAAGACATTTAGAGACAAAATTTGTCTCTAAATGTCTTGAGGAGTGAATATTTAATATTCACTCCTCTAAAGTCAGAAGCAGCAGATCATAGTGGAGGTAAAAGGAAAAGACATATACAAGGAGAGGGGAAAGGGGCTGGGTGTGGGAATCATATTTTTACAGAGGCCAGGCTAGAATTGCAGCCGTCCGTAGGTGTCCTTTGAGAGTGGTTCTGAAGGAGTCAAGGGATTTGAATGTCTGAGTGACTGTTGGTAGGGCGTTCCCTACCAACATTAAGGCAGTATTTGGACAGGTACATGGTGGTATTTTGGTAGTTGACATTAGAGTGTGTACATCTTGCTACCGGGGCCCGGAGGGTTTTCCAAATCACGTACTATACCTTTAAGGATATAGTATTTATACCATATATAAACCAGTGATGCGATGAAACCTTTTCTGATTATCATTCTAACAGGTGTTGACCCAGACCTGCTGCCATTAAATGACGCCCCAAGCGCTTCAAAACCTGGAAGAGCAGCTACAAAACACCCCTGAGCTCAAAAACCAACTGGTAAGATTTCAGTGTTTACTTGGAAACACAGACAGACCCTTTTGATGGCTGCATGAGAGGAGTCTAGCTTTACCACACAACGGTGCCGTGCGGAAATGAGAGAAGAATTAAGTTAAAATGTGTCCTTCGTGCAACGTGTGATGAGCTTGTAGATCAGTTGTATTTACCATGCACTACTGTCATACTATTGCCTCGTTCGCACTGCCTCTCAGAATATACAGTCCACAGCGACGTGCACACACGGACGCAAAAGGGGCTGCAGCCCCTGCCTTGTAACATGTCTAAAACACAGAAGTGCCCTCTTACAGGAGGTTGCCCCTGCTCCCTTCTTTAACACACTGTCCACACGGACCTGCATTGACACTGCTCTGTTGACTAACTTTAATCTCAGCTTAATTTGATTTAAACCAAAAACATCAAAATGCATTGCTTTGATTTCCCGTTTTGTGTCTATAACTGCACACTGTATGACAGATGGTCCTACAGTGATCATGGTTGTGCAGGTGTTTGTGCTAAGATAATTATGAATCATTCATTTGATCTTGCAAGAGAGGACAGCTGACATCCACCACAGCAAGTAGGCTACAGGACCAGTGCAATAAAGGGAAAGTTTTACTGGACATTATTACGTGTCTAGCAGCAGCCCAATATGCAATATGTATTCTATATAAAAATAGGGCTGTTGAATGATTAAATGTTTTTTTATCAAATTAATTACAGCTTCTAAATTAATTTAATCACCATTTGAACTATGTCCAAAATATGCCATGTTTTCCTGTACAGGATTTGAACATTTGAAAAAGAAACAGAATCTGGGAAAAGTATTTTTAAATACTTAAATACTTTTTAAAGTCCCCAATGCTTGTAGATTTTTTTTTTACCAATGAGAAAATGCTCAGTGGTTTGAGTCAGTGTGCACATGAGTTAATTGCGTTATTATTTTTTAAATCAGATTAATCAACAAAATTAATTTAACTAATTAACTTTATTTTCAACAGCCTTAATAAAAATATAGATTTGTATTTTGAACTGTTTGATATCCATTTAGGTCCATGGGGGCTATCAAAAGGAATGTTCAATTATCATTTTTGGGCAATATTTGCAGCCCTACTAACCCTTATCTTACAGTGGCTCTAATCTCCCCCAGCAGATAATCGATTGCATTAATACTAAATCAAATTTTATTTTTTTAAAGGGGATTCAGAGAACTACAAGTCAAGAGTGTTGTGGTTGGTAAGTTTATATTGAGATTCATCATCTCCCCCTTGGACTCACTTCCATTTGTATTGTGCTCAATAACTTTGTTCACTACAGCTACTCATAGAATCCTGTCATGGCTGTGTATGTAAAAGGTAGATTATTAAAATATAAATGTATTGATTAAGGTATTGGTCCGTTTTATAGATAAAGATAATTGTTTCCTTCATGCTGAAACCTTGTATTTCCTTATTTTGCTCCCTTAACCATGTTAATTGTAAAAAGTTGGCCCCCATAGTGTCATTATGGTGGTAATTATCGCACCATGAATGAATGAATGAATGAATGAATGAATGAATGAAATTTTTATTAACAGAGATGAGAGTTACAGTACAAGTCAAGTACACACTGCTACAAAACTGATAACAGCTTGGAGAATTACAGTACAATTCAAGTACAACTGCATCAAATCTGAAAAAGCTGATTGGACACACTAGTTAAGCATACACTTGTTTACAATAGTGTCCAACTTGTTCATTTCATTGAGGCATTCAAATACATACAAAACAACTACTTCAGTAAAAACAGAAGCAGCAAATCATGGGGGCAAAATCATAGTGGAGGTAAAAAAGGGAAAAGAGAAATGTACAAAGAGGAGAGGCGGGGTGGGTGGGGCGATTTTATATACATTTTTGTTTTACAGAGGCCATTTAAGAATTGCAGCCATCTGTAGGTGCCCTTTGAGGGCGGTTTTGAAGGAGTCAAGGGATTTACATGCCTTTATGACTGTTGGTAGGGCATTCCACATTTTGGTGGCATATGAGCGGAAGGAATTGAGACCCTTGTTTGTACCAAATCTGGGTTGGACATGGTTAGTATATAACGACGATATGAAAAGAGTTGAAGTGGTCCTTGATGTCCAAAGGTGTTGCACACCAAAAATATTAACCCCCCCTTCTCACAAGTTCACAATGTGTTGCTTAGCCTATGCCTGACAGAATTCTCTATCTAAAAGTTTATTTAATATATAGGTGGACGGGCGAGGATGCAGCTGCGTAGTAAGCAAAACTGTTTTTGTCTTGTGTTCTTATTGTATTGTCTTATTTAAGGATATAGTATTTATACCATATAAACCAGTGATGTGATGAAACCTTTTCTGATTATCATTCTAACAGGTGTTGACCCAGACCTGCTGCCATTAAATGACGCCCAAGCGCTTCAAAACCTGGAAGAGCAGCTACAAAACACCCCTGAGCTCAAAAACCAACTGGTAAGATTTCAGTGTTTACTTGGAAACACAGACAGACCCTTTTTGATGGCTGCATGAGAGGAGTCTAGCTTTACCACACAACGGTGCCGTGCGGAAATGAGAGAAGAATTAAAAGTTAAAATGTGTCCTTCGTGCAACGTGTGGTGAGCTTGTAGATCAGTTGTATTTACCATGCACCACTGTCATACTATTGCCTCGTTCGCACTGCCTCTCAGAATATACAGTCCACAGCGACGTGCACACACGGACGCAAAAGGGGGCTACGGCCCTGCCCTGTAACATGTCTAAAACACAGAAGTGCCCTCTTACGGGAGGTTGCCCCTGCTCCCTTCTTTAACACACTTTTCCCAGAATCTGGGAAAAATCTTGGAAAAAGATCTGTTTATTTCTTAAATACTTAAATACTTCTTAAAGTTCCCAATGCTTGTAGATTGTTTTGTTTTTACCAATGCGAAAATGCTGGTTTAATTACTTGGTTTAAGACAATGCCAATGCATTTTAAATAGTTAACTATATGAATTTCAAATCATCGGATTGTATCGCTAGATTGTCCATGTATCGTCTTGGACTGATCAACTAACAAATGTCAATTCACAGAGTGCTGTATTGGTGCTGAAAGGAGACTGTTTGGAGAGTCATGGCTGCAACGCTAGCAAACACCCTGGCCAAACAAACAAACATGAGGGGCATCAATGGCAAGATTGGATTCAGAGAACTACGAGTCAAGAGTGTTGTGGTTGGTAAGTTTATATTGAGATTCATCATCTCCCCCTTGGACTCACTTCCATTTGTATTGTGCTCAATAACTTTGTTCACTACAGCTACTCATAGAAACCTGTCATGGCCGTGTATGTGAAAGGTAGATTATTAAAATATATATATATATGTATTGATTAAGGTATTGGTCCGTTTTATAGATAAAGATATGTATTGTTTCCTTCATGCTGAAACCTTGTATTTCCTTATTTCGCTCCATTTTAAAAAGTCGGCCCCCATAGCGTCATTATGGTGGTAATTATCCCACCATAACGACAATATGAAAAGAGTTGAAGTGGTCCTTGATGTCCAAAGGTGTTGCACAACAAAAATATTAACAACGAATTCTCTATCTAAAAGTTTATTTAATACTGGTATATAGGATACTTTGTTAACAAATTACCAAAATATAATCTGCTAGCAGCAATATTGGTTTGTTTAGAAAAAGTATCATTCTCAGGTTGTCAACTATGTATCGGCTTAGAGTCGGCCTGGCTGAACTTATTGTAGGGCCAGCCTCAACATTTTGGGCCCAATTAAAGCTCTACATTGTACCACAGGTTACTCTTGTATTTCGTGAAAAGTCGTTTTTTGTGTCTGTGTGTTTTAGCGGCTGTGCAGCGTAATCCGCCATCGCCTCGTTATACAGACCAAGAGATCGAAAAATACATCACTAAATGGCTGCAATGACGGAGAGGGTGGACGGGCGAGGATGCAGGGGAGAAGGCAGAATGCAGGGGAGCCTGCAGATCAGACAGCTGCGTTGTAAGCAAACTGTTTTTGTCTTGTGTTCTTATTGTATTGTCTTATTGTATGGTCTTCTTTTTAGCAGCTGTTGCCACATCTTCTAGAGCAGGGGTTTTCAACCTTTTTGATACCAGGGCCCACTATTTATTCTGAATTCGAGCCAGAGACCACCCTTTGATGACATTTTAGCCCCACAGACGCCAAAACTAAAGATTTATTTTGGTTTTGTACACAATTCCAGGCTGGATTTAGGAAACCAAACAGTCCAACATACAGATCAAAATGAACATTCCTCTTCTACATTCTCTAGGTGTATAGACTTGGGCTTGATTTCCTGTAGTTACTGGTGATTTCCTGGTCCACAAGACACTACCAAAATACCACCAGGTACCGGCCCAAACTCCAAATACTTCCTTTATGTCATCCATGTCCACTCCCACAACACCAGAGGGAGTTGCAACCCAGATTCGGCACAAACAAGGGACTTCATTCCATTCGCTCATTAGCCACAAAAATGTAACCCTACCACCAGTCAATAAGACATGTGAATCCCTTGACTCCTAAAAAACACTCAATAGGTACATAGTCCATACGGGCGGCTGCAATTCTTAACTGGCCTCTGTAAAACAAAATGCAAATATAATTCCCCCACCCACCCTCTTTCCCCTCTTTGTATATTTCTCTCTTCCCTTTTTTTCCTCCACTTTGATTTTACCTTCACTGTAGTGTCCAAGCCCTATGCTGGAACACTGTGGTTAACTGAAGGCAAGGAGGTAGTTCAGACGTGTGATAAGGAACTGAAGTCAAGATGTTGTCTGTTTGAGTTCATTTATTATCACTGTTGTCCTATACTTCAGTATAATAAATACAATAAATAAACAGTCAAACAATACACATACTAAACACCACAGCTCCTAGAGCACAGTTGAAAACTGTGTGCCTCTGCCTATCAGCAACACCTGCTGCTTGATTGGGTTGTGTTAAATACTCAGGCCACCTTGGCCAATGGCCATGCCCTGTGGTGACATCATCAATTACTAGAAAACTCACAGTTCATATGGCTCTTACATTCACTATGATTTGCTGCTTCTGGATTTACAGAAGTAATTATTTTGTATGTCTATATAGCTTGATGAAATGAAAAACCCTATTTTAAACAAGTGTATTCTGAACTAGTGTGTCTAATCACAGCTATTCATCAGATTTGTTGTAGTTGTTCTTGAATTGTACTGTATACTTGACTTACCGTATCGTACCGTAACTCTCCATTTCTGATTTTTTTTTTTTTATTCATTCATCAATGAATCTGTGTGTGTGTGTGTGTGTGTGTGTGTGTGTGTGTGTGTGTGTGTGTGTGTGTGTGTGTGTGTGTGTGCGCGCGCGCGCGTTCGTAGGACACAGTAGCACCAGGTGGAGAGGACAGGAAGATGAAGAAAGCCAAGTACACTCTGA
>CM076983.1:246345-333845 GCA_039105355.1 Benthosema pterotum | reverse complement strand
ATGCATTATCTGTTTTACTAATTTTTGTACTTTTGTTCTTGTTATTGTTTTTATTTTTTGCATTGTATTTTATTCTGCACTGTAAAGCACTTTGTAACTTCGTTTTAAAAAGTGCTATATAATTAAAGTACAAATAAAGTACAAAGGTATGTACTGTATTCTACATCGTTCCTAATGCCCAGGTATGTACTCTATTCTACATCGTTCCTAATGCCCAGGTATGTACTGTAACCTACATCGTTCATAATGCCCAGGTATTTACTCTATTCTACATCGTTCCTAATGCCCAGGTATGTACTGTAGCCTACATCGTTCCTAATGCCCAGGTATGTACTGTATTCTACATTGTTCATGAACGTCAGGGGTCTTTGGAGATGTGTGTGCGTGTGTTACTGTCCCTGTACAGCTGACCATCAACATATCAGCTTATCAACTGAAATGACGGTTTTTTAGTTATCCTCCCGGAATTGTTTTCTTATGGGAAATAGGATTTTGCGCCTCTCCATTATAACCTTCATGAACTTTCAACCGTAGTTAGACATATGAAACTAAATGATACAGTACAGTACACTGTACCTTATCATTTAGTTTCAATGTCAGTCTGATCAATACTGACAAAAATATCGTCATCACTTTTATACTCTGTTAACCAAACCTATTCAGTCTCAAATATATGAGAGTAAAGTGATGAGTTTAATTTGTTGTAGTTGTTTTTTTTACTTGTGTTTGATTACTAACTTAGTGTGTTCTAGTCAGTCAGTCAGTCTGTTAGTTTGACCTGTCTTACTCCCTGTCAGCTGACTTCCATCTGACTGTTTGACCTGTCTTACTCCCTGTCAGCTGACTTCCATCTGACTGTTTGACCTGTCTTACTCCCTGTCAGCTGACTTCCATCTGACTGTTTGACCTGTCTTACTCCCTGTCAGCTAACTTCCATCTGACTCTTTGTCTCGTAGATAAACTCTTGAGGCTGTTGGCAAAAGTTAAGCCCGCTGTTTCCTTTCACGATTTTGAACGCCTTATCCATGCTTTTATTTCAACCCGACTCTTTACTGTGGTTCCCCAAGGCTGTCTGGTTGGATTACAGCTGGTCCAACATGCAGCCGCTCTCCTCTCCACAGACACACAGAAACACCATCATATCTCCCTGATTCTCTCCTGCCTACACTGAGGTCGACTGATCAACAACTCCACAACATCCTTAAATCCAAACTGAAATCTCAGGGAGATAAATGGTTCTCTGTTGTGCCACCCACACTGTGGAATGAACCTCAGGTCAGGGCCTGTGCCTGATAATAATGTTATTGTAAACGATTCAGGTGTTTAGAGATTGCTGTTTACAATGATAAGCAGACCTGGACGTAATGTAGGACTACATAATGACATCTTGGCCCTGTAGCAGCCAACATGCCCATATATAGATGTAATCTAGGACTACATAATGACATCTTGGCCCTGTAGCAGCCAACATGCCCATATATAGATGTAATCTAGGACTACATAATGACATCTTGGCCCTGTAGCAGCCAACATGCTCATATATAGATGTAATCTAGGACTACATAATGACATCTTGGCCCTGTAGCAGCCAACATGCCCATATATAGATGTAATCTAGACTACATAATGACATCTTGGCCCTGTAGCAGCCAACATGCCCATATATAGATGTAATCTAGGACTACATAATGACATCTTGGCCCTGTAGCAGCCAACATGCCCATATATAGATGTAATCTAGGACTACATAATGACATCTTGGCCCTGTAGCAGCCAACATGCCCATATAGGGCCTAGGCTTGGTTCTATTGTGGTTCTATGTGTAAAATATCAGTCAGAATCTATTGGCAGATATGACCAGGGCCGGATTTAGCCAGCCCTACTAGGGTGGGCTGAAAGAATGGCAGGGTGTATGGGCAACTCCAAAGTTTTTATATGAAGCAGTGGTTTTCAATCCTTTTGACACCAGGGCCCACTATTTATTCGGCATTTGAGCCAGGGAGGACCACCAGTTGATGACATTTTTGACCCACAGACCCCAATACTAAAGATTTATTTTGCTTTTGTCCACAATTCCAGGCTGGATTTGTGGGAAAAACAGTCCAACATACAGATCAAAATGACCATTAATCTTTTACATGCTCTAGTTGTGTAGACTTGGGATAATTCACATGATGAATATTTTAACTCTTGAGAGTGTAAACATGAAACCAAATGGACCCGCAAGGGTCCATTTGGTTTCATTCTTACGCTCTCAACGAGTTAAAACATCTGGTTAACATCTGGTTAACCAACTTAACATTATTTATTCTGGGGACCATCTGGAATCCTCTTAAGTACCATGGCGACGCAAATAAGAGTTATTTTAGGCATGTGTACAACATGTCAGCTGTTTTAAAGTACTGTACAGTAACAACTAAATATGTTGTACTATAGCTGCAAAACGATCTAAAATAAAGGGATTTAACATCATTAAAGCTGGGCTGTGCCTGAGTTCAAAGCATTGTCCTCAGCAAAGAAAACCAATGCAAATCCTAAAAGCATCTTGATACAGTCCATGCTTAGCATGCTGCCATTGAAGGGCAATTCCACCCTTTTTTTCAAAAAATGCCCTAAAAGAAAAATCATTAACATGGCGAAACACAAACTCCATTTCTAGGAAACAATATGAAGACAATGTGGAGATCTTTATCATGTCCACACAACATCTCTAAGGTATATTAAATGCTGAATAAATTGTGGGCCCTGGGATCAAAAAGGTTGAAAACCCCTGATTAAGACCATTCACCATTCTTATAATTCTTATTTTTCTGCAGTAAAATCAGTAGAATCACAGGGATATACAGGATGCTGTACCATCATCTTATGGTCATTGCACAAAAATGACTTGATGATTATTAATAATAATAGTATTGATAATAACAATAATATCAATAATAATAAGGGTAACAATAATAATAGTTGTTATTATTATTTGTGTAAGTCACTATTCCATCAGAAAGCTAAATGAAGGAACCAAATGGACCCAGACCCTTGGCCTGTAACTCTGAGTTTACAAATGTTCATCTCTGCACTAATGCAGAGATGAACTAGACTAATGCTTGTCAAACTGGGGGTCCTTGAAAATGAAAGGTGTTGAGAATCACTGCTAGAGGGGGTCCGTGGACAACCCGGAGTTGGAAATGCATCGTTTTCAACGATGGCGGTGCAAACAAGAGCTGTTTTAGGCCTGTGTGCAACATGACAACAGATTTAAAGTGATGTACAATAACATCTGAAGTCTCTGTACGGTTTATGCTTCACTATTACTACAAAACGATCTATAAAAAGGGATTAAGCTCCCCTTTTTATGTGCCCTCCTGTGGAGAACTGGAGAACTGCAGAATGTATGATTAAAACCCAAACACCAAACCCTGCAAGCAAGCCGGAACGGGGCCATCAAGGGGCCATTTCGGGCTGGTCTTTGGGCCCCCTTTGGGCTTCCCGTACAGGGCCCATAGGGGTCGTGCTCATTGGCAAAGCGCTGGGCCCTAACTGCTGGCCCCGCAGGGGCTGCCCAAACTTGGCCCTAACAACCCACACTGGCCCAGCACAGGGCCACACGGGGCCCTGAATGGGCAGCCCTCACTTCGCCCTCAGAAAGCCCCATTAACTGCCCAAACTAGGCCCTCACTATGCCCACAGTGGTTTATCAGTTAATTTCCTATACATGGGTGCCTGTGTTGGTCCTCAATATGGCCGCTAAAGAACTACAAATGAGCCACGAATTGCATCATTAAATCTGTTTACACCAACTGACTGAACTAAAAATTGAAGTACACCAATTAAAATGCAAGTTGTCACTGCATAACCATGATCTGTACTGTGAAAAAAATGCGGGTTCTGCTGCTGCGAAGGATATCCAGGTTAAGACAACCTCACTGTTCACTTTGTTTCAACTCGGATATTCAAGTTGATAAAGTTGACACAACTACAGTACTCTAGTTGACTCAACCTTGTTTTGTAAGTTATCAAAATTGACTAAACTTGTCAACTACAGTTAAGAAAACCTCACTGTTCACTTTGTTTCAACTCGGATATTCAAGTTGATTAAGGTGACACAACTACAATATTCTAGTCTTCTCAAATTTGTTTTG
The DNA here is from genome assembly GCA_039105355.1 of Benthosema pterotum. Classification (NCBI taxonomy): domain Eukaryota; kingdom Metazoa; phylum Chordata; class Actinopteri; order Myctophiformes; family Myctophidae; genus Benthosema; species Benthosema pterotum. The sequence continues at coordinate 329,709 of CM076983.1, read as the reverse complement.
CAAGTTATCAAATTGATTGAACTTGTAATAACCTGTTGTTTCACCTTAATACGTTGAGTTAGATCAAAGCATTATTTTACTTAATCAATGTAATATAACTTTCCTTTCTTAGTTGAACAAACATACATTTCTGCATTATTATAACTAACAGCTTCAGGTTATCCTTGTACACAACTTGCCGTTTCAAATCTAACAATAAATCACTTAATTATTGCATTGTGCTCAAATATATAGTTTATTTGTACGACCTGAAAAATATTAAATAAAAAAATAATTAAAATCTAATAACTAATATCTAAACAATATTGAGCCAATACATAAAAAGTACACTCATTTTTTTTTATGAATAGTAGTAATACAATTGAAGTTAAACCACTAAAAAATCTGTTTTGTTACCCTTAAGATAAGTAAAATTGACCAAGAAACAATTATGGCTTTCAAACAACAGGAAACACCAGCACAATTTCACATGGTTTATTACCTCTGAATTTCTGGGGATTCAAATGACAAAGGTAGGCAACAGCCATAAACGGTTGGAAAACCAACTATAGGAAAACCAACAACTATTTTGTTATTAGCAACCACTTTGAAGTGGTTCTTTAACAGACAAAAAGATAGAAAGTGACAATCCACAGACCATGGTCTGATTACCATGGTATATAAAAAAAAACCTGAGTTGCCAAGAACTGAGACACAAAGGGCTCAAATTTCGTTACCATCTAAACCCATCTTTTTTTCTTTTCTTTTTTTACTATTTTGAAAAACTTTTGGGGACAGTTCAACGTGCCAATCTATTGACACATTGTGAGCTTGTAGACTGGCCATTAACTATTGAAAAATGTTTTTTTAATAGTTTAAAAAGGCAAAGAAGTTAAGGGATAAGGGGTTTAGCGGTAACAAAAATGGAGCCCTAAATATACATTTAACAATAAAACATTGCAACATGTAAACTTTTATCCATTTGGATAAGCAAAATTCACCATTTTACCTCAACACTATGTATATGAAACATGAATATTTAAATGATTTAACCATTTTGACAAGTAAAAGCATAATTCACCATTTTAAGTTGACACTGTACGTCTATGAAATATAAAGCAGCATTTATATCCAAGTGCAAGCAGTATCAAAGTGCAAATGGAGATACAACTGACTTGTCAACTTTGGGGGAGGATCAGCACTTTGCATGTCTTTTATCATCCGGCTCAAACAGCCTGACAGTGCTGCAGGTTTGACTCCCAATCCAGATGGGGATGCCACGTGTCTTACCCAGTGTCTCCCCTCTGTCAGTCTACTTTCAACCCATCAATGAAGGCAGGAAAAGAAAAAAGAAAGCAAAACGACAGACTGCCTTGGAAAAATTGCCAGGACTTAGGCTGTATCCATAGCTTCATCTTGAGATTCAGGACCTTTCGGGTTAGCTTGCCAGAATCCAACTCCAAGAAGAGTTTATGGTTAAATCTGAACGTGTACCTTAACTCCTTCAGGTAACTGAGGTTGAGTGTATAGCATAAGCCGACGAGGACACAGCAGGCCCTAGCTATTGTCCCAAGGCCTTTGATCACTTCTACTCCCTCCAGAACAACGGCGATGTCTGAGCTGGAACTGGTCATGGAAGTACACACAGTGATTGCAACTGTGAGCCACTCCCGTATCTCCTCCAAGTTGTCAGTGTCCTGCAACATGAAATTGTCATAGTTTAATATGTGACAGTCATGCCACGACAACGGATAACAGTGTGATGCCACAGTGATGTCACCAAGCATAAAAGGCATACCCTGAGGATTGAGAACCAGAGAGAGAGTAATTCCAGACACATCATCAAGAGCTAGTAGCATTGAGCAATAAGACGTTCTCAATCACAAGGTTATAGACAACCTTGGCTTATAGAGTCTACTACCAAAACGGCAGGTAGGGCATTTGACATTTTGGGGTAAAACCTTCCATTACCTACATACTGTAAGCTATAACTGCCTCTGTTTCAGTTTCAGCACAGTCGTTTGGGTAGGAACGAACCATGTCAATAAAAGACAATGCAGCCAATCAGCATAACATTCCATGGCTAAGAGGTTGGCTTGTGGCATTGTGTTTGGTTGCCTAGAGACGAGGCAGCCAATCGTTTGGCTGCCCAGCTTGCCTTTCAAGCAGCTGGTAGAAAGAATGGATGCTGCTATATTGTATATCTACCATTTCTGCAAACAAATTTGGTCTAAGTAAAGTTCAAGTGGTGAATCCAATATATTAATACCAAAAGATAATGTGTAAACAAACCACATCATTTAAACATCAATTTATACTGACAGTGCTGAAGTCTGGGTTTCATCTCTCTCCCAGCTCCCAGGATTTCTTGGCTAAAGTAACTTCCAGGCAACTTCCAGTTATGAAAGTGTGTGTCAAGAAGTACGGGTGCTCTAAGCGGTTTACATGGTGATAGACATGAAAAGCAACAAGTGCACTACCATGTAGGACAATACAGATGCTCACCTCTCCCATCACAATGTAGTCCAGCCCTAAGGTCGATATCTGACGATTTTTCAAATGGACTCTAAGGGGTCCATTTGGTTCCATTTGTACGCCCTCAGAAAAAAAATTCAAGTGTACAATGTTGTTAATGCTATCAGTACCTGGTAGATCATCAGCCAAGGTGTCCCGTCTTGCGGCATTGAAGATTTCAGCATGGGATTTTCCTGCATGTTTTAGAACGTCTGCCAAAATGTCAGCAAAGCCCTCTGAAGCGATCTGCCCGACTGCTTGTGGCTGGATGGATTTGGTCAACCTCATCAGCAAACTGTAGAAAACACAAGTGTGATTAGCATTCCGAATCTGCCAACTAATAATATACTGTAGTCAATCTCACAATAATCTTGAATTTTATGAGCGGGTCTAGGACACCTAGGAGGTTCCCATGCATGAGTTACATGAGGTATTGTTTTGTTGCTATACCACTGACCTCAATTTAAATCATATCAGTTTGAGATATTACATAGGCACTAATCTAAACGTTTTGTGATGGGGAGAGGGGAAAAATGCAGAAAAGAGCAGATCTACAAGCTCACATTGTGTTGCTGTGATACACTGTGACGTGCATCACAACATGATTTTTTTTAACCAAATAAGGTTAATGAACTCCTATAAGGTCATTAACAACATACACCTGTGCAGTATACTTACTCCACTAGGTGCTCTTAGAAAGGGATATCTTTGCAGTATATCCTCCACAGGCATCCCATCCATGATTTTACGCCATCTCCAGGAGTAGGATCGCACCATGAGATCTTTCACAGTTGGGAGATGTGGATGAGTTTTCAGAACAGCAATGTAGGCCTTCATAGAAGTGGCATCCTCTCCTACAACTGGCATTTCCTGTGGCAAAATCATAGACAGATGTGCATAAGTTGTACAGTGTATGTGAATCGATTTTGTTATCGCTGGATAACATTTTATTCACAATTCCATGCTGTATTGACGTCTTAACCATACAAGATACAACAGGATTTTTTAATTTAAATACCCATCCTACATACATACAGCAACTGACTTACGCATCCTTGATTAGCAGGCCGTCTATGCAGACTAGGTGTAGAGGGAGGCTGGTGCTGATTCTTGTGACCATACTCTTTCATCTTCTAGACCTCGTCGACGCTGAGCAGTGGGGAACGTTCAGCTTTGAACTTCCTTTTCAACGATTCGTGCCAGTTTTGCTAGATAACATTAAACACATTTTAGTATTAATAGTCGTAGGACAGGAAACAAGGCTTAACCCATTTAGGCCTGACCTAAGGTTTCTGAAAAACTTAAAATATTTAAATTTCACATGGAAAAAAAGTTAATTATGGAATACTGTACATACTGTACAGAATCCAAATATGGATTCCCGGCCTGAAGGTTAAGCATCAACACCCAGTGCAAAGATATATCACTGAAGATTGAAAAGAAAAAAACATAGCCATTCTCCGCTCCATCACTAAGGTGGGGGTATTTGACGATGACTGACCTGAATGTACTCCTGATTGGTGCGATACCTAGTAAAAAAGGAAATAACCCAAACTCTTTCTAAAACGTTTCTAAAAAGATCAGCCAAGAATCTATGAATGTAATAAGTTCTAAAGTTATAGTAATGGTTAACAGTTGATTCTTACATGTTGTGTGACATCAGTTTTTCATAAAGCACTCTGGTAATTTTGTGTCGTGTTCTCGGCTCTGAGACGCGGGTCCCTGGCATCGAGCAGCATCTGGACGTCATGTGGAAAAGAGGGACAAACAGAGAGTGCTTGGAGTCTTCCATGGGGTGGTTCAGCACTGCAATGAAACAAACAAATGATTTTAAGTAGTAATAGTTTTATATTCTATAGTGTCTCGCAGTCTCTTCAGCTACTTTTGGATTATGCAAGCAGGATAAACAAGAAAGTGATGACAATGAAATGAACAGACACAACTGAAACCTAACATACAAGTTAAGTTGATTAATTGAGTCCCTGATTGGATGAAATTGGCAACACAAAGTTATGTTACTGAACAAACACTTTATTGGGATGATTATTGGTTATAATTATGCATAGGGATGTCCCGATACTGTATTGGTACCGGAAAAAAGTATTGGATTGGCCATTTTTTTGTCATATCGGTTCAGATAGATATCGGCAATACTGTATCAGTAACAGAAAAGCATCAGTATTGGCCCTCATTTGTCATTATCAGAAGGTTATTTTTATGCTTGGTTATATGTTTAAAATATATAGATATACAAGCTCAGAAATATATATACACAAGGCCAGAAACAATAGCAAAATTCCATGCGTTTTACTTTCATACAATGAAATTATTTTTTTCTTCACATCATTTATGTGAAGTGATTGTACAGGGCCTTAATGGAAACACCACTAGAATAAGGACCTCTTTGATCCTAGGGCCCACTATTTATTCAGAATTTGAGCCACAGACCACCATTTGAGGACATTTTAGCCCCACAGACCCAAAACTAAAGAATTTTTTTTTTTTTGCTTTTGTCCATAATTCCAGCCCGGATTTGGGAAACAAAATAGTCAAACAGATCATATTCTAACTCTAAGAGTGTAAACATGAAACCAAATGGACATGCAATGGTCTATTTGTTTCATTTTTACACACTTACATATGGTTAACCAACTTTCCATCATTTAGGGTTAGGGTTAGCCTGGGGACCACCTGGAATCCTCTCAAGGACCACTGGAGGTCCCCGAACCACCTGTTGAACCCCCCTGAGCTACTACAACTACAGTCTCGAATGAACATTGTACATAGTAATCAGGCACCGATTAATATAGCCCCATTAATATTACTTGGGGGTCCATGGACTAATGTATGTCAAAATGGGGGTCCTTGGCATAATTAACATTAAAAACAGCACTGTGCCCCACGATCATTCTAACAGCCACGGACGTGTCTTGTTTATACCTACAGGCTAAGTTAACACAGAGCCTTACTATAGACGGAGTGGCAACTCCATTCACTTCATGGGGTCAGTCCAATGGAGGCTATTCTACATAGACTTCTATTGAGAATGGGGACAAATGATCTTTCATCTGTATTTTGGGTCGTTTTTTGTAGTAGTAAGAGGCGGCCTGCAACATAAACATTAGAGACTTTAGTTGTTACTGTACAAAAACCTCCTTTCAAACAGTTGCAAACATGACCTAAAACAGCTCTTATTTGTGCCGCCCTCGTTAAAACAATGTATTTCCAACTCCAGTTTGGCGCTATTCAGGCTGCATGATTGAACAGCGCTCGAGCGCACAGTTTCTGCCCCCTCAATGTCGCAACTCTGACACTAACCCCAATAAGTCCCTCGCATTGCGGGGGACGCTATGGTGCAAATCGTAGGAGAATCCCGGAAGGTTCATTAATATTCATGAAGTACTGCTCCGAGCATCCAATCACGTTTACGCGAGGAGGCGGAACTTCCGAAATGCAGCGCTTGTTTTATCTGCCGGCTACTACTAGTCGGGCGGGGCGAAGGAAGTTTTACTGAGGTTATGGTTAGGGTTAGGTTAGGTTTAGGCATAGGTTTACTGAGGTTAAGTTTAGGGTTAGGATTAGGTTTAGGCATAGCCTAGTTTTACTGGGGTTATGTTTAGGGTTAGGGTTAGGTTAGGGTTAGAGTTAGACGGTGCTTTATGCGGTAACTAACCCTAAACAGAACCTCAGTAAAACTATGCTTCGCCCCGCCCGACTAGTAGTAGCCGGCAGATAAAGAAGCGCCGCATTTTGGAAGTTCCGCCTCCTCGCGTGAACGTGATTGGATGCTCGGAGCAGCACCTCATGAATATTAATGAACCTTCCGGGATGCTCCTACGATTTGCACCATAGCGCGGGGTACTACTACTGCACTCCTTAACGCCAACTCTATCGGCACTAATAGCAGTCGAACCTTCTATTACGACAAACCCATCGAATGTTCGAGCATAATATGCTTCATCCACACAACATATCAGAGCAAAGTAGTACCACAAACCGGGAGACGGGAGGGGAGGGAAGGAAGGGGTTTAGAATGGAGAGGATAGGAGAGGAGAAACATGGGATGAGGCGGCAGGCTTAGCTGTGTGTGGAACGTCGAAATAAAGAATGGCGAAATGACGCTCTAAATATTATAAATGAATGCTAACGCAGGCAACAGCCAGAAACAACCCACAGTAGCAAAAATACCCTAAAAAGAATAGAAAGTTTGGCGCGAATCCGCCATTTGGCCATCCCTTCTCCCTGCTTACTGTATATGTGTAAGTTAGTACAATAACCTAGTAACATAAAATATATACTTAAATATACTTACCAATTGCCTCTTCTTCTCAGACGTGAATTCCCATTCCGTGACCAATTTTTGTATGAGTTCCTCTGTTGTTTAACAACTGCTGTCGCCATATTCCAGATGTTTTGAGTTCGTCCGTCCATTCGTGCTCCACCAGCACGTAGGTCTACCGACCAAAACTGCTGGTTATGTATCCAAGTTTATTTAAATAAAACAAGCGGCGACGCAGCTCGCTTAGTTCCCATACTATCAGCTAAACACGGACCGTGAATCCAGTCGTCCACCGAGCTAACTGCCGACATAAAACACAATTTAAATTCTCCGCGTATAATGGTGCCTCGTGCCTGTCTCTGTGAAGCTGCTGCTGCTGAGTAGAAGGAGGACGGTGATTGGTCAGTACAGCCGATAGCTGATTTGCATACAGCCAATCGCTTGGCGTTTTGCTTCAAAGGCGGGCTTTGAAGCTTTGCAATCTATCCGTGTGTGTGTGTGTGTGTGTGTGTGTGTGTGTGTGTGTGTGTGTGTGTGTGTGTGTATATATATATATATATATATATATATATATATATATATATATATATATATATATATATATAGTCCCCATGGACCATCATTTGATTAGCCTGATTGTCAGACTCTGAGCCATGGCTCAAGAGTCTGACATTGGCCCCATTGTAACCGATTTACAAGGAGGCGGGCCCTTGATTTTCCCTCGACCAATCACTGGAGACGTTGTTTGCAGTCGACAACAACAGTTAACTGTCAGTTAACTAGCAGTTAACTAGCAGTTAACTGACTAGCAGTGCAGTTAGCGTCGGACATTTTCACTATTTATAACTAAATGCAGTATTAAAGAATGAAACTCTATTTACAATGAAACTCTATTTACAATGAAACTCTAGTTACAATGAAACTTTAGTTACAATGAAACTGAATGCTGTTTTTTTTATGGGAAACTGTTCTGTTGTGGCAGTTAGATGATCCTCGGTGTTGATTGGCTATTTTTTTAGACCCGCCTCCAACTCCAGCTCATTGGCCGAGCCGTTTTTCCGGACGAGATAAATCGAAACTCTCTATCACAACACCAGACCACAGAACCCAGCAGAGTGGGCGGGGCCTGTGGGCTGAACCCAGGCTATCATTTGATAGGCAGGGACCCATATATAAGACACGTTCTTGACAGATTTATTATCAAGGACTACCCAGTTTGACATGCATTAAAGGACGACTTCACCAATTTTCAATAGTCATACAATTGGTCCTCACTAATGTTCATGATGTGGGAATGGCACAGACGATCTACAAGCTCACAACGTGCCGCTTTGCGTCGCGTTGTGAGCTTGTAGATCGTCTATTTTCACTACTTCTTAAGTTTTCTAATTCATGAAGTTTCGTTGATTTTTCTTTGATTTCATGAAATTACTGGAAAAAATAATTGAATTTTGTTTTTAATTTGTGGATTTACTTGCGTTTTTGGGAGTTCTTTTTGAAAATGTTTTGATATAATTATTCAAGGGACCCATAAAAATTGCTATAATTAATCAAGGGACCCATAAAAATCTCTCTGTGACCCACAAATGGGTCCTGACCCAGTGTTTGGGAAACAGCTGGGATAGCTGATGATCTGAATAATGGATGAAATGAAGCTGCGAATTGTATAGGGCTGTCCTCAGTAAAAAAGCATGGGGCCTGAAGATGCAAATCTGCAACGGGCCTGAGCGGGTTGACCCACAGTGGCCCAGGACGGGATTGCTGTTGGCAGCCCGCAAGTGTGGGCTGAACAAGGCAAGCCCAACGTGAGACCACATGGTGGGCAACCATTGGGCTAGCATGCACTGGGCCTGTACAGTTTTGGTGATGGCTTGCCATAGCCCTCACTGCCCATACCTAGCCCGAACCGGCCCCGTTCCGGCTTGCTTGCAGGGAATAATAACGGCATACAATGTTTAATGGTTTTATATACATTGTAAAAGATTAATGTATTTTATATGGCGTTATAACAGTAGTGTTTCAAATCAATTCTAAAACTCATAGCCTATACATAAATGGCCATTTTTAAAGGGGAATTGCACCCAATTTACAATTCGCCCAGATACAAATGTGAACCAAATGGACCTTAGCGGGTCCATTTGGTTCCATTTGTACCCTCTCAGGAATAAGGGGTCTGAAAGAAAAATCATTAACATGGTGAAATACATCTTGATGATGTCATCAGATGTATTTCAACATGTTAATGTTTTTTCAGTCCTCCATTTGTAGTTAATACAGAGTTGGGGGAACTTTTTTTTTTATCATGTCCACACAACATCTCTAAGGCATATTAATGACATATTAAAACTGAAAATGGGTGGAGCTCCCCTTTAACGTGTTTCAAATTAATTCTAAAAGTCATAGCCTATACATATAGTGTAACAGGAACGTCATATTTCTTCTTTGGGTTCATGTTTCCGGTCGGACATGTTTGAGTGTAACTCCGTCTCCCAGAAGTTAGATCTGCAGGTTCGTATCAAACAATAAGGAGCTAATCAAAGATTGCCGTAGATCTGTGTAGTGGCAGCGGCTGTAACTATAGCTTATCAATTAGATGTTCAAATGATCAAATGTTAATCATTGTAATCAGGGCTCTGGGCTTTAGTAAGCAGACAAAGCAAGCAGCAGAGCCTTAGAAATAGACAGAGTTGCGACATTGAGGGGACAGAAAATAGTCTGGTCACGTGGTTCTAGTACTCGCGCGAGCCCATAGGCTCCAATGCATTCAGTAACTTCCGGCTGTCACTATTTGTTGTCACTATCTAATAGTCTATGTAGAGGAGCCGCCATTGGACTGGCGCCATGGAGTGAACGGAGTTGGCGTAACTCTGTATTTCCAAGGCTCTGGGAGCAAGCAGCTCCTCTACGTGCGTCCACAGCCATCTAATAGAAGAGTGGCGACATTGAGGGGTCAGAAACTAAGTGCACAAGCTGCTGTTCATTATGCAGTCTGAATAGGGACAAACTGGAGATGGAAATACATTGTTTTCAACGAGGGCGACGCAAATAAGAGTTATTTTAGGCATGTGTACAACATGTCAACTGTTTTAAAGTACTGTACAGTAACAACTACATATGTTGTGCTATAGCTGCAAAACGATCTAAAATAAAGGGATTTAACATCATTAAAGCTGGGCTGTGCCTGAGTTCAAAGCATTGTCCTCAGCAAAGAAAACCAATGCAAATCCTAAAAGCATCTTGATACAGTCCATGCTTAGCATGCTACCATTAAAGGGCAATTCCACCTTTTTTTCTCAAAAAATGCCCTAAAAGAAAAATCATTAACATATGGCAAAACACAAACTCCATTTCTAGGAAACAATATGAAGACAATGTGGAGATCTTTATCATGTCCACACAACATCTCTAAGGTATATTAATGACAGTCAAATGGGAATTCCACACTAAACTTGTGACCATGAATACCACAGAACAACACCACCCCCTTTTTTAAGTAAATTAACTACTTACTTTTTCACAGAGGTAACTATAACTATAATCCCCTTACTTTTTAAAAGTGGGGGTCAAGGGGAGGCGGGGCTGGTTTGTGTTTTTTTCTCCAGCCACCATGAGGACGGACACAGGAATCCGCTTCTGCAGTTAAGAATACACTTGTTTACAATGTCAGCCACCCTGTTCATTTTATCAAGACATTTAGAGACAAATATTCACTTCAGTCAGAAGCAGCAGATCATAGTGGAGGTAAAAGGGAAAAGACATATACAAGGAGAGGGGAAAGGGGCTGGGTGTGGGAATCATATTTTTACAGAGGCCAGGCTAGAATTGCAGCCGTCCGTAGGTGTCCTTTGAGAGTGGTTCTGAAGGAGTCAAGGGATTTGCATGTCTGAGTGACTGTTGGTAGGGCGTTCCCTACCAACATTAAGGCAGTATTTGGACAGGCACATGGTGGTATTTTGGTAGTTGACATTAGAGTGTGTACATCTTGCTACCGGGGGCCCGGAGGGTTTTCCAAATCACCAGTGTTGCCACAGTTACTTTGAAACACTAATCCGACTACTGACTACTGACTGCTGCTTGGAAAAGTAACTTAGTTACGTTACTGACTACTTGATTTGGAAAGTAACTAAGTTAGATTACTTTTAGTTACTTGCGGCATATAGGACTAGCACCAAGATTCTTTAGGTTAGACGTGGTATTTTTGAAAGTTGACAGTACTTTCTCGCCAGGGCAGAGCGTGCATCGGACCCTGATGTCATCAGCCAGCCGATGATGATCGGCTGGCTGATGACCCGGACCATCATTAACTGAAATAAAATCAAAATAGTGGTTGTACTTCCAACTGCTAAACGCGAACCGCTCTTGATCCATAGTAGCACACTAACGTTGCAGCTAACTCTCCCCCTCTCTCGTGCCGTGGCCCGCGAAACAGAGAGATCTGAGGAGTAGAATGTTTGCTACACATATCAACACGTGGAGCGGGAATGTCACCTAAAAAAGGGCCCGCATGTTCTAATCGAACGTCGCCTCAAACTCGTGGATTCTACAGAGTGAAATGCGAAAAAGTAACGCATTTAATATTAAATAAGTAACTGTAGTCTGACTACTGGTTTTGAAATAGTAGTTGCGTTAGACTACTCGTTACTGAAAAAAGTAGTCCGACTACAGTAACGCGTTACTAAGTAACGCGTTACTGGCAACACTGCAAATCACGTACTATACCTTTAAGGATATAGTATTTATACCATATAAACCAGTGATGCGATGAAACCTTTTCTGATTATCATTCTAACAGGTGTTGACCCAGACCTGCTGCCATTAAATGACGCCCCAAGCGCTTCAAAACCTGGAAGAGCAGCTACAAAACACCCCTGAGCTCAAAAACCAACTGGTAAGATTTCAGTGTTTACTTGGAAACACAGACAGACCCTTTTTTGATGGCTGCATGAGAGGAGTCTAGCTTTACCACACAACGGTGCCGTGCGGAAATGAGAGAAGAATTAAAAGTTAAAATGTGTCATTCATGCAACATGTGGTGAGCTTGTAGATCAGTTGTATTTACCATGCACCACTGTCATACTATTGCCTCGTTCGCACTGCCTCTCAGAATATACAGTCCACAGCGACGTGCACACACGGACGCAAAAGGGGGCTACAGCCCCTGCCCTGTAACATGTCTAAAACACAGAAGTGCCCTCTTACGGGAGGTTGCTCCTGCTCCCTTCTTTAACACACTGTCCACACGGACCTGCATTGACACTGCTCTGTTGACTAACTGTAATCTCAGTTTAATTTGATTTACCGGTAAACCAAAAACATCAAAATGCATTGCTTTGATTTCCCGTTTTGTGTCTATAACTGCACACTGTATGACAGATGGTCCTACAGTGATCATGGTTGTGCACGTGTTTGTGCTAAGATAATTATGAATCATTCATTTGATCTTGCAAGAGAGGACAGCTGACATCCACCACAGCAAGTAGGCTACAGGACCAGTGCAATAAAGGGAAAGTTTTACTGGACATTATTACGTGTCTAGCAGCAGCCCAATATGCAATATGTATTCTATATAAAAATAGGGCTGTTGAATGATTAAATGTTTTTTTTAATCAAATTAATTACAGCTTCTAAATTAATTGAATCACCATTTGAACTATGTCCAAAATATGCCATGTTTTCCTGTACAGGATTTGAACATTTGAAAAAGAAACAGAATCTGGGAAAGGTATTTCTTAAATACTTAAATACCCCCTAATAATCCCCAATGCTTGTAGATTTTTTTTTACCAATGAGAAAATGCCCCCAGCCATACTGTATGGCAGGGGTTTGCAACCTTTTTCACTCCAGCGACCACCATTTATCCACCATTTGATTACATGACAAGACCTAAAATTAAAGAATTCTTTTGAGTTTGTCCACAAATCCAGGCTGTATTTTGCCAACAAAACAAACTTCTTAATTAAGTGGTGCTAATTCAGATGATGAATATTTTAACTCTTGAGAGTGTCAGTACATTCTCAAGAGTTACATCTGGTTACCCAACCTTCCATCATTTAGCCTGGGGACCACCTGGAACCATCTCAAGGACCACTGGTGGTCCCCGGACCACCTGTTGAAAACCCCTGGTATATAATATAGTAGTGTTCATGGAATGCGGTCCAACTCCAAAGGTTTTGGATGTGGGATGCCTGCCTCCTAAATGCAGGCGTTTCTAAGTGTACATTATATATATATATATATATATATATATATATATATATATATATATATATATATATATATTAGGGATGTTGAATGATTAAAATTCTCCAAGCTGTTATCAGTTTGTGTGTGTGTGTGCGTGTGCGTGCATGCGTGCGTGCATGCATGTGTGTGTGTGTGTGTGTGTGTGTGTGTGTGTGTGTGTGTGTGTGTGTGTGTGTGTGTGTGTGCGCGTGTGTGTGTGTGCGTAGGACACAGTAGCACCAGGTGGAGAAAGGACAGGAAGATGAAGAAAGCCAGGTACACTCTGAACGACACGGGTCTGCTGGGTGACGACGACTGGGTGACGGTATGAAGTTCATAGTATGCATGGTGATCATAATGTGTTGGGCACAAGCAAGCACCCAAACAGTTGTCCCATTTTGATTAGCATTTTTATTCCTTCCTCAAGTGGCACGGGGAGACCTGTACAGCCAGGGGGACCCTGGAGAGAGAGAGACCTAACCCTAACCCACTTATAACAATAAGACAACCTGATTAATGGGACGGATTACTGAATATTAGAATATGGGACAGGTGGCCAGGGCTTCGAACCGGTTCAAAGAACGAAAACTGAAAACCGAAACGAACGGAATTCTAGGGGATTTTTCAAGGAACGGAAACGAAAACGAAAACGGAATGGTCTTCAACTGTTCCGGAACGAAACGAAATTCTGAAATCCACAAAACCGGTTAATAACGTTTTTTTTTTTTTCGTTCTCAATCAATGATAAATTAAGGCACTCGCAACTATCTAAGTTGCGTTTTTTTTATAAACACGCATATCGTGACTGTTATATTTACCACCGGCTTTTTCCGAGTCGAAATGTTAGAGCCGGGCCTGCCGAGGGACCGAGGCTGTGCGTATGACTATTGTCATGCAGCACGCAGCGCAGCTAAAAGACCCGGGCCAGCCAAAATACGAAGTCTCACAGGCACATCATCAGAATACAATGTATTTCCTTGATTTCATATTACAGTGGGTATGTATTTACTTGAATTCCTCCTCCTCCTGCTCGTACTAAAAAAAATCCACACACCTGGAACCTGCTCCTTTTCTTTTTTGAGGCTGAGCCAATAGCCTAAACGAGCGTCCCGGGCCGTGCGTAATGCGAAACCAAGACAAGACGGTCTTTATAACACGGCGGGTGGTGGTGGTTACGTTTGGAGATAAAGTTTGCGCGATGGTGATATTTCTCTGACACTGTGCAGCTGGCTGCAGCCTCTCAGTTAGGACGCGCTGAGGTGCTTCTCACTGAGATGCGCAGATTAAAAGGGAGAGCCCAGCTGCGGTCAGATGTTAATTAAGGCTGAACTCCGATACAATTGGAAAGGAATTAAGAATGACTTCTGTCTGTCATAATAACCAATATAGGCTAGTTGATTACTGTACACAGGCGTCGCACACATAGAGCAAGAATAGATGGGAAAACAAAGGTAAATGTTTAATTTTCCCCTTTCCTCCTTTCCAGAGACATGCGTAATCGCCATATAGCCATGTATGTGCGCTGCGGGTGCCGTCGTGATGCAGACAGACAGACAGACAGACAGACAGCGCAATGGCCTTACTGACATCCATAAAATAAAACTAAAGGCTTAAATACAGATCAGGGGTAGACATTAAGGGAAATTTGCCACTGGGCCTTCGGGCCAGTGGCTTTTAAGAATTACTGGCCCCACAACTGTAACCACTGGCCCAGATAATCGATCCCCATAATGTGCAAAAAAGACCACCATTTATTAATGCATTAAATGCATTCAAGTTAACAGCACTCTTTTCATGGGGGTCAAAACGAGTAGACCGTTCAGCAAGCTGACCCTTATACAATGCAGAATGCCTAAAATATATGTGGGCGCACCAACGAGGGCATTTTACCACTGGCCCCATCGGGCCAGTATAGGGTGCCATCTGGTGGTCCGCACGTGTTTTCAAACCTGTTTCGGGCCATCGGGCCAATTATAATGTCGACCCCTGCAGATAGTTGACCAAAGTTTAATGAACGCTCAGTGGCTGCAGCAGCGCACGCACTCTGCTCCTGTGGCAGGGTAATAATGTGGGTGAAAATCAATAGTCCAGCGTGCCCCGAGAGCCACGTGCGCTTGATGTTTGTAAGCAACTTCACATCTATCCGCAAAACATTACCAGAACGATAAGAACGAACGTTATTTTTCGGTCTGAACCGGTTCGAACTGGTTCGGTTTGGTGCTGGAACGATTGCCAGAACGAAAACGTTAAATATAGATCTACCCGAACCGGTTTTGAACCGTTCCTGAAAAATAATTTCGTTTCCAAGCCCTGCAGGTGGCATAGAGTAACATTCAACTAAATTGAATTCCTGTTGGTAAATATACAGTATTTATTGTTGTTGTTGCTGAGTGACTGCATATATGACTTGGTTGTTTTTTAATTTTTTGTTTTTCTTCTCTCCATTTCTGTCAATTATTAATTGCTGTGTCTGATAATCCCATGTGGGAAGGGACAAGAAATTGTTCGGACACATGAATTAAATATTCATTCATTCATTCAGGCATTCATTCCTTTTCATGAATGAAAATTCATTCATAGGGCTGGGGGCAATAACCGCAATATCGCCATACCGCCGGTATGTAACGCATACCGCGGTATGGGCTTCATTACCGCGGTAAAATAAAAAATAATAAAAAAATATTTTCGACTTTTTGTTTGTTTGTTACTTTTTTGCGACATTGAGGGGTCAGAAAATGCTAGCGCGAGCCAATAAACTCCATAGGGTCCGGTTGTCCCTCTTCAATAGAAGTCTATGTATTGGACTGGCCCCATGAAGTGAATGGAGTTGTCAAAACTCTGTCTATACTCTGTGGCTCTGCCGAGGAGACGGCAGCACCTGCAGTCTTTTCTCATAATTTATCACGTTTGCCTGGCGAACTTGGAATTTGTTTAATATGTTAAGATAAGATAATAGCAATAGTATTAAAATTATTATTATGCATGATTATGCAGGGCCAATAAAGGAAGGTCGTTAAATGGCCGTTTTGATCCGAGCTAGAATGCATGCACTGGCAGCCGTTGCAATTCCAATTGACTGCTTTAATCCAGCTCGAAGATCTAACCGAACTCTAACTGTTTTGTCAGTCAAAAGATCATAGTTGTGGCCGACTGGGTCGGCTGTCCTCCTGTCTGTAATGTGCGATCCTTTCCACGGACCACCTCTCTCTCTCTCTCTCTCTCTCTCTCTCTTCTCTCTCTCTCTCTCTCTCTCTCTCTCGTCCATGCGACGTTGAGCGAGGCGTAACAGGAGGGCTCGGCACAAATGCTGTTCTACATAGACTTCTTTATCTTTATTTCAGATCGGTTTGTAATAATATAGCATACACATCAGACACCAGGCAACAGCACAACTTTAGTGTTTATGAATCCCTTCATTTTAGCTCCCTTACATTTTGGCTGGTCCGAGTTTTACTTGGGTCGAACCCTCCTGTATTCAGCCAGACAGCCTCGCTCGCATCGCAGCAAGCAGGCACAGCAGGCACAGCAGGAGGAACAGGAGGACTTTTTCTCACTCGGTTTAAAGTAAGGCTGCGGCATAGCCTACTGTGAATATATACAGCATTTGAAACCAGTTACTTGCCATAATCCATAGCGCGTGTAGCCTAATGTTTGTCCCTCATATAAACACGCCAAAGATATTAAACTTCCTCCTAGCTGATCGCCGTCTCCTGCCGTTATTTGCCCCAAAATGATTCGTATAATCCGTTTAAAACACAATCAAGGGACGATTATTTACAGCTGGTGTTTCGTCGTGTTGCACAGCTCATTCACTGATTCACTGTAGCGACGCATGTTACACTGGATGTCAGCTTGGTATTTTGGTAAACTGATGGACAAAAGTTTCCCAGCTGTTTTTAAAAGGACGCTGCCTGCTACTGTGGTAGAGGTAGGCCACTGAGAGGAAGGGAAGGGAAGCGGCGGCAGCCAATTTTGCAGTCTGTGTTGAATAACACTATATATATATTTTTTTTTGCGTCGTGCGGGGGGCCTCCATACCGTCATACCGGCGGTATGGGGGTCCGCAATTACTGCGGTATTAAAAATCCCATACCGCCCCAGCCCTAGTCATTCAATGAATCTAAGACAACTAGAATCTTCTGATAACAATGTGTTTAATGATTAATCTCCCATCACAATTGTACCAAGTATTCCTGTATAGTTGTGAAGGATAAAATTGTCAATAGAGGGTGTGCATGTGACATCATCATCATGTACCCAGGGCTAACTGACAGTTATATAGAATTTTTTCACTGTTGTTTTTTAAGTGATATCATTGCTTCTGGGAGGTTCATGGAACAACATATTTTGTTCATCTCATCTCTCTCTCTCTCTCTCTCTCTCTCTCTCTCTCTCTCTCTCTCTCTCTCTCTCTCTCTCTCTCTCTCTCTCTCTCTCTCTCTCTCTCTCTCTCTCTCCAGGGACCCCCTGGTCGTGCATGTCTCCCCGAGGCTGACGGTATGCCGGACCCCCAGGGACCATGCTGATGCTGCCCGTAAGTGTGTGTGTGGGAATTAAAAATAAGACATAGACTCATTGCAGAGCTGAACAACTATTGTAAACAAATGCAAATCTAAAAGGATGCATGCTCTGATTGGTTCAGACACCCTCTGTGCCATAGAATCGGGTGGGATCCATAACAAAAACCCCAGCGTTTCCAGTTCATCCTACCATTAATATAACGTATTTTCCGCACTATAAAGCGCACCGGATTATAACGCGCACCAGATTATAAGGCGCAGAGAATAGAAGATACTACAGTTAACAGAGAATAGAAGCTACTGCAGTCGAACGATCCATATATAAGGCACACTGGGTTATAAGGCGCAGTGTGGATTTTTGAGAAAATTAAAGCTTTTTAGTTGCGCCTTATAGTCCGGAAATACGGACAAACAATGTTAGAATCACTTGTTTAACCCATTGAGAACAGGGATCTACAAGCTTGTTTCACGCCACTGACTGGTGTGACACAAGCTTGTTACAATATTTTACTGGGCCCTACATTTTGGGGACAACATTTTTAGTTCCAGGGACATTTTAGTTCCACAGAAAAAAATGTACTTTCAGAGACAAAGGGATTTTTTTCAGGGACTTCCAAGAAGGTACCAGATGTAACTCTTGATAATGTAAATATGAACCCAAATGGACCCTTGCGGGTCCATTTGGTTTCATTTTTACACTCTCAAGAGTTAAAATATTCATCATCGGAATTAGCACCACTTAATTAAGGTTACACTGTTTTGTTGGCAAAATACAGCCTGAAATTGTGGACAAAACCAAAAGAAATCTTTAATTTTAGGTCTTTGGTGTGAAAATGTAATCAAATGGTGGTCCGTGGCTCAAATGCTGAATAAATGGTGGTCCCTGAAGTCAAAAAGGTTGAAAACCCCTGCTCTAACAGATCACGTGACTCAGATTCCATGCTCAATGTGTCATCATCATTGGGACCAATCAGCTGTCTACAGAGCAGCAGGGGCGTGGTTTTCCTATGGCTTATAAGATGGTTTGATCCATCATGGCCGCCCCCTCTCATCTGAGCTCACACTGTTTGTTTAGGCTAGTTCTGCTTTAGTTTGGAAGTAAAAAGCATCAGATGATCAAAATGTAACTTTAGTTGACATGGATGCCCTCAGAGTTTAACAGAGTGGTGAAAACAACAGTTATATTCATCTACACCAAACGGGTGAGTTTATACAGTTGTGTTAATGGATCAGATGATTAGCTGCTCAACACACACACACACACACACACACACACACACACACACACACACACACACACACACACACACACACACACACACACACACACACACACACACACACACACACACACACACACACACACACACCAATGTTGCAACTCTTCTAGATGGCTCTGTCCTCTGGTAAGCTGCTCTGCTCTTTGAAAGTTTGTGTGTTTGTGCTGCCAGTAGTTAGCATGGACATGTGGCTCATTTATTAACATTAGCATAAGCTAAGACAGTGCTTATGCTAACATACCAACACCAAGCTTTCATGTTTTGTAGCACAATCTAACTTCACCTGTTCTCCTTATGCAGTACATTCTGAACCACCTGGACTGCAGTCCATGACCCAGCCGCCTGCTGCTTTTGTCCAGAGAAGATGCACTGCTGGTTTTTCTAAAGAGGTTTCTACTGCTCTGAAGGTTTGTGTGAAATGTGACCATGATGCTAACTCTTCACTCACTGCTGCATGCAAACATGATTGCACTAACCTTATTCTAATGCTAATACAAATTTGCTGCTACTAGTGTCAAGATTTTTTTCTGCTAATAATTGTATCATCATTTCTAAACCTTTCATGTTTCTAGCATGAGCTAAGACGGTGTTTTATTTTAAACTTGTCTGTAGGCAGCACATGTTAACACAAACACCACAAGCTTTGCTTATGTCATTGGGTAGAGCTGTTTAAACTCCAGCAGTAAACTCCACTGCAACTTATTCTTGTGGTACCTCTCCTCTTAAAGGGATATTCTACTTAAAAAAAAAAAAAAAAAAAAAAAAAAACTTTTGGTCATTTTATGGTCTACTCGGTCTCATGTGAACACACCAGACAGTTTATAAGTTACTCTGTTCATTATTTAGATATTTGAAGCTCATTTTAGCGTATACACCTCCTTCCTATACAAACCAATTATAACTTATAACTTAAATTTTTAACCATGACAGATTATTCGAAAACAACTCGTCTTTTTTTCTGGTGACTGATATTGTCTTTCTAATATGTGAGAGGGCCATGGTATTTTATTTAGTGTTTTCATGTATTTTTAAAATAAGTAGACTATAAAATGACAAAGTTTTATTGAAAGTGAAATACCCCTTTAAGCTGCTCTGCGGTTTACTTTGTGTGAAATATGATCATGATAGTAACCGTTCTACTACAGCAGCCAATGTTAGTTCTGTTATCGCTTTCGACAGTGCTGCTGCTCAACAACTCTGCTGCCAATCATAGCACAGTTGGCTCATCTTTCTTTTCTTTTTCTTTCTTTCTAGCTGTGGATAATGGATGCTGCTGGAACACTCAACCTGAAGATGGCATTGTGAAGATCTCCAGGGTTCTGAATGACCTCCAGGCCCACCACCCCATCCTGCCTGCTAAGATGTCTATGTGGACAGTGTTTGTATAGGGAGAAGCATGGCATTAATTTCTTGCTACTGCCAAAGTCAAATTGTGATATCTGTGGTGTTTAACTTAATAACGGATTGCATTTTTAACGGATTGCAGTTGATGCCAGTGTGACAAGCTCACACCGACCAACTCATTGGAGGCAGTTTGGGGTTCAGTGTCTTGCCCAAGGACACTTCAACTGTCGATAGGAGGAGCCGGGATTCGAACCGCCGACCCGTGGATCATTGGAGGACCTGCTCTACCTCCTGAGCCACAGCCACCCAAATGCTTGCAGTGTGATATCCGTAGCAAGCTGTTATTTCCACCTGACTGGTGGAAATAGATGTTGATATATACTGGGTTTGGTCTCTGGTCATTCACAAAACAAACAACAAACAAGTAAACCTTAATAATAGTAGAAATAATAGTAGACATAATATAAATAATATAAAATCAATAATAATATAAATAATAAAAATAGAAAAAGATGTTAGAAATATAAATGATAGCTATACAAAATAATAAAATGGTAGAAATACAAAAAATAAAATGATAGCAATTCAAAAACAATAAAATGATAGCAATTAAAACAATAAAATGATAGCAATAAAAACAATAAATGATATCATTTCTATCATTGTTTTTATTGCTAACAAAAAGGATGAAAAATAATAAAATAAAAATGATGCCACCTGCTAATGATTCGGTGGTCGATATAAGCCTCACGGTTGTCGGAGACTCTTGCCACCAAGCTTTTGGCGTACTTCTTGTGGCTGGTATTTGCGCTGGATGAACATGTGTTCCACAGTCCCACTTCTGTATTAAGAGTTTTCCACTCCTTGATGTGTGAACATCTGTGGATTCCTCAATGTATTTTGAAGCTAGATGTTTTTTCTGCCTTCCACTGGTCCCTCTGTCTTGCCTTCACCTGGATGTCTTGAGGTGTCGGATTGTGTTGTTGGTTGTGTTTGTGAGCTGTGGTGTCTCTGATGGATTCACTCAGCTATGTCTTGTAAGTGAGGGCCAGTGTGGCTGCTTCTCGTTTGACCTGTGCTGGAGTACAGTACTTGGTCGTCTGCATAGCCATACTTTGTTGTTGCCGTAAGGAGGTTGTGGATGTACCAAGGATGTTGAACGATATTGGTGTCAGCAGTGTCCCCTGTGGGACGCCATTCTTGAGCTTTCTAACCCTGCTACTTTAGCCGTTACTGGTGTGGAGCTGAACCCTAAGCAAAACAAATGGCCAATGAATTTGTCAAATACCACAGATATCACAGATTCCTATTGGCAGCGGGAACAAATGAGTGATGTGCAAATCTCTACAGCCATTCATAGACTATAACCACCATCCTATTCCTTCTAGACGCTGGGGCCCCTACCGATGAGATCTGCACGTCTCTGGCTGTCCATGGATGAATCTTGTATGGGGATTCCTCTACAGATGCCTCAAAGTAAGAAACTTCTATTACTGTGTGCTATAGTTGGTGTCCATTTTCAAGGTTCTCTATAAATAATCAGCCTTTTTCTTTCTATCTTTGTTTAGGATGGATGATGTCTGTAGACTTGGACCTGGGTCTGCCCGGTGAGAAACCTCACAGTACCAGGTACTTAGGCTTGTTCTGCTTAGTTCTTTTTAAAAAACAGTTGTCACTGAAATAGACTGCAATTCATGATTGAATTGTCATTTTGATTCAAATGGGCTTTTTGTTTAAAAAAATAAATGAATAAAAAATAAGCCAATTTTCTGCCTGTTCTGATAATCGGTCACTCCCTATTCTTACTCATTACTGCATATGTATGGTGTTGCAGAGCGTGCACGTGGATGCAAGATGGCTCAAGGATGAAGATTGAGGCAGACGTCAATCTTCGACAACGTTGAGGGCGGCCGACGACGAGGGCGACAAGGTACTGTGTGTTGTGGCAGGGCAGGCGACAACGAGAGTGACCTTTTCTTTGTCTTCTGTCTGTCTTAGGATGGAAGAGAGACTTGGGACCTGGACCGACCTGGTGAGAAACCACGGACGATGAGTGGCGGCGGACGATGATGAGTGGCGGCGGACGATGATGAGTGGCGGCAGACGATGATGAGTGGCGGCGGACGATGAGTGGCGGCGGACAACGCACGGGCGACGCAGGTGGTGAATGACTTTCGGCCGACAACTGTGGACGACGTGGAGAGCTCGGTAGACACCTGAAACCCGTTTAGGCCTGTCAGAATTGGACTTTTGTGACATTTTGAATTTAAGAATATATCAAAATTTTCAACATGCCATATGATACTTGGCAATCATGCAATAATTGTGACGGGCCTAAATGAATCTTTGTTTTTTTTTTAGTAGTATTATTTTTGTAATATATATCATGCTGTATATCTATCTTTTAGGAACAACATCTTGGTGAAGAGCTCCTTTTCAAGACGATGGAGAAACTGGCAAGGTAATACCACACACACAATGCTCATATTATTTTATGAGCGTTGTAGTATAAACACAAAGCCATTTATCCATCTGTTACCAATAACAAATTTCTCCCTATTTATCATTACTGTGCATATGTATGGTGTTACACGGCGCACATATTGATGAAAACAGAAAAGCTAATTTAGTGTCTTTGTTAGGATGACCATTGAAGCAGACGCCAGCTTCGTCCCGGGGGTTTCTTCTGAGGACTTCTGGGTCGATGGAAGGCCGGACGGCGCTAAAGGCTTGGTAGACGCATCTGGAACCGCTGTTTAGGCCTGTCAGAATTGCATTTTGTTGCTCGCCGATTCATTTTTATATTGGAAATATTATGTCGTACTGATATTATGAAGACAATGTTGTCTTTTTTAGGCTTTGTAAGCTATGGTATAATTCAATAAGCACTAAATGTATTCATGGAGACTATTATTATCCCCCCCCAAAAAAGTATTATCTCAAATAGTTGTCTAATATGTAGTAATTGTGACAGGCCTAAATGTTTCTGGATGTGTGTTTTTTTTAAATATATATATATCATGTCATGTCATCAGTTACATTTGACTATATTTTTTTAGGGTCTTTTTTTTGTGTTCTGTCTTTGTTTTTAGGATGGAGGTCCGTCCATGTCGAAGGACCTGGGCCAGCCCTGTTAGAAACCACACACTACTAGGTACTGCTTAGCTTGTCCTTGATAGATTTTTTTTTCCCCTAATAGGACAGTTATTGTCACTCAAAAATGGATTTAAGCGGGCACTTTTTGTTAAAAAGCCAATTATCCGCCTGTTGCCAACAATCAGTCGCTCTCTATAATTAAACATTACTGTAAGTGCATGTGTACTGTATGTTGTGGCAGGGCACGCACACAGGCCACACCCAAGATAATTTATTGTCTGTATTGTCCATGTTAAGAGGGAGATTGAGGCAGCCATGGAAGCTTTGCCCCGGGTGTTTCCTGACGACTGCGATCGACTACAGAGGGCCGGCGTCAACTAGGGTGGCTGATGACGACTCTGACTGGTGGCCGGCGAGGATGACTATGTCCGTGGGCGGTGATGGGCAGCGGACAACGTGGACTGCTCGGTAGACACCTATATACTGTCAGAACTGTAGTTTTGAGATTGAGATGGGCTGCTTCTACTTTAAAATTATGAACATTTTCAACATGCCATATGATACATGCTGGATATCTATCTTTTAGGAACAACATCATCTTGGTGAAGAGCTCCTTTTCAAGACGATGGAGAAACTGGCAAGGTAATACCACACACACAATGCTCATATTATTTTATGAACGTTGTAGTATAAACACAAAGCCATTTATCCATCTGTTACAATAACCAATTTCTCCCTATTTATCATTACTGTGCTTATGTATGGTGTTACACGGCGCACATATTGATGAAAACAGAAAAGCTAATTTACTGTCTTTGTTAGGATGACCATTGAAGCAGACGCCAGCTTCGTCCCGGGGGTTTCTTCTGAGGACTTCTGGGTCGATGGAAGGCCGGACGGCGCTAACGGCTTGGTAGACGCATCTGGAACCGCTGTTTAGGCCTGTCAGAATTGCATTTTGTTGCTCGCCGATTCATTTTTATATTGGAAATATTATGTCGTACTGATATTATGAAGACAATTTTGTCTTTTTTTAAGCTTTGTAAGCTATGTCATAATTCAATAAGCACTACATGTATTCATGGAGACTATTATTATCCCCCCCCAAAAAAGTATTATCTCAAATAGTTGTCTAATATGTAGTAATTGTGACAGGCCTAAATGTTTCTGGATGTGTGTTTTTTTTTATATATATATATATATATATATATATATATATATATATATATATATATATATATATATATATATATATATATATATATATATATATATATATATATATATATATATATATATATATATATATATATATATCATGTCATGTCATCAGTTACATTTGACTATATTTTTTTAGGGTCTTTTTGTGTTCTGTCTTTGTTTTTAGGATGGAGGTCCGTACATGTCGAAGGACCTGGGCCAGCCCGGTTAGAAACCACACACTACTAGGTACTGCTTAGCTTGTCCTTGATAGATTTCTTTTTCTAATAGGACAGTTATTGTCACTCAAAAATGGATTTAAACAGGCATTTTTACTAAAAAGCCAATTATCCGACTGTTGCCAACAATCAGTCGCTCTCTATAATTAAACATTACTGTAAGTGCATGTGTACTGTATGTTGTGGCAGGGCACGCACACAGGCCACACCCAAGATAATTTATTGTCTGTATTGTCCATGTTAAGAGGGAGATTGAGGCAGCCATGGAAGCTTTGCCCTGGGTGTTTCCTGACGACTGCGATCGACTACAGAGGGCCGGCGTCAACTAGGGTGGCTGATGACGACTGCGATCGACTACAGAGGGCCGGCGTCAACTAGGGTGGCTGATGACGACTGACTGGTGGCCGGCGAGGATGACGACCTCCGTGGGCGGTGATGGGCAGCGGACAACGTGGACTGGACTGCTCGGTAGACACCTATATACTGTCAGAACTGTAGTTTTGAGATTGAGATGGGCTGCTTCTACTTTTCTTTAAAATTATGAACATTTTCAACAAGCCAGATGATACTTGGCCATCATGCAATAATTGTGACAGGCCTCAATTAATCTTTCTGCGTGTGCTTTTTTTTTATCATGCTGCGTAATCAGTTATGGTTGACTATAGAATATATTTTCTTTTAGAAACATAATCTTGTTTTATTATCATTGTTCATAAAATGTATTAATCATTTCTTTTCTTTTCTTTTCTTTAGGACATTGCTGGTCTCCTGTCTGGCTCCAGACTGGTAGTGGTCATATGTAGATGTGATCAATCAAAACTTGGTTGTTTCACTTAAATAAAAAATGTAGGAAACAACAAAAAAAATAAATAAAAATAAAATAAAATAAAATAAACAAATGTAGGAAAATAACATGAAGAAATATCAACAATATTAACAATATCAATAAACAAATTACTTAACAATATCAATAAACATATTACAGTAAAATAAATAAAGTCAATAAAATAATGAAATAAAAAATAACCTAATTAGAAATGTATTACCGGTAATACAAAAAATAGATAAATAATAAGGTTGTGAATAATGATGAGGGTAATAATAATACAATATAATATAATATAGTAATATATTGTAATATAATATAATGGTAATATAATAATAGTAATATATGGGTAATACTATAGATGTTAGTAATTCACTAAGGGTAATAATAATGATAATATTGATGTCAATAATATACTAATATATAAGGATGATATATACTATTGTATAATAAGGGTAATAATATCTACATATTGCAACAAGACTATGTGTACAGACGATTGGCTGCCTGGAATGAGGGCATGGTGACACCACATTGAGCTGGACATCCCATGATACATGATGGAAGACACCAAAATCTGTAATATCTGTTTGTCTGTAATATCTTATCCTGTTCAGATTTCACAGTGATTATTCATGTATTTCAGTTTTTATTTTATTTTTTTTATTATTATTATGCCATATCTGTAAATATTTTCCTCAATTTTGTGAATAAATTATTGCATCTATACCTGGGTGTCCTTCGCAATATTTTATGGGTTCATTACGAGGTTGAGGAATACAGGGCTACTTGCAACATTTTTACCGTATTTTAATACATTATAGCAGATTTAGAACTTTGAAAACCTAGCCTATGGTTTTCTGAAAACCTTCAAATTCTTAAAACAATGAATGATGTAGACAGAAGTAGCTCCCAGCATGAATGTATTGGTTTCACCAGGTACATTTGCGTTCAAAGGAGGCCCAAGGTCTGCAAAATGCAATGTGTGGAAAAATGGAGATTTTCACCTTGGTTATTAATTCTGACTACATTTTTGGCTCAAAGGCCAGTCTGAATACTGGACTGAATTTTAAGTTTGAAATTCCCTTGTTTTATAGTACTGTACTTTTCTCCAGAGAATGACTTTACTTAGTTTGTTTGAAAACTTTAAGTCAGTTTTCCATTTGTATTGATGTTCTGCAAAAGGACCATCAAACACCAAGTGTTTAAAGGCTTTTCTGGGGTTCATCCTCTTAGCTGAATTCTAAGAATCCTTTTGGTTATAGAGCTTGTATTGAACTGCACTCTTTTGGTATGCGGTCAGGTTTAGACTTGGCTCAGGGAAGAGGACGCCCCTGCCATGCACAGTCCACCATGGCACAGTTGGAGGTGTGACAACCATCTTTCTGGATGAAATAATTCCTAATTGTAATTCGCTCTGGATTAAGAGCATCTGCTTAATGCCTGCAATGTTACATTGTCTCTTTCTGCAAACTCTTAATGACATTGTCACTTTTAGGCCAACACCTCCCTCTAGTGGTTACTCACAGTAATGTCTGCCTTACTCTGTTCATATGCAATAAAAAGTTAGTAGTACTACACAATGCATATACCATTAATGGTTCTCTGGGCAAGTGATTTCCTCTCGAAGACGTTCTCTGCAGAGCTGCCCCCTGTGCCCTGGTATGTAAATTCATTGACTTTCTTTAGCACAGTAACTCCTATTGTTAGGTGCAGTAGTTCTTGGGGATGTTATGTGTCATGACCTCGGCCTTGATTACATTTAGCCTGAGGCAATCACAATTCTGCAGGATTTGCCAATTTTACTTTAAGATGCATCAGGAACGATGGGGGGGCAACATTTATATGCTACATGTCTGTACTAATACATGTCAGTGGTGTCTGTGTACATGTGCCTAAAAGGTCTGTGGGGAGTTTGTGCAGTAACAGACGCAGACAGTGACTTCACCATGCTGCAGGGCAACATGGAGTTGACGCCAGAGCTGTTTGGAAACTCCTGGAAGATAAAGCCCTCCTGCCCTGATGTGGCAAACCAGGACCTGTGCACTGTGAGTGGAACACAATACAGGCACGTGCGAGCGCGCACACACACAGATTGACTAAACTTCCTATTCTAGTGCATGACAGGCTGTACTGTAACAACATAACTCTTGCTACTCACCGACTATAGTAAAGTGATGTGATGAGTGCAGACCACAAAGCTTCTTAAAGCAGTGTCTGAGTTTATTTAAGTGATTAAACATGATTATGAAATAGTGGTTTATTACTCCACCAAATGTGTGTTTCAACAGCCTCCACTGAGGTGATGGCTGTGCCCTCTGAGTGTCCAGGTGATTGGGAGGGTTCCATGTTTTCACCTTGGACCAGCATCTAATAATAATAATAATAATAATTTTTATTTGTATAGCACCATTCATGACATAAAACGCAGCTCAAAGTGCTTTACATTGCAATAGAGAAGACAAACAATAGTGGGAATGAATTAAAGAGATCATTAAAATACATCAAAGAAGCAGTACAGTGAGGACCTGAAATAAGGCATAAAATATAAAATCACAGAGAATCAGTTAAAAGCAAGTGCATAAAAGTACGTCTTGAGCTGTGCTTTAAAAATGTCTACAGAGGCTAACTGTCAAATGTATAATGGGAGTTTGTTCCACGCCGTCGGTCCATAGAAGCAAAAGGCTGCTTTACCGTGTTTTTGAAGAGTTTATACTAAAACTTGGTGTTCATAATGTAGGTTAGTAGTCAACACACTGAGCATTCTCTCATTGAATAAAATGCGTAGAGCACAGTTTATAGCCTAGCTGTGTGTCTCCCTGTATCCAAAGCCATAGAGTAGAGCTGGAGGACCTACTGTACAAGCATTGGGGACTTGTAGATCAATAAATAAACATCCTCCAGATTATTATTCTTTTATAAATGTTCAAATACTGTACAGGAATACATGGCATATTACGGACACAGTTTGAATGGGGATCAATCATGATTAAATTAATTTTGAAGCTGTGATTATTCTGACTAAAATAACAATCATTCAACACCCCTTATGTGCCTCTCCCTGGCACAAAACACTTTTCAAATAGAAGTCCATGGTCAATACATGAATCTGGGTGCCCTTGATGTGAAAAGGGACAGTTTACAATTTCAGGAAAATGTATATTATTATTATTTGAAAATGTTGAACTTATTTTCAACATGTTTCTTTAAACCTGCAGTGTTCTGTGTTTGGAGCGGCCTCTGTGCTCTGACAGACACCCAGACTGTGCCAAACAGTCAGATGAGGAGTTCTGTGGGCCTGCCCTAACCCTAACCTGCCACCCTGATGTCTGCCGGGAGAGTTCCAAGTGCATTCCTGGAAACTGTGTGCATGACGAACGGATAGACTGCAGCTTTGCTAATGGCTCTGATGCTTAAGGTGGGTGACTGGGATACTTTCTGCACCGTTGTACAGCCCTGCATAATCATGCATAATCATGCATAGTAATAATTTTAATAATATTGCTATTATCTTATCAACATATTAAACAAATTCCAAGTTAGCCAGGCAAACGTGATAAATTATGAGAAAAGACACTATGGTGTTGCCCTCTCCTCGGCAGAGCCACGGAGTATAGACAGAGTTATGACCTTGATTACGGCCTTGATTACAAATCACAATTCTGCAGGATTTTCCAATTTTACTTTAAGATGCATCAGGAACGATGGGGGGGCAACATTTATATGCTACATGTCTGTACTATACATGCCAGTGCTGTCTGTGTACATGTGCCTAAAAGGTCTGTGGGGAGTTTGTGCAGTAACAGACGCAGACAGCGACTTCACCATGCTGCAGGGCAACATGGAGTTGACGCCAGAGCTGTTTGGAAACTCCTGGAAGATAAAGCCCTCCTGCCCTGATGTGGCAAACCAGGACCTGTGCACTGTGAGTGGAACACAATACAGGCACGTGCGAGCGCGCACACACACAGATTGACTAAACTTCCTATTCTAGTGCATGACAGGCTGTACTGTAACAACATAACTCTTGCTACTCACCGACTATAGTAAAGTGATGTGATGAGTGCAGACCACAAAGCTTCTTAAAGCAGTGTCTCAGAGTTTATTTAAGTGATTAAACATGATTATGAAATAGTGGTTTATTACTCCACCAAATGTGTGTTTCAACAGCCTCCACTGAGGTGATGGCTGTGCCCTCTGAGTGTCCAGGTGATTGGGAGGGTTCCATGTTTTCACCTTGGACCAGCATCTAATAATAATAATAATAATAATAATAATTTTTATTTGTATAGCACCTTTCATGACATAAAACGCAGCTCAAAGTGCTTTACATTGCAATAGAGAAGACAAACAATAGTGGGAATGAATTAAAGAGATCATTAAAATACATCAAAGAAGCAGTACAGTGAGGACCTGAAATAAGGCATAAAATATAAAATCACGGAGAATCAGTTAAAAGCAAGTGCATAAAAGTACGTCTTGAGCTGTGCTTTAAAAATGTCTACAGAGGCTAACTGTCAAATGTATAATGGGAGTTTGTTCCACGCCGTCGGTCCATAGAAGCAAAAGGCTGCTTCACCGTGTTTTTGAAGAGTTTATACTAAAACTTGGTGTTCATAATGTAGGTTAGTAGTCAACACACTGAGCATTCTCTCATTGAATAAAATGCGTAGAGCACAGTTTATAGCCTAGCTGTGTGTCTCCCTGTATCCAAAGCCATAGAGTAGAGCTGGAGGACCTACAAGCATTGGGCACTTGTAGATCAATAAATAAACATCCTCCAGGTTATTATTCTTTTATAAATGTTCAAATACTGTACAGGAATACATGGCATATTATGGACACAGTTTGAATGGGGATCAATCATGATTAAATTAATTTTGAAGCTGTGATTATTCTGACTAAAATAACAATCATTCAACACCCCTTATGTGCCTCTCCCTGGCACAAAACACTTTTCAAATAGAAGTCCATGGTCAATACATGAATCTGGGTGCCCTTGATGTGAAAAGGGACAGTTTACAATTTCAGGAAAATGTATATTATTATTATTTGAAAATGTTGAACTTATTTTCAACATGTTTCTTTAAACCTGCAGTGTTCTGTGTTTGGAGCGGCCTCTGTGCTCTGACAGACACCCAGACTGTGCCAAACAGTCAGATGAGGAGTTCTGTGGGCCTGCCCTAACCCTAACCTGCCACCCTGATGTCTGCCGGGAGAGTTCCAAGTGCATTCCTGGAAACTGTGTGCATGACGAACGGATAGACTGCAGCTTTGCTAATGGCTCTGATGCTTAAGGTGGGTGACTGGGATACTTTCTGCACCGTTGTACAGCCCTGCATAATCATGCATAATCATGCATAGTAATCATTTTAATAATATTGCTATTATCTTATCAACATATTAAACAAATTCCAAGTTAGCCAGGCAAACGTGATAAATTATGAGAAAAGACACTATGGTGTTGCCCTCTCCTCGGCAGAGCCACGGAGTATAGACAGAGTTATGACCTTGATTACGGCCTTGATTACAAATCACAATTCTGCAGGATTTTCCAATTTTACTTTAAGATGCATCAGGAACGATGGGGGGGCAACATTTATATGCTACATGTCTGTACTAATACATGCCAGTGCTGTCTGTGTACATGTGCCTAAAAGGTCTGTGGGGAGTTTGTGCAGTAACAGACGCAGACAGCGACTTCACCATGCTGCAGGGCAACATGGAGTTGACGCCAGAGCTGTTTGGAAACTCCTGGAAGATAAAGCCCTCCTGCCCTGATGTGGCAAACCAGGACCTGTGCACTGTGAGTGGAACACAATACAGGCACGTGCGAGCGCGCACACACACAGATTGACTAAACTTCCTATTCTAGTGCATGACAGGCTGTACTGTAACAACATAACTCTTGCTACTCACCGACTATAGTAAAGTGATGTGATGAGTGCAGACCACAAAGCTTCTTAAAGCAGTGTCTCAGAGTTTATTTAAGTGATTAAACATGATTATGAAATACTGGTTTATTACTCCACCAAATGTGTGTTTCAACAGCCTCCACTGAGGTGATGGCTGTGCCCTCTGAGTGTCCAGGTGATTGGGAGGGTTCCATGTTTTCACCTTGGACCAGCATCTAATAATAATAATAATAATAATTTTTATTTGTATAGCACCTTTCATGACATAAAACGCAGCTCAAAGTGCTTTACATTGCAATAGAGAAGACAAACAATAGTGGGAATGAATTAAAGAGATCATTAAAATACATCAAAGAAGCAGTACAGTGAGGACCTGAAATAAGGCATAAAATATAAAATCACGGAGAATCAGTTAAAAGCAAGTGCATAAAAGTACGTCTTGAGCTGTGCTTTAAAAATGTCTACAGAGGCTAACTGTCAAATGTATAATGGGAGTTTGTTCCACGCCGTCGGTCCATAGAAGCAAAAGGCTGCTTCACCGTGTTTTTGAAGAGTTTATACTAAAACTTGGTGTTCATAATGTAGGTTAGTAGTCAACACACTGAGCATTCTCTCATTGAATAAAATGCGTAGAGCACAGTTTATAGCCTAGCTGTGTGTCTCCCTGTATCCAAAGCCATAGAGTAGAGCTGGAGGACCTACAAGCATTGGGCACTTGTAGATCAATAAATAAACATCCTCCAGGTTATTATTCTTTTATAAATGTTCAAATACTGTACAGGAATACATGGCATATTATGGACACAGTTTGAATGGGGATCAATCATGATTAAATTAATTTTGAAGCTGTGATTATTCTGACTAAAATAACAATCATTCAACACCCCTTATGTGCCTCTCCCTGGCACAAAACACTTTTCAAATAGAAGTCCATGGTCAATACATGAATCTGGGTGCCCTTGATGTGAAAAGGGACAGTTTACAATTTCAGGAAAATGTATATTATTATTATTTGAAAATGTTGAACTTATTTTCAACATGTTTCTTTAAACCTGCAGTGGTCTGTGTTTGGAGCGGCCTCTGTGCTCTGACAGACACCCAGACTGTGCCAAACAGTCAGATGAGGAGTTCTGTGGGCCTGCCCTAACCCTAACCTGCCACCCTGATGTCTGCCGGGAGAGTTCCAAGTGCATTCCTGGAAACTGTGTGCATGACGAACGGATAGACTGCAGCTTTGCTAATGGCTCTGATGCTTAAGGTGGGTGACTGGGATACTTTCTGCACCGTTGTACAGCCCTGCATAATCATGCATAATCATGCATAGTAATCATTTTAATAATATTGCTATTATCTTATCAACATATTAAACAAATTCCAAGTTAGCCAGGCAAACGTGATAAATTATGAGAAAAGACACTATGGTGTTGCCCTCTCCTCGGCAGAGCCACGGAGTATAGACAGAGTTATGGCCTTGATTACAAATCACAATTCTGCAGGATTTTCCAATTTTACTTTAAGATGCATCAGGAACGATGGGGGGGCAACATTTATATGCTACATGTCTGTACTAATACATGCCAGTGGTGTCTGTGTACATGTGCCTAAAAGGTCTGTGGGGAGTTTGTGCAGTAACAGACGCAGACAGCGACTTCACCATGCTGCAGGGCAACATGGAGTTGACGCCAGAGCTGTTTGGAAACTCCTGGAAGATAAAGCCCTCCTGCCCTGATGTGGCAAACCAGGACCTGTGCACTGTGAGTGGAACACAATACAGGCACGTGCGAGCGCGCGCACACACAGATTGACTAAACTTCCTATTCTAGTGCATGACAGGCTGTACTGTAACAACATAACTCTTGCTACTCACCGACTATAGTAAAGTGATGTGATGAGTGCAGACCACAAAGCTTCTTAAAGCAGTGTCTCAGAGTTTATTTAAGGGATTAAGTGAATTATGAAATACTGGTTTATTACTCCACCAAATGTGTGTTTCAACAGCCTCCACTGAGGTGATGGCTGTGCCCTCTGAGTGTCCAGTAGTCCATAGGCTAGACAGGATCTCGGTACCACTTGATGGGGCAAAACCTTACCTACACTAAAATGTTCATAGGGTCAATATAAGTAAATTAAAATATGATAGACCTTCCAGAGGAGTAGCTTTTTATATTTTTTGGCATTTTGTTATTTTTCTCTATAGGCGGATTTTCATTAATTCCAAAAAGAACTCTGTCACTCAATAGCACAATCAAATGTCATAACACATTTTTGGACATTCCTTATTATAGATTAAACAAACCTGTGTCCAATTAAATTGGTTGATTAAGTGGGTGTGGCCTATAATTCCTGAAATAACTGCTATCATTTGGTGGTGAAGCAGTTATCTCAGGAATTTAAACTGAATGAGACACTGCTGTCATGTGATATCATACAAGCAAGCCAAGTTAACTTTAGATTTAAAAGTGCACTGTGCAGTGTGCACAGGAAGGAAGGAAGGAAGGAAGGAAGGAAGGAAGGAAGGAAGGAAGGAAGGAAGGAAGGAAGGATAAGAAAGTGAGGAAGACACTTGCATGGAGGGCCCTAAACGGCATGGCCAGTGTATGGAACTCCAACCTCCCCGTCAGATCAAACTCAGCTTCTTCTGTACAATGGTAGTCTGTTCTTTTATATGTCAGTGACTTGCCTCCACCCTTTTCCACAGCAATTTGGCATGCGTGAAGTCTACTGTAAACTTAATTGTGGCTCGTACAGAAGATACAGATGGTGCATTTAGTATCCGAGACACTTCACATGCTGTAGATTGTGCATAACATTCACACACACCTTTACATAGCTTGTACAATACATTCACCCACTCACACATTCATACACTGATCAGAGATGAAAAAAATGCAAGGCACCAACCCACACATCGGGGGTTCAGTCAGTGTCTTGCTCCAGGACAGTTCACCCTATATGTCTCAGATAGAGAGATTAGATGAGCTACCTGAGACTTATCGCTACTTATAGCCTACTAACTAAGTAGCTGCTTCATATAGTGTAGCACAGAGGTTCTAAAATGTTTTAATTTCAAGGAACAATGCTTTCATTTAGTTCCATTTTGTATACACTCTCAGAATTGCATACCCGTAAGGGGCACTGCATCCTCAACCGCTCAGTTGGTGTCTGTTCTGAGACTGGAAGGTTGGGGGTTTGATCTCTGAAAGGTTGGATTAGGGCCCCTGTGACATACTAGTCATGTCCAGGTAGTGTACTGGTATATCAAGTTGCCTCACACGGCAACAGGAGATATATATTAGGGCCCCTGTGACATACTAGTCATGTCCAGGTAGTGTACTGGTATATCAAGTTGCCTCACACGGCAACAGGAGATATAGCTCCTGCCGTTTGGGTCACAGCATCAGCTTGTTGCAAACCAGCTTTTGGAAACAAGCTGATGAAGCTATTGTGGGGGAAAAAACTGTGATGAAGGACAGGGATGAGTGAAAACCATTAGGGATATGAATACAAGGTGGTCCTGCAGTACAGTTCTACCAACCTCACTGTTTGATCTGTCACGTGTATATGGCAGAATACTGTAAGGGAATGTGCAGTGTTTTGTACTGGCCTATACAATTCTTTGTGGTTAGGATGTTTTTTGTTGTTTGCAATTTTATTATACACTCAACAAAAATATAAACGCAACACTTTTGTTTTTGCTCCCATTTTTCAGGGGATGGACTTAAAGACCTACAGTTCATTCCAGATATAAAATATTACCATTTCTCTCAAACACTGTTCACAAATCTACCTAAATGTGGGATATTGAGCACTTCTGCTTTAGATAATCCATCCCACCTCACAGGTGTGCCACATCAAGATGCAGATGTCACATCATGGTTAGTGCACATGTGTACCTTAGAATGTCCACAATAAAAGGCCACCCTGAAATGTGCAATTTTTTTGTGCCGTGTTGGGCGTATGGGACTCAGAACCAGTCAGTATCTGGTGTGACCACTATTTGCCTCATGCAGTGCAACACATCTTCTTCGCATAGAGTTTATCAGATTGTCAATATTGTGGCCTGTGGAATGTTGGTCCACTCCTCTTCAATGGCTGTGTCAAGTTGCTGAATATTAGTGGGAAGAACTGGTACACACTGTCAAAATGGTAATAACACATTATTACCACATTATTGCCATTTCGACAGCGAGTACCAGTTCCCACTAATATCCAGCAACTTCACACACCGGATACTGGTCACACCAGATACTGACTGGTTCGGAGGCCCATACACCAAATAAGGCAAAACAAAATTGCACATTTCAGGGTGGCCTTTTATTGTGGACAGTCTAAGGTACACATGTGCACTAACCATGATGTGACATCTGCATCTTGATGTGGCACACCTGTGAGCTGGGATGGATTATCTTAACAAAGCAGAAGTGCTCAATATCACACATTTAGGCAGATTTGTGAACAGTGTTTGAGAGAAATGGCAAAAACAAAAGTGTTGCGTTTATATTTTTGTTGCGTGCGTGTATGCTATAAAGCAGTGGTTTTCAAACAGTGGACTGGAGATCTTCAGTGGTCCTTGAGTGCGTTCCAGTTGGTCTCCCAAGCGAAAAAGAGGTTTTTTTGGTCAGAGCGGATAATTCTAGGCAAAGGTGGTAATGGCTCAAATGCCAAAAAAATAATGGTCAAACTCAAGGCCCGGGGGCCAACTCTGGCCCCTGAAGAATTATCTTCAGCCCGTGGGATATTTCATTCAATATTATAACTGGTCATATTGCACACATCATGATAAAAAAAATGAATGCACCTAAATGTTTTACTTTTTTACTTAAAGATTGACTTACTTTCTCATTTTACTATGAAAGCAGTGCTTGGTGAGGATTATGGAACAGGAAACGGGACATGGTAAGTGTAACCTTGTGCCCCTGTGTTGAAACTCCATCCCTCCACTTGTTCCAATTCTTCTATTCTACCCCACTGTGTATTTGAGTTTGATATCCCTGCATTAGAACTATGACTAGGTTAATGCATTAGAACTATGACTAGGTTATAAAATATGGGTTTCAAAAGTGGAGAGTAACTTTTTAAAGGTGTTTTTGGGGGTCTTTTTGTCTTGATTGATAGGAGGGCATGCAACAATGGGCTCAGGAGTTGAACCCATGGCATACAATCAGCAGTCTAAGCAACCAGACAGTTGTGCTTACGGCATTGCCAGGAATAAGATTTTCATGGACAAAACTAGGGAAAACTGCTATACAGCTTGCTTAAAATGCAGCATAATGTCTAGTGTTTGTAAAGTTACTGTATAGTATATGCAATATTGTTATTGGCACTTGGTAGAATACAAGCATGCCACAGACACATGTCATCATTTTAGGAATAGTTGCACTGAGATCTTTGAACCTTAAAACATACACAGACAACCTATTTATTTCATTTAATTATAGAATTGCAACACTCATTTTCATAAAAAATGATAGGTGGAACTTTTTGACTTTTTATCATGGCTCATTTAAGTAAGAAATATTCCACAATGTGGAGTTCATACCGTGTCATTGATTTGTTTATTCCATATGTATAGCTGATATTGACTGAATATACAATTTCACAGATTTGAGGTATAGAGCAGAATTCTGGCTACAGAAAGCATAATTTTCAAGATAGAAAAGTCATCTTGGAGTCAAATTGAAGCTTAGAGGCAGGGGATGTTTTTTTATATACATATATATATCACTTGTATATTTATATATAAGTGAGGCTGTGATAGTCACCATAATGTGCAGGTAAATAACCATCTTTGTTGTTATTTTTTAGGCGGACAGTATATTTTCTTGTGTTTCCTGGAATGATCCAGGTCATATTTAACAATACAGTGGTAGTAATCCCCCAAATCCTATTCTACCAGTTACCCCTATGTGTCAGGATACTCCATGAAAAATTTTAGACTACCAAGTTGATTTATGTAATTTTAGCGAATTAATATATGCCTTTATACAATTTCACCAAAGCCATACACACCAAGGGGGGGTTTGAGGTGATAACCACTATAAAGCTACCAGTCAGAAATGTCTATCATGTCAAAACCTAATCTAGGGATGTATAGGAACAAAAAATCATGACTAGAATTTGCCCCCTCAGGTGATACCGATATGTCCTATCTGGGGCCTTGGCCCATGTACTACAGGTGATTGGGAGGGTTCCATGTTTTCACCTTGGACCAGCATCTCTCAGAACTAGTGTAGTGCGTTAGGGTTTTTGAAGAGTTTATACTAATACTTGGTGTCCATAATGTAGATTAGTAGTAGTGCCATGTGCTTATCAATAATACATATCCAGTGGTAGGCTTTGCTCTTTTGCCTTTTTATTGTTTATACTAAGGCCAGTTTGAAATAACAGGTTAATGGTAGTAATTCATTTTGTTGATTACTGATTTTTAATTGCAATTAACTCATGTGCATACTAACCCAATCCACTGAGCATTCTCTCATTGAATAAAATGGGTAGAGCAGTTTTATGGAGAGACATATAGCCTAGCTGTGTGTCTCCCTGTATCCAAAGCCATAGAGTAGAGCTGGAGGACCTACAAGCATTGGGGACTTGATAAATATTAATAAATAAATAAACAGCCCCACCTCCTCCAGGTTATTATTCTTTTTTTAAATGTACTGTACAGGAATACATGGCATATTGTGGACACATTTCGAATGGGGATTAATCAATTAATTCAATTAATTTTGAAGCTGTGATTATTCTGATTAAAATAACAGTCATTTAAGACCCTTTATGTGCCTCTCCCTGTCACAAAACACTTTTCAAATAGAAGCCCATGGCCAATACATGAATTTGGATGTCCTTAATGTGAAAATGGACAGTTTACAATTTCAGGAAAATGTATATGCATATTATTATTTGAAAATGTTGAACTTATTTTCAACATGTTTCTTTAAACCTGCAGTGGTCTGTGTTTGGAGCGGCCTCTGTGCTCTGACAGACACCCAGACTGTGCCAAACAGTCAGATGAGGAGTTCTGTGGGCCTGCCCTAACCCTAACCTGCCACCCTGATGTCTGCCGGAAGAGTTCCAGTGGAAAATGCATTCCTGGCTTAAAGATACATCGCATGGATGCAACTGGGACGTATCCTCAGTGATGTATCCCAAGGTCATCGGGGTTTCGGGTCTCGCAACATCATACCCCTCACTCAGGCGACCCAGCCGGGGTTGATCAAGTCCCGACCTACGTCCCAGTAGCCACTCTCGGTCAGTCCACCAGGGAAAGACCCAAGGCCACACAATCCACTGCTCCAGAACTATTCTGCCGGTACTGAGAGGCACTATACTCTGGCACATGGAGGGACTAGGCTCTGTGGGTTGACTCCTGTCCAGACCCCTCCTACGTCTCACCAGGTCTGCTCCTGCTCTCACCAGGCACAGGACCTGTGCGTTGCACCAGACTCCCAGCACCGGCATTTCATTCAGGAGCAGTGAATCACAATGGCCCTCCTAACAGCCTCACCAAGGGTTGTTGGGCTTCCTCCTCACGGAGGGCACAGGCTGGGGCGCTAACCCATACTGCTCACCCGAGTGCCGTCTACATTCCGGCTGTCACCCGTCTCTCCGGTGGTCACCAGAAACTGTGTGAAACTGTGTGCATGACAAACGGCTAGACTGCAGCTTTGCTAATGGCTCTGATGCTTAAGGTGAGTAACTGGGATGGGCATTATCTGTGTCCTGACAATCAAGTTGAAAGAGTGTAATGCCGCAATTGTGATTGTGTTACAAGATATATAGATTATGAATGGTGTTCATAATGATATCAACAGGCCTGGAAAAGTTGGCCCGGCCCTAAGTGGGCCCTAAACAAGTAAGCCCGAAGCCCGACTCAGCCCGGCTAATTAGCAAGTCCATTTTCTAACGATCAGGCATTTTTACCACAGTTACCAAATAATTTCGGGGTCATAATCATCCTCCTTTGGGATAAAATTGATATGTTTCCAACATGTAGCGGCACGCAATGAATTACTTTCTGTTTAAACTATTGACACCAACACAGAAATAGGTCGCTTGCAGAGATGTTTATCTAGCAAACCATATGTACATTTACAACAAAGAGTTAATCTTTTCTGTAGTTTGTATAACGTCCGAACCCCACGCCATTCCGTGCTTCTACACGCACGCACGGCACGCACGCACGCACGCACGCACACACACACACACACACACACACACACACACACACACACACACACACACACACACACACACACACACACACACACACACAGTGACATTACTTGAACTTAGCTGCTGGTGTTGTATTGTTGTATTATATTAGTTTCTACTGCTGTTGCAGTTATAGTTTTGTTATTTATTTTGTTTGTTCAAATTCAAACGTTCACTCAAAAATAATGACTTATAAATTGGGCACGGTGGCACATTGTTTAGTGTTGTCGCCTCACAGCTAGAAGATCCTGGGTTCGATTCCCGCTAAGGGCGCTGCTGTGGGTTCTGGCGGCGTGTCTGC
This sequence comes from Benthosema pterotum, assembly GCA_039105355.1. Taxonomy (NCBI): domain Eukaryota; kingdom Metazoa; phylum Chordata; class Actinopteri; order Myctophiformes; family Myctophidae; genus Benthosema; species Benthosema pterotum. The sequence goes on along the minus strand of CM076983.1, from coordinate 289,783 downwards.
TCCTCCGCGTCATCAGTGCCCATACCCGAGGCGGGGTTGACGAAAGGGCCTTTCTGTGTGGAGTTTGCATGTTCTCCACGTGTACCCTAGGGTAGATACCCTCACAAAAACATGCAGTAATCCTGGGTTCTACACTGCCTCCCCCTGGCCAGCCGGGGCATTTTCTAACGATCAGGCATTTTTACCACGGTTACCAAATAATTTCGGGGTCATAATGATCCTCCTTTGGGGATAAAATTGATATGTTTCCAACATGTAGCGGCACGCAATGAATTACTTTCTGTATAAACTATTGACACCAACACAGAAATAGGTCGCTTGCAGAGATGTTTATCTCGCAAACCATATGCCAATTTACAACAAAGAGTTAATCTTTTCTGTAGTCTGTATAACGTCCGAACCCCACGCCATTCCGTGCTTCTACACGCACGGCACGCACGCACGCACGCACGCACGCACGCACGCACACACACACACACACACACACACACACACACACACACACAGTGACATTACTTGAACTTAGCTGCTGGTGTTGTATTGTTGTATTATATTAGTTTCTACTGCTGTTGCAGTTATAGTTTTGTTATTTATTTTTTTATTTTGTTTGTTCAAATTCAAACGTTCACTCAAAAATAATGACTTATAAATGGGGCACGGTGGCACATTGTTTTGTGCTGTCGCCTCACAGCTAGAAGATCCTGGGTTCGATTCCCGCTAGGGGCGCTGCTGTGGGTGCTGGCGGTGTGTCTGCTCCTCCGCGTCATCAGTGCCCATACCCGAGGCGGGGTTGACGAAAGGGCCTTTCTGTGTGGAGTTTGCATGTTCTCCACGTGTCCCCTAGGGTAGATACCCTCACATGTTCTCCCTGTATTCCCTAGGGTAGATACCCTCACAAAAACATGCTGTAATCCTGGGCTCTACACTGCCTCCCCCTGGCCAGCCGGGGCACCTGATGGAGGGGACTGGAACTGGTTGGAATAACGTGTTCCTTCCACATGCTACGTCCAACCAGAGAAACTCCCCCCTGTCGGGTGAAAAGAAGGCAGCTTGTCTCCTCATGCATTGAAGGAAGCATGAGCCCAGTCTGCTGCCTCCCCAGGTTGGTGGAGGGTGTGTAGAGCCCAGGATCACATTAGGAATTGGCACTGGGTGAAGAAATGGGTTACAAAATCATGGGATAAAATATTAAAAAAGAAGAAAAAAAAGACTTATTTAATATTATATCAAATAGTAAACCCTATTCAGGGTTCAAGGTTAGCTTTATTAGTCTCCCGTGGGAGAAATTTGTCTTGGAGTCAGAGAGCAGAGCTGCATAGAGTTTAATACAGACAGATAACAGTAGACACAGGACAATACAATTACACTTAACACATTTACACCCTAGTGTGTATCCTACGCCTGTAAGTGCTAAATGCTCTCCCCATTTAAGAGCTTAATCGAGAGTGGTATAAATGAACGTTTAAACCGGTTATATTTCATCAACGGTGGAGCTCTGTATCTCCTGCCCGTTCGCATCAACACATACTCAGAGAACATGTAAGGGATCAGCGACAATACATTGAGCCTGTCGAACTACAGCTTGTTGGAAGATGGCTTTTAGGGTGATCGGGGGCTAGACACCAGCCACCCTACAGCTCTGGTCCGTGGTGTAAAGCTGCACCCAGACGCTAACAGGAAGGTTCAGTCCTGATTTCCTGCAGAACGGTCGCCCCATGTTTGTTTTTAGTTAAATACAGTGTAGCCTCAGAGCCGGATTTAGCTAGCCCTACTAGGGTGGGCTGGAAGTAGTGGTTTTCAACCTTTTTGATGTTGCGTGCGTGCATGCTCATTTCGTGCACACGTTTCGCGCAACGTTTTTGAAAGCTCAATCCAGTGAGCTTTTTTAAAACGCCTGGCGTTAATCGACGGTGATTTTCTTTATTTCGGCACTGCAGAGAGAATCGAGAATCACCGCGTTTATGCAGGCGTTTATCGTTGCCGTCTGGAAAGCCCTTTAGGAGGAATTCTCCTTAGTGAAAAACTGAACACCTGTGAATGCTGCAAACAAACACACGGCACTCCACTTTCGTTACATTTTTAAACTATTTAAAAAAAATTGGGAATAGTTAAATGTGCCAATCTATTGACAGGCTGTGAGCTTGTAGACTGGCTATTTGAACTTATTTTGAACGTATTTATCAATAACATAAGATAAGATTACGGTAGATAACATAAGATAACATAACATATACTGATTAGACAACATTAGACAGACTGTTTGTGTAATCGAGTGAAAACAAACAACTTATTGTTTTTGGGTGAACTAATTTCCTTTAACTTTCCTTTAAACCTTTTTCACTGGTTTTATATGCCTGTGAGGACCTTGTTTATTCCATTTTGCCACCCGCTGTGTTCAAATAAATAGTTTTCATTTAACCTTCTGTACTGTACGTATTTGGTGTTACTTTAGAAATTGAAAAATATCAGACCCACAACCTCACAGTGTGCCACAGTAGTGGCGCGCTGTGAGATTGTAGGTCTAATATTTTTGAAAAATGTGGCACCAATGTTTGAGTCTATTATTTCAGAAGCAAACATTTCTAACTCAAATCTTTGCTTCTGAGGGATCCCTATAGAACAGGGGTTTTCAACCTTTTTGACTGCAGGGACCACCATTTCTTCAGAATTTGAGCCACGGACCACCATATGATGACATTTTACCCCATAGAATCCAAAACTAAAGATTTCTTCTGTGTTTATCTGCAATTCCAGGCTGGATTTCAGAAAACATAAGAGGCAAACATAGATCTCTAGTTGTGTACATTTGAGTTAATTCAGATGATGAATGTATTAACTCTTGAGAGTGTAAAAATGAAACCAAATGGACCCGCAAGGGTCCATTTGGTTTCATTTTTACACTCTCAAGAGTTACATCTGGTTAACCAACTTAGCTCGGGACCACCTGAAACCTTCCAGGGACCACTGCTGGTCCCCGGACCACCTGTTGAAAACCCCTGCTATAGAACATGTTTTCAGATGGGAGTCCTCCGCAGCCAAATATAGATGATTCTGGTGGTCCTTGGCATGAAATCTGTGTTCCTGACACAGGAAAAAATAGATTCTCGTGTCAGAAACTAGGATCTAGCGTTAAGAACTAGAATCTACTGTAAAAAAAAAAACAAAATGCACACACAATGAGTTAAATCCGGTTAACCAGCTTTCCATCATTTAGCCTGGACCACCTGGAACCCTCTCAAGGACCACTGGTGGTCCCCGGACCACTGGACCACTACAACCTCTGTTCACTTCATGGGGTCAGTCCAGTGGTTGACCAGAGCTAATAGACTTCTATTGAGCTTGACAAAAAACAATAGGGACAAGTCCTAATGTAACGGTATAAGGCAGTGGTCCGGGGACCACCAGTGGTCCATGAGAGGTGGTCTCCAGGCTAAACAATGGAATGTTTGGTTAGACAGATAGCCACCTGCTACATAACTATTCTTAACAGTGTAAACATGAAACCAATGGACCCTTCTTAATTGCAGATCTGTTTGGTTTCATGCTTACTTGCACTCTCAAGAGTTAAAATAGTTAAAATAAATCTTTAGGGTTTTTGGGGGGTCTGTGGGGCTAAAATGTCGTCAAATGGCGGTCCGTGGCTCAAATTCTGAATAAATACTGTTTTAATGTATGCTATACTATGTAGCTGAGGACATTAGGTGCAGTACTCATTGTGACCAGTAGAACGTTACCTCTTTTATTGACTACTGCTACCACAGAGCCATCTAGTAGAAGAGTTGCGACATTGAGGGGTCAGAAACTGAGCGCTCGAGCGCTAGCTATTCATGCAGCCAATATAGGGACAAAATGAAGTTGGAAATGCATTGTTTTCAATGAGGGTGGAGGGCAACTGTTTTAAAGTAGCCTATTATAGATTAATGACTAATTATAGTCTGTAGCCTAGTGTTTATGTTGTGTATCTATAGTACGTAATAAAGGGGTTAGGGTCCAGGACTTGTCCCTCTTTGTTGTCCCATTCTCCATAGAAGTCTATGTACAAGAGCCGCCATTGGACTGGCCCCATGAAGTGAAAGGAGTTGACGTAACTCTGTCTATACTATATTTCTCTAACCCTCTGTAGATCAGTGGTTTTCAACCAGTGGTCCGGGGACCACCAGTGATCCTTGAGAGGCTGCCAAGTGGTCCCCCAGCTAAGTTTGTTAACCAGATGAGAAGTTGGTTTAGTCAGATGTATCATGTAACTCTTCTTCTTGAGAGTGTAATAAAAATGGAACCAAATGGATCCTTGCGGGTTCATTTGGTTTCATGTTCACACTCTCAAGGGTTATAATATTCATCGTCTAAGTTAGCACCACTTAATGAAGAAATTAATGGTCATTTTGATGATTAATTAATGGTCATTAATGGTCAAATGGACCAGCAAGGGTCCATTTGGTTTCATTTTTAAAAACTCAAGACCTACACCAAATCAGTAGCTACCGAGTCTCACAAGCATTCGGTTCAGGAAAACAGTGAGTTGTGTAGATTACGTATTGATTGTATGCTATATTAATTATTGTTTTTGCTACAGCAGAGCCAGAACCGCCTCTGCACAACAGAACAGAGTTCTAACCTATAGTTCAATAGGAATAAAGCAGGCAGTCTGTGTAAAATGTTCTGTAAAGCCTAAAATGACTTCAAAAACCATACTTATCACGTTAATGGCAAAACTGTGCCACCTATTGCTTATTTCATGAACCTTTTTTATTTTCCCCTAGACTCCCATGAGTCGCATTTTTTTTCCGACTTAGTTAACATACTCTTCCTATTTTTTGCAAAGGTTTTATGGAATCCTGGCTTGTGTCGCATTAGTGCACTTCTGGACCACAGGAAGACTTCACCTGGAGGACCCCCAACTAACACCCAGCCTGGACACATCACCATCCTGACAGAGACAGACCAGGGACCACCCAGAGACCATCACCATCCTGTCAGAGGCAGACCAGGGACCACCCAGAGACCATCACCATCCTGACAGAGACAGACCAGGGACCACCCAGAGACCATCACCATCCTGACAGAGACAGACCAGGGACCACCCAGAGACCATCACCATCCTGTCAGAGACAGACCAGGGACCACCCAGAGACCATCACCATCCTGTCAGAGGCAGACCAGGGACCACCCAGAGACCATCACCATCCTGTCAGAGACAGACCAGGGGTCCACTCAGAGGTGAGTCTCTTGATGTTTTATTCTTTTTTTCCAAAGGCCCCCTACACTGGAGCAACACCGAAAATAACTAAGCCAAATACATGCAAAATATTTAAACACTTGCAGTAATTTACCGTATCATGATGGTCTATTTGGTTTCATTTTACACTTTCAAGAGTTAAATTATACGTTGTATTTAAACATCTGAATTGCTTAATTTTCAAGAGTCCACACAATTATAAAATGGAGAATAATTGTTATTTTGACCGGTTGCCCAAAGGCGTTGGCGGAGGGCCGATACAGATGGAGGCATGATAGGGTCCTGACCGAGATCGCAAAATGGGTGGAACAGCAGCGAACCAAGGCCAACAACACACAAGCACAACCGCTGAAAGGTGTAGCCTTCATCAGGGAAGGATCCAAGGCCCGCGGAAAGGCTGGAGTAGCAACCAAGACACGACCCAGTACCTTGCAAGGCGCCTCAGATTGGGAGTTGAACGTGGACCTGAAGAGGAAACTCGTTTTTCCACAAGACGTGGCAGTGACTTCCCTTCGACCAGACCTGGTATTGATGTCAAGGAGCACAAAAACCATCATCGTTGCAGAACTCACGGTACCCTGGGAAGAGAGGCTGGCTGTGTCCCACCAACTGAAAAGAGACAAATACCAGGACTTGATTGATGAGGCTGCACTAAAGGGGTGGCACGCAACCTGCTACCCCATTGAAGTCGGCTGCCGCGGGTTCCCGGCAAAATCGGTGAACTGCTTCCTGCGGAAGATCGGACTGGAACCTATTCAGTTAAAGAGAGCCATCAGGGACATTACCGCAGCAGCTGAGTCCAGCTCAAGATGGCTGTGGATGAAAAGGGCCCACGGTTGGAACCCTTCCGCCGGTGAAGGGTAGCCAGCCGTTGCTGTCCCGCTCAGGAGAGGTGTCAGGGTATGCGGCCTCGTCCAGTCAGACCTGGCTCAGGGAGTGACGCCCCTGCCTTGCAAAGTTGCCCCCCCCCCCCCCCCCCCCCACAGGTGGAACCCTTCTGCTGGTGAAGGCTGGTCAGTCTTTGCTGCCCCACTCAGGAGAGGTGTTCAGGTTAAGGGGCGAAACACCAGCGACCCTGAGATACCTGCTGACGATGTGGAGGGGTTCCAACTGTGGGATCAGGGAGTCGTGCCTCAGAAGATCTGCATCAGTTAGCGTAGGTCCTAGTTGTAGCTTGTAGCGAGCATCTCTGATGTTTACTTCACCTTGCCAGTTCTCTTTCCCAATGGTGGACAATACCGTGAAGGTTCTTAGTTTTGGGTGCAAAAACTAAACTCAAGATCACATAACTGTCAACTCAAACCTCAGATACTGTTTTCAAACGGTAGCAGTAGCATATACAGCAAAACCTTCCAATTCTCCCCCTCTATTTTTCATTATAAGTGCATTATTCTAAAACACTATAACATTAAGTAACACCATCACCACTATTTCAAAGCTCAAACCTTCTAGAGTTCTTGAAATGGATTTTCAGTAATGGAACAATCACATTTCTGATGTGAAGATCTTGTTGAGCCACTCATTTTGAAAATAGCTCTCAAGTCAAAAAAGTATGGGCACCCCTGCTCTATGGACAAACCAGTCAACTTCTACTGGTAATCCACACCTGCCTAAATATTGGCAAGTAGTTTTGTTGAGGATAACTTTTGAACATGATGGTGTAGAAATTCAAACTTGTTGTCTATTTCATAATTCATGAGAAACTCAATAGAATACTCATTGTTTATGTTTGGGTGTCATCACTTAAAAAGCAGTCAACAGTCAGTTGTCACTTGTAAAAGTCACAATAAAACTCATTTTTGGTCCATGTCCATGTTGGAATATACAATGAATAGACAAACACAACCAGAGCAATATTCCATTTGAGAAATGAGTTTCTCATTATCTTAAATTATAGAATAGACCAGGGGTGGGCAATTGTTTTTCCCAAGAGGCCAATAAAATACATAAAATACATACATACATAAAATATTGGGGAAGGGTCACGTCTAAAGGCTGAACTAAAGTCTGTGTAATATTAATTTAATTTCAAGATAAAAGTAAGAGTAAGACCAACCATTTTGATACCTGGGCCTTCTATATATTCAGTATTTGAGCCACGGAGACCACCATTTGATGACATTTTACCCCCACAGATGCCAAAATTAAATATTTATTTTGCTTTTTCCACAATTTCAGGCTGGATTTCAGAAAGAAAGCTGGCAAATATACAGATCAAAATGACCATTCTTTTACATTCTCTAGTTGTGTAGACTTGGGGTAATTCACATGATGAATATTTTAACTCTTGAGAGTGTAAACATCTCTCAACAATCTGTACACTTTGAAGTGTAGAGATATGAGGCCAGCCTGAGAATAATGGATTCAAATGACTGGCTGTGGCTGTGTAAAAACCTGTTATCAAGTTGTATTCCCTTATCTCTGCCAGGCCTAAAGGCATGCGTCTGCATGCAGACTTGGCCTATGTATTTGTGCCATTATAAATAGCTTGTTATACATTTGTTGGTTGTAAGATGCACATTTATATGTATTATATTGCTTGCATTCATAACAAGTGCTCTGACATTCACCCATAATGCTACTATGTGTAGGGATTTTATTAGCCTTTTATTTATTTTTGGTTTGACTTATGTAGCTTATTTTCTTCTAAAATGAATTATAACAAATTATAAATCCCTTAAAATGCAAATACTAAAAATAGCAATCACCACACAACAGCACATGAGTTTAAACAAACTTCAGTTTATTGCATAAATACATGTTCTCATATGCCTGTGTATGCAAACACATTTAAGAGCGTAATTACGCGCAAATAAGAGCGTAATTATGAAAATAACAAATTCATTTACCTCAGAAAATATCCATGTTTTTGATTTAAAATGCTAATATAATAATCATAAAGCAGTGGTTTTCAACCTTTTTTCATACCAGGGCCCACTATCTATTATTCAGAACTTGATCCACGGGTTAGGGTTAATGTTTGATGACATTTTAGCCACACAGACACCAAAACTAAAGATTTCTTTGACCACAATTCCAAGGTGAATTCGGGAAACAAAACAGGCAAACAATAGATCGATATGGCCATTAATCTTGTACATTCTCTAGTTGTGTAGACTTGGGATAATTCACATGATGACTATTTTAACTCTTGAGAGTGTAAACATGAAGCAAAATGGACTCGCAAGGGACTATTTGGTTTCATTTTTACACTCTCAAAGACTCTGTTTAACCAACTGTCCATCATTTAGCCTGGGCCAGGACCACCTGGAATCCTCAGGAACCACCGGTGGTCCCAGGACCATATGTTGAAAACCCCTGGCATAAAGCATAGCTAGAGTTCCAGAACTAAAAGATACTGAAAGTAACACATCATCAACTCATTTTATTTTTTTACCTTAAAGTTTACCATAATATTAACCCTGACCGCCCCACCACAACCGAGAAGCAGATAGCAGATACTCTACTGTCCCGCTCTGTTTCAGGCACATGTAAACAAACAAGTCCTAATACCTGTGCAAGCTATTGGTCGAAGACAAATGGCTTGCACAGTGAAACTGCGACATGATTCTATATAGGTTATCGATTAATCAGTATTTCTATTTCTGTTTCTCAGACACAAGGCTCACGAGGATGTGGATGAAACGGCAGACGCAAGAAACCGACTTCAGACACTGAGAGCACTCAAGACTGCACGTCCGACAAACTGCAGCTGCGTCTGCGTCTGTGACACCAACTGAGGGGAGGAGGTTGTGTTTTCAGCCAGGTTGGCATTGTATGCTTCTCCCACCGGTGAACTCACAATTCTGGGGTTGAAACACTTGGGTGTTATCAAATATATTTATTGGTTTAACACTTGGATGGTGGTGGTTTGGGCTGTGTCACTATGTTGTTCACTAATAGATTTATTTTATGATTGTATAATGTTCACTTTTAGATTCATTTTTATTTCACGTCTCCAAGAATCGTCTTTAGTTCACTCTAGTACATACCTGGGCATTACGTGTCTCGGGGGCCAAATGCAGCCCTTTGGCTGACTCTGACCGGCCTGTGAAAGGGTACCATGGTTTTCAACCAGTGGTCCAGGGACCATCAGAGGTCCTTGAGAGAATGGCTTGATTTGGTTTCATGTTCACACTCTCAAGAGTTAGAATATTCATCATCTGAATTAGCTCAAATCTACACAATCAGAGAATGTAAAATAATTAATGGTCATTTTGATCTGTATGTTTGACTGGTTTGTTTGTGCAACAAATACCAGCCTGGTATTGTGGGCAAAAACAAAGTAAATCTTTAGTTTTGGGGTCTGTGGGGCTAAAATGCCATCAAATGGTGGTCCATGGCTCAAATGCTGAATAAATAGAAGGCCCTGGTGTCAAAATGTTTGTTCTTACTCTTACTTTTATCTTGAAATTAAATTAATATTACACAGACTTTAGTTCAGCCTTTAAGCACACATACTAGAGCAGGGGTGGACAATTATTTTTCCCAAGGGGCCAAATGAGATACATAAAATATTGTGGAGGGCCAAGACTAAAGTGTGACTGAGCCCTGCTTTACAGATATATACAATATAATATTCCTTTTAATCTAGGGAGCAACTATTGGATGAAACCACATTTGTTAAGTTATGTATGTGGTGTGTTGAGTTCGAGTTAGGTTTTCTTTCATAGGGTTGGGTATTATTTCTCAGCAAAATATTAACCGTAATGGATTGGGTTAGCTTTTAAATGGTGACATGAATGCCCAAAATCAGGTTCCAAGTCCATGGTTATTATCTCACCTGAAAATACCGATTTATAAGTTCACATTTGCATGTCGCAGTGTGAGGTGTTGTGAGCTTTTAGATCAACTGTTTTCAGTCATTAGTAGCTATAAGATGTGTATTTCAAGAGGTCAAACTAGAAGTAGAAAGTAAGTACAAAGTATATTCCTTAAACCATAAAGCTCTTGTATTTATCATAAAATGAAAACCTCAGTCTATTTAAATGGAATGATTTCATTAAACATCACAGTCCTAAACATTTCTTTATTATTTAAGAAACTTTCATACTTTTTCACAGTTGATTGGGACTGAAGTAAATTCTAAAGTGTCATGAGATCTTATTTAGCATTATTCCATTTTGACCATTTAAAATGGTTAAACTGTGAGAGTTGAACATTGCCTCACAGGCGAAAATGTGTAGTTCCAGGGACCCCCAGAAGTAAAATATTTTAGTTAAAAACGTTGCTGTGACAGATTATTTAATGATTTGCACCACATTTTCAAGATTTCTAAATACAAGCTCATAGCGTGCCACCGAGGGGCGAGCTATGAGCTTGTAGATCTGCTATTTTTCAACAGTTAAACTATAACATAATAGATCTGCTATTTTTCAATAGTTGAACAATAATAACATTGAACACCAAAAGGTGTTTCCACACAAATTGGATGGCTTGAGCTCATGACATCCATTCTGTGTCCAGATTAAGTGAATCTGGTTTTATTCAATGATCCTTGAGGGGGTTCCAGTTGTATCCAGCTAAATGTGATACGGTGCTGAATTATGGTGCTGAATGATTGAATTATAGGTCTGGAAATTGGGTTAAATATTATGCAAATGCTTTGGAAAGTCATTGGTTAAAAAAGTGATTCCTGTAAAAGTGTGTTTATCACTGAGTGTGCTGTTTAATTGTGTATCTTTGTTTTATTGTCTGCTAATTGCCTATCACATTAGTCGATTATTGTAGTTATTATTTTATTATTTTTTAACTGTTTGGTGGTGAAGTGTATACTACCACCTTAGTTTAGTCATGTTCATACATGTATTATTTTGTAATGAACTGTACAAAGCTGACAACTTTGTACACTTGTAGTAAAATAAAAATAAAAACACTTTCACCACGTGATAATGCCTGGGAAGAGAACTTTGACATATCGGAGCATCGTGAGACCAATGAAGCGTCTCTTAGTGCTAGTGTGGAATAATCCATTGGAAATAATGGAGGAGGATGTTTGTCTGCTGCGTGAGGGAAATTCAACAGATGTCAGTCTGTAGCGCCACCTTGTGGTGTTAATGGAGAACTACAAATAGTAGCACGTAGATGCGGAGTAAGGACTCTGTGTTACCGCGCACGTGCACAAGCATGCACACGCGTACATGGGCTCGTGCGCACGCACACGTGCTTGCACGCATGCATGCGCTAATGCGTGCATGCACGCGCATGCATAAACCATCTCTAAGCGCGTCGCAGCGGAACCACATGGGCCCTCCTTGTGTGCTGTAAAGTAAGTGCTTGACTCCGTCAATAGACTACGAAAGCACATGAACACACGCGTGCATGCGCACACGCATGCATGCACATGTATACACGGGCACGGGCACGTGTGCACACATGCATGCACAGATGCGTGCATGAATGCATGCGCAAGCGCGTGCATGAGCAGGCGCGTGCAAGCGCAAAGTACTTGATCCCTCCAAAAGGAATCCAGAGCACTTACACCTTAAGCTTTGACACTGGAGAATTTCTCTGAGGATCTGATTCAAGCACATGGCGTTCTGAGTAACGGTTGCAAATGAACACAGACACCGCAAAGCATTGTGGGTAACTACCCACAATGCTCAATCTTACCCACAATGCTTTGCGGTGTCGGCATTCATTTCCAACCGTGACTTAGAACTCCATGTGCCTGAATCAGATACTCAGAGAAATTCTCCAGTATCAAAGCTCAATGTGTAAGTGCTCTGGATTCCTTTTGGAGGGATCAAGCACCTTGCGCTTGCCTGCGCATGCATGCGCCTGCGCATGCACGCGCTTGCGCATGCACGCGCTTGCGCATGCATTCATGCACGCATATGTGCATGCATGTGTGCGCACGTGCCCGTGCCCATGTATATATGTGCATGCATGCGTGTGCGCATGCACGCGTGTGTTCATGCGCATGTGTATGCACGCATGTGTGTCTACGTGCATGTGTGAAATGTAGGTGGGGCCTATTTAAAGCGAACAGTAAACACTCACGTGAGGTAGTGGGTTAAGTTATGAAGTTAATTAAATTGTCATTGCACTTCTATTTGGACTCAGAGTGTAAATATCATTTCTTACAGCTGCCCTTCATCTTCCTTTTAATGATACTTTTCCCCTCCATCTTGCTGATTCTCACTGTCATTTCAATTTCCTCCCTCCTTGTTATATAAGATAGAAGACCCATTTGTCACTCACTGATACAGGTACAATGAAATTATCATAATGGCACTGGTGGAATGGCAGCAATCTAGTTCCCTCCAAAAAGGCACAGGAGCAAACAGCCCAAACTGAACATATACAAATTAAGAATAATATAATAGACCAATATCCATAGAACAATATCCAGGGTGACTGAATATCACAAACCTAGACAGAAGATAAGTAGCAGGCCTGACTGTTATGAATTGATGAAGCATGAACATGATTATTTGCAAAAATGTGTCTGCATGTAATCAGAACTTGTTAGTTAGTCAATGAATGGAGAATAAGAGTAATATGATCTGACAATTTGGCCAACAATGTGATGGCTAAATATGCAGTATACTGTATATATTACTCATTACACACAGCAAGAGAAAACATGTGCTGTTTTATCACTATTCAGTGTTTAATAGCTATCATGGATGAAACTGAAAGGCCAGTGATTTTGTGATTGGAACCCCCCCCCCCCCCCCATAGTCTGACTATATGGCTTAATGTCTCAATGACATTTTCACAAACATTAGATTAAAACAAATACCACAAGTTGGGAGAAGATAGGAGAGAAAGAGTGCACAATATCTGTTATCCATACTATTATTAGTAGTAGCAGCCAGATGTAATGTTAATTAAATTATATATTATGTTGCAGCAGACTAAACCATCTACACCTATTGTTATCCTTTAAAGAACAACCTAAAACATCAACCAAGGATCATTTTTAGGTTGTTATTAGAGAAAGTAAAGATGGGGATTTCAGCTATGGGAGGGGGAATTTGAACATGGTCCGATCTGTTTACAATTTTTTAAAGTGGTGCATTTTTTATTATCTACTACAGTCCTAATAAAGCACATTGAAACCAAATGGACCCACAAGGGTCCATTTTGGTTTCATGTTATGCTCTCTCAAGAGTTACACATCTATAAGGGTCCATTTAGTTTAGGTAGCCACTAGCCTATACATTTATGGTGGGGAAATGGAATATTTAATAATACAAATAGATAGTACACTCATAATCAATGGTTTATTATCTGCAGGCATGACTCTACAAGTCTTGTCTACAAAACACAATGATGTCATTTTCACTCCTGAACAACCTATTATTGGATATTTTTTTATGTTGAAGGAAAAAGATAAACTTGCTTTAAACTTGCATGATGACAAAGTGTTCTGTTGACTTTTCGCTGTGAAGAAACCTATCGCAATTCGTCTGGTAAACGATGCCTTATGATGATGATGACGATGGTAAGTTAGCCCATTGCTAACTTTGCCCAAAAGCCGTGCCATTGTTGAAAGAGGAGGAGGCGGCTGCGGTTCTATGAATTTAATAACCTTACTATTTATACGCCGATAGACATGTTGTGTTAATCTCTATCACTCTCTATCTATCACTATCACACGTATTTTCTAGTGCCGTGTGCTGGCAGCTTGCCAGCCACAGCTTCTCCGTGCAGCGCAGCCCAGAGCTTAGAGCCTGGAGCCTGAAGAGGCAGAAGTGTTGCGACATTGCGGGTCATAAAGTGAAGCGTTCGAGCGCCTGAAAGAGGGACATGATGGTGCGGCGGCCGCCGGGCTGTGTTTGTAAACACATGATGTGGGCCGGCCCATCCACCCCATGGGCCGGTGGTAAGCCATGTGGTAAACGCGCAAAAGTGGCGCACTGTCGGACATTAGTACCGTAATGATTCAAATTTTGGGACAGTATTTTTTTCTCCGCTGTTTTGTTTATATTGAGCGGCCTTTCGACCGGCCCACGCGGCTTGCGGCCCACCGGGAGACCTCCCGGTACGCCCGATGGTCAAGACGATGCTGCTCTCTGAAGTTTTTTTTTTTTTCAAAAAAAGAAATAACTGCAAATGAAGATGCAGAAAAACTTTTGGTGTGGAATTCTCCTTTAACCCCAGCTAGTGCCAAGAGGATGTCACACGGCCATACTATAAAGCAGGGGTTTTCAACCGGTGGTCTGGGGACCAGTAGTGGTCCTTGAGATAGTTCCTAGTGTATAGTGGTCCTAAGGCTGAATGAAGCGAAGTTGGTTAACCAGATATAACTCTTTGAGAGCATAAAAATGAAACCAAATGGACCCACATTTGGTAATTTTGAACTGTATGTTTTGAACTGTTTTGATTCCCAAAACCAGCCTGGTAACGTGAAAAAACAAAAAAATAAATCTTTAGTTTTGGGGTCTGTGGGGTTATAATGTCATCAAATGGTGGTACGTGGCTAAAATGCTGAATAAATAGTGGGCTGTGGTGTCAAAAAGGTTGAAAAACACTGCTATAAAGCACAAAGCACTGCATATTCTAATGTTTTCTAAGTGAAATTCAAATGATTTAGCTGTATCGTTCTACTTTTAGTCAGAATAGATTAGTAAACTGTATCATTGCAATTTCAAACTGTATCATTACAATTTTAGTCAGAAATTAGTAAACTTTTGTTCCAAGTTCAAGCTGTATCGTTCCAATATTAGTGAGAGATTATTAAACTGTATTGTTCCACCTTTGAACTGTATCATTACACTTTTAGTTAGAGATTATCATTTCAATTTTAATTTTAATAATTCATTGCAATTTCAAACTATCATTCCAATTTTAGTCAGAAATTAGTAAATTGTATCGTTCAAATTTCAAACGGTATCATTCCAATTTTAGTCAGACATTAGTAAAATGCATCATTCCAATTTCAGCTGTATCGTTCCAATATTAGTCATATTATTAATCTGTATCGTTCCAATTTTAAGCTGTATCGTTCCAATTTTAGTTGCAAATTATTAAACTATCGTTTCAATTTCAAGCTGTATCGTTCCAATTTTAGTCAGGGATTAGTAAACTCTATTTTCCCTATTTCAAACTGTATCGTTCTAATATTAGTTAGAGATTCATAAACTGTATGGTTCCAATTTCGAACTGTATCGTTCCAATATTCGTCAGAGATTAGTAAACTGTATCGTTCCAATTTCAAGCTGTATCGCTCCAATATTAGTCAAAGATTAGTAAGCTGTATCATTCCAATTTCAAGCTGTATCGTTCTAATATTAGTTAAACTTTGTCTGTTTGACTGTTTTGTTTCCCAAATCCAGCCTGGTAATGTGAAAAAATGCAAAATAAATCTTTGGTTTTGGGGTTTGTGGGGTTAAAATGTCATCAAATGGTGGTCTGTGGCTTGAATGCTGAATAAATAGTGGGCCTTGGTTTCAAAAAGGTTGGAAACCACTGCTATAAAGCACAAAGCACTGCATCGTTCTAATCTTTTCTGACTGAAATTCAAACAATTTAGTAATATGTAATATTCTAATTTCAAACTGTAATCATTCCATTTTTAGTCTGATATTAGTAAGCTGTATTGTTCTAATTTCACACTATCATTCCAATTTTAGTCAGAGATTAGTAAACTACATCGTTCCAATTTCAAGCTGTATTGTTCCAAAATTAGTGAGAGATTATTAAACTATCATTTCAATTTTAAGATGTATCGTTCCAATTTTAGTCAGAGAATAGTAAACCATATTGTTTCAATTACAAATTGTACCGTTCCATTTTTAGTCAGAGATTAGTAAACTGTATTGCGACAATTTCAAACTGTATCATTCCAATATTAGTCAGAGATTAATAAACTGTTTCGTTCCAATGTTAAGCTGTATCGTTCCACTTTTAATTAGAGATTATTAAACTATCATTTCAATTCCAAGCTCTATCGCTCCAATTTTAGTCAGACATTAGTAAGCTGTATCGTTCCAATTTCAAACTGTATCGTTCCAATATTAGTCAGAGATTAGTAAGCTGTATCTTTCCAATTTCAAGCTGTATCGTTCCAATTTTAGTCAGAGAAGAAGCAAAGTGCTTTACACAGCACTGGAGAAAGAAAGAAACACATATAATTGAGATTAAAGGACAACTTTGTTTAAACTAAGGTTTGGTTGTTTTGGTTTAAACAGAATCTGGCCGTACACTAGCTCTTTGAGTAACCTCTGCTTTGTGTCTGTTTGACTGTTTTGTTTCCCAAATCCAGCCTGGTAATGTGAAAAAACGCAAAATAAATCTTTAGTTTTGGAGTTTGTGGGGTTAAAATGTCATCAAATGGTGGTCCGTGGCTTTAGTGCTTCTATAAAGCACAAAGCACTGTATATTCTAATCTTTTCTGACTGAAATTCGAACGATTTAGCTGTATCGTTCTAATTTTCAGCTGAATCGTTCCAATTTTAGTCAGACATTAGTACACTGTATCATTCCAATTTCAAACTGTATCGTTCCAATTTTAGTCAGAGATTAGTAAACTTCATCGTTTCAATTTCAAGCTGTATTTTTCCACTTTTAGTCAGGGATTAGTGAACTGTATTTTTCCAATTTCAAACTGTATCGTTGTAATATTAGTTAAACTGTATCGTTCCAATTTCAAGCTGTATCGTTCCAATATTAGTCAGATTTGTGAACTGTATCGTTCCAATTTTAGTCAGAGATTAGTAAACTGTATCGTTCCAATTTCAAGCTGTATCGTTCCAATTTTAGTCAGAGAAGAAGCAAAGTGCTTTACACAGCACTGGAGAAAGAAAGAAACACATATTAATGAGATTAAAGGACAACTTTGTTTAAACTAAGGTGGAAGTGTTTGGTTGTTTTGGTTTAAACAGAATCTGGCCGTGCACTAGCTCTTTGAGTAACCTCTGCTGTGTGTCTGTTTGACTGTTTTGTTTCCCAAATCCAGCCTGGTAATGTGAAAAAATGCAAAATAAATCTTTGGTTTTGGGGTTTGTGGGGTTAAAATGTCATCAAATGGTGGTCTGTGGCTCGAATGCTGAATAAATAGTGGGCCTTGGTTTCAAAAAGGTTGGAAACCACTGCTATAAAGCACAAAGCACTGCATTGTTCTAATCTTTTCTGATTGAAATTCGAACAATTTAGCTGTATCATTCCAATTTCAAACTGTATCGTTCCATTTTTAGTCTGAGATTAGTAAACTGTATTGTTCTAATTTCACACTGTATCATTCCAATTTCAGTCAGAGATTAGTAAACTACATCGTTCCAATTTCAAGCTGTATCATTCCAATTTTAGTCAGATAATAGTACACTATATTGTTTCAATTACAAACTGTATCGTTCCATTTTTAGTCAGAGATTATTAAACTGTATCGTTCCAATTCTAAACTGTATCGTTCCACTTTTAATTAGAGATTATTAAACTATCATTTCAATTACACTGCTCTATCGCTCCAATTTTAGTCAGACATTAGTAAGCTGTATCGTTCCAATTTCAAGCTGTATCGTTCCAATTTTAGTCAGAGAAGAAGCAAAGTGCTTTACAGAGCGCTGGAGAAAGAAACAAACACATATTAATGAGATTAAAGGACAACTTTGTTTAAACTAAGGTTTGGTTGTTTTGGTTTAAACAGAATCTGGCCGTGCACTAGCTCTTTGAGTAACCTCTGCTGTGTGTCTGTTTGACTGTTTTGTTTCCCAAATCCAGCCTGGTAATGTGAAAAAACGCAAAATAAATCTTTATTGTGGGGTTAAAATGTCATCAAATGTGGTCCGTGGCTTTAATGCTGAATTAAAAGTGGGCTGTGGTGTCAAAAAGGTTGAAAACCACTGCTTTAAAGCACAAAGCACTGTATATTCTAATCTTTTCTGACTGAAATTCGAACGATTTAGCTGGATCATTCCAATTTCAAACTGTATCGTTCTAATTTTCAGCTGAATCGTTCCAATTTTAGTCAGAGATTAGTAAACTGTATCGCTCCAATTTTAGTCAGACATTAGTAAACTTCATCGTTTCAATTTCAAGTTGTATCGTTCCAATATTAGTCAGATTATTAAACTGTATCGTTCCAATTTAAGCTGTATCGTTCCACTTTTAGTTACAAATTATTAAACTGTATCATTTCAATTTCAAGCTGTATCGTTTAAATTTTAGTCAGGGATTAGTAAACTGTATTTTTCCAATTTCAAACTGTATCGTTCTAATATTATTTAAACTGTATCGTTCCAATTTCAAGCTATATCATTCCAATATTAGTCAGAGATTAGTAAACTGTATCGTTCCAATTTTAGTCAGAGAACAACCAAAGTGCTTTACACAGCACTGGAGAAAGAAAGAAACACATATCAATGAGATTAAAGAACAACTTTGTTTAAACTAAGGTTTGGTTGTTTTGGTTTAAACAGAATCTGGCCGTGCACTAGCTCTTTGAGTAACCTCTGCTGTGTGTCTGTTTGACTGTTTTGTTTCCCAAATCCAGCCTGGTAATGTGAAAAAATGCAAAATAAATCTTTAGTTTTGGAGTTTGTGGGGTTAAAATGTCATCAAATGACGGTCCGTGGCTTTAGTGCTTCTATAAAGCACAAAGCACTGTATATTCTAATCTTTTCTGACTGAAATTCGAACGATTTAGCTGTATCGTTCTAATTTTCAGCTGAATCGTTCCAATTTTAGTCAGACATTAGTACACTGTATCATTCCAATTTCAAACTGTATCGTTCCATTTTTAGTCAGAGATTAGTAAACTTCATCGTTTCAATTTCAAGCTGTATTTTTCCACTTTTAGTCAGGGATTAGTGAACTGTATTTTTCCAATTTCAAACTGTATCGTTGTAATATTAGTTAAACTGTATCGTTCCAATTTCAAGCTGTATCGTTCCAATATTAGTCAGAGATTTGTGAACTGTATCGTTCCAATTTTAGTCAGAGATTAGTAAACTGTATCGTTCCAATTTCAAGCTGTATCGTTCCAATTTTAGTCAGAGAAGAAGCAAAGTGCTTTACACAGCACTGGAGAAAGAAAGAAACACATATTAATGAGATTAAAGGACAACTTTGTTTAAACTAAGGTGGAAGTGTTTGGTTGTTTTGGTTTAAACAGAATCTGGCCGTGCACTAGCTCTTTGAGTAACCTCTGCTGTGTGTCTGTTTGACTGTTTTGTTTCCCAAATCCAGCCTGGTAATGTGAAAAAATGCAAAATAAATATTTGGTTTTGGGGTTTGTGGGGTTAAAATGTCATCAAATGGTGGTCTGTGGCTCGAATGCTGAATAAATAGTGGGCCTTGGTTTCAAAAAGGTTGGAAACCACTGCTATAAAGCACAAAGCACTGCATTGTTCTAATCTTTTCTGATTGAAATTCGAACAATTTAGCTGTATCATTCCAATTTCAAACTGTATCGTTCCATTTTTAGTCCGAGATTAGTAAACTGTATTGTTCTAATTTCACACTGTATCATTCCAATTTCAGTCAGAGATTAGTAAACTACATCGTTCCAATTTCACACTGTATCATTCCAATTTCAGTCAGAGAATAGTACACTATATTGTTTCGATTACAAACTGTATCGTTCCATTTTTAGTCAGAGATTATTAAACTGTATCGTTCCAATTCTAAACT
The DNA here is from genome assembly GCA_039105355.1 of Benthosema pterotum. Classification (NCBI taxonomy): domain Eukaryota; kingdom Metazoa; phylum Chordata; class Actinopteri; order Myctophiformes; family Myctophidae; genus Benthosema; species Benthosema pterotum. The sequence continues at coordinate 269,967 of CM076983.1, read as the reverse complement.
GTATCGTTCCACTTTTAATTAGAGATTATTAAACTATCATTTCAATTACACTGCTCTATCGCTCCAATTTTAGTCAGACATTAGTAAGCTGTATCGTTCCAATTTCAAGCTGTATCGTTCCAATTTTAGTCAGAGAAGAAGCAAAGTGCTTTACACAGCACTGGAGAAAGAAAGAAACACATATAATTGAGATTAAAGGACAACTTTGTTTAAACTAAGGTTTGGTTGTTTTGGTTTAAACAGAATCTGGCCGTGCACTAGCTCTTTGAGTAACCTCTGCTGTGTGTCTGTTTGACTGTTTTGTTTCCCAAATCCAGCCTGGTAATGTGAAAAAACGCAAAATAAATCTTTATTGTGGGGTTAAAATGTCATCAAATGGTGGTCCGTGGCTTTAATGCTGAATTAAAAGTGGGCTGTGGTGTCAAAAAGGTTGAAAACCACTGCTTTAAAGCACAAAGCACTGTATATTCTAATCTTTTCTGACTGAAATTCGAACAATTTAGCTGTATCACTCCAATTTCAAACTGTATCGTTCCATTTTTAGTCTGAGATTAGTCAACTTTATTGTTTTATTTCACACTGTATCATTCCAATTTCAGTCAGAGATTAGTAAACTACATCGTTCCAATTTCAAGCTGTATCGTTCCAGTTTTAGTCAGAGAATAGTACACTATATTGTTTCAATTACAAACTGTATCGTTCCATTTTTAGTCAGAGATTTGTAAACTGTATTGCGACAATTTCAAACTGTATCATTCCAATATTAGTCGGAGATTATTAAACTGTATCGTTCCAATTTTAAGCTGAATCGTTCCACTTTTAAAAGAGATTTTTAAACTATCATTTCAATTTCAAGCTCTAACGCTCCAATTTTAGTCAGACATTAGTAAGCTGTATTTAATTTCAAACTGTATCGTTCCAATATTAGTCAGAGATTAGTAAACTGTATCGTTCCAATTTTAGTCAGAGAAGTAGCAAAGTGCTTTACACAGCACTGGAGAAAGAAAGAAACACATATCAATGAGATTAAAGAACAACTTTGTTTAAACTAAGGTGGAAGTGTTTGGTTGTTTTGGTTTAAACAGAATCTGGCCTTGCACTAGCTCTTTGAGTAACCTCTGCTGTGTGTCTGTTTGACTGTTTTGTTTCCCAAATCCAGCCTGGTAATGTGAAAAAATGCAAAATAAATCTTTGGTTTTGGGGTTTGTGGGGTTGAAATGTCATCAAATGGTGGTCTGTGGCTCGAATGCTAAATAAATAGTGGGCCGTGGTTTCAAAAAGGTTGGAAACCACTGCTATAAAGCAAAAAGCACTGCATCGTTCTAATCTCTGCTGACTGAAATTCGAACAATTTAGCTGTATCACTCCAATTTCAAACTGTATCGTTCCATTTTTAGTCTGAGATTAGTCAACTTTATTGTTCTAATTTCACACTGTATCATTCCAATTTCAGTCAGAGATTAGTAAACTACATCGTTCCAATTTCAAGCTGTATCGTTCCAGTTTTAGTCAGAGAATAGTACACTATATTGTTTCAATTACAAGCTGTATCGTTCCATTTTTAGTCAGAGATTTGTAAACTGTATTGCGACAATTTCAAACTGTATCATTCCAATATTAGTCGGAGATTATTAAACTGTATCGTTCCAATTTTAAGCTGAATCGTTCCACTTTTAAAAGAGATTTTTAAACTATCATTTCAATTTCAAGCTCTAACGCTCCAATTTTAGTCAGAGATTAGTAAACTGTATCGTTCCAATTTTAGTCAGAGAAGTAGCAAAGTGCTTTACACAGCACTGGAGAAAGAAAGAAACACATATAATTGAGATTAAAGGACAACTTTGTTTAAACTAAGGTGGAAGTGTTTGGTTGTTTTGGACTAGCTCTGTGAGCTCTGTGAGTAACCTTTACTGTGTGTGTGTGTGTGGGGGGGGGGGGGGGGGGGGGGGTTGTGGCGCTATTTGAAGCATCATTCTGCTGAAACTGCTTCAACCATGAACACTGTTTCTACTGAACCTTTAGAATTTAACCTCTGACCACTTACTTTAAATATTCACCCCAGGTCCTACCTTTAACCCCAGCTAGTGCCAACAGAATGTCACACGGCTATACTATAAAGCAGGGGTTTTCAACCGGTGGTCAACACTGTATCATTCCAATATTAGTCAGAGATTATTAAACTGAATCGTTCCAATTTCAAACTGTATCGTTCCAATATTAGTCAGAGATTTGTGAACTGTATCGTTCCAATTTCAAGCTGTATCGCTCCAATTTTAGTCAGAGAAGAAGCAAAGTGCTTTACAGAGCGCTGGAGAAAGAAAGAAACACATATTAATGAGATTAAAGGACAACTTTGTTTAAACTAAGGTTTGGTTGGTTTGGTTTAAACAGAATCTGGCCGTGCACTAGCTCTTTGAGTAACCTCTGCTGTGTGTCTGTTTGACTATTTTGTTTCCCAAATCCAGCCTGGTAATGTGAAAAAACGCAAAATAAATCTTTAGTTTTGGAGTTTGTGGGGTTAAGATGTCATCAAATGGTGGTCCGTGGCTTTGATGCTGAATAAATAGTGGGCTGTGGTGTCAAAAAGGTTGAAAACAACTGCTATAAAACACAAAGCACTGCATATTCTAATCTTTTCTGACTGAAATTCGAACGATTTAACTGTATCGTTCTAATTTTAAGCTGAATCGTTCCAATTTTAGTCAGAGATTAGTACACTGTATCATTCCAATTTCAAACTGTATCGTTCCAATTTTAGTCAGAGATTAGTAAACTCTATCGCTCCAATTTTAGTCAGAGATTAGTAATATTCATCTTCCTCTTCCCAAATGCTAGATGCTCTAATTGCGTCTAAAGGGAGATGAGACGAGCCCATTACCTTTTCTTTTTGAGCGTTGCTAGCTGCTCTGACATTTGACTTTGTGTGTTTGTGTATCTTATGTGAGTATTACACAGTGTTCATGTTGATTGCATGGAGGCTTTGGCCCTATAGTCCACCTTTTCACCCTCCCAGATCTTAAAATAAAACATCCACACGGGGAACATGTCCTAGTGAAGTGTCGAAGTACAAATGGCGTGTACAGTGAAACTGCGTTATGAGTCTATAATATATGGGTATCGATGAATCGATCTTTCTATTTCTGTTTCTCAGACACGAGGATCCGCAGGACAAATGCCGTCTGTAAGTCAACATATGGATGAAACAGCAGACGCAGGAAACCAACTTGCTTCAGACACTGAGAGCAAATGCCACACGTCCGAGAAACTGAAACCACGTCTGCGACACCAACTGAGGGGAGGAGGTTGTGTTTTCAGCCAGGTTGGCATTTTTTGCTCCTCCCACAGGTGAACTGACATTTCTGGGGTTGAAGAACACAAGAACACTTGGGTGTTATCAAATATATGTATTGGTTTAACACTTAGATTGTGGTGGTGTGAGGTTTGGGCTGTTTCAATATGTTGTTCACTGATGGATTTAATTTATGATTGTATGATGTTCACTTTTAGATTTATTTTTATTTCACGTCTCTCCAAGAATCGTCTTTGGTTCACTCTAGTACATACCTGGGCATTATGCAACCCTTTGGCTGACTCTGACCGGCCCGTGAAAAGGTTTTAAACCAGTGGTCCGGGGACCACCAGTGGTCCTTGAGAGAGTTCCAGTTAAATATGGAAAGTTGGTTAATCATATGTAACTCTTTGAGAGTGTAAAAATGTTTACACTCTCAAGAGTTAAAATATTCATCATGTGAATTAGCCCAAGTCTACACAACTAGAGAATGTAGAAGATTAATGGACATTTTGATCTGTATGTTTGACTGTTTTGTTACCCAAATCCAGCCTGGAATTGTGGAAAAAGCAAAATAAATCTTTAGTTTTGGGGTCTTTGGGACTAAAATGTCATCAAATGGTAGTCCTCTGTGGCTCAAATTATGAATAGATCGTGTGGTCTTATGCTTACTTTTATCTTGAAATTGAATTAATATTACGCAGACTTTAGTTCAGCCTTTAGTCTTGGCCCTCCACCATGTTTTATTTGTCTCATTTGGCCCCTTGGGAAAAAATAATTGCCCACCCCTGCTCTAGTACATACCTGGGCATTATGTGGCCTGGGGGCCAAATGCAGCCTTTTGGCTGACTCTGATCGGCCCATGAAAGTTTACCATGGTTTTCAACCAGTGGTCCGGGGACCACCAGAGGTCCTTGAGAGAATTACAGTTAAATATGGAAAGTTGGCTAACCAGATGTAGCTCTTTGAGAGTGTAAACATGAAATGACCATTGCTTGTCCATTTGGTTTCATGTTTACGCTCTCAAGAGTGTATATTCGTCATCTGAATTAGCCCAAAGTCTACACAATCAGAGAATGTAGAAGAATGAATGGTCATTTTGATCTGTATGTTTGACTGGTTTTGTTTGTGAAATACAGCCTGGTATTGTGGGCAAAAACATAATAAATGTTTAGTTTTGGCGTTTGTGGGTTAGGGTTAGGGGCTAAAATGCCATCAAATGGTGGCCCGTGGCTCAAATTCTGAATAAATAGAGGGCCCTGGTGTCAAAATGTTTGGTCTTATTCTTAGTTTTATTTTAAAATTAAATTAATATTATGCAGACTTCAGTACAGCTTTTAGTCTTGGCCCTCCACAATATTTTATGTATCTCATTTGCCCCCCTGGGAAAAATAATTGTCCACCCCTGCTCTAGTATGTGTGCCTAAAGTGTGACTGAGCCCTGATACATACATATATTATATACAATATAATATTCCTTTTAATCTAGGGAGCAACTATTGTACGACAGACACAAATATTTGTACTTCCATGGAGGCATGGTAACCACACTTGATAAGTTATCTGGTGTGGTGAAGTTAGTTTGGTTTTCTTTTCTAGGGTTAGGTTAGGTTTTATTTTTCAGCAAAATATTAACCATGATGCATTGGGTTAGCTTTTAAATGGTGACATCTGAATGTCCAAAACCAGGTTCTAAGTCCAGCATGGTTATTGTCTCACCTGAAAATACCGGTTTATAAGTTTACATTTGCATGACGCAGTGTGAGGTGTTGTGAGCTTTTAGATCAACTGTTTTCAGTCATTAGTCTCTATGAGATAATGTATTTCAAGAGGTCAAACTAGAAATAGAAAGTAAGTACAAAGTATATTCCTTAAACAATAAAGCTCTTGTATTTACCATAAAATGAAAACCTCAGTCTATTGAAATGGAATGATGTCATTAAACCCCCTGAAGTAAAATATTTTAGTTAAAAACAATCTACAAGCTATGAGCTTGTAGATCTGCTATTCTTCAACAGTCAACTATAACATAATAGACCAGCAATTTATTTATTTTATTTATGTATTTATTTATTGTACTTGAACACCAAAAGGCGTTCCTATATGCAAAATCGGATGGCTTGACCTCATGACATCCATTCTGTGTCCAGATTGAAAGCTGTTTTTTTTTTTATGTGAATCTGATTTTATTCAGTGATCCTTGAGGGGGTTCCAGTTGTATCCAGCTAAATGTGATACGGTGCTAAACACAATAATCCACATTAGTGGATTATTGTATTTATTATATTTATTCAACATTGAGCTAGCGCAGTCAGCTGAATGAATGAACTCTTTGGTGGTGAAGTGTAATATATTTCGCTACTACACAAATCTTAGTTTAGTTAAGTTCATACATGTATTATTTTGTAATGAACTGTACAAAGCTGACAACTTTGTACTGCACTTGTATTAAAAAATAAAATATAAAAACAATTTCACCACATGATAATGCCTGGCATATCGGATCCAATATATATTTACTATAATATACTATACTGTATGTACACTGCAATAATATATAATACATATTTACTATAATAAACCATACTGTACACTGTAATAATATATAATATTTACTATACTATAACTGTAGGGCTACACTTTCAGCCTGCAGTACATAAAGGCTCTAATGTTTGTTATATCACCAGTGTTGTAGTGGGACTTTTAGAAGTAGGGGGACGCCTCTTAAAGGGGAATTGCACCCATTCTTTTTTTTAGTGTTCAAATGTGAACCAAATGGACCCTAGCGGGTCCATTTGGTTCCATTTGTACACTCTCAGAAAAAAGCCACCATGCTAATGATTTTTTTCAGACCTCAATTTCTAAGAAACACAAAATGGGGGAACCTTTTTATTTTGTCCACACAGCATCTCTAAGGTATATTAACTCATTCAGCGCGATCGGATTTTCTTTGTTTCCTCTCCATTGCCGCGGCTCAAACCAGTTCGATCGGTAAAAAAGCCCTTATTTTGAAGCTCAGATCTCCTAAACAGGATGTGCTGTTTCTGTTATGCTGTGTCTGTTGTCTTGCCTAATCGATCATCTGGCGATCTGCCCATATACATCCGGGTCACAAGTCAGGAAGAGCCGTGTAGCGCTAGTTGATTCACCAGTGCGACAACCCCATTCAGAGCGAAAACACAGGAGAGCCGTTTGAATGCATTGGATTGAATGGGAGTGAATGGGACAAAAAAAAGAGAGTTGTCGCTCAATTCTGTTCCAAATGAAAGCGAGCAACGGGATCATCATCAGACGATGCGCTGGGACTAATAGTTGGATTAAAGAATGAAATCTACATCTCGTCGTGATACGAGCCGTCCGCGTGACTGGCGGAGGGGACTCCACGGGAGGTCCACGAGCAGCTCGAGAACGGCGCTTTAAGAATTAATGTAAAATATTGAAAATAAGTGGAATTCCCCTTTAAGACACATGCATGCAGACTTGCATTTGTAGTAAGTATAGCATATTGAGAAAGATTGTTTACAATGCCTAATTGTATCCATAAAAGTAAATGAGTAACATAGGCCTACTTTTGCCCCAAAAATATTTTAGATGTGAGAAGTGAGGGGACGCCGTCCCCCCCCCCCGTCCCCCTGACACTACACCCCTGTATATAAAATATTTTAGATGTGAGAAGTGAGGGGACGCCGTCCCCCCGCGTCCCCCCTCCACTACACCCCTGTATATAAAATATTTTAGATGTGAGAAGTGAGGGGACGCCGTCCCCCCGCGTCCCCCCTCCACTACACCCCTGTATATAAAATATTTTAGATGTGAGAAGTGAGGGGACGCCGTCCCCCTGCGTCCCCCTCCACTACAGCCCTGTATATCACTACAAAACGCCTGCTGCGTGAGTTAAAGGTAGGGGAAGTGATTTCACTTTTGTCAGATATCACCCCAAAAAAAATCTGTTAAAATGCTCTATTATAAGGTATGCCGACCATATATGAGTTTTCCCCTCCCCCACGTTAGCAGAGGAGCTAATAAAAGTTCCCCAGGTGGAGGGTGAATTCTCCTCCAATCAGGATGGAGCAGCAGGTTCACATAGTGTAGCTACTCTTGGGTGCCCCTAGTGCACCAGGCTGGTACTACACCCCTAGTGCACCGGGCTGGTAATACAATTTCAAATCACTTGCCCTACCTTTAAATTCAACAAATATTCAACTGATAGCCTGTAGTGCCACCTTGTGGTGTTAAAGGAGAACTGCAGAATGGCAACAAAATGCCATGTACTTTGATGCAGACGTAAGGACTCAATCTTACCCATGATGCTTTGCGGTGTTTCACTTACAGCTTTGGATACGCCTTACACTCGCACACAACAACCTGTAACTCCAAATGTCTGTGAAAATAAATCAGAATTGCCAAAGGCGTTTGCTGTCGCAGATATTTTATTAAGTTAATACTAGTACTAAATACACAATAACGTCATACTTGTTTGCAACCGTCAATGTGAATACCATGCCGTGGATGCGGACCTAATGGATTCAATTTTACCCACAATGCTTTGTGGTGTCGGTGTTTGTTTGCAACCGTGACTGTGAATGCCATGTAGCTAAGTTAGATTCTCTGAGAAATTCCCCGCTGTCAAATTGCAACACACTTGTGCATTGGATCTCTGCTTGGGGGGGGGCCCTTAGTGCACCAGGCTGGTACTACACGATGATTTTCAAAATCACTTACCCTACCTTTAATTTTAATACTCCATTGCAATTTCAAACTGTATCATTCCAATTTTAGTCAGAAATTGGTTAAATGCATCGTTCCAATTTCAAGCTGTATTGTTCCCATATTAGTCAGATTATTACACTGTATCCTTCCAATATAAAGTTGTTTCGTTCCACTTTTAGTTACAAATTGTTATACTGTATCATTTCAATTTCAAGCTGTATCGTTGCAATTTTAGTCAGGGATTAGTAAACTGTATTTTTCCAATATCAAACTGTATTGTTCCAAAATTAATTAGATATTCATAAACTGTATCGTTCCAATTTAGAACTGTATCGTTCCAATATTAATTAGTGATTCATAAACTGTATCGTTCCAATTTCAAGCTGTATTGTTCCAATATTATTCAGAGATTAGTAAACTGTATCGTTCCAATTTCAAGCTGTATCGTTCCAATTTTAGTCAGAGAAGAAGCAAAGTGCTTTACACAGCACTGGAGAAAGAAAGAAACACATACAGTTGTGTTCAAAATAATAGCAGTATGTTTAAAAAATGAACAAAGACCAACATCCTTATTGTGGTTTTTAGTGGTTTTTATTTCCATGCATTGGGAACACTGCACATTATATCCTAAATAAAAACATGAAGAAAAAAGCAGAAATTATTTAATTACTTCACAGAAAATGAAGAAAAATGAACGCTGGGCTGTTAAAAAATAGCACTGGACTTTACTCTACAAACTCAAATATTTACTGTATTAACTGAAAAATATCCAGGATTCAGAATTCCTGTGAATCACTAAACTAATATTTAATTGTATAGCCACTGTTTTGAGAACCGACTAACATCTGTGTTGCAACTTCTGGCATCTGTGAACAGGTATTCCAGCCCAGGATGATTTGACAACGTTCCATAATTCCTCTGCATTTCTTGGTTTTGCTTCAGAAACAGCATTTTTAATGTCACCCACAAGTTTTCTACCGGGGATTCGGCTGGCCACTCCATGACTTTAATTTTGTTGGTCTGGAACCAAGAAGCTGCTCGCTTATTGGTGTGTTTGGGGTCGTTGTTTTGCTGAAACATCCATTTCAAGGGCATTTCTTCTTCAGCATAAGGCAACATGACCTCTTCAAGTATTTTGATGTATCCAAACTGATCCATGCTCCCTGGCATGCAATAATTAAGCCCAACACCATAGTAAGTTAAACATCCCATGGTGGTGCAAGCATCATGATATGGGGATGTTTCTCCTACTATGGTGTCGGGCCTATTTATTGCATACCAGGGATCATGGATCAATCCAAACTGATCCATGGATCATTCCAAACTGATTCATGATCCCTGGTATACGATAAATAGGCCGACAGTTCCGTTAGTCCGACAGTCACAGTAGTCTGGTGGTTCCATTAGTCCGACAGTCCCGTTAGCCTGACAGTCCCAGTAGTCCGACACACCCATAAGTCCGCCATTCCCATTAGTATGACATTCCCGTTAGTCCGACACACGCATAAGTCCGATGGTCCCATAAGTCCGACAGTCCCATTAGTCCAACATACCTATGAATCGGATGGTTCCATTAGTCCGACAGACCCGTAAGTCTGACAGTCCCAATAGTCTGACAGTCCCATTAGTCCAATGGTCGCTTAGGTCTGACAGTCACGTGAGTCCGACAGTCCCATTAGTCTGACACATCCATAAGTCCGACAGTCCCATAAGTCCTACAGTTCCATTAGTCTGACAGTGCCAGTAGTCCGACAGGCCCTTAAGTCCGACAGTCCGAGTATTCTGACAGTCCCATAAGTCCGGCAGTCCCGCTAGTCCAGCGGTCCTGTTAGTCAAACACCTACTCGTGAAAATACAAATATTAATAATGTAGCATGCCAAACACGCCCATACCTATTGGGAGAAATACAACTATGTGCATATACAGCAGCACCATTTTTGCACTGTTGTGATGTATACAAAATGCCCATGCCAGAATGTAGTTATCTATGTATTAATTATTTATTTGATTTTTTTTTTTTTTTTTTTTGAAGAAAAGTCCAGTCCAGGGCAGGCCAGGCTCAGGCAAACTACAGTAGCGTTTCTATCCTACAAAAAAGAGAGTCCTACACCAACTAGGCCAGGCCATTTTTTTTTTAAATTTATTATATGATTTATTATTTTTGAAATCATTTAATTTGAGAAAGGTCCAGGGCAGACCAGGCCCCGCCAGATCAGATCAGTGCAGCATTTTTATGCTACAAAAATAAATTATTTCCTAAATCAGCCAGGCCAGCCAGAAGGCATACAGATACATACAGATATCTAGTTTGAGCATCATTGTTTTACATGGTAATAAGGCTCTATTCATAAATTTAATGTCCACAATAGTTGGTAAGTGTGGCAATTGCTTTCACAGGGCATTAAAGTTTGGAATTAATTAAATATTTGCCTCAATGCAGTGGGGGCTGTCAAAACAGGGACTGCGCCCAAGGTCTGGGACCATCTCTACACTGTCCTGCAAAGAAAAATCAGGTGAATCTATTACCAGACCTAAAGCAGGTGTGTCAAAATGCAGACATGGGTTATTTATTTATTTATTTATTTATTTATTTATTTATTTATTTATTTATTTATTTATTTATTTATTTATTTATTTATTTATTTATTTATTTATTTATTTATTTATTTATTTATTTATATTTACAGATCAGGAGCTTGGCATCAAAGATGAAAGGTCCTTCTTGAAGACCACGTGCCAAGCGCCCCCAACGGCTGAGTATGCAAGTAAGCTAGTTTTAAAAACCCATATCCTATCAAATCGCCATGTTAAAACGCCCAATAACCTGAATATGTTTCTCTCCACCCCAAAAATTCAACTAAACGTACCTTCTTTTTATACCAACTGGGGAGGACGTTTGGCAGCACTTCCGTCAAGGAGGTACAAGTGCTCCTGGCAGGGTACCTGATTATGATGACAGAACACCAGCCAGGAATCCTAACCAACATGAAGGTCAGGGAATTGCTGGATGCCAAGAGGATGAATGACCTCCATGTGGTTCCTGTAAGTTAAGACTTCTAACACCTCCCATTGGTATTGTCTGTGTGTTTTTATAGAACCTGGTGAAATCTATAGGGGGGCTGTAGACACTATTATTGGACAGCTCCAAGATGTTTCAGGGGTCACAGTTAACGCCTTGATTGCTAATTAATCAGTAGATCAATTCAAATGCAGGCTGTTGGTGTAATGCCCGTGTTCAGATTGGTTTGTCTAAAAGAAAATTTTATTTTTTGGCGATTACCTTTTTTTTTGCTTGATCGTCTAACTTTGGGTCCAATGCAATGACAAATGACCGAAATCGCCGGGTGTGCGTTCGTACGTGCACGTGCGCGGCCTGTATGTAGAAATTGTCCATCTCTGATCATAATCCAACATTCACTGTGGCAATATGGCTTGATTTGACTTATTTATGATAATAACCATGATCGCACCGATTGGTAGCTAAAAGGATGCTACAATGAAGACGAAAGCTGGAGAACAAACTATGTCCTGTTACCACAGGAACCACAAAGTCTTGTTCTATTGTTCCTCTCACTGCTGGTGATTAGCTTTCTACTGACACCTAGTGGCTATAGTTATACAGGCACTACTCAAGAGCTATACTGATTGGCAATGTGGAAGATCTGAGGGTATTTGAATGGGAATACATTGATAAATAAAAAAATATGCATAATCACCAGCAAGGCAATGACCATTACGTCCAATACGTCAGCAGCCTCTAAAGGGTTAATTAATAGGGGGTAAATTCTTGGGTGGGAAACTTTATTAATTTGATAGCAAATTGTCTGCCTAAACTCCTATGAATTCATGTTATATATCTAAGAACAAGACAAATTCTATTTTACCAAGCACCGGCTGGCTTAGGGACGTGTCAATTCTTAGGGTTTGGGTCACTTATATGGTATGGTTTGAATGGATTAGGACATGGGGCCACTGAATGTGTGTAAATCTTCACATAATGTGCTTTTACCGTTTTAGGTGATGCATCACAAGACGGCATCTGCCAAGGGCCCTGCCACACTGGCCTTCAAACCCATGTAATTGTGCTGGCTATCGCATGGAACAACACCTGCGTCACCAATGTGGTGAAGACAGAGCTTTGGTATACTTTACAAACCAAACACTTTTGACAGACAGATTGTCTGTTGAATCGTCTGTTAATTGAAATTACATTTTATTACTCAGACCTTCTCTTCCATCCACAGACACATCTTACCCAGGATCGGCTCGGGCAGGAAGCTATCGCCAGGCCCATGCAACACAATCTGGATACGGCTAGGTCATACTATTGTAAAGGTGAATTCTGGTGGAATTGTAGTCAAATGAAGAGAAGAGAAATGGACCAAGTTTCAGAAGGTTTATTGCCAAGCAAAGCTCCTCGTCAGTATCGCTAGGTTAGGCAAAGTCTGTATTACAAACTCATCGCTTATATAGCTCCAACATCGTGACATCGTGGCCAATATGTCATGGCAACAACAATAATATTTGTGACACTGATTCATCTGAGAAGTGAGGTGTTGACTCAGAGTCTCTTAACCCAACCAACAGGGGACGAGGCAACCTTTTTGGGATGACCATACTTGACAATGTTTCAATGGTGCAGTCCACCTTTAGCCAGAATGTCCCAGAACTCCGGCTAACAACCCTTAGCTGGGTCAAGCCGTCCTCATAGCTATCCACTTTTCAGGGATCAGTGTCACACTTGAAATAGATCATTTGTAATACACATTACACTTTTACTGGATCAACACACACACTGTCTATATTAAGATACAAACTGCCTTCTGTGACGTACACACGCCTATGAGACCTGTACACTATGTGTGCCTCCCCGACCCCATGGCTATCGGGAAGGAACCTAACCCTAAGAACCTGAATAAGAGGTTTGATGACTGGAGCGATAATGGTGACAATGAGGGAGTCAATTCCGATGGGGACACTGACCACAAGGACGTTGTCTTCCTAAGTATTTCATAGGAAATCATCTGTCATCATAGGAAATCATCTATTTAACATAGAACAAATACCTTGGAATCTTATTTTACCAAGGGTTAGGGTACCATTATTTGTTCAATTATTAATTAATTAATTAACTAACTTATCATTCCAGCCCATGTATCCCAGGGACTAATGGGAAGCGATAGAGGAGAAGATGGAGGAGGAGGTAGAGGAATAGGTGGACTGCCCTGTCCCTGCAGCTCCTCCAACAAGGCCTCTGGCCTAGAGTTCTCAAACTCTGCCCGAACCCGACCAGGCCCGACCCGACCCGACCCGACATTTTAGGGTCGGGCTCGGGCCTAAAATGTATGTAGATCAGTAGGGCCGGGTCGGGCCTATAGGGCTCCATGAAAAAAAAAATATATATTGAATTTTATTATGATAAAAATAATAATTCTGTTCTGTCTGTCTGTGTATTTACCTCTTATGAAGATGGTGCTGATTGGTATTTTCACTTTTACTCAGTGTAGAGTGCTCAAATTCTACCCAAACCTGACCAGGCCCGATCCAACCAGACATTGTAGGGCCGGGTTGGGCCTAAAAACTATGCTAATTGGTCGGGCCGGGCCGGGCTTTGGGCCTGATCAGTTAGGGCCCAGTTAGGGCCAGGCCTCAATTTTCAGGCCCGTTGAGAACTCTACTCTGGCCCCCTCCGCTCCCAGGAGGTAGGTTCAATTCCTAGTTTGGTTTTAAGAGGACTTGTAACAGGGACAAGAAGATATCTAGGCAGATAGGTTTTCTAACATAATATTTGATAGGAAATTGTCTGTGACTATACCCTAACTCTAAACAAAATGTAATTACAGCAGGTTCCACAAAGTCTACTTCTGCGAGGGACACAACCTCTACTTCTGAAGGGGACACAACCGCTACCGAAGGGGACACGGAGGAGGATGAGGATTTGGCCCCTGGGTCATCCGGACTCTCAGGGGGTGTCTGGCCCTCTAACCCTCTACCTGCCCCCACTGCCCAACTCCCTAACCCTGGAGAAACAACTCAGCCTCTGCCCCCCCCCCCCCTGCTTGATTACGCAATGAACTTGTTTCAGAGCTCCCAAAGAAAACAACTGATAGATTACAACCTGTCCAAAGTTAAGCAGCCAGATTTTTAAATAAAACTGAGATGAGAGAACATATTACTCCTGTTGCAGCAGATGTAGGCTGCTTATTAAGCCGAGTTCCTCGACCAGGCATGTTGCCTGCCAGTGGTCTGACTTGATAAGCGTCCTCAGCCCGCCTCCCGCAATGCACCACGAGCGCGTCACATTGCAGTCTGTTTTAACCCACATTCAGCTACTTTATTGTGGTCATTTTGGTCAAAATACTCGCCTCTGGGTTAGGGATCGAGAATTTCCAGGTTTTCATCTTATTGTGTCAGTTGGCTCCCAGATAATATGCCTTGTCGAGGAACTCGGCTTAATAAACAGAATCGTGGGAATTATTGCTTGGCAATGTTCGAAGCGGTTGCCTGTCCTAGCTTCACTGCAATGGCTTCCAGTTGTATTTAGAATTGATTTTAAAAATATCTTACTGATTACTGTCTATAATGCCCCAGGTCACCTTCAGCTTTTTTACTGCTGGCCATTTTGCTGTGCCCCAAAAAATGGCAACTAAAACCACGGTGTAGCGGCCTTTTTCTTCTAGGAGCCGATGGCGTGGAATAAACTCCCACTATACCTTTGACAGGCAGCCTCGGTAGACCTTTGTAAAGCACAACTCAAGACATACTTTGATGCTCTTGCTTTTAACTGACTTGTCACTGTATTGTTTTCATCACTCTATTGCATTTTTAATGTTTTATGCCATAATTTATCTCTTCATTGTATTTTACTTTTTGTCATTTCTTTTCTCTATTGCTATGCAAATCATTTTGAGCTTTATTTTGTCATTAAAGTTGCTATACAAATAAAGTTTGATTATTATTATAATGCACCAGACATTTCAAATAGGTGGCAGGTCTGGACTCTAGCCAGGATGGAATCTCGTAACACATGCAGAATGTGTGGCAGCGTTTGTGGTTGTTGAAGTATGGCTTTCACTTTGCATTTGATAGTTTTAACTTTTTTTTTCTTCAGAGATGAATGCATTGTAAGTTATCATCATTTATTAAAGCCCTAACCCTAACCCCTGTATTCCAAGAGTTGCCAAAACAAGTTTTTTTAATTAATCACTCCCAAGTCATCGTAAATCCTTCAAGGAGTTGATGTAAACTACACACATGAAAAAAAAGTTTTCATTCATTGAACATCTCACAGACCCAGCATGTGAGATGAATGGATGTTAAAGCATGGTTATAGGGTTAATAATAATAAAAACATGGATTCCTAAAATTGTTTAGTATTTAATATCATACTGTATATCATACTGTATATGTCCCTTAAGCTTATTTCTTATAGTTTGAGCTTCAATCACCACTGATATAACCAGTACTTATTCCGTCCCCTATTAAGGGAGACATAATAAAATACACTGTCACTGCTGTTGTGACTGTAGATCCTTCCCTACAGTAATTAATTTCTGAGACGGAGTAGAAGACAGAAAGCCCTAACAAATTGAAGGCTGTCATTGGGCAATTTTCTGTGCACCAAGGTTTAGAAGACAGTTAGAAAGCCCAAATAAACTGTCACCACCAGTCAACTGGACATGCACCACAGTTAGATGTGGGTAGTCTGCAGTCAAAGGTTGACATGTTGGAGGGCCAGGTTCTCTTGTTTCAAGTACTTATCACAATATGAAGAAAGGAAGGTTAACCTTAAAACTTTTTAGTATGCTAGTCATTTGATTAAAGTGGATTCAAGCTGAACATTCAAAACACTAATATGTGAACTAGTTAAAAACAAATCATCATATTTGGGGGTTATCAGTGGTGTGCAGTTTCACTGTAGTAGAATACCAGCAGTCACACTGTATCCTATATGGTGTGGAATTATTTGCTTGCTTTTGCGTTGTTCTTCACGTTCATTGTTCTGCCCCATCCATGGGTCTAAATGTGGACCAACACTGTGAACTGATATGCGCATTGGATGTAAACCAGTACAGGTTTTGATGGGCTATCTAAGATCAACATATGGAATATCAGGGGGACCCTTTTCACAATTATGTTTTTTCCAGTTCATAGAAATACTGGTTATATTATATTATATTATATTATATTATATTATATTATATTATATTATATTATATTATATTATATTATATTATTTGTTTATTTCATGAGTGAGTTTCCCTAAAATGAAAAGGTGCTTTGTAAATTTACTCCATACTTACTAAATGGCAGCATCTAGTAGACAGTTTCCATATTTGCATCCCTAATGTGACAAATGTGATTGGCTAACTCATTAGCCAATCACAGTTCAGATGTGCACTATATGAGGAGCAACTCAGTCTAGAGCCTTCACTCACTGTCCAGCCTTCACTCAGACCACATGCAGCTCTCACTGAGTCTACTCTGCAACTCCAAACCAGGCATCTTGAACACGGTAACCCATTGTTCTGTCGCTTTCTTTGCCTAGCAGTACTTGCTACAAATGATAATGCTAAAGCTTGACACATGAGATTTTACTGGTACTGCTGCCTTATTTATGATGCATTGCTAGAAATAACCGCTGGTTCCTTTGTTTGGGTTAGTTAGCTGTTGGCATTACATGTTGTGGTTATGTGAGAAGCATTTAATCTGTTTTTTGCAAGGTAACACCTGATTCTTTGCTGTTTCAGGCAGACTGAAAGGAAGGCCAGTTCTCTGCAACTCCAAAACAGGCAGCCTGAGCAAGGTAACCATTGTTCTATGTTGATTGTATTGTGCTTTGGTTCATATTGACTACTTTGCCTAGTAGTCCTTGGTACAAACGATACTGGTACTCCTGCCTCATTTATGATGGATTACGTTAAGAATAACAGTCGCTTCCTTAGTTTTTTGTAGCATAGCTAACAAGTGCTCATGACAAAGTTGTGAAACTGTTGGCTTGCTAAAACACATTCAATGCTTCTCACATAACCACAGCTTTTAATGCCAGCAAACACCTGTTGCTTTGCTGTTTCAGGCAGACTGGAAGGAAGGCCAGTTCTCTGCAGCTCCAAACCAGGCAGCTTAAGGAAGGTAACCCATTGTTCTATGTTGATTGTATTGTGCTTTAGTTCATGTTGACTACTTTACCTAGTGGTCCTTGCTACAAATGATACTGCTAAAGCCTGTCACATGTGAGATTTTATTGATACTGCTGCCTCATTTATGAGGAATTATTAGAAATAACAGTTGATTCCTCTGTGTTTTGAGCGCTAGCTAACCAGTGCTCATGACAAAAATTTGAAACTGTTTGGCATTACATGTTATCGTTATGTGAGAAGCATTTGATGTGTTTTAGCAAGCTAACACCTGATGCTTTGCTGTTTCAGGTAGACTGAAAGGAGGGTCAGGTTCTTCTCAGCTGATCAGTCAAATGTTGACTCCTTGTGATTGGGAGGGTCTATTCTAACTGCCAGCTGTGAACACTTGGACCACATGCAGATCTCAACAAGCAAGGTAGCTCATTGTGCTATGTGAATTGTTTTGTACTTTAGTTCATAGTGACTCCTTTGCCAAAATCTAATCCATTAACTAGATGCCCACTGCTAATTTGTACCGATCTGTTGGCATAAATTTTTTAGTTATATTTGTACTTGGCAATATAGTCACTCAACATGCTCTATTGAATTCTGCTCATGTATTCTGTTTGTTTTAGGAAAACATACCTTAATGGAGAAGCAAATATACTTTGGTGCTACAAACCCTTTCTGTTAGGTTGGAGATGAGCTCACCCAAGTTTCTCCGGACAAACCAGGTAATGTGTATTTGTGATACCACTAGCAATACTTGCTAAAGATTTTCACATAAGTGATTTTACTGGTACTGCTGCCTCTTTTATAACAAATTACTAGGATCATTTTATTTTGTTTGGCACAAGTATCAAGTCCTCACAACAAAGTTGTTAAACTGTTTGTAGGCATTACATGCTTTGGTTATGTGAGAAGTTTTGTTTTAGCAAGCTAACACCTGATGCTTTGCTGTTTCAGGCAGACTAGCTGAGAACTGGCCCTCCTCTCAGTCACATATTGATGCCATGTGATTTGGACGAGGCTATTTCACTCAACTGTGAACACTGAGACCACATGCAGCTCTCAACCAGGCAGAAATGAAAACTTGAGCAAGGTAACCTATTGCGTTTTATTGCCAAAATCAAATATTCTGGTAAGTAAATACTGAGTGCTATATTTTACTCTTGACATATGTTTTGAATTGTATAACTTACTTGGCATATATTGCATCTGAAAGTGCTTTATTGAAGCTGTACATGTATTATGTTTTTGTTTTAGGAAACATGGCTTAATGGAGAAGGAAATGTGCATTGGTGCCACAAACCCTCTCTGTGCTAGGTTGGACATGAGTTTACTGAAGTTTCTCCAGTCAAACCAGATAATGTGTTTCGTGATGCTACTTGCAATACTGGCGACAAATAACTATGTTAAAGCCTTTCACATAAGTTTTACTTGTTCTTACTAATTTGTTATAAATGAGCAGCTGTACATCAGTTGCTACCTTTCAACTTTTGTTGGCACAAGTGCTCATGTCAAAGTTGTGAAACATTTTGTAGGCATTACATGCTGTGGTTATATTTAAGCAAGCTAACACTTGATGCTTTGCTGTTTCAGGCATGCTGAAAGGAGGGCCAGTTCTTCTCAACTGATCAGTCACCTGATCAGACTCAAAGTGATTGGGATGGGCCAAGGCCTAACTGAACACTTGGACCCCATGCAGCTCTCAACAAGCAAGGTAACTCATTGTGTTATGTGGATTGTTTTGTGTTTTAGTTCATATTGACTACTTTGAGTTTTACTTGGCTATATTTTGTCTCTGAAAGTGCTTTATTGAAGCTGTTCATGTACTCTGTTTTTAGAAAACATTGCTCAACGGAGACGCAAATATACTTTGCCACAAACACTCTCTGTATTAGGTTGGACATGTGTTCACTGAAGTGTCTCCAGTCAAACCAGGTAATGCATATTTGTGATGTTACTAGCAATACGTGCTACAAATAATGATACTAAAGCCTTTCACATAATTTTTACTTGTACTGCTTCTCGTTTATAACAAATTAGTTGTAACATCGGTTGCTTTCTTTTGTTGGCACAATTAACAAGTGCTCATGTCAAAGTTGTGTAACATTTTGTAGGCATTACATGCTGTTATGCGAGAAGCATTTATTGTGTGTTTTTTATTTAATTTGTATTAGCAAACTAAGACTTGATGCTTTGCTGTTTCAGGCATGCTGAAAGGAGGGACAGTTCTTGTCAGGTGATCAGTCTCCTGTTGACTCGAAGTGATTGGAATGCGCTATTTTAAGTCCTAACTGAACACCTGGACCACATGCAGCTCTCAACAAGCAAGGTAACTCATTGTGCTATGTGGATTGTTTTGTGCTTTAGTTCATATTGACTACTTTGCTCAAATCTAATAGTCTAGTAATAAATGCCCAGTGCTAATTTCTACCATTCTGTTGGCATATATTGAGTTTTACTTGGCTATATATTGTCTCTCAAAGTGCTTTAGTGAAGCTGTTCATGTACTGCTGCAAAGTGAGCACTTGGTAGCTTGTGCTACAAAAAAGGATTAAACAAAGTCATGTAACCGATTGTAGCCATTACATGCTTTGGTTATGAAGCTAAGACCTGATGCTTTGTTCTTTCAGGCACACTGAAAGGAGGGCCAGTTCCTATCAGCTTGATTGGGCAAGGCTATTTTAACTCCCAGATGAAGTATCTACTGCAGCTCATTATTGTAATTCTCTGGTAAACTACTGTCTGATCTATGTTTGGTTAAGGACTAACTACTACAGCTGCTATTGCTATTTCTGTTAGCACTCCTGCTGTCAAACATTCCAACATTACCTTCAGACATTATGGCAAAGATTTTCACAAGTGCTAACCCCATGTTTTGCTCTTGCAGTGCGCTCAACCCATGATGATTCCACCTTGCCCGGGAGCAGTCTGAAATATAGTCCCTGCCCCCTGCAGCTTTTGTCTACATAAGCTACGGTTCTGGTTGTTGAGTGGCCATCTAAACCACTCCAACACTTTGGTTTCAGCCGTGTTAGCAACGAGGAATTGATAATGTACTTAGTTTTCAGCTCTTAGTAAATAATTAATCGGAAGCACTCACTAGTTATCATTGTTTCCCACTTAAACATATTTTTCCAGCATTAAGTAAATATGGGCATTTACTTACTAAATATGGGCGAGCCTTATGTAATCCTAAGTAGCACTATTTCAGATCACTCCAATTTATGCTAATTCATCTGCTGGTCGTAGCCATCATCATATATTGGAGTCATCAATTGCTCTGTGATTACCTACGCAACCTTTGTGATATTATTGAACAAAACCTAATTAGATTTTTTTAAATTACCTATGTAAGTGCAGAAGAGTGCTGTTCCTTTTAGACTGGCCCTTATCTTCATTCAAATGTATGTATGCAGTCTGAATAATAAGCCAAAAGACACCATTATTTGTTTCAACTAATTAGAAAAATGTGTTTGTTTGGAAGCAGCCTAATCCGAAGCTAATCTATTTGTTAGTTATAACATGTCTAAAATATATATTGCAAGGCGATGGTTAAACAATTCTTGCAATCTGAATAATCATTGAATGGTTTAAATTGTCCACTTAATCAATTATGAAAATAATCATTAGTTAAATATTTTTCTACCAGGCTTTTATTGTTTATGTTCATGCACATGCCGGGTTTATGACTTTGCTTAATCTTTTTTTTTTTTTTTTTTTTTTTTTGTTGTTTTGGTCGATGGTATGTGTGTTTATTTTCCATGGTTCTATTCAGCACTTTAGTGTGTCTTCGGTCATTGTAAATGTGCAATAAATAAAATTCGATGGGAGGTGCCAGCAACCGATGGAGACGGTAGGTTTCGGGGGTTGACGGACTTCAGCCCCTGAACTCAAATGGTGTGGTATTTAAAGGGATTGATCAAACCCAGGACCCGTTGTTCCCACGGTATGGTGCGACCAATCCTGATATATATCAGTGGAGCCTAACTCTGACCATTTGAGAAATAGTGGTTTAGCTTTCGGGTGGGAATAGCCTTTTGGGAGGGATCTGAGTACTTAATCAGTTGGTATAGTGTATTGACGTGGCCTACTATGCTGCTCGGGTCCCCAGGATTATGGCTAGGGCTAATGCTCTAACGGTAACCCTACCCCCAAACCTGCGCGGCCGTAGGTAGAACCTTGCGTCAAGGGACTAAGCTATACCAAGTGATTACTTACTTTTAGAGAGGGAGGGTGCATTACATTAGCTTTGTTCCAGGCAATAGAGAATAAGGTTAGGAGCCAGACATTACTAAACAAACCACTACTGGAAAAAAGCTGTGGAGTGAGAAATTGGCATTTTTGCCAATTTCTCGCTTCACAGCTTTTTTCCGGGTAGGGGCCAGCCGGGCGAAACCTATCGGGTTAGTGGGACTTAGGGTTAGTGGGACTTAGGGTTAGTGGGACTTAGGGTTAGTGGGACTTAGGGTTAGTGGGACTTAGGGTTAGTGGGACTTAGGGTTAGTGGGACTTAGGGTTAGTGGGACTTAGGGTTAGTGGGACTTAGGGTTAGTGGGACTTAGGGTTAGTGGGACTTAGGGTTAGTGGGACTTAGGGTTAGTGGGACTTAGGGTTAGTGGGACTTAGGGTTAGTGGGACTTAGGGTTAGTGGGACTTAGGGTTAGTGGGACTTAGGGTTAGTGGGACTTAGGGTTAGTGGGACTTAGGGTTAGTGGGACTTAGGGTTAGTGGGACTTAGGGTTAGTGGGACTTAGGGTTAGTGGGACTTAGGGTTAGTGGGACTTAGGGTTAGTGGGACTTAGGGTTAGTGGGACTTAGGGTTAGTGGGACTTAGGGTTAGTGGGACTTAGGGTTAGTGGGACTTAGGGTTAGTGGGACTTAGGGTTAGTGGGACTTAGGGTTAGTGGGACTTAGGGTTAGTGGGACTTAGGGTTAGTGGGACTTAGGGTTAGTGGGACTTAGGGTTAGTGGGACTTAGGGTTAGTGGGACTTAGGGTTAGTGGGACTTAGGGTTAGTGGGACTTAGGGTTAGTGGGACTTAGGGTTAGTGGGACTTAGGGTTAGTGGGACTTAGGGTTAGTGGGACTTAGGGTTAGTGGGACTTAGGGTTAGTGGGACTTAGGGTTAGTGGGACTTAGGGTTAGTGGGACTTAGGGTTAGTGGGACTTAGGGTTAGTGGGACTTAGGGTTAGTGGGACTTAGGGTTAGTGGGACTTAGGGTTAGTGGGACTTAGGGTTAGTGGGACTTAGGGTTAGTGGGACTTAGGGTTAGTGGGACTTAGGGTTAGTGGGACTTAGGGTTAGTGGGACTTAGGGTTAGTGGGACTTAGGGTTAGTGGGACTTAGGGTTAGTGGGACTTAGGGTTAGTGGGACTTAGGGTTAGTGGGACTTAGGGTTAGTGGGACTTAGGGTTAGTGGGACTTAGGGTTAGTGGGACTTAGGGTTAGTGGGACTTAGGGTTAGTGGGACTTAGGGTTAGTGGGACTTAGGGTTAGTGGGACTTAGGGTTAGTGGGACTTAGGGTTAGTGGGACTTAGGGTTAGTGGGACTTAGGGTTAGTGGGACTTAGGGTTAGTGGGACTTAGGGTTAGTGGGACTTAGGGTTAGTGGGACTTAGGGTTAGTGGGACTTAGGGTTAGTGGGACTTAGGGTTAGTGGGACTTAGGGTTAGTGGGACTTAGGGTTAGTGGGACTTAGGGTTAGTGGGACTTAGGGTTAGTGGGACTTAGGGTTAGTGGGACTTAGGGTTAGTGGGTTAGGGTTAGGGTTAGGGTTAGGGTTAGGGTTAGGGTTAGGGTTAGGGTTAGGGTAAGGGTTAGGGTTAGGGTTAGGGTTAGGGTTAGGGTTAGGGTTAGGGTTAGGGTTAGGGTTAGGGTTAGGGTTAGGGTTAGGGTTAGGGTTAGGGTTAGGGTTAGGGTTAGGGTTAGGGTTAGGGTTAGGGTTAGGGTTAGGGTTGGGTTAGGGTTAGGGTTAGGGTTAGGGTTAGGGTTAGGGTTAGGGTTAGGGTTAGGGTTAGGGTTAGGGTTAGGGTTAGGGTTAGGGTTAGGGTTAGGGTTAGGGTTAGGGTTAGGGTTAGGGTTAGGGTTAGGGTTAGGGTTAGGGTTAGGGTTAGGGTTAGGGTTAGGGTTAGGGTTAGGGTTAGGGTTAGGGTTAGGGTTAGGGTTAGGGTTAGGGTTAGGGTTAGGGTTAGGGTTAGGGTTAGGGTTAGGGTTAGGGTTAGGGTTAGGGTTAGGGTTAGGGTTAGGGTTAGGGTTAGGGTTAGGGTTAGGGTTAGGGTTAGGGTTAGGGTTAGGGTTAGGGTTAGGGTTAGGGTTAGGGTTAGGGTTAGGGTTAGGGTTAGGGTTAGGGTTAGGGTTAGGGTTAGGGTTAGGGTTAGGGTTAGGGTTAGGGTTAGGGTTAGGGTTAGGGTTAGGGTTAGGGTTAGGGTTAGGGTTAGGGTTAGGGTTAGGGTTAGGGTTAGGGTTAGGGTTAGGGTTAGGGTTAGGGTTAGGGT
>CM076983.1:75907-230907 GCA_039105355.1 Benthosema pterotum | reverse complement strand
CCACTAACCCTAAGTCCCACTAACCCTAAGTCCCACTAACCCTAAGTCCCACTAACCCTAAGTCCCACTAACCCTAAGTCCCACTAACCCTAAGTCCCACTAACCCTAAGTCCCACTAACCCTAAGTCCCACTAACCCTAAGTCCCACTAACCCTAAGTCCCACTAACCCTAAGTCCCACTAACCCTAAGTCCCACTAACCCTAAGTCCCACTAACCCTAAGTCCCACTAACCCTAAGTCCCACTAACCCTAAGTCCCACTAACCCTAAGTCCCACTAACCCTAAGTCCCACTAACCCTAAGTCCCACTAACCCTAAGTCCCACTAACCCTAAGTCCCACTAACCCTAAGTCCCACTAACCCTAAGTCCCACTAACCCTAAGTCCCACTAACCCTAAGTCCCACTAACCCTAAGTCCCACTAACCCTAAGTCCCACTAACCCTAAGTCCCACTAACCCTAAGTCCCACTAACCCGATAGGTTTCGCCCGGCTGGCCCCTACCCGGAAAAAAGCTGTGAAGCGAGAAATTGGCAAAAATGCCAATTTCTCACTCCACAGCTTTTTTCCAGTAGTGGTTTGTTTAGTAATGTCTGGCTCCTAACCTTATTCTCTATTGCCTGGAACAAAGCTAATGTAATGCACCCTCCCTCTCTAAAAAGTAAGTAATCACTTGGTATAGCTTAGTCCCTTGACGCAAGGTTCTACCTACGGCCGCGCAGGTTTGGGGGTAGGGTTACCGTTAGAGCATTAGCCCTAGCCATAATCCTGGGGACCCGAGCAGCATAGTAGGCCACGTCAATACACTATACCAACTGATTAAGTACTCAGATCCCTCCCAAAAGGCTATTCCCACCCGAAAGCTAAACCACTATTTCTCAAATGGTCAGAGTTAGGCTCCACTGATATATATCAGGATTGGTCGCACCATACCGTGGGAACAACGGGTCCTGGGTTTGATCAATCCCTTTAAATACCACACCATTTGAGTTCAGGGGCTGAAGTCCGTCAACCCCCGAAACCTACCGTCTCCATCGGTTGCTGGCACCTCCCATCGAATTTTATTTATTGCACATTTACAATGACCGAAGACACACTAAAGTGCTGAATAGAACCATGGAAAATAAACACACATACCATCGACCAAAAAAAAAAAAAAAAAAAAAAAAAAAAGATTAAGCAAAGTCATAAACCCGGCATGTGCATGAACATAAACAATAAAAGCCTGGTAGAAAAATATTTAACTCTATGAGAGCTAACCATTCTGGGAAAACAGGTGGAAGTACTGTGCTAAGCTTTTTGAGTGATGTCACTAGGGATGTCACTAATTTAAAACAAGGCCAATAAAAAACAAAGTCCTATAGCGACATTTACATGCCATATACCGTCTGAAAGAGCACACTCGCTGCTTTCACAAGAAAAAAAAAATTCATTTATACCACCTATCGTTCAGGACTTATTGCCATTTGAATGCTATAGAGACATGAGCAGTCTTGTAAAAATACATTGTATAGAGACATTGACAGACAAATATATATATGAACCAAATAAAGATATTGTACATGCTATACACCGATTGACAGCCCTATTTGTCCATTTTTAGGGGAAAAAAAATTACATTCCTCCCATCTTCCGTTCGTCTGTAATTGTCATTTGAATTCAACTTGCGTTGTGGGCCAACACCATATCATTTATGGAATAATATTTTTCAGGTCTATATAATATAATTATGTTGACAGTAATATATAAAAAACCATATACCATATGAAAGGGCACACCCTCTGCTCCAATAAGAAAAAAGAAAAAAAATATGCCATCTATAGTTCACCAATTATTGGGGATTTTATGTCAGAATCCCTGCAATAGTCAGAGAAATGCCTCAGATCTGTTGTGTGTGTGCACGTGTGTGTGCGCACGTGTGTGTGCGCACGTGTGTGTGTGCGCGTGTGTGTGCGTGTGTGTGCGCGCGCGTGTGTGTGTGTGTGTGTGTGTGTGTGTGTGGGAGGGGGGGGGGGGGCTGTTGTGCTTTCTTTGCAAAGACGTTTAGCGTAGCATAACTTGAAGACCACGCACACACGCGCGCGCACACACACACACACACACACACACACACACACACACACACACACACACCAACACACACACACGCGCGAACGACCCAGATTTTCCTAACGATCATTAGCGAGCTGCAGGTGCCTGCCTGACTGCTCTTCCATAACGCCCCTCTGCCTCCGACAGAGAGAGAGAGAGAGAAATAGAGAAAGAAAGAATGCAATCCCCATGCGAGTGCAGTCACACTGTGTCCAGATGACTAAAGTAAAATAGCCTCTTGCATTTGATGAAAAAAAAAACAAGCGATCGCTTCACAATGCTGTTTTGCTAAGAGCAGAGAGAGAGAGAGAGTGCAGGGGACTGACGAGTGCTAAGGCTCTGCTCAGCCCAGCCCTCTCTCCTTGTGTTTACTTCCTCAAAGCAGGGAAAAAAATGGGTAGGGGGGCGGAGTATTGGTTGTGACGTCGTCAGGGCCTTAAAGCAACAGTATACTACAGCCCCATTAGGGATTTAATGCATACAGCTTGGGTTTTAATTGAAAAAAATATGATTGAATGATAAATGTCTGAACGACGTATATATATGGCGTTAGCCTCCAGGTGGCGCTGTTCTACAACGACGTATATATACCCACTCAGCAATCATTGAGTTAACTAATGATTATTTTCATAATTGATTAAGTGGACAATTTAAACCATTCAATGATTATTCAGATTGCAAGAATTGTTTAACCATCGCCTTGCAATATATATTTTAGACATGTTATAACTAACAAATAGATTAGCTTCGGATTAGGCTGCTTCCAAACAAACACATTTTTCTAATTAGTTGAAACAAATAATGGTGTCTTTTGGCTTATTATTCAGACTGCATACATACATTTGAATGAAGATAAGGGCCAGTCTAAAAGGAACAGCACTCTTCTGCACTTACATAGGTAATTTTAAAAAAAATCTAATTAGGTTTTGTTCAATAATATCACAAAGGTTGCGTAGGTAATCACAGAGCAATTGATGACTCCAATATATGATGATGGCTACGACCAGCAGATGAATTAGCATAAATTGGAGTGATCTGAAATAGTGCTACTTAGGATTACATAAGGAATCGCCCATATTTAGTAAGTAAATCGCCCATATTTACTTAATGCTGGAAAAATATGTTTAAGTGGGAAACAATGATAACTAGTGAGTGCTTCCGATTAATTATTTACTAAGAGCTGAAAACTAAGTACATTATCAATTCCTCGTTGCTAACACGGCTGAAACCAAAGTGTTGGAGTGGTTTAGATGGCCACTCAACAACCAGAACCGTAGCTTATGTAGACAAAAGCTGCAGGGGGCAGGGACTATATTTCAGACTGCTCCCGGGCAAGGTGGAATCATCATGGGTTGAGCGCACTGCAAGAGCAAAACATGGGGTTAGCACTTGTGAAAATCTTTGCCATAATGTCTGAAGGTAATGTTGGAATGTTTGACAGCAGGAGTGCTAACAGAAATAGCAATAGCAGCTGTAGTAGTTAGTCCTTAACCAAACATAGATCAGACAGTAGTTTACCAGAGAATTACAATACTGAGCTGCAGTAGATACTTCATCTGAGAGTTAAAATAGCCTTGCCCAATCAAGCTGATAGGAACTGGCCCTCCTTTCAGTGTGCCTGAAAGAACAAAGCATCAGGTCTTAGCTTCATAACCAAAGCATGTAATGGCTACAATCGGCTACATGACTTTGTTTAATCCTTTTTTGTAGCACAAGCTACCAAGTGCTCACTTTGCAGCAGTACATGAACAGCTTCACTAAAGCACTTTGAGAGACAATATATAGCCAAGTAAAACTCAATATATGCCAACAGAATGGTAGAAATTAGCACTGGGCATTTATTTACTAGACTATTAGATTTGAGCAAAGTAGTCAATATGAACTAAAGCACAAAACAATCCACATAGCACAATGAGTTACCTTGCTTGTTGAGAGCTGCATGTGGTCCAGGTGTTCAGTTAGGACTTAATAGCGCATTCCAATCACTTCGAGTCAACAGGAGACTGATCACCTGACAAGAACTGTCCCTCCTTTCAGCATGCCTGAAACAGCAAAGCATCAAGTCTTAGTTTGCTAATACAAATTAAATAAAAAACACACAATAAATGCTTCTCGCATAACAGCATGTAATGCCTACAAAATGTTACACAACTTTGACATGAGCACTTGTTAATTGTGCCAACAAAAGAAAGCAACCGATGTTACAACTAATTTGTTATAAACGAGAAGCAGTACAAGTAAAAATTATGTGAAAGGCTTTAGTATCATTATTTGTAGCACGTATTGCTAGTAACATCACAAATATGCATTACCTGGTTTGACTGGAGACACTTCAGTGAACACATGTCCAACCTAATACAGAGAGTGTTTGTGGCAAAGTATATTTGCGTCTCCGTTGAGCAATGTTTTCTAAAAACAGAGTACATGAACAGCTTCAATAAAGCACTTTCAGAGACAAAATATAGCCAAGTAAAACTCAAAGTAGTCAATATGAACTAAAACACAAAACAATCCACATAACACAATGAGTTACCTTGCTTGTTGAGAGCTGCATGGGGTCCAAGTGTTCAGTTAGGCCTTGGCCCATCCCAATCACTTTGAGTCTGATCAGGTGACTGATCAGTTGAGAAGAACTGGCCCTCCTTTCAGCATGCCTGAAACAGCAAAGCATCAAGTGTTAGCTTGCTTAAATATAACCACAGCATGTAATGCCTACAAAATGTTTCACAACTTTGACATGAGCACTTGTGCCAACAAAAGTTGAAAGGTAGCAACTGATGTACAGCTGCTCATTTATAACAAATTAGTAAGAACAAGTAAAACTTATGTGAAAGGCTTTAACATAGTTATTTGTCGCCAGTATTGCAAGTAGCATCACGAAACACATTATCTGGTTTGACTGGAGAAACTTCAGTAAACTCATGTCCAACCTAGCAC
Source organism: Benthosema pterotum (assembly GCA_039105355.1). Lineage (NCBI taxonomy): Eukaryota > Metazoa > Chordata > Actinopteri > Myctophiformes > Myctophidae > Benthosema > Benthosema pterotum. The sequence goes on along the minus strand of CM076983.1, from coordinate 225,882 downwards.
AGAGAGGGTTTGTGGCACCAATGCACATTTCCTTCTCCATTAAGCCATGTTTCCTAAAACAAAAACATAATACATGTACAGCTTCAATAAAGCACTTTCAGATGCAATATATGGCCAAGTAAGTTATACAATTCAAAACATATGTCAAGAGTAAAATATAGCACTCAGTATTTACTTACCAGAATATTTGATTTTGGCAATAAAACGCAATAGGTTACCTTGCTCAAGTTTTCATTTCTGCCTGGTTGAGAGCTGCATGTGGTCTCAGTGTTCACAGTTGAGTGAAATAGCCTCGTCCAAATCACATGGCATCAATATGTGACTGAGAGGAGGGCCAGTTCTCAGCTAGTCTGCCTGAAACAGCAAAGCATCAGGTGTTAGCTTGCTAAAACAAAACTTCTCACATAACCAAAGCATGTAATGCCTACAAACAGTTTAACAACTTTGTTGTGAGGACTTGATACTTGTGCCAAACAAAATAAAATGATCCTAGTAATTTGTTATAAAAGAGGCAGCAGTACCAGTAAAATCACTTATGTGAAAATCTTTAGCAAGTATTGCTAGTGGTATCACAAATACACATTACCTGGTTTGTCCGGAGAAACTTGGGTGAGCTCATCTCCAACCTAACAGAAAGGGTTTGTAGCACCAAAGTATATTTGCTTCTCCATTAAGGTATGTTTTCCTAAAACAAACAGAATACATGAGCAGAATTCAATAGAGCATGTTGAGTGACTATATTGCCAAGTACAAATATAACTAAAAAATTTATGCCAACAGATCGGTACAAATTAGCAGTGGGCATCTAGTTAATGGATTAGATTTTGGCAAAGGAGTCACTATGAACTAAAGTACAAAACAATTCACATAGCACAATGAGCTACCTTGCTTGTTGAGATCTGCATGTGGTCCAAGTGTTCACAGCTGGCAGTTAGAATAGACCCTCCCAATCACAAGGAGTCAACATTTGACTGATCAGCTGAGAAGAACCTGACCCTCCTTTCAGTCTACCTGAAACAGCAAAGCATCAGGTGTTAGCTTGCTAAAACACATCAAATGCTTCTCACATAACCATAACATGTAATGCCAAACAGTTTCAAATTTTTGTCATGAGCACTGGTTAGCTAGCGCTCAAAACACAGAGGAATCAACTGTTATTTCTAATAATTCCTCATAAATGAGGCAGCAGTATCAATAAAATCTCACATGTGACAGGCTTTAGCAGTATCATTTGTAGCAAGGACCACTAGGTAAAGTAGTCAACATGAACTAAAGCACAATACAATCAACATAGAACAATGGGTTACCTTCCTTAAGCTGCCTGGTTTGGAGCTGCAGAGAACTGGCCTTCCTTCCAGTCTGCCTGAAACAGCAAAGCAACAGGTGTTTGCTGGCATTAAAAGCTGTGGTTATGCAAAAAGCATTGAATGTGTTTTAGCAAGCCAACAGTTTCACAACTTTGTCATGAGCACTTGTTAGCTATGCTACAAAAAACTAAGGAAGCGACTGTTATTCTTAACGTAATCCATCATAAATGAGGCAGGAGTACCAGTATCGTTTGTACCAAGGACTACTAGGCAAAGTAGTCAATATGAACCAAAGCACAATACAATCAACATAGAACAATGGTTACCTTGCTCAGGCTGCCTGTTTTGGAGTTGCAGAGAACTGGCCTTCCTTTCAGTCTGCCTGAAACAGCAAAGAATCAGGTGTTACCTTGCAAAAAACAGATTAAATGCTTCTCACATAACCACAACATGTAATGCCAACAGCTAACTAACCGAAACAAAGGAACCAGCGGTTATTTCTAGCAATGCATCATAAATAAGGCAGCAGTACCAGTAAAATCTCATGTGGCAAGCTTTAGCATTATCATCTGTAGCAAGTACTGCTAGGCAAAGAAAGCGACAGAACAATGGGTTACCTTGTTCAAGATGCCTGGTTTGGAGTTGCAGAGTAGACTCAGTGAGAGCTGCATGTGGTCTGAGTGAAGGCTGGACAGTGAGTGAAGGCTCTAGACTGAGTTGCTCCTCATATAGTGCACATCTGAACTGTGATTGGCTAATGAGTTAGCCAATCACATTTGTCACATTAGGGATGCAAATATGGAAACTGTCTACTAGATGCTGCCATTTAGTAAGTATGGAGTAAATTTACAAAGCACCTTTTCATTTTAGGGAAACTCACTCATGAAATAAACAAATAATATAATATAATATAATATAATATAATATAATATAATATAATATAATATAATATAATATAATATAATATAATATAATATAATATAACCAGTATTTCTATGAACTGGAAAAAACATAATTGTGAAAAGGGTCCCCCTGATATTCCATATGTTGATCTTAGATAGCCCATCAAAACCTGTACTGGTTTACATCCAATGCGCATATCAGTTCACAGTGTTGGTCCACATTTAGACCCATGGATGGGGCAGAACAATGAACGTGAAGAACAACGCAAAAGCAAGCAAATAATTCCACACCATATAGGATACAGTGTGACTGCTGGTATTCTACTACAGTGAAACTGCACACCACTGATAACCCCCAAATATGATGATTTGTTTTTAACTAGTTCACATATTAGTGTTTTGAATGTTCAGCTTGAATCCACTTTAATCAAATGACTAGCATACTAAAAAGTTTTAAGGTTAACCTTCCTTTCTTCATATTGTGATAAGTACTTGAAACAAGAGAACCTGGCCCTCCAACATGTCAACCTTTGACTGCAGACTACCCACATCTAACTGTGGTGCATGTCCAGTTGACTGGTGGTGACAGTTTATTTGGGCTTTCTAACTGTCTTCTAAACCTTGGTGCACAGAAAATTGCCCAATGACAGCCTTCAATTTGTTAGGGCTTTCTGTCTTCTACTCCGTCTCAGAAATTAATTACTGTAGGGAAGGATCTACAGTCACAACAGCAGTGACAGTGTATTTTATTATGTCTCCCTTAATAGGGGACGGAATAAGTACTGGTTATATCAGTGGTGATTGAAGCTCAAACTATAAGAAATAAGCTTAAGGGACATATACAGTATGATATACAGTATGATATTAAATACTAAACAATTTTAGGAATCCATGTTATTTATGCTTTAACATCCATTCATCTCACATGCTGGGTCTGTGAGATGTTCAATGAATGAAAACTTTTTTTTCATGTGTGTAGTTTACATCAACTCCTTGAAGGATTTACGATGACTTGGGAGTGATTAATTAAAAAAACTTGTTTTGGCAACTCTTGGAATACAGGGGTTAGGGTTAGGGCTTTAATAAATGATGATAACTTACAATGCATTCATCTCTGAAGAAAAAAAAAGTTAAAACTATCAAATGCAAAGTGAAAGCCATACTTCAACAACCACAAACGCTGCCACACATTCTGCATGTGTTACGAGATTCCATCCTGGCTAGAGTCCAGACCTGCCACCTATTTGAAATGTCTGGTGCATTATAATAATAATCAAACTTTATTTGTATAGCAACTTTAATGACAAAATAAAGCTCAAAATGATTTGCATAGCAATAGAGAAAAGAAATGACAAAAAGTAAAATACAATGAAGAGATAAATTATGGCATAAAACATTAAAAATGCAATAGAGTGATGAAAACAATACAGTGACAAGTCAGTTAAAAGCAAGAGCATCAAAGTATGTCTTGAGTTGTGCTTTACAAAGGTCTACCGAGGCTGCCTGTCAAAGGTATAGTGGGAGTTTATTCCACGCCATCGGCTCCTAGAAGAAAAAGGCCGCTACACCGTGGTTTTAGTTGCCATTTTTTGGGGCACAGCAAAATGGCCAGCAGTAAAAAAGCTGAAGGTGACCTGGGGCATTATAGACAGTAATCAGTAAGATATTTTTAAAATCAATTCTAAATACAACTGGAAGCCATTGCAGTGAAGCTAGGACAGGCAACCGCTTCGAACATTGCCAAGCAATAATTCCCACGATTCTGTTTATTAAGCCGAGTTCCTCGACAAGGCATATTATCTGGGAGCCAACTGACACAATAAGATGAAAACCTGGAAATTCTCGATCCCTAACCCAGAGGCGAGTATTTTGACCAAAATGACCACAATAAAGTAGCTGAATGTGGGTTAAAACAGACTGCAATGTGACGCGCTCGTGGTGCATTGCGGGAGGCGGGCTGAGGACGCTTATCAAGTCAGACCACTGGCAGGCAACATGCCTGGTCGAGGAACTCGGCTTAATAAGCAGCCTACATCTGCTGCAACAGGAGTAATATGTTCTCTCATCTCAGTTTTATTTAAAAATCTGGCTGCTTAACTTTGGACAGGTTGTAATCTATCAGTTGTTTTCTTTGGGAGCTCTGAAACAAGTTCATTGCGTAATCAAGCAGGGGGGGGGGGGGGGGCAGAGGCTGAGTTGTTTCTCCAGGGTTAGGGAGTTGGGCAGTGGGGGCAGGTAGAGGGTTAGAGGGCCAGACACCCCCTGAGAGTCCGGATGACCCAGGGGCCAAATCCTCATCCTCCTCCGTGTCCCCTTCGGTAGCGGTTGTGTCCCCTTCAGAAGTAGAGGTTGTGTCCCTCGCAGAAGTAGACTTTGTGGAACCTGCTGTAATTACATTTTGTTTAGAGTTAGGGTATAGTCACAGACAATTTCCTATCAAATATTATGTTAGAAAACCTATCTGCTTAGATATCTTCTTGTCCCTGTTACAAGTCCTCTTAAAACCAAACTAGGAATTGAACCTACCTCCTGGGAGCGGAGGGGGCCAGAGTAGAGTTCTCAACGGGCCTGAAAATTGAGGCCTGGCCCTAACTGGGCCCTAACTGATCAGGCCCAAAGCCCGGCCCGGCCCGACCAATTAGCATAGTTTTTAGGCCCAACCCGGCCCTACAATGTCTGGTTGGATCGGGCCTGGTCAGGTTTGGGTAGAATTTGAGCACTCTACACTGAGTAAAAGTGAAAATACCAATCAGCACCATCTTCATAAGAGGTAAATACACAGACAGACAGAACAGAATTATTATTTTTATCATAATAAAATTCAATATATATATTTTTTTTCATGGAGCCCTATAGGCCCGACCCGGCCCTACTGATCTACATACATTTTAGGCCCGAGCCCGACCCTAAAATGTCGGGTCGGGTCGGGTCGGGCCTGGTCGGGTTCGGGCAGAGTTTGAGAACTCTAGGCCAGAGGCCTTGTTGGAGGAGCTGCAGGGACAGGGCAGTCCACCTATTCCTCTACCTCCTCCTCCATCTTCTCCTCTATCGCTTCCCATTAGTCCCTGGGATACATGGGCTGGAATGATAAGTTAGTTAATTATTAATTATTAATTAATTAATTAATTAATAATTGAACAAATAATGGTACCCTAACCCTTGGTAAAATAAGATTCCAAGGTATTTGTTCTATGTTAAATAGATGATTTCCTATGATGACAGATGATTTCCTATGAAATACTTAGGAAGACAACGTCCTTGTGGTCAGTGTCCCCATCGGAATTGACTCCCTCATTGTCACCATTATCGCTCCAGTCATCAAACCTCTTATTCAGGTTCTTAGGGTTAGGTTCCTTCCCGATAGCCATGGGGTCGGGGAGGCACACATAGTGTACAGGTCTCATAGGCGTGTGTACGTCACAGAAGGCAGTTTGTATCTTAATATAGACAGTGTGTGTGTTGATCCAGTAAAAGTGTAATGTGTATTACAAATGATCTATTTCAAGTGTGACACTGATCCCTGAAAAGTGGATAGCTATGAGGACGGCTTGACCCAGCTAAGGGTTGTTAGCCGGAGTTCTGGGACATTCTGGCTAAAGGTGGACTGCACCATTGAAACATTGTCAAGTATGGTCATCCCAAAAAGGTTGCCTCGTCCCCTGTTGGTTGGGTTAAGAGACTCTGAGTCAACACCTCACTTCTCAGATGAATCAGTGTCACAAATATTATTGTTGTTGCCATGACATATTGGCCACGATGTCACGATGTTGGAGCTATATAAGCGATGAGTTTGTAATACAGACTTTGCCTAACCTAGCGATACTGACGAGGAGCTTTGCTTGGCAATAAACCTTCTGAAACTTGGTCCATTTCTCTTCTCTTCATTTGACTACAATTCCACCAGAATTCACCTTTACAATAGTATGACCTAGCCGTATCCAGATTGTGTTGCATGGGCCTGGCGATAGCTTCCTGCCCGAGCCGATCCTGGGTAAGATGTGTCTGTGGATGGAAGAGAAGGTCTGAGTAATAAAATGTAATTTCAATTAACAGACGATTCAACAGACAATCTGTCTGTCAAAAGTGTTTGGTTTGTAAAGTATACCAAAGCTCTGTCTTCACCCCATTGGTGACGCAGGTGTTGTTCCATGCGATAGCCAGCACAATTACATGGGTTTGAAGGCCAGTGTGGCAGGGCCCTTGGCAGATGCCGTCTTGTGATGCATCACCTAAAACGGTAAAAGCACATTATGTGAAGATTTACACACATTCAGGGGCCCCAAGTCCTAATCCATTCAAACCATACCATATAAGTGACCCAAACCCTAAGAATTGACACGTCCCTAAGCCAGCCGGTGCTTGGTAAAATAGAATTTGTCTTGTTCTTAGATATATAACATGAATTCATAGGAGTTTAGGCAGACAATTTGCTATCAAATTAATAAAGTTTCCCACCCAAGAATTTACCCCCTATTAATTAACCCTTTAGAGGCTGCTGACGTATTGGACGTAATGGTCATTGCCTTGCTGGTGATTATGCATATTTTTTTATTTATCAATGTATTCCCATTCAAATACCCTCAGATCTTCCACATTGCCAATCAGTATAGCTCTTGAGTAGTGCCTGTATAACTATAGCCACTAGGTGTCAGTAGAAAGCTAATCACCAGCAGTGAGAGGAACAATAGAACAAGACTTTGTGGTTCCTGTGGTAACAGGACATAGTTTGTTCTCCAGCTTTCGTCTTCATTGTAGCATCCTTTTAGCTACCAATCGGTGCGATCATGGTTATTATCATAAATAAGTCAAATCAAGCCATATTGCCACAGTGAATGTTGGATTATGATCAGAGATGGACAATTTCTACATACAGGCCGCGCACGTGCACGTACGAACGCACACCCAGCGATTTCGGTCATTTGTCATTGCATTGGACCCAAAGTTAGACGATCTAGCAAAAAAAAAGGTAATCGCCAAAAAATAAAATTTTCTTTTAGACAAACCAATCTGAACACGGGCATTACACCAACAGCCTGCATTTGAATTGATCTACTGATTAATTAGCAATCAAGGCGTTAACTGTGACCCCTGAAACATCTTGGAGCTGTCCAATAATAGTGTCTACAGCCCCCCTATAGATTTCACCAGGTTCTATAAAAACACACAGACAATACCAATGGGAGGTGTTAGAAGTCTTAACTTACAGGAACCACATGGAGGTCATTCATCCTCTTGGCATCCAGCAATTCCCTGACCTTCATGTTGGTTAGGATTCCTGGCTGGTGTTCTGTCATCATAATCAGGTACCCTGCCAGGAGCACTTGTACCTCCTTGACGGAAGTGCTGCCAAACGTCCTCCCCAGTTGGTATAAAAAGAAGGTACGTTTAGTTGAATTTTTGGGGTGGAGAGAAACATATTCAGGTTATTGGGCGTTTTAACATGGCGATTTGATAGGATATGGGTTTTTAAAACTAGCTTACTTGCATACTCAGCCGTTGGGGGCGCTTGGCACGTGGTCTTCAAGAAGGACCTTTCATCTTTGATGCCAAGCTCCTGATCTGTAAATACAAATAAATAAATAAATAAATAAATAAATAAATAAATAAATAAATAAATAAATAAATAAATAAATAAATAAATAAATAAATAAATAAATAAATAAATATGTCTGCATTTTGACACACCTGCTTTAGGTCTGGTAATAGATTCACCTGATTTTTCTTTGCAGGACAGTGTAGAGATGGTCCCAGACCTTGGGCGCAGTCCCTGTTTTGACAGCCCCCACTGCATTGAGGCAAATATTTAATTAATTCCAAACTTTAATGCCCTGTGAAAGCAATTGCCACACTTACCAACTATTGTGGACATTAAATTTATGAATAGAGCCTTATTACCATGTAAAACAATGATGCTCAAACTAGATATCTGTATGTATCTGTATGCCTTCTGGCTGGCCTGGCTGATTTAGGAAATAATTTATTTTTGTAGCATAAAAATGCTGCACTGATCTGATCTGGCGGGGCCTGGTCTGCCCTGGACCTTTCTCAAATTAAATGATTTCAAAAATAATAAATCATATAATAATTTTTTTTAAAAAATGGCCTGGCCTAGTTGGTGTAGGACTCTCTTTTTTGTAGGATAGAAACGCTACTGTAGTTTGCCTGAGCCTGGCCTGCCCTGGACTGGACTTTTCTTCAAAAAAAAAAAAAAAAAAAATCAAATAAATAATTAATACATAGATAACTACATTCTGGCATGGGCATTTTGTATACATCACAACAGTGCAAAAATGGTGCTGCTGTATATGCACATAGTTGTATTTCTCCCAATAGGTATGGGCGTGTTTGGCATGCTACATTATTAATATTTGTATTTTCACGAGTAGGTGTTTGACTAACAGGACCGCTGGACTAGCGGGACTGCCGGACTTATGGGACTGTCAGAATACTCGGACTGTCGGACTTAAGGGCCTGTCGGACTACTGGCACTGTCAGACTAATGGAACTGTAGGACTTATGGGACTGTCGGACTTATGGATGTGTCAGACTAATGGGACTGTCGGACTCACGTGACTGTCAGACCTAAGCGACCATTGGACTAATGGGACTGTCAGACTATTGGGACTGTCAGACTTACGGGTCTGTCGGACTAATGGAACCATCCGATTCATAGGTATGTTGGACTAATGGGACTGTCGGACTTATGGGACCATCGGACTTATGCGTGTGTCGGACTAACGGGAATGTCATACTAATGGGAATGGCGGACTTATGGGTGTGTCGGACTACTGGGACTGTCAGGCTAACGGGACTGTCGGACTAATGGAACCACCAGACTACTGTGACTGTCGGACTAACGGAACTGTCGGCCTATTTATCGTATACCAGGGATCATGAATCAGTTTGGAATGATCCATGGATCAGTTTGGATTGATCCATGATCCCTGGTATGCAATAAATAGGCCCGACACCATAGTAGGAGAAACATCCCCATATCATGATGCTTGCACCACCATGGGATGTTTAACTTACTATGGTGTTGGGCTTAATTATTGCATGCCAGGGAGCATGGATCAGTTTGGATACATCAAAATACTTGAAGAGGTCATGTTGCCTTATGCTGAAGAAGAAATGCCCTTGAAATGGATGTTTCAGCAAAACAACGACCCCAAACACACCAATAAGCGAGCAGCTTCTTGGTTCCAGACCAACAAAATTAAAGTCATGGAGTGGCCAGCCGAATCCCCGGTAGAAAACTTGTGGGTGACATTAAAAATGCTGTTTCTGAAGCAAAACCAAGAAATGCAGAGGAATTATTATTACTTATTATTACTTATTATTACTTAATTATTACTTCCTTAACGTCAATGAAGTACACTCCCACAACACCAGAGGGAGTGCTACTAACCATGTCCAACCCAGATTTGGCACAAACAAGGGTCTCAATTCCTTCCGCTCATATGCCACCAAAATGTGGAATGCCCTACCAACAGTCATAAAGGCATGTAAATCCCTTGACTCCTTCAAAACCGCCCTCAAAGGGCACCTACAGATGGCTGCAATGCTTAACTGGCCTCTGTAAAACAAAAATGTATATAAATTCCCCCCACCCACCCCGCCTCTCCTCTATGTACATTTCTCTTTTCCCTCTTTTTTACCTCCACTATGATTTTGCCCCCAAGATTTGCTGCTTCTGTCTTTACTGGAGTAGCTGTTTTGTATGTACGGTATTTGAATGCCTCAATGAAATGAACAAGTTGGCCACTATTGTAAACAAGTGTATGCTTAACTAGTGTGTCCAATCAGCTTTTTCAGATCTGATGCAGTTGTACTTGAATTGTACTGTAATTCTCCAAGCTGTTATCAGTTTTGTAGCAGTGTGTACTTTACTTGTATTGTAACTCATCTCTCTGTTAATAAAAATTTCATTCATTCATTTATGGAACGTTGTCAAATCATCCTGGGCTGGAATACCTGTTCACAGATGCCAGAAGTTGCAACACAGATGTTAGTCGGTTCTCAAAACAGTGGCTATACAATTAAATATTAGTTTAGTGATTCACAGGAATTCTGAATCCTGGATATTTTTCAGTTAATACAGTAAATATTTGAGTTTGTAGAGTAAAGTCCAGTGCTATTTTTTAACAGCCCAGCGTTCATTTTTCTTCATTTTCTGTGAAGTAATTAAATAATTTCTGCTTTTTTCTTCATGTTTTTATTTAGGATATAATGTGCAGTGTTCCCAATGCATGGAAATAAAAACCACAATAAGGATGTTGGTCTTTGTTCATTTTTTAAACATACTGCTATTATTTTGAACACAACTGTATGTGTTTCTTTCTTTCTCCAGTGCTGTGTAAAGCACTTTGCTTCTTCTCTGACTAAAATTGGAACGATACAGCTTGAAATTGGAACGATACAGTTTACTAATCTCTGAATAATATTGGAACAATACAGCTTGAAATTGGAACGATACAGTTTATGAATCACTAATTAATATTGGAACGATACAGTTCTAAATTGGAACGATCCAGTTTATGAATATCTAATTAATTTTGGAACAATACAGTTTGATATTGGAAAAATACAGTTTACTAATCCCTGACTAAAATTGCAACGATACAGCTTGAAATTGAAATGATACAGTATAACAATTTGTAACTAAAAGTGGAACGAAACAACTTTATATTGGAAGGATACAGTGTAATAATCTGACTAATATGGGAACAATACAGCTTGAAATTGGAACGATGCATTTAACCAATTTCTGACTAAAATTGGAATGATACAGTTTGAAATTGCAATGGAGTATTAAAATTAAAGGTAGGGTAAGTGATTTTGAAAATCATCGTGTAGTACCAGCCTGGTGCACTAAGGGCCCCCCCCAAGCAGAGATCCAATGCACCAGTGTGTTGCAATTTGACAGTGGGGAATTTCTCAGAGAATCTAATTTAGCTACATGGCATTCACAGTCACGGTTGCAAACAAACACCGACACCACAAAGCATTGTGGGTAAAATTGAATCCATTAGGTCCGCATCCACGTGCATGGTATTCACATTGACGGTTGCAAACAAGTATGACGTTATTGTGTATTTAGTAATAGTATTAACTTAATAAAATATCTGCGACAGCAAACGCCTTTGGCAATTCTGATTTATTTTCACAGACATTTGGAGTTACAGGTTGTTGTGTGCGAGCGTAAGGCGTATCCAAAGCTGTAAGTGAAACACCGCAAAGCATCATGGGTAAGATTGAGTCCTTACGTCTGCATCAAAGTACATGGCATTTTGTTGCCATTCTGCAGTTCTCCTTTAACACCACAAGGTGGCACTACAGGCTATCAGTTGAATATTTGTTGAATTTAAAGGTAGGGCAAGTGATTTGAAATTGTATTACCAGCCCGGTGCACTAGGGGTGTAGTACCAGCCTGGTGCACTAGGGGCACCCAAGAGTAGCTACACTATGTGAACCTGCTGCTCCATCCTGATTGGAGGAGAATTCACCCTCCACCTGGGGAACTTTTATTAGCTCCTCTGCTAACGTGGGGGAGGGGGAAACTCATATATGGTCGGCATACCTTATAATAGAGCATTTTAACAGATTTTTTTTTGGGGTGATATCTGACAAAAGTGAAATCACTTCCCCTACCTTTAACTCACGCAGCAGGCGTTTTGTAGTGATATACAGGGCTGTAGTGGAGGGGGGACGCGGGGGGACGCAGGGGGACGGCGTCCCCTCACTTCTCACATCTAAAATATTTTATATACAGGGGTGTAGTGGAGGGGGGACGCAGGGGGACGGCGTCCCTCCACTTCTCACATCTAAAATATTTTATATACAGGGGTGTAGTGTCAGGGGGACGCGGGGGGACGGCGTCCCCTCACTTCTCACATCTAAAATATTTTATATACAGGGGTGTAGTGTCAGGGGGACGGGGGGGGGGACGGCGTCCCCTCACTTCTCACATCTAAAATATTTTTGGGGCAAAAGTAGGCCTATGTTACTCATTTACTTTTATGGATACAATTAGGCATTGTAAACAATCTTTCTCAATATGCTATACTTACTACAAATGCAAGTCTGCATGCATGTGTCTTAAAGGGGAATTCCACTTATTTTCAATATTTTACATTAATATACCTTAGAGATGTTGTGTGGACATAATAAAAAGGTTCCCCCATTTTGTGTTTCTTAGAAATTGAGGTCTGAAAAAAATCATTAGCATGGTGGCTTTTTTCTGAGAGTGTACAAATGGAACCAAATGGACCCGCTAGGGTCCATTTGGTTCACATTTGAACACTAAAAAAAAGAATGGGTGCAATTCCCCTTTAAGAGGCGTCCCCCTACTTCTAAAAGTCCCACTACAACACTGGTGATATAACAAACATTAGAGCCTTTATGTACTGCAGGCTGAAAGTGTAGCCCTACAGTTATAGTATAGTAAATATTATATATTATTACAGTGTACAGTATGGTTTATTATAGTAAATATGTATTATATATTATTGCAGTGTACATACAGTATAGTATATTATAGTAAATATATATTGGATCCGATATGCCAGGCATTATCATGTGGTGAAATTGTTTTTATATTTTATTTTTTAATACAAGTGCAGTACAAAGTTGTCAGCTTTGTACAGTTAATTACAAAATAATACATGTATGAACTTAACTAAACTAAGATTTGTGTAGTAGCGAAATATATTACACTTCACCACCAAAGAGTTCATTCATTCAGCTGACTGCGCTAGCTCAATGTTGAATAAATATAATAAATACAATAATCCACTGATGTGGATTATTGTGTTTAGCACCGTATCACATTTAGCTGGATACAACTGGAACCCCCTCAAGGATCACTGAATAAAATCAGATTCACATAAAAAAAACAGCTTTCAATCTGGACACAGAATGGATGTCATGAGGTCAAGCCATCCGATTTTGCATATAAGAACGCCTTTTGGTGTTCAAGTACAATAAATAAATACATAAATAAAATAAATAAATTGCTGGTCTATTATGTTATAGTTGACTGTTGAAGAATAGCAGATCTACAAGCTCATAGCTTGTAGATTGTTTTTAACTAAAATATTTTACTTCAGGGGGTTTAATGACATCATTCCATTTCAATAGACTGAGGTTTTCATTTTATGGTAAATACAAGAGCTTTATTGTTTAAGGAATATACTTTGTACTTACTTTCTATTTCTAGTTTGACCTCTTGAAATACATTATCTCATAGAGACTAATGACTGAAAACAGTTGATCTAAAAGCTCACAACACCTCACACTGCGTCATGCAAATGTGAACTTATAAACCGGTATTTTCAGGTGAGACAATAACCATGCTGGACTTAGAACCTGGTTTTGGACATTCAGATGTCACCATTTAAAAGCTACCCCAATGCATCATGGTTAATATTTTGCTGAAAAATAAAACCTAACCTAACCCTAGAAAAGAAAACCAAACTAACTTCACCACACCAGATAACTTATCAAGTGTGGTTACCATGCCTCCATGGAAGTACAAATATTTGTGTCTGTCGTACAATAGTTGCTCCCTAGATTAAAAGGAATATTATATTGTATATATGTATATATATATCTGTATGTATCAGGGCTCAGTCACACTTTAGGCACACATACTAGAGCAGGGGTGGACAATTATTTTTCCCAGGGGGGCAAATGAGATACATAAAATATTGTGGAGGGCCAAGACTAAAAGCTGTACTGAAGTCTGCATAATATTAATTTAATTTTAAAATAAAACTAAGAATAAGACCAAACATTTTGACACCAGGGCCCTCTATTTATTCAGAATTTGAGCCACGGGCCACCATTTGATGGCATTTTAGCCCCTAACCCTAACCCACAAACGCCAAAACTAAACATTTATTATGTTTTTGCCCACAATACCAGGCTGTATTTCACAAACAAAACCAGTCAAACATACAGATCAAAATGACCATTCATTCTTCTACATTCTCTGATTGTGTAGACTTTGGGCTAATTCAGATGACGAATATACACTCTTGAGAGCGTAAACATGAAACCAAATGGACAAGCAATGGTCATTTCATGTTTACACTCTCAAAGAGCTACATCTGGTTAGCCAACTTTCCATATTTAACTGTAATTCTCTCAAGGACCTCTGGTGGTCCCCGGACCACTGGTTGAAAACCATGGTAAACTTTCATGGGCCGATCAGAGTCAGCCAAAGGGCTGCATTTGGCCCCCAGGCCACATAATGCCCAGGTATGGACTAGAGCAGGGGTGGGCAATTATTTTTTCCCAAGGGGCCAAATGAGACAAATAAAACATGGTGGAGGGCCAAGACTAAAGGCTGAACTAAAGTCTGCGTAATATTAATTCAATTTCAAGATAAAAGTAAGCATAAGACCACACGATCTATTCATAATTTGAGCCACAGAGGACCACCATTTGATGACATTTTAGTCCCAAAGACCCCAAAACTAAAGATTTATTTTGCTTTTTCCACAATTCCAGGCTGGATTTGGGTAACAAAACAGTCAAACATACAGATCAAAATGTCCATTAATCTTCTACATTCTCTAGTTGTGTAGACTTGGGCTAATTCACATGATGAATATTTTAACTCTTGAGAGTGTAAACATTTTTACACTCTCAAAGAGTTACATATGATTAACCAACTTTCCATATTTAACTGGAACTCTCTCAAGGACCACTGGTGGTCCCCGGACCACTGGTTTAAAACCTTTTCACGGGCCGGTCAGAGTCAGCCAAAGGGTTGCATAATGCCCAGGTATGTACTAGAGTGAACCAAAGACGATTCTTGGAGAGACGTGAAATAAAAATAAATCTAAAAGTGAACATCATACAATCATAAATTAAATCCATCAGTGAACAACATATTGAAACAGCCCAAACCTCACACCACCACAATCTAAGTGTTAAACCAATACATATATTTGATAACACCCAAGTGTTCTTGTGTTCTTCAACCCCAGAAATGTCAGTTCACCTGTGGGAGGAGCAAAAAATGCCAACCTGGCTGAAAACACAACCTCCTCCCCTCAGTTGGTGTCGCAGACGTGGTTTCAGTTTCTCGGACGTGTGGCATTTGCTCTCAGTGTCTGAAGCAAGTTGGTTTCCTGCGTCTGCTGTTTCATCCATATGTTGACTTACAGACGGCATTTGTCCTGCGGATCCTCGTGTCTGAGAAACAGAAATAGAAAGATCGATTCATCGATACCCATATATTATAGACTCATAACGCAGTTTCACTGTACACGCCATTTGTACTTCGACACTTCACTAGGACATGTTCCCCGTGTGGATGTTTTATTTTAAGATCTGGGAGGGTGAAAAGGTGGACTATAGGGCCAAAGCCTCCATGCAATCAACATGAACACTGTGTAATACTCACATAAGATACACAAACACACAAAGTCAAATGTCAGAGCAGCTAGCAACGCTCAAAAAGAAAAGGTAATGGGCTCGTCTCATCTCCCTTTAGACGCAATTAGAGCATCTAGCATTTGGGAAGAGGAAGATGAATATTACTAATCTCTGACTAAAATTGGAGCGATAGAGTTTACTAATCTCTGACTAAAATTGGAACGATACAGTTTGAAATTGGAATGATACAGTGTACTAATCTCTGACTAAAATTGGAACGATTCAGCTTAAAATTAGAACGATACAGTTAAATCGTTCGAATTTCAGTCAGAAAAGATTAGAATATGCAGTGCTTTGTGTTTTATAGCAGTTGTTTTCAACCTTTTTGACACCACAGCCCACTATTTATTCAGCATCAAAGCCACGGACCACCATTTGATGACATCTTAACCCCACAAACTCCAAAACTAAAGATTTATTTTGCGTTTTTTCACATTACCAGGCTGGATTTGGGAAACAAAATAGTCAAACAGACACACAGCAGAGGTTACTCAAAGAGCTAGTGCACGGCCAGATTCTGTTTAAACCAAACCAACCAAACCTTAGTTTAAACAAAGTTGTCCTTTAATCTCATTAATATGTGTTTCTTTCTTTCTCCAGCGCTCTGTAAAGCACTTTGCTTCTTCTCTGACTAAAATTGGAGCGATACAGCTTGAAATTGGAACGATACAGTTCACAAATCTCTGACTAATATTGGAACGATACAGTTTGAAATTGGAACGATACAGTTTAATAATCTCTGACTAATATTGGAATGATACAGTGTTGACCACCGGTTGAAAACCCCTGCTTTATAGTATAGCCGTGTGACATTCTGTTGGCACTAGCTGGGGTTAAAGGTAGGACCTGGGGTGAATATTTAAAGTAAGTGGTCAGAGGTTAAATTCTAAAGGTTCAGTAGAAACAGTGTTCATGGTTGAAGCAGTTTCAGCAGAATGATGCTTCAAATAGCGCCACAACCCCCCCCCCCCACACACACACACACACACACACACAGTAAAGGTTACTCACAGAGCTCACAGAGCTAGTCCAAAACAACCAAACACTTCCACCTTAGTTTAAACAAAGTTGTCCTTTAATCTCAATTATATGTGTTTCTTTCTTTCTCCAGTGCTGTGTAAAGCACTTTGCTACTTCTCTGACTAAAATTGGAACGATACAGTTTACTAATCTCTGACTAATATTGGAACGATACAGTTTGAAATTGGAACAATACAGCTTACTAATGTCTGACTAAAATTGGAGCGTTAGAGCTTGAAATTGAAATGATAGTTTAAAAATCTCTTTTAAAAGTGGAACGATTCAGCTTAAAATTGGAACGATACAGTTTAATAATCTCCGACTAATATTGGAATGATACAGTTTGAAATTGTCGCAATACAGTTTACAAATCTCTGACTAAAAATGGAACGATACAGCTTGTAATTGAAACAATATAGTGTACTATTCTCTGACTAAAACTGGAACGATACAGCTTGAAATTGGAACGATGTAGTTTACTAATCTCTGACTGAAATTGGAATGATACAGTGTGAAATTAGAACAATAAAGTTGACTAATCTCAGACTAAAAATGGAACGATACAGTTTGAAATTGGAGTGATACAGCTAAATTGTTCGAATTTCAGTCAGCAGAGATTAGAACGATGCAGTGCTTTTTGCTTTATAGCAGTGGTTTCCAACCTTTTTGAAACCACGGCCCACTATTTATTTAGCATTCGAGCCACAGACCACCATTTGATGACATTTCAACCCCACAAACCCCAAAACCAAAGATTTATTTTGCATTTTTTCACATTACCAGGCTGGATTTGGGAAACAAAACAGTCAAACAGACACACAGCAGAGGTTACTCAAAGAGCTAGTGCAAGGCCAGATTCTGTTTAAACCAAAACAACCAAACACTTCCACCTTAGTTTAAACAAAGTTGTTCTTTAATCTCATTGATATGTGTTTCTTTCTTTCTCCAGTGCTGTGTAAAGCACTTTGCTACTTCTCTGACTAAAATTGGAACGATACAGTTTACTAATCTCTGACTAATATTGGAACGATACAGTTTGAAATTAAATACAGCTTACTAATGTCTGACTAAAATTGGAGCGTTAGAGCTTGAAATTGAAATGATAGTTTAAAAATCTCTTTTAAAAGTGGAACGATTCAGCTTAAAATTGGAACGATACAGTTTAATAATCTCCGACTAATATTGGAATGATACAGTTTGAAATTGTCGCAATACAGTTTACAAATCTCTGACTAAAAATGGAACGATACAGTTTGTAATTGAAACAATATAGTGTACTATTCTCTGACTAAAACTGGAACGATACAGCTTGAAATTGGAACGATGTAGTTTACTAATCTCTGACTGAAATTGGAATGATACAGTGTGAAATTAGAACAATAAAGTTGACTAATCTCAGACTAAAAATGGAACGATACAGTTTGAAATTGGAGTGATACAGCTAAATTGTTCGAATTTCAGTCAGAAGAGATTAGAACGATGCAGTGCTTTTTGCTTTATAGCAGTGGTTTCCAACCTTTTTGAAACCACGGCCCACTATTTATTCAGCATTCGAGCCACAGACCACCATTTGATGACATTTCAACCCCACAAACCCCAAAACCAAAGATTTATTTTGCATTTTTTCACATTACCAGGCTGGATTTGGGAAACAAAACAGTCAAACAGACACACAGCAGAGGTTACTCAAAGAGCTAGTGCAAGGCCAGATTCTGTTTAAACCAAAACAACCAAACACTTCCACCTTAGTTTAAACAAAGTTGTTCTTTAATCTCATTGATATGTGTTTCTTTCTTTCTCCAGTGCTGTGTAAAGCACTTTGCTTCTTCTCTGACTAAAATTGGAACAATGCAGTTTACTAATCTCTGACTAATATTGGAATGATACAGCTTGAAATTGGAACGATACAGTTTAAATAATATTAGAACGATACAGTTTGAAATTGGAAAAATACAGTTTACTATTCCCTGACTAAAATTTAAACGATACAGCTTGAAATTGAAATGATACAGTTTAATAATTTGTAACTAAAAGTGGAACGATACAGCTTAAATTGGAACGATACAGTTTAATAATCTGACTAATATTGGAACGATACAACTTGAAATTGAAACGATGAAGTTTACTAATCTCTGACTAAAATTGGAGCGATACAGTTTACTAATCTCTGACTAAAATTGGAACGATTCAGCTGAAAATTAGAACGATACAGTTTGAAATTGGAATGATCCAGCTAAATCGTTCGAATTTCAGTCAGAAAAGATTAGAATATACAGTGCTTTGTGCTTTAAAGCAGTGGTTTTCAACCTTTTTGACACCACAGCCCACTTTTAATTCAGCATTAAAGCCACGGACCACCATTTGATGACATTTTAACCCCACAATAAAGATTTATTTTGCGTTTTTTCACATTACCAGGCTGGATTTGGGAAACAAAACAGTCAAACAGACACACAGCAGAGGTTACTCAAAGAGCTAGTGCACGGCCAGATTCTGTTTAAACCAAAACAACCAAACCTTAGTTTAAACAAAGTTGTCCTTTAATCTCAATTATATGTGTTTCTTTCTTTCTCCAGTGCTGTGTAAAGCACTTTGCTTCTTCTCTGACTAAAATTGGAACGATACAGCTTGAAATTGGAACGATACAGCTTACTAATGTCTGACTAAAATTGGAGCGATAGAGCAGTGTAATTGAAATGATAGTTTAATAATCTCTAATTAAAAGTGGAACGATACAGTTTAGAATTGGAACGATACAGTTTAATAATCTCTGACTAAAAATGGAACGATACAGTTTGTAATCGAAACAATATAGTGTACTATTCTCTGACTGAAATTGGAATGATACAGTGTGAAATTGGAACAATATAGTTTACTAATCTCTGACTGAAATTGGAATGATACAGTGTGAAATTAGAACAATACAGTTTACTAATCTCAGACTAAAAATGGAACGATACAGTTTGAAATTGGAATGATACAGCTAAATTGTTCGAATTTCAATCAGAAAAGATTAGAACAATGCAGTGCTTTGTGCTTTATAGCAGTGGTTTCCAACCTTTTTGAAACCAAGGCCCACTATTTATTCAGCATTCGAGCCACAGACCACCATTTGATGACATTTTAACCCCACAAACCCCAAAACCAAATATTTATTTTGCATTTTTTCACATTACCAGGCTGGATTTGGGAAACAAAACAGTCAAACAGACACACAGCAGAGGTTACTCAAAGAGCTAGTGCACGGCCAGATTCTGTTTAAACCAAAACAACCAAACACTTCCACCTTAGTTTAAACAAAGTTGTC
This sequence comes from Benthosema pterotum, assembly GCA_039105355.1. Classification (NCBI taxonomy): domain Eukaryota; kingdom Metazoa; phylum Chordata; class Actinopteri; order Myctophiformes; family Myctophidae; genus Benthosema; species Benthosema pterotum. Next base: position 205,900 of record CM076983.1, on the reverse strand, counting down.
CTTTAATCTCATTAATATGTGTTTCTTTCTTTCTCCAGTGCTGTGTAAAGCACTTTGCTTCTTCTCTGACTAAAATTGGAACGATACAGCTTGAAATTGGAACGATACAGTTTACTAATCTCTGACTAAAATTGGAACGATACAGTTCACAAATCTGACTAATATTGGAACGATACAGCTTGAAATTGGAACGATACAGTTTAACTAATATTACAACGATACAGTTTGAAATTGGAAAAATACAGTTCACTAATCCCTGACTAAAAGTGGAAAAATACAGCTTGAAATTGAAACGATGAAGTTTACTAATCTCTGACTAAAATTGGAACGATACAGTTTGAAATTGGAATGATACAGTGTACTAATGTCTGACTAAAATTGGAACGATTCAGCTGAAAATTAGAACGATACAGCTAAATCGTTCGAATTTCAGTCAGAAAAGATTAGAATATACAGTGCTTTGTGCTTTATAGAAGCACTAAAGCCACGGACCACCATTTGATGACATTTTAACCCCACAAACTCCAAAACTAAAGATTTATTTTGCGTTTTTTCACATTACCAGGCTGGATTTGGGAAACAAAACAGTCAAACAGACACAAAGCAGAGGTTACTCAAAGAGCTAGTGTACGGCCAGATTCTGTTTAAACCAAAACAACCAAACCTTAGTTTAAACAAAGTTGTCCTTTAATCTCAATTATATGTGTTTCTTTCTTTCTCCAGTGCTGTGTAAAGCACTTTGCTTCTTCTCTGACTAAAATTGGAACGATACAGCTTGAAATTGGAAAGATACAGCTTACTAATCTCTGACTAATATTGGAACAATACAGTTTGAAATTGGAACGATACAGCTTACTAATGTCTGACTAAAATTGGAGCGATAGAGCTTGGAATTGAAATGATAGTTTAATAATCTCTAATTAAAAGTGGAACGATACAGCTTAAAATTGGAACGAAACAGTTTATTAATCTCTGACTAATATTGGAATGATACAGTTTGAAATTGTCGCAATACAGTTTACTAATCTCTGACTAAAAATGGAACGGTACAATTTGTAATTGAAACAATATGGTTTACTATTCTCTGACTAAAATTGGAACGATACATCTTAAAATTGAAATGATAGTTTAATAATCTCTCACTAATTTTGGAACAATACAGCTTGAAATTGGAACGATGTAGTTTACTAATCTCTGACTAAAATTGGAATGATAGTGTGAAATTAGAACAATACAGCTTACTAATATCAGACTAAAAATGGAATGATTACAGTTTGAAATTAGAATATTACATATTACTAAATTGTTTGAATTTCAGTCAGAAAAGATTAGAACGATGCAGTGCTTTGTGCTTTATAGCAGTGGTTTCCAACCTTTTTGAAACCAAGGCCCACTATTTATTCAGCATTCAAGCCACAGACCACCATTTGATGACATTTTAACCCCACAAACCCCAAAACCAAAGATTTATTTTGCATTTTTTCACATTACCAGGCTGGATTTGGGAAACAAAACAGTCAAACAGACAAAGTTTAACTAATATTAGAACGATACAGCTTGAAATTGGAATGATACAGCTTACTAATCTTTGACTAATATTGGAGCGATACAGCTTGAAATTGGAACGATACAGTTTACTAATCTCTGACGAATATTGGAACGATACAGTTCGAAATTGGAACCATACAGTTTATGAATCTCTAACTAATATTAGAACGATACAGTTTGAAATAGGGAAAATAGAGTTTACTAATCCCTGACTAAAATTGGAACGATACAGCTTGAAATTGAAACGATAGTTTAATAATTTGTAACTAAAATTGGAACGATACAGCTTAAAATTGGAACGATACAGATTAATAATATGACTAATATTGGAACGATACAGCTGAAATTGGAATGATGCATTTTACTAATGTCTGACTAAAATTGGAATGATACCGTTTGAAATTTGAACGATACAATTTACTAATTTCTGACTAAAATTGGAATGATAGTTTGAAATTGCAATGAATTATTAAAATTAAAATTGAAATGATAATCTCTAACTAAAAGTGTAATGATACAGTTCAAAGGTGGAACAATACAGTTTAATAATCTCTCACTAATATTGGAACGATACAGCTTGAACTTGGAACAAAAGTTTACTAATTTCTGACTAAAATTGTAATGATACAGTTTGAAATTGCAATGATACAGTTTACTAATCTATTCTGACTAAAAGTAGAACGATACAGCTAAATCATTTGAATTTCACTTAGAAAACATTAGAATATGCAGTGCTTTGGGCTTTATAGCAGTGTTTTTCAACCTTTTTGACACCACAGCCCACTATTTATTCAGCATTTTAGCCACGTACCACCATTTGATGACATTATAACCCCACAGACCCCAAAACTAAAGATTTATTTTTTTGTTTTTTCACGTTACCAGGCTGGTTTTTGGAATCAAAACAGTTCAAAACATACAGTTCAAAATTACCAAATGTGGGTCCATTTGGTTTCATTTTTATGCTCTCAAAGAGTTATATCTGGTTAACCAACTTCGCTTCATTCAGCCTTAGGACCACTATACACTAGGAACTATCTCAAGGACCACTACTGGTCCCCAGACCACCGGTTGAAAACCCCTGCTTTATAGTATGGCCGTGTGACATCCTCTTGGCACTAGCTGGGGTTAAAGGAGAATTCCACACCAAAAGTTTTTCTGCATCTTCATTTGCAGTTATTTCTTTTTTTGAAAAAAAAAAAACTTCAGAGAGCAGCATCGTCTTGACCATCGGGCGTACCGGGAGGTCTCCCGGTGGGCCGCAAGCCGCGTGGGCCGGTCGAAAGGCCGCTCAATATAAACAAAACAGCGGAGAAAAAAATACTGTCCCAAAATTTGAATCATTACGGTACTAATGTCCGACAGTGCGCCACTTTTGCGCGTTTACCACATGGCTTACCACCGGCCCATGGGGTGGATGGGCCGGCCCACATCATGTGTTTACAAACACAGCCCGGCGGCCGCCGCACCATCATGTCCCTCTTTCAGGCGCTCGAACGCTTCACTTTATGACCCGCAATGTCGCAACACTTCTGCCTCTTCAGGCTCCAGGCTCTAAGCTCTGGGCTGCGCTGCACGGAGAAGCTGTGGCTGGCAAGCTGCCAGCACACGGCACTAGAAAATACGTGTGATAGTGATAGATAGAGAGTGATAGAGATTAACACAACATGTCTATCGGCGTATAAATAGTAAGGTTATTAAATTCATAGAACCGCAGCCGCCTCCTCCTCTTTCAACAATGGCACGGCTTTTGGGCAAAGTTAGCAATGGGCTAACTTACCATCGTCATCATCATCATAAGGCATCGTTTACCAGACGAATTGCGATAGGTTTCTTCACAGCGAAAAGTCAACAGAACACTTTGTCATCATGCAAGTTTAAAGCAAGTTTATCTTTTTCCTTCAACATAAAAAAATATCCAATAATAGGTTGTTCAGGAGTGAAAATGACATCATTGTGTTTTGTAGACAAGACTTGTAGAGTCATGCCTGCAGATAATAAACCATTGATTATGAGTGTACTATCTATTTGTATTATTAAATATTCCATTTCCCCACCATAAATGTATAGGCTAGTGGCTACCTAAACTAAATGGACCCTTATAGATGTGTAACTCTTGAGAGAGCATAACATGAAACCAAAATGGACCCTTGTGGGTCCATTTGGTTTCAATGTGCTTTATTAGGACTGTAGTAGATAATAAAAAATGCACCACTTTAAAAAATTGTAAACAGATCGGACCATGTTCAAATTCCCCCTCCCATAGCTGAAATCCCCATCTTTACTTTCTCTAATAACAACCTAAAAATGATCCTTGGTTGATGTTTTAGGTTGTTCTTTAAAGGATAACAATAGGTGTAGATGGTTTAGTCTGCTGCAACATAATATATAATTTAATTAACATTACATCTGGCTGCTACTACTAATAATAGTATGGATAACAGATATTGTGCACTCTTTCTCTCCTATCTTCTCCCAACTTGTGGTATTTGTTTTAATCTAATGTTTGTGAAAATGTCATTGAGACATTAAGCCATATAGTCAGACTATGGGGGGGGGGGGGGGGGGGGGGTTCCAATCACAAAATCACTGGCCTTTCAGTTTCATCCATGATAGCTATTAAACACTGAATAGTGATAAAACAGCACATGTTTTCTCTTGCTGTGTGTAATGAGTAATATATACAGTATACTGCATATTTAGCCATCACATTGTTGGCCAAATTGTCAGATCATATTACTCTTATTCTCCATTCATTGACTAACTAACAAGTTCTGATTACATGCAGACACATTTTTGCAAATAATCATGTTCATGCTTCATCAATTCATAACAGTCAGGCCTGCTACTTATCTTCTGTCTAGGTTTGTGATATTCAGTCACCCTGGATATTGTTCTATGGATATTGGTCTATTATATTATTCTTAATTTGTATATGTTCAGTTTGGGCTGTTTGCTCCTGTGCCTTTTTGGAGGGAACTAGATTGCTGCCATTCCACCAGTGCCATCATGATAATTTCATTCTACCTGTATCAGTGAGTGACAAATGGGTCTTCTATCTTATATAACAAGGAGGGAGGAAATTGAAATGACAGTGAGAATCAGCAAGATGGAGGGGAAAAGTATCATTAAAAGGAAGATGAAGGGCAGCTGTAAGAAATGATATTTACACTCTGAGTCCAAATAGAAGTGCAATGACAATTTAATTAACTTCATAACTTAACCCACTACCTCACGTGAGTGTTTACTGTTCGCTTTAAATAGGCCCCACCTACATTTCACACATGCACGTAGACACACATGCGTGCATACACATGCGCATGAACACACGCGTGCATGCGCACACGCATGCATGCACATGCATACATGGGCACGGGCGCACACATGCATGCACAGATGCGTGCATGAATGCATGCGCAAGCGCGTGCATGCGCAGGCGCGTGCATGCGCAGGCGCGTGCAAGCGCAAGGTGCTTTATCCCTCCAAAAGGAATCCAGAGCACTTACACATTGAGCTTTGATACTGGAGAATTTCTCTGAGTATCTGATTCAGGCACATGGAGTTCTAAGTCACGGTTGGAAATGAATGCCGACACCGCAAAGCATTGTGGGTAAGATTGAGCATTGTGGGTAGTTACCCACAATGCTTTGCGGTGTCTGTGTTCATTTGCAACCGTTACTTAGAACGCCATGTGCTTGAATCACATCCTCAGAGAAATTCCCCAGTGTCAAAGCTTAAGGTGTAAGTGCTTTGGATTCCTTTTGGAGGGGTCAAGCACTTTGCGCTTGCACGCGCCTGCGCATGCACGCGCCTACGCATGCACGCGCTTGCGCATGCATTCATGCACGCATCTGTGCATGCGTGTGTGCGCACGTGCCCGTGCCCATGTATACATGTGCATGCATGCGTGTGCGCATGCACGCGTGTGTTCATGTGCTTTCGTAGTCTATTGACGGAGTCAAGCACTTACTTTACAGCACACAAGGAGGGCCCATGTGGTTCCGCTGCGACGTGCTTAGAGATGGTTTATGCATACGCGTGCATGCACGCATTAGCGCATGCATGCGTGCAAGCACGTGTGCGTGCGCACGAGCCCATGTACGCGTGTGCATGCTTGTGCACGTGCGCGGTAACACAGAGTCCTTACTCCGCATCTACGTGCTACTATTTGTAGTTCTCCATTAACACCACAAGGTGGCGCTACAGACTGACATCTGTTGAATTTCCCTCACGCAGCAGACAAACATCCTCCTCCATTATTTCCAATGGATTATTCCACACTAGCACTAAGAGACGCTTCATTGGTCTCACGATGCTCCGATATGTCAAAGTTCTCTTCCCAGGCATTATCACGTGGTGAAAGTGTTTTTATTTTTATTTTACTACAAGTGTACAAAGTTGTCAGCTTTGTACAGTTCATTACAAAATAATACATGTATGAACATGACTAAACTAAGGTGGGTGTAGTAGTGAAATATACAGTATTACACTTCACCACCAAACAGTTAAAAAATAATAAAATAATAACTACAATAATCGACTAATGTGATAGGCAATTAGCAGACAATAAAACAAAGATACACAATTAAACAGCACACTCAGTGATAAACACACTTTTACAGGAATCACTTTTTTAACCAATGACTTTCCAAAGCATTTGCATAATATTTAACCCAATTTCCAGACCTATAATTCAATCATTCAGCACCATAATTCAGCACCGTATCACATTTAGCTGGATACAACTGGAACCCCCTCAAGGATCATTGAATAAAACCAGATTCACTTAATCTGGACACAGAATGGATGTCATGAGCTCAAGCCATCCAATTTGTGTGGAAACACCTTTTGGTGTTCAATGTTATTATTGTTCAACTATTGAAAAATAGCAGATCTATTATGTTATAGTTTAACTGTTGAAAAATAGCAGATCTACAAGCTCATAGCTCGCCCCTCGGTGGCACGCTATGAGCTTGTATTTAGAAATCTTGAAAATGTGGTGCAAATCATTAAATAATCTGTCACAGCAACGTTTTTAACTAAAATATTTTACTTCTGGGGGTCCCTGGAACTACACATTTTCGCCTGTGAGGCAATGTTCAACTCTCACAGTTTAACCATTTTAAATGGTCAAAATGGAATAATGCTAAATAAGATCTCATGACACTTTAGAATTTACTTCAGTCCCAATCAACTGTGAAAAAGTATGAAAGTTTCTTAAATAATAAAGAAATGTTTAGGACTGTGATGTTTAATGAAATCATTCCATTTAAATAGACTGAGGTTTTCATTTTATGATAAATACAAGAGCTTTATGGTTTAAGGAATATACTTTGTACTTACTTTCTACTTCTAGTTTGACCTCTTGAAATACACATCTTATAGCTACTAATGACTGAAAACAGTTGATCTAAAAGCTCACAACACCTCACACTGCGACATGCAAATGTGAACTTATAAATCGGTATTTTCAGGTGAGATAATAACCATGGACTTGGAACCTGATTTTGGGCATTCATGTCACCATTTAAAAGCTAACCCAATCCATTACGGTTAATATTTTGCTGAGAAATAATACCCAACCCTATGAAAGAAAACCTAACTCGAACTCAACACACCACATACATAACTTAACAAATGTGGTTTCATCCAATAGTTGCTCCCTAGATTAAAAGGAATATTATATTGTAAAGCAGGGCTCAGTCACACTTTAGTCTTGGCCCTCCACAATATTTTATGTATCTCATTTGGCCCCTTGGGAAAAATAATTGTCCACCCCTGCTCTAGTATGTGTGCTTAAAGGCTGAACTAAAGTCTGTGTAATATTAATTTAATTTCAAGATAAAAGTAAGAGTAAGAACAAACATTTTGACACCAGGGCCTTCTATTTATTCAGCATTTGAGCCATGGACCACCATTTGATGGCATTTTAGCCCCACAGACCCCAAAACTAAAGATTTACTTTGTTTTTGCCCACAATACCAGGCTGGTATTTGTTGCACAAACAAACCAGTCAAACATACAGATCAAAATGACCATTAATTATTTTACATTCTCTGATTGTGTAGATTTGAGCTAATTCAGATGATGAATATTCTAACTCTTGAGAGTGTGAACATGAAACCAAATCAAGCCATTCTCTCAAGGACCTCTGATGGTCCCTGGACCACTGGTTGAAAACCATGGTACCCTTTCACAGGCCGGTCAGAGTCAGCCAAAGGGCTGCATTTGGCCCCCGAGACACGTAATGCCCAGGTATGTACTAGAGTGAACTAAAGACGATTCTTGGAGAGACGTGAAATAAAAATGAATCTAAAAGTGAACATTATACAATCATAAAATAAATCTATTAGTGAACAACATAGTGACACAGCCCAAACCACCACCATCCAAGTGTTAAACCAATAAATATATTTGATAACACCCAAGTGTTTCAACCCCAGAATTGTGAGTTCACCGGTGGGAGAAGCATACAATGCCAACCTGGCTGAAAACACAACCTCCTCCCCTCAGTTGGTGTCACAGACGCAGACGCAGCTGCAGTTTGTCGGACGTGCAGTCTTGAGTGCTCTCAGTGTCTGAAGTCGGTTTCTTGCGTCTGCCGTTTCATCCACATCCTCGTGAGCCTTGTGTCTGAGAAACAGAAATAGAAATACTGATTAATCGATAACCTATATAGAATCATGTCGCAGTTTCACTGTGCAAGCCATTTGTCTTCGACCAATAGCTTGCACAGGTATTAGGACTTGTTTGTTTACATGTGCCTGAAACAGAGCGGGACAGTAGAGTATCTGCTATCTGCTTCTCGGTTGTGGTGGGGCGGTCAGGGTTAATATTATGGTAAACTTTAAGGTAAAAAAATAAAATGAGTTGATGATGTGTTACTTTCAGTATCTTTTAGTTCTGGAACTCTAGCTATGCTTTATGCCAGGGGTTTTCAACATATGGTCCTGGGACCACCGGTGGTTCCTGAGGATTCCAGGTGGTCCTGGCCCAGGCTAAATGATGGACAGTTGGTTAAACAGAGTCTTTGAGAGTGTAAAAATGAAACCAAATAGTCCCTTGCGAGTCCATTTTGCTTCATGTTTACACTCTCAAGAGTTAAAATAGTCATCATGTGAATTATCCCAAGTCTACACAACTAGAGAATGTACAAGATTAATGGCCATATCGATCTATTGTTTGCCTGTTTTGTTTCCCGAATTCACCTTGGAATTGTGGTCAAAGAAATCTTTAGTTTTGGTGTCTGTGTGGCTAAAATGTCATCAAACATTAACCCTAACCCGTGGATCAAGTTCTGAATAATAGATAGTGGGCCCTGGTATGAAAAAAGGTTGAAAACCACTGCTTTATGATTATTATATTAGCATTTTAAATCAAAAACATGGATATTTTCTGAGGTAAATGAATTTGTTATTTTCATAATTACGCTCTTATTTGCGCGTAATTACGCTCTTAAACGTGTTTGCATACACAGGCATATGAGAACATGTATTTATGCAATAAACTGAAGTTTGTTTAAACTCATGTGCTGTTGTGTGGTGATTGCTATTTTTAGTATTTGCATTTTAAGGGATTTATAATTTGTTATAATTCATTTTAGAAGAAAATAAGCTACATAAGTCAAACCAAAAATAAATAAAAGGCTAATAAAATCCCTACACATAGTAGCATTATGGGTGAATGTCAGAGCACTTGTTATGAATGCAAGCAATATAATACATATAAATGTGCATCTTACAACCAACAAATGTATAACAAGCTATTTATAATGGCACAAATACATAGGCCAAGTCTGCATGCAGACGCATGCCTTTAGGCCTGGCAGAGATAAGGGAATACAACTTGATAACAGGTTTTTACACAGCCACAGCCAGTCATTTGAATCCATTATTCTCAGGCTGGCCTCATATCTCTACACTTCAAAGTGTACAGATTGTTGAGAGATGTTTACACTCTCAAGAGTTAAAATATTCATCATGTGAATTACCCCAAGTCTACACAACTAGAGAATGTAAAAGAATGGTCATTTTGATCTGTATATTTGCCAGCTTTCTTTCTGAAATCCAGCCTGAAATTGTGGAAAAAGCAAAATAAATATTTAATTTTGGCATCTGTGGGGGTAAAATGTCATCAAATGGTGGTCTCCGTGGCTCAAATACTGAATATATAGAAGGCCCAGGTATCAAAATGGTTGGTCTTACTCTTACTTTTATCTTGAAATTAAATTAATATTACACAGACTTTAGTTCAGCCTTTAGACGTGACCCTTCCCCAATATTTTATGTATGTATGTATTTTATTGGCCTCTTGGGAAAAACAATTGCCCACCCCTGGTCTATTCTATAATTTAAGATAATGAGAAACTCATTTCTCAAATGGAATATTGCTCTGGTTGTGTTTGTCTATTCATTGTATATTCCAACATGGACATGGACCAAAAATGAGTTTTATTGTGACTTTTACAAGTGACAACTGACTGTTGACTGCTTTTTAAGTGATGACACCCAAACATAAACAATGAGTATTCTATTGAGTTTCTCATGAATTATGAAATAGACAACAAGTTTGAATTTCTACACCATCATGTTCAAAAGTTATCCTCAACAAAACTACTTGCCAATATTTAGGCAGGTGTGGATTACCAGTAGAAGTTGACTGGTTTGTCCATAGAGCAGGGGTGCCCATACTTTTTTGACTTGAGAGCTATTTTCAAAATGAGTGGCTCAACAAGATCTTCACATCAGAAATGTGATTGTTCCATTACTGAAAATCCATTTCAAGAACTCTAGAAGGTTTGAGCTTTGAAATAGTGGTGATGGTGTTACTTAATGTTATAGTGTTTTAGAATAATGCACTTATAATGAAAAATAGAGGGGGAGAATTGGAAGGTTTTGCTGTATATGCTACTGCTACCGTTTGAAAACAGTATCTGAGGTTTGAGTTGACAGTTATGTGATCTTGAGTTTAGTTTTTGCACCCAAAACTAAGAACCTTCACGGTATTGTCCACCATTGGGAAAGAGAACTGGCAAGGTGAAGTAAACATCAGAGATGCTCGCTACAAGCTACAACTAGGACCTACGCTAACTGATGCAGATCTTCTGAGGCACGACTCCCTGATCCCACAGTTGGAACCCCTCCACATCGTCAGCAGGTATCTCAGGGTCGCTGGTGTTTCGCCCCTTAACCTGAACACCTCTCCTGAGTGGGGCAGCAAAGACTGACCAGCCTTCACCAGCAGAAGGGTTCCACCTGTGGGGGGGGGGGGGGGGGGGGCAACTTTGCAAGGCAGGGGCGTCACTCCCTGAGCCAGGTCTGACTGGACGAGGCCGCATACCCTGACACCTCTCCTGAGCGGGACAGCAACGGCTGGCTACCCTTCACCGGCGGAAGGGTTCCAACCGTGGGCCCTTTTCATCCACAGCCATCTTGAGCTGGACTCAGCTGCTGCGGTAATGTCCCTGATGGCTCTCTTTAACTGAATAGGTTCCAGTCCGATCTTCCGCAGGAAGCAGTTCACCGATTTTGCCGGGAACCCGCGGCAGCCGACTTCAATGGGGTAGCAGGTTGCGTGCCACCCCTTTAGTGCAGCCTCATCAATCAAGTCCTGGTATTTGTCTCTTTTCAGTTGGTGGGACACAGCCAGCCTCTCTTCCCAGGGTACCGTGAGTTCTGCAACGATGATGGTTTTTGTGCTCCTTGACATCAATACCAGGTCTGGTCGAAGGGAAGTCACTGCCACGTCTTGTGGAAAAACGAGTTTCCTCTTCAGGTCCACGTTCAACTCCCAATCTGAGGCGCCTTGCAAGGTACTGGGTCGTGTCTTGGTTGCTACTCCAGCCTTTCCGCGGGCCTTGGATCCTTCCCTGATGAAGGCTACACCTTTCAGCGGTTGTGCTTGTGTGTTGTTGGCCTTGGTTCGCTGCTGTTCCACCCATTTTGCGATCTCGGTCAGGACCCTATCATGCCTCCATCTGTATCGGCCCTCCGCCAACGCCTTTGGGCAACCGGTCAAAATAACAATTATTCTCCATTTTATAATTGTGTGGACTCTTGAAAATTAAGCAATTCAGATGTTTAAATACAACGTATAATTTAACTCTTGAAAGTGTAAAATGAAACCAAATAGACCATCATGATACGGTAAATTACTGCAAGTGTTTAAATATTTTGCATGTATTTGGCTTAGTTATTTTCGGTGTTGCTCCAGTGTAGGGGGCCTTTGGAAAAAAAGAATAAAACATCAAGAGACTCACCTCTGAGTGGACCCCTGGTCTGTCTCTGACAGGATGGTGATGGTCTCTGGGTGGTCCCTGGTCTGCCTCTGACAGGATGGTGATGGTCTCTGGGTGGTCCCTGGTCTGTCTCTGACAGGATGGTGATGGTCTCTGGGTGGTCCCTGGTCTGTCTCTGTCAGGATGGTGATGGTCTCTGGGTGGTCCCTGGTCTGTCTCTGTCAGGATGGTGATGGTCTCTGGGTGGTCCCTGGTCTGCCTCTGTCAGGATGGTGATAGTCTCTGGGTGGTCCCTGGTCTGTCTCTGACAGGATGGTGATGTGTCCAGGCTGGGTGTTAGTTGGGGGTCCTCCAGGTGAAGTCTTCCTGTGGTCCAGAAGTGCACTAATGCGACACAAGCCAGGATTCCATAAAACCTTTGCAAAAATAGGAAGAGTATGTTAATTAAGTCGAAAAAAGAAAAAAAAATGCGACTCATGGGAGTCTAGGGGAAAATAAAAAAGGTTCATGAAATAAGCAATAGGTGGCACAGTTTTGCCATTAACGTGATAAGTATGGTTTTTGAAGTCATTTTAGGCTTTACAGAACATTTTACACAGACTGCCTGCTTTATTCCTATTGAACTATAGGTTAGAACTCTGTTCTGTTGTGCAGAGGCGGTTCTGGCTCTGCTGTAGCAAAAACAATAATTAATATAGCATACAATCAATACGTAATCTACACAACTCACTGTTTTCCTGAACCGAATGCTTGTGAGACTCGGTAGCTACTGATTTGGTGTAGGTCTTGAGTTTTTAAAAATGAAACCAAATGGACCCTTGCTGGTCCATTTGACCATTAATGACCATTAATTAATCATCAAAATGACCATTAATTTCTTCATTAAGTGGTGCTAACTTAGACGATGAATATTATAACCCTTGAGAGTGTGAACATGAAACCAAATGAACCCGCAAGGATCCATTTGGTTCCATTTTTATTACACACTCAAGAAGAAGAGTTACATGATACATCTGACTAAACCAACTTCTCATCTGGTTAACAAACTTAGCTGGGGGACCACTTGGCAGCCTCTCAAGGATCACTGGTGGTCCCCGGACCACTGGTTGAAAACCACTGATCTACAGAGGGTTAGAGAAATATAGTATAGACAGAGTTACGTCAACTCCTTTCACTTCATGGGGCCAGTCCAATGGCGGCTCTTGTACATAGACTTCTATGGAGAATGGGACAACAAAGAGGGACAAGTCCTGGACCCTAACCCCTTTATTACGTACTATAGATACACAACATAAACACTAGGCTACAGACTATAATTAGTCATTAATCTATAATAGGCTACTTTAAAACAGTTGCCCTCCACCCTCATTGAAAACAATGCATTTCCAACTTCATTTTGTCCCTATATTGGCTGCATGAATAGCTAGCGCTCGAGCGCTCAGTTTCTGACCCCTCAATGTCGCAACTCTTCTACTAGATGGCTCTGTGGTAGCAGTAGTCAATAAAAGAGGTAACATTCTACTGGTCACAATGAGTACTGCACCTAATGTCCTCAGCTACATAGTATAGCATACATTAAAACAGTATTTATTCAGAATTTGAGCCACGGACCGCCATTTGACGACATTTTAGCCCCACAGACCCCCCCAAAAACCCTAAAGATTTATTTTAACTATTTTAACTCTTGAGAGTGCAAGTAAGCATGAAACCAAACAGATCTGCAATTAAGAAGGGTCCATTGGTTTCATGTTTACACTGTTAAGAATAGTTATGTAGCAGGTGGCTATCTGTCTAACCAAACATTCCATTGTTTAGCCTGGAGACCACCTCTCATGGACCACTGGTGGTCCCCGGACCACTGCCTTATACCGTTACATTAGGACTTGTCCCTATTGTTTTTTGTCAAGCTCAATAGAAGTCTATTAGCTCTGGTCAACCACTGGACTGACCCCATGAAGTGAACAGAGGTTGTAGTGGTCCAGTGGTCCGGGGACCACCAGTGGTCCTTGAGAGGGTTCCAGGTGGTCCAGGCTAAATGATGGAAAGCTGGTTAACCGGATGTAACTCATTGTGTGTGCATTTTGTTTTTTTTTACAGTAGATTCTAGTTCTTAACGCTAGATCCTAGTTTCTGACACGAGAATCTATTTTTTCCTGTGTCAGGAACACAGATTTCATGCCAAGGACCACCAGAATCATCTATATTTGGCTGCGGAGGACTCCCATCTGAAAACATGTTCTATAGCAGGGGTTTTCAACAGGTGGTCCGGGGACCAGCAGTGGTCCCTGAGAAGGTTTCAGGTGGTCCCGAGCTAAGTTGGTTAACCAGATGTAACTCTTGAGAGTGTAAAAATGAAACCAAATGGACCCTTGCGGGTCCATTTGGTTTCATTTTTACACTCTCAAGAGTTAATACATTCATCATCTGAATTAACTCAAATGTACACAACTAGAGATCTATGTTTGCCTCTTATGTTTTCTGAAATCCAGCCTGGAATTGCAGATAAACACAGAAGAAATCTTTAGTTTTGGATTCTATGGGGTAAAATGTCATCATATGGTGGTCCGTGGCTCAAATTCTGAAGAAATGGTGGTCCCTGCAGTCAAAAAGGTTGAAAACCCCTGTTCTATAGGGATCCCTCAGAAGCAAAGATTTGAGTTAGAAATGTTTGCTTCTGAAATAATAGACTCAAACATTGGTGCCACATTTTTCAAAAATATTAGACCTACAATCTCACAGCGCGCCACTACTGTGGCACACTGTGAGGTTGTGGGTCTGATATTTTTCAATTTCTAAAGTAACACCAAATACGTACAGTACAGAAGGTTAAATGAAAACTATTTATTTGAACACAGCGGGTGGCAAAATGGAATAAACAAGGTCCTCACAGGCATATAAAACCAGTGAAAAAGGTTTAAAGGAAAGTTAAAGGAAATTAGTTCACCCAAAAACAATAAGTTGTTTGTTTTCACTCGATTACACAAACAGTCTGTCTAATGTTGTCTAATCAGTATATGTTATGTTATCTTATGTTATCTACCGTAATCTTATCTTATGTTATTGATAAATACGTTCAAAATAAGTTCAAATAGCCAGTCTACAAGCTCACAGCCTGTCAATAGATTGGCACATTTAACTATTCCCAATTTTTTTTAAATAGTTTAAAAATGTAACGAAAGTGGAGTGCCGTGTGTTTGTTTGCAGCATTCACAGGTGTTCAGTTTTTCACTAAGGAGAATTCCTCCTAAAGGGCTTTCCAGACGGCAACGATAAACGCCTGCATAAACGCGGTGATTCTCGATTCTCTCTGCAGTGCCGAAATAAAGAAAATCACCGTCGATTAACGCCAGGCGTTTTAAAAAAGCTCACTGGATTGAGCTTTCAAAAACGTTGCGCGAAACGTGTGCACGAAATGAGCATGCACGCACGCAACATCAAAAAGGTTGAAAACCACTACTTCCAGCCCACCCTAGTAGGGCTAGCTAAATCCGGCTCTGAGGCTACACTGTATTTAACTAAAAACAAACATGGGGCGACCGTTCTGCAGGAAATCAGGACTGAACCTTCCTGTTAGCGTCTGGGTGCAGCTTTACACCACGGACCAGAGCTGTAGGGTGGCTGGTGTCTAGCCCCCCGATCACCCTAAAAGCCATCTTCCAACAAGCTGTAGTTCGATAGGCTCAATGTATTGTCGCTGATCCCTTACATGTTCTCTGAGTATGTGTTGATGTGAACGGGCAGGAGATACAGAGCTTCACCGTTGATAAAATATAACCGGTTTAGACGTTCATTTATACCTCTCTCGATTAAGCTCTTAAATGGGGAGAGCATTTAGCACTTACAGGCGTAGGATACACACTAGGGTGTAATTGTATTGTCCTGTGTCTACTGTTATCTGTCTGTATTAAACTCTATGCAGCTCTGCTCTCTGACTCCAAGACAAATTTCTCCCACGGGAGACTAATAAAGCTAACCTTGAACCTTGAATAGGGTTTACTATTTGATATAATATTAAATAAGTCTTTTTTTTCTTCTTTTTTAATATTTTATCCCATGATTTTGTAACCCATTTCTTCACCCAGTGCCAATTCCTAATGTGATCCTGGGCTCTACACACCCTCCACCAACCTGGGGAGGCAGCAGACTGGGCTCATGCTTCCTTCAATGCATGAGGAGACAAGCTGCCTTCTTTTCACCCGACAGGGGGGAGTTTCTCTGGTTGGACGTAGCATGTGGAAGGAACACGTTATTCCAACCAGTTCCAGTCCCCTCCATCAGGCGCCCCGGCTGGCCAGGGGGAGGCAGTGTAGAGCCCAGGATTACAGCATGTTTTTGTGAGGGTATCTACCCTAGGGAATACAGGGAGAACATGTGAGGGTATTTACCCTAGGGTACACGTGGAGAACATGCAAACTCCACACAGAAAGGCCCTTTCGTCAACCCCGCCTCGGGTATGGGCACTGATGACGCGGAGGAGCAGACACGCCGCCAGCACCCACAGCAGCGCCCCTAGCGGGAATCAAACCCAGGATCTTCTAGCTGTGAGGCGACAGCACTAAACAATGTGCCACCGTGCCCCATTTATAAGTCATTATTTTTGAGTGAACGTTTGAATTTGAACAAACAAAATAAAAAAATAAATAACAAAACTATAACTGCAACAGCAGTAGAAACTAATATAATACAACAATACAACACCAGCAGCTAAGTTCAAGTAATGTCACTGTGTGTGTGTGTGTGTGTGTGTGTGTGTGTGTGTGCGTGCGTGCGTGCGTGCGTGCGTGCGTGCGTGCGTGCGTGCCGTGCGTGTAGAAGCACGGAATGGCGTGGGGTTCGGACGTTATACAGACTACAGAAAAGATTAACTCTTTGTTGTAAATGTACATATGGTTTGCGAGATAAACATCTCTGCAAGCGACCTATTTCTGTGTTGGTGTCAATAGTTTATACAGAAAGTAATTCATTGCGTGCCGCTACATGTTGGAAACATATCAATTTTATCCCCAAAGGAGGATCATTATGACCCCGAAATTATTTGGTAACCGTGGTAAAAATGCCTGATCGTTAGAAAATGCCCCGGCTGGCCAGGGGGAGGCAGTGTAGAACCCAGGATTACTGCATGTTTTTGTGAGGGTATCTACCCTAGGGTACACGTGGAGAACATGCAAACTCCACACAGAAAGGCCCTTTCGTCAACCCCGCCTCGGGTATGGGCACTGATGACGCGGAGGAGCAGACACGCCGCCAGAACCCACAGCAGCGCCCTTAGCGGGAATCGAACCCAGGATCTTCTAGCTGTGAGGCGACAACACTAAACAATGTGCTACCGTGCCCAATTTATAAGTCATTATTTTTGAGTGAACGTTTGAATTTGAACAAACAAAATAAATAACAAAACTATAACTGCAACAGCAGTAGAAACTAATATAATACAACAATACAACACCAGCAGCTAAGTTCAAGTAATGTCACTGTGTGTGTGTGTGTGTGTGTGTGTGTGTGTGTGTGTGTGTGTGTGTGTGTGTGTGTGTGTGTGTGTGTGTGTGTGTGTGAGGTGTATTTTATGAATCATAACCCTTAGCAAAAGTTACTCAAGTTAAACCTACAGACTTATTTTAAGACCGTCTTTAAAGCAAAATAAGATTTCTTTGAAGCAAGGCAATCTGTATGCCACATGGTCCCTCGTAGGGCAAAAGAGGATAACACCTCAACCTTCCCTTTGAAGAAGATCAGGTATGCAGATGCCGCTTCCAGAATTTCGTCTTAGTGTGATTTAGAATGAGCTACAATTTAACACTTACTTAACTTTTAAAATATGGCATTACCTACAGAGAGGTGGTTCAAATGTTTCTTTATGTTTGGCCGCCGTAGAAGCAACTAGGTTCTGGCATTTGGATAAAGTTAAACAAGTGACTTATACACTAAGGACAACATTAGAATTATTTTAGCAATAAGAGAAAAACCTTTTCTGTATGCTAATTCAAGGGTTAGAATTGTTTCCAACAATATTTGAGGTTTATCTTACTTATAACTTTCTGTGTTGAGTTGTTTGTTTCTTTTATGGTTTATCTGTATCTTTATATGTTTTTGAAAGCTCATTATTTTATCACTTTAATCATGGCATAATTTTGGTAGAGTTAAAAATACAGTTACATACAATCAAATTAGTATGCTAAGTTTCTTTGTCAGGGAGGTTCCTTTGATCAGGGAGGCTCCGAGCCCTTTGAGAATGCTAATCCATTTACCGCACCTGGTTGAAACAAAAGGTCATTGTTTTGCAAAGCCTCTGTCTCAACCCCCCTTTGGGGTAACAGTAGGTTAAAATTCTTTTCGTGTTTACTTATAAGATTTAAAGATAGTTGTAAAACATGTGGGTTCCTTTTGAACCTATTTCTAAAAATTAGGTTTATGACAGGATATTCTTGACATTCCAGCTGTTAGCGACAGGAAGGGAAGTAAATAGAGATCCTTGCTAAATTCTTATGTTCTCACTAAAATAATCTTACATCTAGGACATTCTTAAAACATGACATAGAATCATTTTCTATGTCATAACAAACTAATAAGAATAATCATTTGAAGCTTATTAAGTGACCATTGCTAAACTAAAAGTTAAGTTCACAATACATTAAAATGATTAAATAAATGTTTTCCTGGTACAAGACAATTGTTAGAAAACATATTCCTAAGCATGTACATTGTATTTCCTGACTTCTCTATTACTTATTTCTAGATTGAGGTATGTTTTATTTTTACAGATCTTTTCCTAGTTTCAGTTTTTAACAATTAAAGAATTACTGTATTTTGTTATTTGTTCAAATCACTTTCTGTTAGTTGAACGCTCCGCCCCTAGAGGTTTCTGAGGGAGGCCGGCCTCTGTTCTTATTGGCTAGAGGTTGACCTGCCCCGGAGACAAAGTGGGAGGAGTAAACGTATTTCTAATCCTATTTGAGGTCAAACATTCCATTGTTTCAGGACGGCTGCCATCGAACACACTTGTCTCTTTTTGACTTCGGAGGCTTGTTTTGTGTAGACCTATTTTTGCTTGGCGATTTTTAGCCTTGCTGCGTTTTTGTATTGATCACTGTTTGACTTTAAGAAAAAATAAACTCAGATCGTGTTTTGAAAATCCGGACTTTGGAACCTCTTCATTGACTTCTTCACCTGTGGTAATAGCGTGACCTTTGCAGACCTTCAGAAAATTTCCTTCAAAGTGGTGCATCGGCCGGGTGTATAGCCGTGTGGGTGAGTCTCCGTTTTATGTTTTAAATTCTAAAATTGGGTTTACCCATGGGGCTTTCACTGATAGAATTCGGTCCTTTTTTTTTACATTTTCTGGATGTCTGCATCGGACTGCGCTGCCGCATGTGCAGTCGTTGGTGTGGGGTTCTTTGTCTTGGTTTTCGTCAATACAAAACAACAAGCGTTTCTGGCAGTCGGGCGCTTGTACATTTTTTATTTATTTTTTTTTCAGCTGACCATTCTATTTGGTCTTGTTTTATACGATTGGCTTTCTTTTTTTTTTCCATATTTCGCTCCATAAGTATATGTTTATATTTGCAATGGCCTGGCTTTTCATTGGGCCCGACTGTTGTAAATAGGTTGCCATGGGGGAATGTTTTATTCCATGTTTATTTTGGCGGCAACTTCAGACACAGATGTTAGGGCATATTCTTTTACCTATTACCTGCATAGGACAGGGCTTTCTGAGAGGCAAATAGGAAGGGTCGGTTTGAACTGCGCGAATAGGCTGTTTGTTTGTTGTATATATTTTTTTCTTATTATTAATTTTATGCACGATACAATGGAGTAAATATTTGCCTTAACTCCGTTAAAAAGTCGTGAATCTTTTATTATCAGGCCGGACACTCTGTCTTTAGACACTTGGGGCAGTGTTGTCTACACGGGCTGATAGGGCATTTGTTAACTGGGGGTCTATACTGCAGCTGTGTTTTCTGGTGTCGAGAGCATGGTTGTGGGGCTTAGGTTGGCAAAGAGGCGGGGTTCCACTAGGGACTCAGGCTGGTGTAGGCTCACCAGAGGCCACCAGACGGCCACAGTGGTCGCTACCTGTGGCCCGGGTTGGATCTTCTCTTGGCAACGCGGAATTATTGTGTTGTGTTGAATAGTTTCGTCTGTGCGCCATTTCAGATAAAACTCACCGGTTTTGAGTGTTGCGGTACAATGTGTGGTGGAGTTTATTCTTTGTATTCAAAGGACCTAAAGGCGTTTATGGGTGTTTCTTAGACATACCTTGTTTTTTATTTTTCTTGGTTCTGTGTTAATATTTCGACTTTATAAGACGTTTTTATGTCCATGCATTTTTATGCATTTTTTTATTCTTTCATAATGTTCCTCAATAGTTTGGTTATTTCGCATTCGGTGAGGTTCTAGTTTATTGTTCCGAGTTCTTTGTTCTGGGTATGCTTGCTTATGTGTGAATGTATGGATGAGGGTGAAGGGGTAAGTTAGGTTGGTTTTGGTGTTTGTGAGGTGGGTTACTTAAGGTTTGAGGTGTGGTATGAATGTGTGTGTGTCTGTATACAGTATGTGTGTGTGAGGGCTCTCTTAGGTGTAAAATGGCTGAGACTTCCTTTGTTCATTGAGGTGTGGGGGGTAGGTAAGAGTCCTTTGTTTGAAAATTGAGGGAAGAGAGGGAAGAGGCGCCATTTTTTCTTTTCTTTCCTGGGGGAGAAGATAATTGCTAGCACTGTTACTACATGGGTTGGTATTTTTCTTTAATTTGTGTTTTTTGTTACTCTGTCCTTTTTCTTCTTAGATTAAAATGCGAATGTACTTGGTTTAATGGATTTAACAGTTGTTTGGTGTGGGTATAATGGGCTGGTAGCCTTTTCCTGGTGTGTGTGGATGTGTTAAAGGTTGGTGCTTGGAGAAACGCTTGCTTGAGGTGTGGCTTTGTTACTTGTACTTATTTTTTGTTTGATATAGCAGCCCGGGAAGTACAACTGGGTGTATTTACTTTTGGCTGGTCCCAGAGTTTAAATACGAGTTATATCATTTGGAATATGGGTAATTGTGATTTTTGGTTGCATTCCTTTCAGTTGTTTTGACAAGTAATGGTGTGTTGGTTGTTGTGGTGTTTAGGGGGTATTTGTAAGTGTCTTCGTTTGTTTCAGTAGGTTGGATCAACTGTTGGTTTGAGGTAACTGTAGGCAATAATCATGGCCGCCTGCGTTGCCTGTTTATATTTGGCATTTTAATTGGTTGTTTTGTCGGGTCTGGCTTAATTCTTTAAGTGGTGTACCATTATTTGGTAGGGTCAGTTTTCAATGTTTTTACAACATTTGGGTTGGGTCTGTTTGGACCTGTTGGGGGTAAGTATCGGGCCATTGTCTTCTACAGTATTCATTAGCTGTGGATTCCTTTGTTCTCAGACCTTTTCGCCCCCAGCCACCTCCGTTTGCCCTTAAGGGTGGGGGTGTGATGGCTGGCCAATTTGGTCATTCATTTAACATTTCTCTTTGTTTTCTTTGCCTTTTGTTATTTTATCCGTTGTGGAGATTCCAAACTTGTTGTGATAATTTATGCCTTGCTTTCTGTCTTGTTTTTATTTTTATATAAAATAGAAACATTCCGGTTTTCTGTTTGGGGACCGTTGGTCTCCATTCCCTTTTCTTTCGTCGCTTTAGGAAAAGCTCAACTCAAGGTTTGTTTGGTCGTTATTTTATCTATCCTCTTTGTCTTGAATCACACAGACTGTTAAATTATATATATAATTTTTTTTTATTAATTGGTTATAAGGGTGTTGGTGCCTGGTATGATAAATATTAATAATGATAAATACAAGAATGGAAAAATAAAACAAGATTAATTTAAAAAAATAAAAATAAAATAAAATAAATGAATAAAAGTTAAGAGCATTCTAATTCTGTATCCTTTGTTGGCTTGCTTAACAGGCCGTGAAGGGTTACTTTGGTTTTACAGTCTGTTTGCTTTCCTTTAACTGGTGGGTAATTCTTTCTGTTTTCATCTTTCTGTTTAGTCTCCTAACTCTTTTCATACTTGGTTTCTTGGTGGGGTAATTTCTTAAACACTTTCCTTTTTTAACACTTGGTTTCTTTTCTGTTGGGGCATATCTTTTGTCCTTTGACTGGTGCTTTCCTTTCTTATTCTATTTCATTTTACTTTATTTCACTTTTGCCATACTGCTTGTTGTCTCTCTTTTCTTTGATTGTTTTGAATATGAGTTAGTGGTACTATTTTCTTGCTGATTTGAGTGGTGGACTTTTATTTTAATTTGGGCGATTCACTCATTGGGGTTACAATTTCATTGATGTAATTGGAATAAGGGGCTATAATATATGTGTGTACTAGTACCACCTCATATTCAAACATTGTTTGTTTTGTCTCTGTCTAACTGTGTTTTGTCTACTTGTGTTTTTGTTTTTTGTTTTTAAACCCATGTTGTATGATTGTGTAAGGCTATTGTTTCCTTCCCATTGTTTTGATTTTGCCTGCCCTCTCCACCTTTGTGTGCTACAGGTTGTGTTTAATCATTTTACCACCATTGTTTGTTTTTCTCCCTTCTAGCCGGCAGATAACTTTTTCTCCCCATAACTTTATAATTTAGGATTCTATTGTTTCAGCTTTTAGCATAGCTGTATGGTCTATGTAGTTTCATTGCAGTTTTGTAAATGGTACCTTGGTAAGTCATGGTTCTTTGGACCCATGCGTATTGATTAATGTTCCTTTTTATCAAGTTGAGTTCAATTTAGGCTATTTTGTAGGCATTTATTTTGGCTTAACTTGCATACACTTCTTATCGGTCTAACACCTAGTGTTGTGTTGGAACTTGTTATGTCTTATAGTGTATGTTTAGTATAAGTATTCACACATGTACACTTAGAAGTGTGTGTGTATACCATTTACATATAGAGATATTTGCAGTTACACATTTTTTCGTGCATATCATACACATTTTGCCTACTTACTGGTAGGTTTATCACTGCATTTTTTCGATCCTTGGGCTGCTGAAAGTGTCCTTTTGAGGGACTGATAGCTTACTGGATCTGTGCATGTTTTAGCATAGGGTATAGTCTTGCAAATCTCCAGGTGGAGACTTAAAGTTTAGTATCGTATAAATTTATACGCACCATTGTTAGGGAATTGGCTTAAGAGTACATTTGAGTAATTGCTAGTAATACATCAAATTTTCTCTTACATTTCACTGGTTCTTTAAGTCATGCCTATTGATTTGTGTGGTAAATCTCCTGTGGAGATCGTACAACAAAGTTCTCCGGCTGATCTGGACATCGTACGAATTTCGAAAAAATGGAATTCGAGGTGGCCAGGTATAGCCAAACGTTGGCCTGCTCAGGGTACCTTTGATGTCTCTATAATTAAGTCCATTCGGTCTCTCATTGAGGCCTATGGGTCAGATCAGCATTCAGGGAAGAAGGGTGAGAGTAGGAGTGCTAAGAGGGGGGTCGAATTGCGGGTTTTGGATTTGTTTTTAACTGAGGGCCAGAAATTGACGGCAGCATTAGCAGCTGCTATGACCCTGGACCGGCCCGTTGATAAGTTTAGGGATATCTGCAGTGCCCCTTTTTCACACATAGTTAAGCCCGTGTCCCAGGCCCCACTGACAGCTCCCCATAACCCTCCGCCTGTTCAATCTGCGCCTGTGGAGCCCCCTCTGCCTGTACCAATCTATCCGCAGATGCCCTTAATGTTGTCAGACGGCTCCTATCGGATGACGACGGATGACGGTGCCCTCCTACAGACTGGGAGAGCATCGACGATGATACGCTTGGATCCGGGGCCTGGCGCCACCGACAGAGACATTGCTGTGCGGGACGCTAGGAGCGGACCCCATACCACTTCAGGGAGCTCGACACCCAGTTCGGCTCCTGGGAGTTCTGTTCTTCCGCGCTCTATGATGGATTATACTTCGACGACATGGAATATGCCTGGACCTGTGGTCAAGCCCCATACAGCGGGTGGATATGACCCTCGTATCAGAGACATTCTTACTACAGCGGAGCGTAAGGGACGACCGGTGCCGGTGACACAGGTGGGAGTGGGCACTGGCAGCTCATCCGTTCGTACTGGAGCCGTGAACAGAGACTATGCTGCCCGACTGGCAGGACTGAACACTGACCTGTCTCGTGTCGTTGGGGAGCTGGCTCAGGCTTCTGAATATCAGACACGTGTGAAGGCAAGCTTGAGAGACTATGAGGGCGATGTGGCGCTTACGAACAGCCTGTCTAACGCTTTGACTGGCGTGGTGGCCAAGATAGACAGTTTGACTTTGGAGCGTGACGGGCTCGAGAGGAGTATCCGCGACTTGTCTTCTGTATGTCAACAGTCAGGAGCAGAGACATGGGCCCGGTCGCCTGCCCCGCCACTCCCCACCGCGACCGCGCTGAGTCGCACGGGAGAAGTGGACCGTGTTGCTAGGCAGCAAAATGAGGAGCGGCTGCGACGTGAGGAAGAAGCACGGCGCCAGAGTGAGGAGATGAGGCGCCAGGAGGAGACGAGGCGCCTGGAGGAGATGATGCGCCAGGAGGAGGTGAGGCGCCAGGATGAGATGAGGCAGCTCGCCGAGGACCTGCGAAAACAAGAGGAGGACCGGCGGCTCGCCGAGTACCTGCGAAAACAAGAGGAGGACCGGCGGCTCGCCGAGTACCTGCGGAAGCAAGAGGAGGATCGGCAGCTCGCCGAGAACCTGCGAAAGCTGGATGAAGAGAAGCAGCGCCAGGATCTGATGAGGCGATCCCAGACGGGGGCCGAGGCTTTGGCGGATGCGTCATTGCCGCTCAGCGGTGCACCGCACCCTCCGCAGCATCAATACGGACTGCGCTCCCTCTCCTTGCCTGACATTCCTAGTCCTCTGTCAGGTGTGGCTGCCCCTGCACTCGGAGGCGCGGCCGCGTCCGGATCTGTTACTGTTACTGTGCCTGGGTCCGAGCAACAACAGGATTTGGCCAAACAGTGTCCATTGGTAGTCCGGGGTCATGAATTTGAATACAAGCCATGGTCGAACATTGATATGACTGCCTTTGCCAAGCAGCTACCGCCCATTTATGAAGGCGCTTACCCGTGGCTCGGCAAATTCAATTGTCTCCTAGTTGGCACCCAGCTTGCTGTTGGCGATATTAAGAAACTGCTGGCCCATCTGCTTGGCTTGGAAGAGATGAACAAAGTTTTGACCATGGCAAGGATGGACGCTTATGTGAATACTTCTGCAGGAGATGCGGATTTATTTTCAGCATACAAGGGACAGTTTGAAGAAGCTCTTCGACAGCGGTTTCAAACGCGCATCAACCCCTTCGATGTCGCCATCGACGGTCTGGGCCCTGGCGAGAACCCTCATGCCTATGTGAACCGTGTACAGCAGACCTGGTTCGATTTGACGGGTAATCGGGCTGATGAGGGTGGGGTGGACTTATTTTTTGTCAGGAATAAGATTCTGAAGGGCCTGCCGGACCCTGTACGGAAGAAGCTGGAGGAAAAGATCCATATTTACACCATGGATAATGTACATTTCGTGCAGAAGGTTGAGCACCAAGTGGGGCTGCATCGTCGTAAACAGGAGGCGGCGCAGATGAAGGTTTTGGAAGCAGTGCAGAAGACGCAGAATGAGACTTTGGAGTTGGCGAAGCAGCTGACAGTGAAGTCAGTGGCCCCTGTTGCGACTGTTTTTCAGGCTGCAATGACACAGTCTGATGCCGCCCAGTTGCCCGTCACGACAGAACAACCCCAGCGTGCGCCAGCGGTACCTGCCCAGTCACAACCTGCCCAAGCACAGCCCGTACCCGAACTAGGGAGGAGAAGATGGTTTGCGCCCCGGGGAGTGCCTCGGAACTATACAGGCTGCTTCAACTGCGGTGACATGACCCACATGCGCAATGATTGCCCGTTGCCCTCGCGACAGCCACGACCATATTTTCCGTCCCAATACCCACAAGACCAGTATTACCCACAACCTTATCCGCCTCAGCAGTACCAGCCACAACCATACCAGCCGCAACAGTACCAGCCGCAACAGTACCAGCCACAACGATACCAGCCGCAACAGTATCAGCCACAACGATTCCAGGCCCAGCCGCGGCAGCCCCAGCAGTTCCAGTCGCAAGATGCAAGAGTGCGTTTTCCCGCGCCAGCTCCTGAGTGGCAGTCCCAGGATGCACGGGGACCTGTCAACCCCTACAGAGGCCCGCAGGGCGACAGCTTATGACTAGACCGGGAGGATCCCGCGAGCGAGTGTGCACAGATGACGACTACTTCCAGGCCGGAGGAGGATCCTACGATTCGGGTGTCTCTGAACGGTAGACATGTGAATCTTTTGGCCGACAGTGGAGCGGCGTACACCTGTGTCCGCCCCAAGGAAGCGGCACACCTCTCTATGTCTGGACACTTTGTGAGAACTGTTGGCTTTGAAGGCCAGGGACAACTCATTCCCTTGACAGAACCAGTGACGATCAAGTACAAATCCCAGCAGGCTGTCCTTCCCATACTTGTCTCCGCCAATACGCCGATAGGCCTGCTGGGCCGAGACGCTTTGTGCAAATTGAACTGTACTATCAAGTGCACGCCTGATGGATGTCTGATTGAAGTACCAGAGACTGCTAGTCTGCAAGCCCCTCTTCTTACGAGACCAGTGGACCCTGTTGTTTACTGGCTTGGTGACCTAAGTGAAGACCTCATGCGCCCCGCCTGGGAATGGGCCAGATTCATCGATGCAAACATGCCGGATGCAAAGACGCCGGACCTTCCTCCACATTGTACTCTACAGTATTTCCGCGATTCTGCTGATGCAGATACTGCTGGCTGGATTTCACGTCAACCGAAACAGGTGCAGCTCACCTCTAGCTGTATCATACTAGGACCTGAAGGTGCAGCCATGAAGATTGACATGCAAGACTACCTGGCAGAGACGTTCAAGGTGACAGACAGCGTGCCACATGTCACGTTGAGGGTGTCTGAACATTTCCAGCAGAAGCATATCGGGGCAATGGTTGCTGCTGCTCAGGCAGTAACCTTTGTAACGACAAAAGAAAACCCGGCTATCTGGAGAAGTACAGACAACCGGTACCTCAAGATTATGATCTCGGCTCACGGCATGAGCCTCCCTCAGACTGTGACATTGACCGCTGACTCCATGTGCGTTGTTGACCCGGAGAAGTCTCTTAAGGAGGACATGCTGCTGAAGGTCCCCGAGGAGTTGTGGTCTACAAGCAGCACAGACATTGGCCTTGTCAAATCTGCTCAACCGGTGAGAGTTCAGCTCAGGCCGGGTACACGGCCGCCATGGAAAGCCCAGTATCCCCTTAAAGATGCGGCTATTCAGGGTATTAGACCTCAGATTGAAGGGCTCTTGCAGGCTGGTGTTCTGAAGAAGACGACAACCCCCATTAGCAATATGCCTCTGCTTCCTATTAAGAAACCTGATGATTCTTTCCGTTTGGTCCATGACCTTCGAGCCATTAACGAAGTGGTCCTTGATTCCTCTGCAGATGTACCAGACCCCCATACGTTGCTCTGCGAAGTCCCAGCGCAGGCCACTTACTTCACTGTACTGGATCTTACAGGTGCCTTTTTTAGCGTCCCTTTAAGTCAGGACAGCCAGGGTTTATTCGGGTTCACGTATGAGGGCGAACACTACGTCTATACTCGTCTCCCTATGGGTTTTCGTCACTCGCCTCATCTTTTTAATAAGGTTTTGAAGGAGGATTTAGCTGATATTGGTCTCCTTATGGACAGTACAGTTCTTCATTATGTAGATGATTTGATGATTTGCAGCAAAGACGAAGCCTCATGTCATAGAGATTCTATATTTTTGCTGCAACAGTTAGCTGCCAGAGGGCATAAAGTTTCGCAAAAGAAGTTACAATATTGTCAGCAGTCTGTGGTCTATCTTGGCCACAAAATATCTCCAGGTGCTCATAGCATCTCGGATGCCCATTTGGAGGCTATACGACGCATCCCCCAACCTAGGACAGTTCAGCAAATGATGAAGTTTTTGGGTTTAGCACAGTATTCTGCTGCATGGGTGGAAGGGTACACTTTACTCACAGGTTCATTAAGGGCTTTAATTAAAGAAGCAGGTGGTTCAGACATCAAAGCAGACATTACTTGGAATGCAGATTCCCTCATGGCCTTTGAAACGTTGAAACGTAGACTTTTGAGTGCTCCGGCTCTAGCTTTGCCGGACTACTCAAAACGCTTTTTGTTGTACGTATCTTCATCAGTGGACGAAAAGCACGCTTGCGCGGTTCTGTCACAACCCACGGGTACTGGCATAAACGCACAACCGGTTGCATATTATTCTATGGCATACAGTGATGTTGAAATGGGCTTACCGCCTTGTTATCGAGTTTTGGCAGGAGTGTATTTGATGTATGAGAAAGCATCGGCAGTCACTATGGGGTATCCTGTCACTATATTGACCCACCATAGTGTTAAGAATCTTCTAAATTTTGGCAAGTATACTCTGACCATGTCTAGGATCAGAGATTATCATAGGTTGATTGAACTTTCTGATGTCACATTTGCACGATGTGACGTTATTAATCCTGCCGAATCCCTCCCCACAGTTGGGGACGGAACGCCTCATGCTTGCGTACAGGAGGCGGAAACGTACTCTAAATTGCGGCTTGACTTGCAGTCTCAGCCGCTCCAGGACGCGGATTTGGTGTTCTGGACTGATGGGTCGTGCTATCGCATTGGTGACTCCTTAAGTGCCGCTTATGCGATAGTACAGGCCAAGGGGTCCACTTTTGAGACCGTAAAGGCTGAAATTTTGCCTCAGCCCTGTAGCGCTCAACTCGCCGAGCTCACAGCGCTCACCGTCGCATGTTTATTGGCTAATGGTCGCAGACTGACAGTTTATACTGATAGCTCGTACGCTATGAGTGTCTGTCACTCGTTTGCGGCGGTTTGGAAGGGCCGCGGATTTAAACGTGCCGACGGCTCTCCCATAAAGCATCATGCACAAATTCTGAAGTTGTTATCAGCGGTAATGTTGCCCGAGGCTGTTGCTATTGTGAAATGTGCAGCACACAAAACAGATGCTTCTCAGATCACCAAAGGTAATATAGCGGCAGACGCTGCCGCAAAGGCCATGGCGAGTTCCAACAAAACTGGTAATGTACTTTTGGTAGCCCATGATGTGGAGCTGGAGGAGAATATTTCTCTGACCGATTTGATTTTGATGCAGGAGGAGTCTAGCGAAATTGATAAGGCTTTGTGGCGTGATAGGGGCGCCACTCAGGATGCCCATGGCTTATGGCGGAATCACGAAGGCCTTGTAGTTGCTCCCCCTGACCTCCTAGGTTTATTGATACATGACGCCCATGGTTTGGCGCATGTATCAAGGGGGGAGGTAAAGAGGAAAATAACAAAAGAATATGGTTTCTGGGCTCCGTATTTACTGGACCAGATAGATCATGTTATAGGTCGTTGCACTAATTGTCTGAAAAACAATGTGAGAAGGGGGGTATTAACACCTCCTGGTCACATTCCTACGCCAAAAGGACCGATGAAGGAGCTCCTCGTTGATTTTGTTGATATGATTCGACCAATCGCAGGTAAGAGGTATCTTCTCGTTGTGGTTTGTCGCTTCTCCCGCTGGGTGGAGGCGACACCCACAAAGAGAAAAGATGCCCAATCCGTAGCCAAATTCCTTTGTCAAGAAGTCTTTCCCCGTTTTGGTTTACCAGAACGGATCTCAAGTGACAATGGGAAAGAGTTTGTCGATAAAACAGTGAAATTGATTTTGCAGAAATTATGTATCAAGCAGCGTCTTGGTGCAGTCTATCACCCTCAGAGTCAGGGCGTGGTCGAACATATGAATGGTGTGTTGAAGAATCGTATTGTTAAGATTTCTGAGCATACAGGCCTTAATTGGATTGCAGCGCTTCCACTGGCGCTGATGGCATGCAGGTCGAGCGAAATCAGGCACCTGCAGATGACCCCGCATGAACTTGCGATGGGAAGGCGAATGGTGACCCCTGGAATCCATACCGGGGGGAAAGGTCCCAGTCTCTCATTGCTGGAGGACGAAATGAAGGCATACGTGAAATATATGTCAAAATTACACGGAAGCATCTATTCTTATGTTTGTACCAAACAGGAACAGGAGGAGAAGGACGAAGCAGAACGTACACCAGCTAACACTATTCTCCCAGGAGATAGGGTGTACGTCAAAGTCTTCCGTAGGAAGTGGTTCCACTCCAGGAGGGAGGGACCATACCGGGTGACCAGGTGTACAGGTACCGCACTCCAGGTTGAAGGTTCGCCCACCTGGTATCATCTGAACCACTGCGTGAAGGCACCCCCAGAAGAAGAGGCTGTAGACCCGGAGGGAGAGGGCGATCGTCCAGTAGCTGTCTCTTTGGAAGAGGAGAACAACGTCGTCGCCCCGGGAGGAGATCCTCCCCTCTCAACGCACTCACAAGATGAGTGCAACGATGCAGTTGGTGTGGCTCAGTCTGCTGTTCCTCCAGCAGACCGGGAGGATCCAGACTACGATGACAACGGCAGATTTGCCCGAATCGACACCGAGTTCATCCCTACATCGTCCCCTGCTGATGGTCAACCACAAGGGAACGACACTGAGTCCCAACGAGCCGGAGAATCCGGAAAGGGGGGAACCACAGAACCCTCCAAGGAAGCCAGACCTGTCCGTGAGCGACGCCAGCCACAGAGGTACAAAGACTACACGTGACGAAGCTACCACTACTACTACACCCACTGATATTGAATTTACATCTATTTCCAAATTTGGTAACCCCAGTTCCGAAAAGTCTGTCGCTAATTCGGCAATTAAAAATGTCTCCATTCCTTTCATTTCTAAAGATTCAAATTCCAGTTCAGTAGAGTCTGCTTTCATCCCTACCAGGCATGCATCTTTGTCTGGGAACACGACACATTTTGCTACCATTCCTAGTACTAAAACAAATACTAAAATAGGACGTAGATCTAAGTCTAAACCTAGACCCGAACCTGTACTTCAGTCTGTTGTCAATTTCATTTCCATTTTTGAGAGGTTTGCTAAGATACATCCCATCACTATAGCACCTATTTTTGACAGTTCAACTGGCTCAGTTACTACTGGCCCAGTTGAACCCATTGTTTTACCCACCACACCAGTAAGCACACCAACTCCTGTCATGTCACTTATGTCTACTGCACCGGTTGACTCTCTCTCTCCAACGCCTGCCCCAGTCGTAACTAATCCAACAACTACTATTTTTCCTAGTGTTATCAGTGATCCCATTATTTCCTCCACTTCTACTGTAACTTCAAATCTGGTTAGAACCTCTAGTGTACCCACGGAGGACGGCCTGGAGTCTGATCCAGAGCTGGTTAGAAGTAGAATTGTAAGAAAGGTTGAGCCAAAAGATGATGCGCCAGCCAAAGCCAAGAAATCACCTATGGGCGGCTTGTTTGCCTCACATCCAGGTGATATTTTGGAACCCTTATATCAAATGGCCAAGGCAAACTCGTGGTACCAATGGAGCATATTTTCCACTATGGCTATTGGTAAAACGAATTGTTATTTCTGTGCTCAGGCGCAACAAAGTCATTTGACTGTTCTCAATACACATTTCAGTTGGAAAAATTGTGAGAAGGAAAAGAAGAAATTCAGAGACGAATCAAATGAAGTAAACTCTGAAGAATTTACTTCATTTTGTAAGGCTGAATGTCTGCAATATTTGGGATCAGCAGAATATTATAACGAATCCTTGTTGGAACATAAGCAGATTCAGAATTCTGTATATCATAAAGCAAATGCAGGGTTGACACTTGGAGAGAGATGCAGTCAGCTTGATGTACGTGTCAAAACTGACCCTTCCACGATCCCGAGTGGAGTCTTGAAATTGGTGGGTACTTTTGAATGCTTTGAAAGAGGAAGTCGAGGAGTAAGAACCGATCCCTATGTAGACATGGGTAGCATCGATGCTGAAAAATGTGACACTATATGGGATTTATCTTATGTACACCTATACACTAGAACAGATTATGAACATATATGTAGACCCCGACCTGGGAAGTTGCCCAGAAAAGAACTTGTAATGGTACTCAAAGGAGAACAGACTAATCCCCCACCCCAAGTATGTCCACTTTATTATGCAACTCAAGCAGTAGCTGATCAGTTTTGGTTTTGTGGCCAGGATAATTTATACAGTACATTGCCACTTAACTGGACGGGAAGGTGCGCCCGTGTTCAAGTAGTTCAATCTGTGATTGTCATCCCGGAAAAAGATGTGCATGCCAGAGTAGCGGCCGGACCTAAAAGAGTCCGACGAGAAGATGAACCTAATGATGGAGTGTATTTTGACTATTTTGGCACTCCTCACGGTGTGCCTAAGATAAACAAGGCCATCGATGAAGCAGCTTTAGCCTTTGGTAGTATGTTTTCCCCTATAATTGGAATGGTGGTAGAGGCCGAATGGATCAATCTGATCTACTATAATCAACAAAGATTTTTAAATTTCACTATCTCTGCCCTGGGAGCAATCGGCCGACAGTTAGCTGCTACGACTCAGATGACGTGGCAGAATAGACAAGTCCTTAATGTGGTGGTAGCGTCACAAGGTGGAGTTTGTGCCATGTTCGGAGACTTTTGCTGTACATACATTCCCAATTCTACAGCTGCAAATGGCACCTTCACCCAGGCTATGGCACACTTGCACAATCTGAGAGCTGAAATACACGCCCATTCAGGAGTTTCCGTTGGATTGACCTCGTGGCTGGAAGGCCATTTGGGGTCCTGGGGAGGCTATCTGGCAACCGCAGGGATGGCTATTCTGGCTATCTTTGTCATTGCCGCATTCGTCCTATGCTGTTGTCTTCCGCTCATCCGTGCCCTAGTGATCAAAGGACTCACTGGAGGTGTGGGTGGCACTATGGCCGTGCAAATGTCCGCGCTCAATCAGGTGAACACGGACGATGTTGAGATGGGCATGAATCATGGAAACACTGTGCCCACTTACACGGACCAGGAATTATGTGCTTATGCTGGATTGATAGAGGGAATTTTTCCTCTTGAGGATCAGGAGCGTTGAGATTATGCGCCTGTATACAGTCATCTCTCGCTGCCTCAAGGCGGGAGGAAAGGAACTTGCCCCGCCCCCTTTTGTGTCACTATGGCATGCTTTATTTTGTATCTTTCACTTCTTTTCTACTATCTGTCCCTCTATCTATGCTCTGAGGATGTGTGGCAACGCACGTTTTCGCAAAGGAAGGAAAGGACATTCATTTCCCGATGTTTGTTGGTTTTGGAAAAAAAAAAAAAAAAAAAAGATTTTGTTTTATGATTTTGTGTGTTTCTGATTTTAGCTTTGGTTGTGTTCTAGCCTCCCGTGTCTGCGAGTCGACGGCAGAGATGGTGGGTTGACACGATTAAGGTTCGAGTCATGAGTTTTGTTTTGTTTTATTATTTCTGTGCATTAGCGGGTATTTACAGTAACCAGGGGGGTTAGGCGAGTGTCCCCCGGCCCGGGTGTGTGTTTTGAAAAAAAAAAAAAAAAAAAAAAAAAAGGGATTTTTTATTTTTTATCTACTTCTGAGTTATGATTCATAATTGATGTTTTCACAGACATTAGGGCTGTGAAAAGGGGGGATATGAGGTGTATTTTATGAATCATAACCCTTAGCAAAAGTTACTCAAGTTAAACCTACAGACTTATTTTAAGATAAACCTAATTTATGACCGTCTTTAAAGCAAAATAAGATCTCTTTGAAGTAAGGCAACCTGTATGCCACATGGTCCCTCGTAGGGCAAAAGAGGATAACACCTCAACCTTCCCTTTGAAGAAGATCAGGTATGCAGATGCCGCTTCCAGAATTTCGTCTTAGTGTGATTTAGAATGAGCTACAATTTAACACTTACTTAACTTTTAAAATATGGCATTACCTACAGAGAGGTGGTTCAAATGTTTCTTTATGTTTGGCCGCCGTAGAAGCAACTAGGTTCTGGCATTTGGATAAAGTTAAACAAGTGACTTATACACTAAGGACAACATTAGAATTATTTTAGCAATAAGAGAAAAACCTTTTCTGTATGCTAATTCAAGGGTTAGAATTGTTTCCAACAATATTTGAGGTTTATCTTACTTATAACTTTCTGTGTTGAGTTGTTTGTTTCTTTTATGGTTTATCTGTATCTTTATATGTTTTTGAAAGCTCATTATTTTATCACTTTAATCATGGCATAATTTTGGTAGAGTTAAAAATACAGTTACATACAATCAAATTAGTATGCTAAGTTTCTTTGTCAGGGAGGTTCCTTTGATCAGGGAGGCTCCGAGCCCTTTGAGAATGCTAATCCATTTACCGCACCTGGTTGAAACAAAAGGTCATTGTTTTGCAAAGCCTCTGTCTCAACCCCCCTTTGGGGTAACAGTAGGTTAAAATTCTTTTCGTGTTTACTTATAAGATTTAAAGATAGTTGTAAAACATGTGGGTTCCTTTTGAACCTATTTCTAAAAATTAGGTTTATGACAGGATATTCTTGACATTCCAGCTGTTAGCGACAGGAAGGGAAGTAAATAGAGATCCTTGCTAAATTCTTATGTTCTCACTAAAATAATCTTACATCTAGGACATTCTTAAAACATGACATAGAATCATTTTCTATGTCATAACAAACTAATAAGAATAATCATTTGAAGCTTATTAAGTGACCATTGCTAAACTAAAAGTTAAGTTCACAATACATTAAAATGATTAAATAAATGTTTTCCTGGTACAAGACAATTGTTAGAAAACATATTCCTAAGCATGTACATTGTATTTCCTGACTTCTCTATTACTTATTTCTAGATTGAGGTATGTTTTATTTTTACAGATCTTTTCCTAGTTTCAGTTTTTAACAATTAAAGAATTACTGTATTTTGTTATTTGTTCAAATCACTTTCTGTTAGTTGAACGCTCCGCCCCTAGAGGTTTCTGAGGGAGGCCGGCCTCTGTTCTTATTGGCTAGAGGTTGACCTGCCCCGGAGACAAAGTGGGAGGAGTAAACGTATTTCTAATCCTATTTGAGGTCAAACATTCCATTGTTTCAGGACGGCTGCCATCGAACACACTTGTCTCTTTTTGACTTCGGAGGCTTGTTTTGTGTAGACCTATTTTTGCTTGGCGATTTTTAGCCTTGCTGCGTTTTTGTATTGATCACTGTTTGACTTTAAGAAAAAATAAACTCAGATCGTGTTTTGAAAATCCGGACTTTGGAACCTCTTCATTGACTTCTTCACCTGTGGTAATAGCGTGACCTTTGCAGACCTTCAGAAAATTTCCTTCATGTGTGTGTGTGTGTGTGTGTGCGTG
Organism: Benthosema pterotum; assembly: GCA_039105355.1. Taxonomy (NCBI): domain Eukaryota; kingdom Metazoa; phylum Chordata; class Actinopteri; order Myctophiformes; family Myctophidae; genus Benthosema; species Benthosema pterotum. The sequence continues at coordinate 170,817 of CM076983.1, read as the reverse complement.
CGTGCGTGCGTGCGTGCCGTGCGTGCGTGTAGAAGCACGGAATGGCGTGGGGTTCGGACGTTATACAGACTACAGAAAAGATTAACTCTTTGTTGTAAATGTACATATGGTTTGCTAGATAAACATCTCTGCAAGCGACCTATTTCTGTGTTGGTGTCAATAGTTTAAACAGAAAGTAATTCATTGCGTGCCGCTACATGTTGGAAACATATCAATTTTATCCCCAAAGGAGGATGATTATGACCCCGAAATTATTTGGTAACTGTGGTAAAAATGCCTGATCGTTAGAAAATGGACTTGCTAATTAGCCGGGCTGAGTCGGGCTTCGGGCTTACTTGTTTAGGGCCCACTTAGGGCCGGGCCAACTTTTCCAGGCCTGTTGATATCATTATGAACACCATTCATAATCTATATATCTTGTAACACAAGCACAATTGCGGCATTAAACTCTTTCAACTTGATTGTCAGGACACAGATAATGCCCATCCCAGTTACTCACCTTAAGCATCAGAGCCATTAGCAAAGCTGCAGTCTAGCCGTTTGTCATGCACACAGTTTCACACAGTTTCTGGTGACCACCGGAGAGACGGGCGACAGCCGGAATGTAGACGGCACTCGGGTGAGCAGTATGGGTTAGCGCCCCAGCCTGTGCCCTCCGTGAGGAGGAAGCCCAACAACCCTTGGTGAGTCCGTTAGGAGGGCCATTGTGATTCACTGCTCCTGAATGAAATGCCGGTGCTGGGAGTCTGGGGTCCTGTGCCTGGTGAGAGCAGGAGCAGACCTGGTGAGACGTAGGAGGGGTCTGGACAGGAGTCAACCCACAGAGCCTAGTCCCTCCATGTGCCAGAGTATAGTGCCTCTCAGTACCGGCAGAATAGTTCTGGAGCAGTGGATTGTGTGGCCTTGGGTCTTTCCCTGGTGGACTGACCGAGAGTGGCTACTGGGACGTAGGTCGGGACTTGATCAACCCCGGCTGGGTCGCCTGAGTGAGGGGTATGATGTTGCGAGACCCGAAACCCCGATGACCTTGGGATACATCACTGAGGATACGTCCCAGTTGCATCCATGCGATGTATCTTTAAGCCAGGAATGCATTTTCCACTGGAACTCTTCCGGCAGACATCAGGGTGGCAGGTTAGGGTTAGGGCAGGCCCACAGAACTCCTCATCTGACTGTTTGGCACAGTCTGGGTGTCTGTCAGAGCACAGAGGCCGCTCCAAACACAGACCACTGCAGGTTTAAAGAAACATGTTGAAAATAAGTTCAACATTTTCAAATAATAATATGCATATGCATTTTCCTGAAATTGTAAACTGTCCATTTTCACATTAAGGACATCCAAATTCATGTATTGGCCATGGGCTTCTATTTGAAAAGTGTTTTGTGACAGGGAGAGGCACATAAAGGGTCTTAAATGACTGTTATTTTAATCAGAATAATCACAGCTTCAAAATTAATTGAATTAATTGATTAATCCCCATTCGAAATGTGTCCACAATATGCCATGTATTCCTGTACAGTACATTTAAAAAAAGAATAATAACCTGGAGGAGGTGGGGCTGTTTATTTATTTATTAATATTTATCAAGTCCCCAATGCTTGTAGGTCCTCCAGCTCTACTCTATGGCTTTGGATACAGGGAGACACACAGCTAGGCTATATGTCTCTCCATAAAACTGCTCTACCCATTTTATTCAATGAGAGAATGCTCAGTGGATTGGGTTAGTATGCACATGAGTTAATTGCAATTAAAAATCAGTAATCAACAAAATGAATTACTACCATTAACCTGTTATTTCAAACTGGCCTTAGTATAAACAATAAAAAGGCAAAAGAGCAAAGCCTACCACTGGATATGTATTATTGATAAGCACATGGCACTACTACTAATCTACATTATGGACACCAAGTATTAGTATAAACTCTTCAAAAACCCTAACCCACTACACTAGTTCTGAGAGATGCTGGTCCAAGGTGAAAACATGGAACCCTCCCAATCACCTGTAGTACATGGGCCAAGGCCCCAGATAGGACATATCGGTATCACCTGAGGGGGCAAATTCTAGTCATGATTTTTTGTTCCTATACATCCCTAGATTAGGTTTTGACATGATAGACATTTCTGACTGGTAGCTTTATAGTGGTTATCACCTCAAACCCCCCCTTGGTGTGTATGGCTTTGGTGAAATTGTATAAAGGCATATATTAATTCGCTAAAATTACATAAATCAACTTGGTAGTCTAAAATTTTTCATGGAGTATCCTGACACATAGGGGTAACTGGTAGAATAGGATTTGGGGGATTACTACCACTGTATTGTTAAATATGACCTGGATCATTCCAGGAAACACAAGAAAATATACTGTCCGCCTAAAAAATAACAACAAAGATGGTTATTTACCTGCACATTATGGTGACTATCACAGCCTCACTTATATATAAATATACAAGTGATATATATATGTATATAAAAAAACATCCCCTGCCTCTAAGCTTCAATTTGACTCCAAGATGACTTTTCTATCTTAAAAATTATGCTTTCTGTAGCCAGAATTCTGCTCTATACCTCAAATCTGTGAAATTGTATATTCAGTCAATATCAGCTATACATATGGAATAAACAAATCAATGACACGGTATGAACTCCACATTGTGGAATATTTCTTACTTAAATGAGCCATGATAAAAAGTCAAAAAGTTCCACCTATCATTTTTTATGAAAATGAGTGTTGCAATTCTATAATTAAATGAAATAAATAGGTTGTCTGTGTATGTTTTAAGGTTCAAAGATCTCAGTGCAACTATTCCTAAAATGATGACATGTGTCTGTGGCATGCTTGTATTCTACCAAGTGCCAATAACAATATTGCATATACTATACAGTAACTTTACAAACACTAGACATTATGCTGCATTTTAAGCAAGCTGTATAGCAGTTTTCCCTAGTTTTGTCCATGAAAATCTTATTCCTGGCAATGCCGTAAGCACAACTGTCTGGTTGCTTAGACTGCTGATTGTATGCCATGGGTTCAACTCCTGAGCCCATTGTTGCATGCCCTCCTATCAATCAAGACAAAAAGACCCCCAAAAACACCTTTAAAAAGTTACTCTCCACTTTTGAAACCCATATTTTATAACCTAGTCATAGTTCTAATGCATTAACCTAGTCATAGTTCTAATGCAGGGATATCAAACTCAAATACACAGTGGGGTAGAATAGAAGAATTGGAACAAGTGGAGGGATGGAGTTTCAACACAGGGGCACAAGGTTACACTTACCATGTCCCGTTTCCTGTTCCATAATCCTCACCAAGCACTGCTTTCATAGTAAAATGAGAAAGTAAGTCAATCTGTAAGTAAAAAAGTAAAACATTTAGGTGCATTCATTTTTTTTTATCATGATGTGTGCAATATGACCAGTTATAATATTGAATGAAATATCCCACGGGCTGAAGATAATTCTTCAGGGGCCAGAGTTGGCCCCCGGGCCTTGAGTTTGACCATTATTTTTTTGGCATTTGAGCCATTACCACCTTTGCCTAGAATTATCCGCTCTGACCAAAAAAACCTCTTTTTCGCTTGGGAGACCAACTGGAACGCACTCAAGGACCACTGAAGATCTCCAGTCCACTGTTTGAAAACCACTGCTTTATAGCATACACGCACGCAACAAAAATATAAACGCAACACTTTTGTTTTTGCCATTTCTCTCAAACACTGTTCACAAATCTGCCTAAATGTGTGATATTGAGCACTTCTGCTTTGTTAAGATAATCCATCCCACCTCACAGGTGTGCCACATCAAGATGCAGATGTCACATCATGGTTAGTGCACATGTGTACCTTAGACTGTCCACAATAAAAGGCCACCCTGAAATGTGCAATTTTGTTTTGCCTTATTTGGTGTATGGGCCTCCGAACCAGTCAGTATCTGGTGTGACCAGTATCCGGTGTGTGAAGTTGCTGGATATTAGTGGGAACTGGTACTCGCTGTCGAAATGGCAATAATGTGGTAATAATGTGTTATTACCATTTTGACAGTGTGTACCAGTTCTTCCCACTAATATTCAGCAACTTGACACAGCCATTGAAGAGGAGTGGACCAACATTCCACAGGCCACAATATTGACAATCTGATAAACTCTATGCGAAGAAGATGTGTTGCACTGCATGAGGCAAATAGTGGTCACACCAGATACTGACTGGTTCTGAGTCCCATACGCCCAACACGGCACAAAAAAATTGCACATTTCAGGGTGGCCTTTTATTGTGGACATTCTAAGGTACACATGTGCACTAACCATGATGTGACATCTGCATCTTGATGTGGCACACCTGTGAGGTGGGATGGATTATCTAAAGCAGAAGTGCTCAATATCCCACATTTAGGTAGATTTGTGAACAGTGTTTGAGAGAAATGGTAATATTTTATATCTGGAATGAACTGTAGGTCTTTAAGTCCATCCCCTGAAAAATGGGAGCAAAAACAAAAGTGTTGCGTTTATATTTTTGTTGAGTGTATAATAAAATTGCAAACAACAAAAAACATCCTAACCACAAAGAATTGTATAGGCCAGTACAAAACACTGCACATTCCCTTACAGTATTCTGCCATATACACGTGACAGATCAAACAGTGAGGTTGGTAGAACTGTACTGCAGGACCACCTTGTATTCATATCCCTAATGGTTTTCACTCATCCCTGTCCTTCATCACAGTTTTTTCCCCCACAATAGCTTCATCAGCTTGTTTCCAAAAGCTGGTTTGCAACAAGCTGATGCTGTGACCCAAACGGCAGGAGCTATATCTCCTGTTGCCGTGTGAGGCAACTTGATATACCAGTACACTACCTGGACATGACTAGTATGTCACAGGGGCCCTAATATATATCTCCTGTTGCCGTGTGAGGCAACTTGATATACCAGTACACTACCTGGACATGACTAGTATGTCACAGGGGCCCTAATCGAACCTTTCAGAGATCAAACCCCCAACCTTCCAGTCTCAGAACAGACACCAACTGAGCGGTTGAGGATGCAGTGCCCCTTACGGGTATGCAATTCTGAGAGTGTATACAAAATGGAACTAAATGAAAGCATTGTTCCTTGAAATTAAAACATTTTAGAACCTCTGTGCTACACTATATGAAGCAGCTACTTAGTTAGTAGGCTATAAGTAGCGATAAGTCTCAGGTAGCTCATCTAATCTCTCTATCTGAGACATATAGGGTGAACTGTCCTGGAGCAAGACACTGACTGAACCCCCGATGTGTGGGTTGGTGCCTTGCATTTTTTTCATCTCTGATCAGTGTATGAATGTGTGAGTGGGTGAATGTATTGTACAAGCTATGTAAAGGTGTGTGTGAATGTTATGCACAATCTACAGCATGTGAAGTGTCTCGGATACTAAATGCACCATCTGTATCTTCTGTACGAGCCACAATTAAGTTTACAGTAGACTTCACGCATGCCAAATTGCTGTGGAAAAGGGTGGAGGCAAGTCACTGACATATAAAAGAACAGACTAACATTGTACAGAAGAAGCTGAGTTTGATCTGACGGGGAGGTTGGAGTTCCATACACTGGCCATGCCGTTTAGGGCCCTCCATGCAAGTGTCTTCCTCACTTTCTTATCCTTCCTTCCTTCCTTCCTTCCTTCCTTCCTTCCTTCCTTCCTTCCTTCCTTCCTTCCTTCCTTCCTTCCTTCCTTAAGCACACTGCACAGTGCACTTTTAAATCTAAAGTTAACTTGGCTTGCTTGTATGATATCACATGATAGCAGTGTCTCATTCAGTTTAAATTCCTGAGATAACTGCTTCACCACCAAATGATAGCAGTTATTTCAGGAATTATAGGCCACACCCACTTAATCAACCAATTTAATTGGACACAGGTTTGTTTAATCTATAATAAGGAATGTCCAAAAATGTGTTATGACATTTGATTGTGCTATTGAGTGACAGAGTTCTTTTTGGAATTAATGAAAATCCGCCTATAGAGAAAAATAACAAAATGCCAAAAAATATAAAAAGCTACTCCTCTGGAAGGTCTATCATATTTTAATTTACTTATATTGACCCTATGAACATTTTAGTGTAGGTAAGGTTTTGCCCCATCAAGTGGTACCGAGATCCTGTCTAGCCTATGGACTACTGGACACTCAGAGGGCACAGCCATCACCTCAGTGGAGGCTGTTGAAACACACATTTGGTGGAGTAATAAACCAGTATTTCATAATTCACTTAATCCCTTAAATAAACTCTGAGACACTGCTTTAAGAAGCTTTGTGGTCTGCACTCATCACATCACTTTACTATAGTCGGTGAGTAGCAAGAGTTATGTTGTTACAGTACAGCCTGTCATGCACTAGAATAGGAAGTTTAGTCAATCTGTGTGTGTGCGCGCTCGCACGTGCCTGTATTGTGTTCCACTCACAGTGCACAGGTCCTGGTTTGCCACATCAGGGCAGGAGGGCTTTATCTTCCAGGAGTTTCCAAACAGCTCTGGCGTCAACTCCATGTTGCCCTGCAGCATGGTGAAGTCGCTGTCTGCGTCTGTTACTGCACAAACTCCCCACAGACCTTTTAGGCACATGTACACAGACAGCACTGGCATGTATTAGTACAGACATGTAGCATATAAATGTTGCCCCCCCATCGTTCCTGATGCATCTTAAAGTAAAATTGGAAAATCCTGCAGAATTGTGATTTGTAATCAAGGTCATAACTCTGTCTATACTCCGTGGCTCTGCCGAGGAGAGGGCAACACCATAGTGTCTTTTCTCATAATTTATCACGTTTGCCTGGCTAACTTGGAATTTGTTTAATATGTTGATAAGATAATAGCAATATTATTAAAATGATTACTATGCATGATTATGCATGATTATGCAGGGCTGTACAACGGTGCAGAAAGTATCCCAGTCACCCACCTTAAGCATCAGAGCCATTAGCAAAGCTGCAGTCTATCCGTTCGTCATGCACACAGTTTCCAGGAATGCACTTGGAACTCTCTCGGCAGACATCAGGGTGGCAGGTTAGGGTTAGGGCAGGCCCACAGAACTCCTCATCTGACTGTTTGGCACAGTCTGGGTGTCTGTCAGAGCACAGAGGCCGCTCCAAACACAGAACACTGCAGGTTTAAAGAAACATGTTGAAAATAAGTTCAACATTTTCAAATAATAATAATATACATTTTCCTGAAATTGTAAACTGTCCCTTTTCACATCAAGGGCACCCAGATTCATGTATTGACCATGGACTTCTATTTGAAAAGTGTTTTGTGCCAGGGAGAGGCACATAAGGGGTGTTGAATGATTGTTATTTTAGTCAGAATAATCACAGCTTCAAAATTAATTTAATCATGATTGATCCCCATTCAAACTGTGTCCATAATATGCCATGTATTCCTGTACAGTATTTGAACATTTATAAAAGAATAATAATCTGGAGGATGTTTATTTATTGATCTACAAGTCCCCAATGCTTGTACAGTAGGTCCTCCAGCTCTACTCTATGGCTTTGGATACAGGGAGACACACAGCTAGGCTATAAACTGTGCTCTACGCATTTTATTCAATGAGAGAATGCTCAGTGTGTTGACTACTAACCTACATTATGAACACCAAGTTTTAGTATAAGCTCTTCAAAAACACGGTAAAGCAGCCTTTTGCTTCTATGGACCGACGGCGTGGAACAAACTCCCATTATACATTTGACAGTTAGCCTCTGTAGACATTTTTAAAGCACAGCTCAAGACGTACTTTTATGCACTTGCTTTTAACTGATTCTCTGTGATTTTATATTTTATGCCTTATTTCAGGTCCTCACTGTACTGCTTCTTTGATGTATTTTAATGATCTCTTTAATTCATTCCCACTATTGTTTGTCTTCTCTATTGCAATGTAAAGCACTTTGAGCTGCGTTTTATGTCATGAATGGTGCTATACAAATAAAAATTATTATTATTATTATTAGATGCTGGTCCAAGGTGAAAACATGGAACCCTCCCAATCACCTGGACACTCAGGGGGCACAGCCATCACCTCAGTGGAGGCTGTTGAAACACACATTTGGTGGAGTAATAAACCACTATTTCATAATCATGTTTAATCACTTAAATAAACTCTGAGACACTGCTTTAAGAAGCTTTGTGGTCTGCACTCATCACATCACTTTACTATAGTCGGTGAGTAGCAAGAGTTATGTTGTTACAGTACAGCCTGTCATGCACTAGAATAGGAAGTTTAGTCAATCTGTGTGTGTGCGCGCTCGCACATGCCTGTATTGTGTTCCACTCACAGTGCACAGGTCCTGGTTTGCCACATCAGGGCAGGAGGGCTTTATCTTCCAGGAGTTTCCAAACAGCTCTGGCGTCAACTCCATGTTGCCCTGCAGCATGGTGAAGTCACTGTCTGCGTCTGTTACTGCACAAACTCCCCACAGACCTTTTAGGCACATGTACACAGACACCACTGACATGTATTAGTACAGACATGTAGCATATAAATGTTGCCCCCCCATCGTTCCTGATGCATCTTAAAGTAAAATTGGCAAATCCTGCAGAATTGTGATTCCCTCAGGCTAAATGTAATCAAGGCCGAGGTCATGACACATAACATCCCCAAGAACAACTGCACCTAACAATAGGAGTTACTGTGCTAAAGAAAGTCAATGAATTTACATACCAGGGCACAGGGGGCAGCTCTGCAGAGAGATTCTTCGAGAGGAAATCACTTGCCCAGAGAACCATTAATGGTATATGCATTGTGTAGTACTACTAACTTTTTATTGCATATGAACAGAGTAAGGTAGACATTACTGTGAGTAACCACTAGAGGGAGGTGTTGGCCTAAAAGTGACAATGTCATTAAGAGTTTGCAGAAAGAGACAATGTAACATTGCAGGCATTAAGCAGATGCTCTTAATCCAGAGCGAATTACAATTAGGAATTATTTCATCCAGAAGGATGGTTGTTGTCACACCTCCAACTGTGCCATGGTGGACTGTGCATGGCAGGGGCGTCCTCTTCCCTGAGCCAAGTCTAAACCTGACCGCATACCAAAAGAGTGCAGTTCAATACAAGCTCTGTAACCAAAAGGATTCTTAGAATTCAGCTAAGAGGATGAACCCCAGAAAAGCCTTTAAACACTTGGTGTTTGATGGTCCTTTTGCAGAACATCAATACAAATGGAAAACTGACTTAAAGTTTTCAAACAAACTAAGTAAAGTCATTCTCTGGAGAAAAGTACAGTACTATAAAACAAGGGAATTTCAAACTTAAAATTCAGTCCAGTATTCAGACTGGCCTTTGAGCCAAAAATGTAGTCAGAATTAATAACCAAGGTGAAAATCTCCATTTTTCCACACATTGCATTTTGCAGACCTTGGGCCTCCTTTGAACCCAAAAGCACCTGGTGAAACCAATACATTCATGCTGGGAGCTACTTCTGTCTACATCATTCATTGTTTTAAGAATTTGAAGGTTTTCAGAAAACCATAGGCTAGGTTTTCAAAGTTCTAAATCTGCTATAATGTATTAAAATACGGTAAAAATGTTGCAAGTAGCACTGTATTCCTCAACCTTGTAATGAACCCATAAAATATTGCGAAGGACACCCAGGTATAGATGCAATAATTTATTCACAAAATTGAGGAAAATATTTACAGATATGGCATAATAATAATAAAAAAAATAAAATAAAAACTGAAATACATGAATAATCACTGTGAAATCTGAACAGGATAAGATATTACAGACAAACAGATATTACAGATTTTGGTGTCTTCCATCATGTATCATGGGATGTCCAGCTCAATGTGATGTCACCACGCCCTCATTCCAGGCAGCCAATCGTCTGTACACATAGTCTTGTTGCAATATGTAGATGTTATTATTACCCTTATTATACAATAGTATATATCATCCTTATATATTAGTATATCATTGACATCAATATTATCATTATTATTACCCTTAGTGAATTACTAACATCTATAGTATTACCCATATATTACTATTATTATTTTACCATTATATTATATTATATTACAATATATTACTATATTATATTATATTGTATTATTATTACCCTCATCATTATTCACAACCTTATTATTTATCTATTTTTTGTATTACCGGTAATACATTTCTAATTAGGTTATTTTTTATTTCATTATTTTATTGACTTTATTTATTTTACTGTAATATGTTTATTGATATTGTTAAGTAATTTGTTTATTGATATTGTTAATATTGTTGATATTTCTTCATGTTATTTTCCTACATTTGTTTATTTTATTTTATTTTATTTTATTTATTTATTTTGTTGTTTCCTACATTTTTTATTTAAGTGAAACAACCAAGTTTTGATTGATCACATCTACATATGACCACTACCAGTCTGGAGCCAGACAGGAGACCAGCAATGTCCTAAAGAAAAGAAAAGAAAAGAAATGATTAATACATTTTATGAACAATGATAATAAAACAAGATTATGTTTCTAAAAGAAAATATATTCTATAGTCAACCATAACTGATTACGCAGCATGATAAAAAAAAAAAGCACACGCAGAAAGATTGATTGAGGCCTGTCACAATTATTGCATGATGGCCAAGTATCATCTGGCTTGTTGAAAATGTTCATAATTTTAAAGAAAAGTAGAAGCAGCCCATCTCAATCTCAAAACTACAGTTCTGACAGTATATAGGTGTCTACCGAGCAGTCCAGTCCACGTTGTCCGCTGCCCATCACCGCCCACGGAGGTCGTCATCCTCGCCGGCCACCAGTCAGTCGTCATCAGCCACCCTAGTCGACGCCGGCCCTCTGTAGTCGATCGCAGTCGTCAGGAAACACCCAGGGCAAAGCTTCCATGGCTGCCTCAATCTCCCTCTTAACATGGACAATACAGACAATAAATTATCTTGGGTGTGGCCTGTGTGCGTGCCCTGCCACAACATACAGTACACATGCACTTACAGTAATGTTTAATTATAGAGAGCGCCTGATTGTTGGCAACAGTCGGATAATTGGCTTTTTAGTAAAAATGCCTGTTTAAATCCATTTTTGAGTGACAATAACTGTCCTATTATTAAAAAAAGAAATCTATCAAGGACAAGCTAAGCAGTACCTAGTAGTGTGTGGTTTCTAACCGGGCTGGCCCAGGTCCTTCGACATGTACGGACCTCCATCCTAAAAACAAAGACAGAACACAAAAAGACCCTAAAAAAATATAGTCAAATGTAACTGATGACATGACATGATATATATATATATATATATATATATATATATATATATATATATATATATATATATATATATATATATATATATATATATATATATATATATATATATATATATATATATATAAAAAAAAACACACATCCAGAAACATTTAGGCCTGTCACAATTACTACATATTAGACAACTATTTGAGATAATACTTTTTTGGGGGGGGGATAATAATAGTCTCCATGAATACATGTAGTGCTTATTGAATTATGCCATAGCTTACAAAGCCTAAAAAAAGACAAAATTGTCTTCATAATATCAGTACGACATAATATTTCCAATATAAAAATGAATCGGCGAGCAACAAAATGCAATTCTGACAGGCCTAAACAGCGGTTCCAGATGCGTCTACCAAGCCTTTAGCGCCGTCCGGCCTTCCATCGACCCAGAAGTCCTCAGAAGAAACCCCCGGGACGAAGCTGGCGTCTGCTTCAATGGTCATCCTAACAAAGACAGTAAATTAGCTTTTCTGTTTTCATCAATATGTGCGCCGTGTAACACCATACATAAGCACAGTAATGATAAATAGGGAGAAATTGGTTATTGTAACAGATGGATAAATGGCTTTGTGTTTATACTACAACGTTCATAAAATAATATGAGCATTGTGTGTGTGGTATTACCTTGCCAGTTTCTCCATCGTCTTGAAAAGGAGCTCTTCACCAAGATGATGTTGTTCCTAAAAGATAGATATCCAGCATGTATCATATGGCATGTTGAAAATGTTCATAATTTTAAAGTAGAAGCAGCCCATCTCAATCTCAAAACTACAGTTCTGACAGTATATAGGTGTCTACCGAGCAGTCCACGTTGTCCGCTGCCCATCACCGCCCACGGACATAGTCATCCTCGCCGGCCACCAGTCAGAGTCGTCATCAGCCACCCTAGTTGACGCCGGCCCTCTGTAGTCGATCGCAGTCGTCAGGAAACACCCGGGGCAAAGCTTCCATGGCTGCCTCAATCTCCCTCTTAACATGGACAATACAGACAATAAATTATCTTGGGTGTGGCCTGTGTGCGTGCCCTGCCACAACATACAGTACACATGCACTTACAGTAATGTTTAATTATAGAGAGCGACTGATTGTTGGCAACAGGCGGATAATTGGCTTTTTAACAAAAAGTGCCCGCTTAAATCCATTTTTGAGTGACAATAACTGTCCTATTAGGGGAAAAAAAATCTATCAAGGACAAGCTAAGCAGTACCTAGTAGTGTGTGGTTTCTAACAGGGCTGGCCCAGGTCCTTCGACATGGACGGACCTCCATCCTAAAAACAAAGACAGAACACAAAAAAAAAGACCCTAAAAAAATATAGTCAAATGTAACTGATGACATGACATGATATATATATATTTAAAAAAAAACACACATCCAGAAACATTTAGGCCTGTCACAATTACTACATATTAGACAACTATTTGAGATAATACTTTTTTGGGGGGGGATAATAATAGTCTCCATGAATACATTTAGTGCTTATTGAATTATACCATAGCTTACAAAGCCTAAAAAAGACAACATTGTCTTCATAATATCAGTACGACATAATATTTCCAATATAAAAATGAATCGGCGAGCAACAAAATGCAATTCTGACAGGCCTAAACAGCGGTTCCAGATGCGTCTACCAAGCCGTTAGCGCCGTCCGGCCTTCCATCGACCCAGAAGTCCTCAGAAGAAACCCCCGGGACGAAGCTGGCGTCTGCTTCAATGGTCATCCTAACAAAGACACTAAATTAGCTTTTCTGTTTTCATCAATATGTGCGCCGTGTAACACCATACATATGCACAGTAATGATAAATAGGGAGAAATTTGTTATTGGTAACAGATGGATAAATGGCTTTGTGTTTATACTACAACGCTCATAAAATAATATGAGCATTGTGTGTGTGGTATTACCTTGCCAGTTTCTCCATCGTCTTGAAAAGGAGCTCTTCACCAAGATGTTGTTCCTAAAAGATAGATATACAGCATGATATATATTACAAAAATAATACTACTAAAAAAAAAAAAAACAAAGATTCATTTAGGCCCGTCACAATTATTGCATGATTGCCAAGTATCATATGGCATGTTGAAAATTTTGATATATTCTTAAATTCAAAATGTCACAAAAGTCCAATTCTGACAGGCCTAAACGGGTTTCAGGTGTCTACCGAGCTCTCCACGTCGTCCACAGTTGTCGGCCGAAAGTCATTCACCACCTGCGTCGCCCGTGCGTTGTCCGCCGCCACTCATCGTCCGCCGCCACTCATCATCGTCTGCCGCCACTCATCATCGTCCGCCGCCACTCATCATCGTCCGCCGCCACTCATCGTCCGTGGTTTCTCACCAGGTCGGTCCAGGTCCCAAGTCTCTCTTCCATCCTAAGACAGACAGAAGACAAAGAAAAGGTCACTCTCGTTGTCGCCTGCCCTGCCACAACACACAGTACCTTGTCGCCCTCGTCGTCGGCCGCCCTCAACGTTGTCGAAGATTGACGTCTGCCTCAATCTTCATCCTTGAGCCATCTTGCATCCACGTGCACGCTCTGCAACACCATACATATGCAGTAATGAGTAAGAATAGGGAGTGACCGATTATCAGAACAGGCAGAAAATTGGCTTATTTTTTATTCATTTATTTTTTTAAACAAAAAGCCCATTTGAATCAAAATGACAATTCAATCATGAATTGCAGTCTATTTCAGTGACAACTGTTTTTTAAAAAGAACTAAGCAGAACAAGCCTAAGTACCTGGTACTGTGAGGTTCTAACCGGGCAGACCCAGGTCCCAGTCTACAGACATCATCCATCCTGAACAAAGATAGAAAGAAAAAGGCTGATTTATAGAGAACCTTGAAAATGGACACCAACTATAGCACACAGTAATAGAAGTTTCTTACTTTGAGGCATCTGTAGAGGAATCCCCATACAAGATTCATCCATGGACAGCCAGAGACGTGCAGATCTCATCGGTAGGGGCCCCAGCGTCTAGAAGGAATAGGATGGTGGTTATAGTCTATGAATGGCTGTAGAGATTTGCACATCACTCATTTGTTCCCGCTGCCAATAGGAATCTGTGATATCTGTGGTATTTGACAAATTCATTGGCCATTTGTTTTGCTTAAGGTTCAGCTCCACACCAGTAACGGCTAAAGTAGCAGGGTTAGAAAGCTCAAGAATGGCGTCCCACAGTGGACACTGCTGACACCAATAGCGTTCAACATCCTTGGTACATCCACAACCTCCTTACGGCAACAACAAAGTATGGCTATGCAGACGACCAAGTACTGTACTCCAGCACAGGTCAAACGAGAAGCAGCCACACTGGCCCTCACTTACAAGACATAGCTGAGTGAATCCATCAGAGACACCACAGCTCACAAACACAACCAACAACACAATCCGACACCTCAAGACATCCAGGTGAAGGCAAGACAGAGGGACCAGTGGAAGGCAGAAAAAACATCTAGCTTCAAAATACATTGAGGAATCCACAGATGTTCACACATCAAGGAGTGGAAAACTCTTAATACAGAAGTGGGACTGTGGAACACATGTTCATCCAGCGCAAATACCAGCCACAAGAAGTACGCCAAAAGCTTGGTGGCAAGAGTCTCCGACAACCGTGAGGCTTATATCGACCACCGAATCATTAGCAGGTGGCATCATTTTTATTTTATTATTTTTCATCCTTTTTGTTAGCAATAAAAACAATGATAGAAATGATATCATTTATTGTTTTTATTGCTATCATTTTATTGTTTTAATTGCTATCATTTTATTGTTTTTGAATTGCTATCATTTTATTTTTTGTATTTCTACCATTTTATTATTTTGTATAGCTATCATTTATATTTCTAACATCTTTTTCTATTTTTATTATTTATATTATTATTGATTTTATATTATTTATATTATGTCTACTATTATTTCTACTATTATTAAGGTTTACTTGTTTGTTGTTTGTTTTGTGAATGACCAGAGACCAAACCCAGTATATATCAACATCTATTTCCACCAGTCAGGTGGAAATAACAGCTTGCTACGGATATCACACTGCAAGCATTTGGGTGGCTGTGGCTCAGGAGGTAGAGCAGGTCCTCCAATGATCCACGGGTCGGCGGTTCGAATCCCGGCTCCTCCTATCGACAGTTGAAGTGTCCTTGGGCAAGACACTGAACCCCAAACTGCCTCCAATGAGTTGGTCGGTGTGAGCTTGTCACACTGGCATCAACTGCAATCCGTTAAAAATGCAATCCGTTATTAAGTTAAACACCACAGATATCACAATTTGACTTTGGCAGTAGCAAGAAATTAATGCCATGCTTCTCCCTATACAAACACTGTCCACATAGACATCTTAGCAGGCAGGATGGGGTGGTGGGCCTGGAGGTCATTCAGAACCCTGGAGATCTTCACAAGGCCATCTTCAGGTTGAGTGTTCCAGCAGCATCCATTATCCACAGCTAGAAAGAAAGAAAAAGAAAAGAAAGATGAGCCAACTGTGCTATGATTGGCAGCAGAGTTGTTGAGCAGCAGCACTGTCGAAAGCGATAACAGAACTAACATTGGCTGCTGTAGTAGAACGGTTACCATCATGATCATATTTCACACAAAGTAAAGAGCAGAGCAGCTTAAAGGGGTATTTCACTTTCAATAAAACTTCATCATTTTATGGTCTACTTGTTTTAAAAATACATGAAAACAGTAAATAAAATACCATGGCCCTCTCACATATTAGAAGGACAATATCAGTCACCAGAAAAAAAGACGAGTTGTTTTCAAATAATCTGTCATGGTTAAAAATTTAAGTTATAATTGGTTTGTATAGGAAGGAGGTGGACACGCTAAAATGAGCATCAAATATCTAAATAATGAACGGAGTAACTTATAAACTGTCTGGTGTGTTCACATGAGACTGAGTAGACCATAAAATGACAAAAAGTTTTTTTTTTTTTTTTTTTTTGGAATATCACTTAAAGAGGAGAGGTACCACAGGAGTTTACTGCTGGAGTTTAATCAGCTCTACCCAATGACATAAGCAAAGCTTGTGGTGTTTGTGTTAACATGTGCTGCCTAAAAACATGTTTGACATAAGCATCGTCTTAACTCATGCTAGAAACATGAACGTTTTAGAAATGAATGATAAAATATTAGCAGTAAAAATTCTTGACACTAGTAGCAGCAAATTTGTGAAAAGCATTAGAATAAGGTTAGTGCTAACATGTTTGCATGCAGCAGTGAGTGAAGAGTTAGCATCATGGTCACATTTCACACAAACCTTCAGAGCAGTAGAAACCTCTTTAGAAAAACCAGCAGTGCATCTTCTCTGGACAAAAGCAGCAGATGGCTGGGTCATGGACTGCAGTCCAGGTGGTTCAGAATGTACTGCATAAGGAGAACAGGTGAAGTTAGATTGTGCTACAAACCATGAAAGCTTGGTGTTGGTATGTTAGCATAAACTGTCTTAGCTTATGCTAATGTTAATAAATGAGCCACATGTCCATGCTAACTACTAGCAGCACAAACACAAACTTTCAAAGAGCAGAGCAGCTTACCAGAGGACAGAGCCATCTAGTAGAAGAGTTGCAACATTGGTGTGTGTGTGTGTGTGTGTGTGTGTGTGTGTGTGTGTGTGTGTGTGTGTGTGTGTGTGTGTGTGTGTGTGTGTGTGTGTGTGTGTGTGTGTGTTGAGCAGCTAATCATCTGAGTCATTAACACAACTGTATAAACTCACCTGTTTGGTGTAGATGAATATAACTGTTGTTTTCACCACCCTGTTAAACTCTGAGGGCATCCATGTCAACTAAAGTTACATTTTGATCATCTGATGCTTTTTACTTCCAAACTAAAGCAGAACTAGCCTAAACAAACAGTGTGAGCTCAGATGAGAGGGGCGGCCATGATGAATCAAACCATCTTATAAGCCATAGGAAAACCACACCCCTGCTGCTCTGTAGACAGCTGATTGGTCCCAATGATGATGACACATTGAGCATGGAATCTGAATCACTTGATCTGTTAGAGCAGGGGTTTTCAACCTTTTTGACTTCAGGGACCACCATGTATTCATCATTTGAGCCACGGACCACCATTTGATTACATTTTCACACCAAAGACCTAAAATTAAAGAATGCTTTTGGTTTTCTCCACAATTCCAGGCTGTATTTTGCCAACAAAACAGTGTAACCTTCTTAATTAAGTGGTGCTAATTCCGATGATGAATATTTTAACTCTTGAGAGTGTAAAAATGAAACCAAATGGACCCGCAAGGGTCCATTTGGTTTCATATTTACATTCTCAAGAGTTACATCTGGTCAACCAACTTTCCATCATTTAGCCTGGGGACCACCTGGAACATTCTCAAGGACCACTGGTGGTCCTCGGACCACCTGTTAAGTCCCTGTGTTAGAGTAATCAGATTCCTGTCCTATCTGACCTGATTGATGTTACATCTGGATGCCAGTGCAAAATCACACTTATAACATTAATGTTCGAATATGGCATTACCATCACAGTGAGTTGGGAATATTATATTCAATACACACACACACACACACACACACACACACACACACACACACACACACACACACACACACACACACACACAGTAACTCCTTTAGGCCTTACCTCTAATTAGCATTAGCTGAGCTAACCAGAATACCAAGCAGAACATGCAGTACATATCATATTGTGGTCGCATATGGCCATCTCTCCCACTCTAATCATATGCCCATCTCATCCAATATACTGTTCCATATGTCTGTATAAACACACTTTGATATCTCACCTGCAAAACATAGATTTTACACACACAATGAGACGATCTGTTCAGCCCAGCCCTCACTGACTGACTTCCTGTTGACTGACTGCTGTTTTGGTTTTAATCATCCATTCTGCAGTTCTCCACAGCCTCGCTTTGTGTGTGAGAATCTGCTACGTTCAACTCAGGCAACAGTCCTTGTTTAAGGAGCTTAATCCCCTTTTTATAGATCGTTTTGTAGTAATAGTGCAAGATAAACCCACCGGAAGTCCCTGTTTTATTCTCTCCGTTTCTGTTTACATCTGGTTAGCATGCTAGCATGCTGGTCTGGCAGCTCCAATAGTGAATAATAAACAGTGCAGAGACTTTAGACGTTATTGTACATCACTTTAAATCAGTTGTCATGTTGTACACAGGCCTAATACAGCTTTGCTTTGCGTCGCCCTCGTTGAAAACAATGTATTTCCAACTCCAGTTTGTCCCTATTCAGCGAGCATGAACTGCAGCTCAGTTTCTGACCTCTCAATGTCGCTACTCTGACGCTATGACTGCGCAGCCGCAGCATAGTCAACCCACCGGAAGTCTCTATATTAAAATGTGACCGCAGATGGCGCCAACATCAGAGCTACAAGCCAATAACCAGCTTTATTAGAGACATGTTGTGGGTTTGTAGATCTGCACAGTGCCGAGTCACACGATTCCATGTTGGCATAACACACCGGAAGTCTCTATATTAAAATGTGACCGCAGATGGCGCCAACATCAGCGCCAGAGCATGATGCAAAACCTACTGTAAAATGTAGATACACTTTAAATCCTTGCATCGTTTTGAAGTATTAGTACAACATAGACAGAGCAGAGACTTTAAACGTTATTGTACATCACTTTAAATCAGTTGTCATGTTGTACACAGGCCTAAAACAGTTTAAATCAGTTGTCATGTTGTACACAGGCCTAAAACAGTTTAAATCAGTTGTCATGTTGTACACAGGACTAAAACAGTTTAAATCAGTTGTCATGTTGTACACAGGCCTAAAACAGTTTAAATCAGTTGTCATGTTGTACACAGGCCTAAAACAGCTCTTATTTGCGCCGCCCTCGTTGAAAACAATGTATTTGTACATCTGAGTTTCAACAGCGCTATAGCATGGTGCAGTTGTCCGTTGTCACCACCAGGCGGCAGCAAAACCTACATTAGCTGTGAATGTAGATAAACTTCAACAAACACTTTAAAGTGGATTTTAAATCACTGGACCCCAAACCTTTTCATGTCAAGGACCCCCAAACTGACACTGCTTAGCCCACGGACCCCCATTTGAAGAGATAATCAGTCCCTGGACCTCACTTTGGGAATCAGTAGTTTAAATAATGCACTCAACAGCAATTACAAAATATTTTATACAATACAATATATTTATTCCGTTGTTAATCATAATGGAATCTTGGCTAAACAAACCCCACAGCAAAAGTCCAATCCAGTGGTCCCCAAACTCTTTCATGTCAGAGACCCCCAAATCGGCCCACGGACCCCCTCTAGCAGTGATTCTCAACACCTTTCATTTTCAAGGACCCCCAGTTTGACAAGCATTAGTCTAGTTCATCTCTGATTAGTGCAGAGATGAACATTTGTAAACTCAGAGTTACAGGCCAAGGGTCTGGGTCCATTTGGTTCCTTCATTTAGCTTTCTGATGGAATAGTGACTTACACAAATAATAATAACAACTATTATTATTGTTACCCTTATTATTATTGATATTATTGGTATTATCAATACTATTATTAATCATCATCATCAAGTCATTTTTGTGCAATGACCATAAGATGATGGTCCAGCATCCTATATATCCCTGTGATTCTACTGATTTTACTGCAGAAAAATAACAATTCTAAGAATGGTGAATGGTCTTAATCAGGGGTTTTCAGCCTTTTTGATCCCAGGGCCCACTATTTATTCAGCATTTGAGCTATGGACCAGTTGATGACAGTTTCACCCCTCACACCCAAAACTAAAGAGGGGGGCAGCGGTGGGCAGAGCCCACCCAAACGTGCATCCTGCCCACCCAATGAAAGGTAATATCAGTGGTTTTCAACCAGTGGTCCGGGGACCACCAGTGGTCCTTGAGAGGATTCCAGGTGGTCCCCAGAATAAATAATGTTAAGTTGGTTAACCAGACGTAACTCTTTGAGAGCATAAGAATGAAACCAAATGGACCCTTGCTGGTCCATTTGGTTTCGTGTTTACACTCTCAAGAGTTAAAATATTCATCATGTGAATTATCCCAAGTCTACACAACTAGAGAATGTAGAAGATTAATGGTCATTTTGATCTGTATGTTTGACTGTTTTTCCCACAAATCCAGCCTGGAATTGTGGACAAAAGCAAAATAAATCTTTAGTATTGGGGTCTGTGGGTCTAAAATGTCATCAACTGGTGGTCCTCCCTGGCTCAAATGCCGAATAAATAGTGGGCCCTGGTGTCAAAAGGATTGGAAACCACTGCTTCATATAAAAACTCTGGAGTTGCCCATACACCCTGCCATTCTTTCAGCCCACCCTAGTAGGGCTGGCTAAATCCGGCCCTGGTCATATCTGCCAATAGATTCTGACTGATATTTTACACAGAGAACCACAATAGAACCAAGCCTAGGCCCTATATGGGCATGTTGGCTGCTACAGGGCCAAGATGTCATTATGTAGTCCTAGATTACATCTATATATGGGCATGTTGGCTGCTACAGGGCCAAGATGTCATTATGTAGTCTAGATTACATCTATATATGAGCATGTTGGCTGCTACAGGGCCAAGATGTCATTATGTAGTCTAGATTACATCTATATATGAGCATGTTGGCTGCTACAGGGCCAAGATATCATTATGTAGTCCTACATTACGTCCAGGTCTGCTTATCATTGCTTGTCATCGTTTTACAATAACATTATTATCAGGCACAGACCCTGACCTGAGGTTCATTCCACAGTGTGGGTGGAACAACAGAGAACCATTTATCTCCCTGAGATTTCAGTTTGGATTTAAGGATGTTGTGGAGTTGTTGATCAGTCGACCTCAGTGTAGGCAGGAGAGAATCAGGGAGATATGATGGTGTTTCTGTGTGTCTGTGGAGAGGAGAGCGGCTGCATGTTGGTCCAGCTGTAATCCAACCAGACAGCCTTGGGGAACCACAGTAAAGAGTCGGGTTGAAATAAAAGCATGGATAAGGCGTTCAAAATCGTGAAAGGAAACAGCGGGCTTAACTTTTGCCAACAACCTCAAGAGTTTATCTACGAGACAAACAGTCAGATGGAAGTCAGCTGACAGGGAGTAAGACAGGTCAAACTAACTGACTGACTGACTGACTAGAACACACTAAGTTAGTAATCAAACACAAGTAAAATAACAACTACAACACATTAAACTCATCACTTTACTCTCATATATTTGAGACTGAATAGGTTTGGTTAACAGAGTATAAAAGTGGTGATGATATTTTTGTCAGTATTGATCAGACTGACATTGAAACTAAATGATAAGGTACAGTGTACTGTACTGTATCATTTAGTTTCATATGTCTAACTACGGTTGAAAGTTCATGAAGGTTATAATGGAGAGGCGCAAAATCCTATTTCCCATGAGAAAACAATTCCGGGAGGATAACTAAAAAGCCGTCATTTCAGTCGATAAGCTCTATGTTGATGTTATCTATGTCAGCTGTACAGGGACAGTAACACACGCACACACATCTCCAAAGACCCCTGACGTTCATGAACAATGTAGAATACAGTACATACCTGGCATTAGGAACGATGTAGGCTACAGTACATACCTGGGCATTAGGAACGATGTAGAATACAGTACATACCTGGGCATTAGGAACGATGTAGAATAGAGTACATACCTGGCATTAGGAACGATGTAGAATACAGTACATACCTGGGCATTATGAACGATGTAGGCTACAGTACATACCTGGGCATTAGGAACGATGTAGGTTACAGTAAATACCTGGGCATTAGGAACGATGTAGGTTACAGTACATACCTGGGCATTAGGAACGATGTAGCTACAGTAGGGCGTTATCCCTTCCGGGGCCAAATGCAACTCTTTGGCTGACTCTGACCGGCCTGTGAAAGGGTACCATGGTTTTCAAACAGTGGTCCAGGGACCACCAGAGGTCCTTGAGAGAATTCCAGTTAAATATGGAAAGTTTGCTAACCAGATGTAACTCTTTGAGAGCGTAAACATGAAACCAAATGGACCCGCAATGAAAAGTTAGAATATTCATCATGTGAATTAGCCCAAAGTCTACATAATCAGAGAATGTAAAATAATTAATGGTAATTTTGATCTGTATGTTTGACTGGTTTGTTTGTGAAATCCAGCATTGGTATTGTGGGCAAAAACAAAATAAATCTTTAGTTTTGGGGTCTGTGGGGCTAAAATGTCATCAAATAGTGGTCCTCAATGGCTCAAGTTCTGAATAAATAGTGGGCCCTGGTGTCGAAATGGTTGGTCTTATTTATACTTTTATCTTGAAATTAAATTAATATTACACAGACTTTAGTTCAGCCTTTAGTCTTGGCCCTCCACAATATTTTATGTATCTCATTTGGTTCCTTGGGAAAAATAATTGCCCACCGCTGCTGCAGTATGTACTGTACATTGTACAAGTATGTACAGTACAAACCCTCCCAACATTTCACAATAAAAGCACAACTCAACACAGAGGCTGTTACCATGGATGACACACCGATAAGAACTACACTGTTTTTCATAAAACCCTCAGTGTGTTTACAAGTAGTCTGACCAAAGCATTATGGGAATGGTAGTCCAGGAAGTATTATTGATGACATCAGAGACACAATGTTGAGTGGAACTGTTGTCTATAATGATCTATAACGGTCACATCAGAGATACTGGACTCACTGCTAAAATCTAAAATGTTGAGTGGAACTGTTGTCTATAATGATCTATAACTGTCACATCAGAGACTCTGGACTCACTGCTAAAATCTAAAATGTTGAGTGGAACTGTTGTCTATAATGATCTATAACGGTCACATCAGAGACACTGGACTCACTGCTAAAATCTAAAATGTTGAGTGGAACTGTCAAGCTCTTTAGTTTAGGTAACAGATTCCCTGCTTGGAAGGGGCGCTACAGCCCACACAGAGGTTTAACTGGGTTTCACTCGTACAATCACCACACATTTAGCCTCGGGGAGACCTGCACGACCAGGGGGTCCCTGGAGAGAGAGAGAGAGAGAGAGAGAGAGAGAGAGAGAGAGAGAGAGAGAGAGAGAGAGAGAGAGAGAGAGAGAGAGAGAGACAGAGACAGAGACAGAGACAGAGACAGAGAGACAGAGAGACAGAGAGAGAGAGAGAGAGAGAGAGAGAGAGACAGAGAGAGAGAGAGAGAGAGAGAGAGAGAGAGAGAGAGAGAGACAGAGACAGAGACAGAGAGACACAGAGAGAGAGATGAGATGAGATGAACAAAATAATATGTTGTTTCATGAACCTCCAAGAAGCAATGATATCACTTAAAAACAACAGTGAAAAAAATACTATATAACTGCCAGTAACCGCTGGGTACATGATGATGATGTCACATGCACACCCTCTATTGACAATTTTATCCTTCACAACTATACAGGAATACTTGGTACAATTGTGATGGGAGATTAATCATTAAACACATTGTTATCAGAACATTCTAGCTGTCTTAGATTCATTGAATGAATGAAAGAATTAATACATTTTCATTAATGAGAAGGAATTAATGACTGAATGAATGAATGAATAATTTATTTATTTATGTGTCCGAACAATTTCTTGTCCCTTCCCACATGGGACTATCAGACACGGCAATTAATAATTGACAGAAATGGAGAGAAGAAAAACAAAAAATGAAAAAAACAACCAAGTCATATATGCAGTCACTCAGCAACAACAACAATAAATACTGTATATTTACCAACAGGAATTCAATTTAGTTGAATGTTACTCTATGGCACCTGTTCCATATTCTAATATTCAGTAATCCGTCCCATTAATCAGGTTGTCTTATTGTTATAAGTGGGTTAGGGTTAGGTCTCTCTCTCTACATATATATCAATAATAAAGCTTTTATGATGGTCCAACCCGTCAAAGGCGGGGCCTATTTGGATAATATTGACGGTCTGCACCGTTATATAAGCAAGGGAAACAGTCTTTTTCTTATGGGCTAAGTTAGGACCTACAGTATACTAACTAGCGTGAAGTACAGCCAGTATAATAATATTTCAGTTTAAGTGTACACTGGTACTCTCTGTGTACTACTCACAAGTGTGATGTATTCCATGTCGTCGCCCAGCAGACCTGTGTCGTTCAGAGTGTACTTGGCTTTCTTCATCTTCCTGTCCTCTCCACCTGGTGCTACTGTGTCCTACACACACACACACACGCGCACGCACGCACGCACACACGCACACTGGTGGTAGGGTTACATTTTTGTGGCTAATGAGCGAATGGAATGAAGTCCCTTGTTTGTGCCGAATCTGGGTTGCAACTCCCTCTGGTGTTGTGGGAGTGGACTTGGTTGACATAAAGGAAGTATTTGGAGTTTGGACAGGTACCTGGTGGTATTTTGGTAGTGTCTTGTGGACCAGGAAATCACCAGTAACTACAGAAAATCAAGCCCAAGTCTACACTAGAGGTCTTCACGGGGGGTCCGAACCCGAAAAAATCCGAGTCCGTCCGAGACCCGACAGTTCCGGTCGGTTCCGGCGGTGTGTTTTATCACAGTCACTCGGACAGGTCGGAATCGGACGTATCCCCGTCGGAAGTCGGACCAGTCAATCATTATGTGCAATAGCCGAGACTACAGTGAGACGTATTCTTTCTCTACGTTTTTTTTTTTTTTTTTTGCCTTTTTAATGATAATAAAATATTCTATCAACCAAGTGTGTGTATATTGTATCTTTGTCACTCTGCGAGTGCGCTTCTGGACATGCACTGACATGTATGATAGGGGCGACAGTCTGTGGTGTCCGTGTAGACAGCGTGTTACATAAGGGGGCAGGGGCAAACTCCCGTATGAGGGCACTTCTGTGTTTTAGACATGCGAAAGAGCTGGGGCTGCAGGCCCCTTTTTAATCTGTGGGTGTGTGCACGTACCTGTAGAGTGTAGAGTAGACTGGCAGCACGGAACAGTGTTAGCGAGCCGAGGCAGCATCGCATGCGAAATATAACTGATCTACAGGTTCATCAAACGTAGGCAAGGCGGGGGAGGGATTTGGTGGCGGGTCTGTCGGACGGTCAAAAATAATCCGACTTCGGTCGGGCTCGGCGAAGCAATTTGGGGAAAATCTCAGAACCGGAAAACCATGCCACGAATCGACTCGGATCCAATTTATTTATTTGAAAATATTTTAGGAACAGTTCGGAATCGGTGATATTGCACGGATTTATTTCGGATTTCGGATGGCATTTTTGAGAACCGTGAAGACCTCTAGTCTACACACCTAGAGAATGTAGAAGAGGAATGTTCATTTTGATCTGTATGTTGGACTGTTTGGTTTCCTAAATCCAGCCTGGAATTGTGTACAAAACCAAAATAAATCTTTAGTTTTGGCGTCTGTGGGGCTAAAATGTCAAAGGGTGGTCTCTGGCTCGAATTCAGAATAAATAGTGGGCCCTGGTATCAAAAAGGTTGAAAACCCCTGCTCTAGAAGATGTGGCAACAGCTGCTAAAAAGAAGACCATACAATAAGACAATACAATAAGAACACAAGACAAAAACAGTTTGCTTACAACCCAGCTGTCTGATCTGCAGGCTCCCCTGCATTCTGCCTTCTCCCCTGCATCCTCGCCCGTCCACCCTCTCCGTCATTGCAGCCATTTAGTGATGTATTTTTCGATCTCTTGGTCTGTATAACGAGGCGATGGCGGATTACGCTGCACAGCCGCTAAAACACACAGACACAAAAAACTACTTTTCACGAAATACAAGAGTAACCTGTGGTACAATGTAGAGCTTTAATTGGGCCCAAAATGTTGAGGCTGGCCCTACAATAAGTTCAGCCGGGCCGACTCTAAGCCGATACATAGTTGACAACCTGAGAATGACACTTTTTCTAAACAAACCAATATTGCTGCTAGCAGATTATATTTTGGTAATTTGTTAACAAAGTATCCTATATATTAAATAAACTTTTAGATAGAGAATTCTGTCAGGCATAGGCTAAGCAACACATTGTGAACTTGTGAGAAGGGGGGGGTTAATATTTTTGGTGTGCAACACCTTTGGACATCAAGGACCACTTCAACTCTTTTCATATTGTCGTTATGGTGGGATAATTACCACCATAATGACGCTATGGGGGCCGACTTTTTACAATTAACATGGTTAAGGGAGCAAAATAAGGAAATACAAGGTTTCAGCATGAAGGAAACAATACATGTCTTTATCTATAAAACGGAACAATACCTTAATCAATACATATATATTTTAATAATCTACCTTTCACATACACAGCCATGACAGGTTTCTATGAGTAGCTGTAGTGAACAAAGTTATTGAGCACAATACAAATGGAAGTGAGTCCAAGGGGGAGATGATGAATCTCAATATAAACTTACCAACCACAACACTCTTGACTCGTAGTCAAGTTTGTTTGTTTGTTTGGCCAGGGTGTTTGCTAGCGTTGCAGCCATGACTCTCCAAACAGTCTCCTTTCAGCACCAATACAGCACTCTGTGAATTGACATTTGTTAGTTGATCAGTCCAAGACGATACATGGACAATCTAGCGATACAATCCGATGATTTGAAATTCATATAGTTAACTATTTAAAATGCATTGGCATTGTCTTAAACCAAGTAATTAAACCAGCATTTTCGCATTGGTAAAAAAAAAAAAAAATCTACAAGCATTGGGAACTTTAAGAAGTATTTAAGTATTTAAGAAATAAACAGATCTTTTTCCCAGATTCTGTTTCTTTTTCAAATGTTCAAATCCTGTACAGGAAAACATGGCATATTTTGGACATAGTTCAAATGGTGATTAAATTAATTTAGAGCTGTAATTAATTTGATTAAAAAAAAAATAATCATTCAACAGCCCTATTTTTATATAGAATACATATTGCATATTGGGCTGCTGCTAGACACGTAATAATGTCCAGTAAAACTTTCCCTACTTGCCGTGGTGGATGTCAGCTGTCCTCTCTTGCAAGATCAAATGAATCATTCATAATTATCTTAGCACACACACCTGCACAACCATGATCACTGTAGGACCATCTGTCATACAGTGTGCAGTTATAGACACAAAACGGGAAATCAAAGCAATGCATTTTGATGTTTTTGGTTTAAATCAAATTAAGCTGAGATTAAAGTTAGTCAACAGAGCAGTGTCAATGCAGGTCCGTGTGGACAGTGTGTTAAAGAAGGGAGCAGGGGCAACCTCCCGTAAGAGGGCACTTCTTGTTTTTAGGACATGTTACAGGGCAGGGTCTGTAGCCCCCTTTTGCGTCCGTGTGTGCACGTCGCTGTGGACTGTATATTCTGAGAGGCAGTGCGAACGAGGCAATAGTATGACAGTAGTGCATGGTAAATACAACTGATCTACAAGCTCATCACACGTTGCACGAAGGACACATTTTAACTTTTAATTCTTCTCTCATTTCCGCACGGCACCGTTGTGTGGTAAAGCTAGACTCCTCTCATGCAGCCATCAAAAAGGGTCTGTCTGTGTTTCCAAGTAAACACTGAAATCTTACCAGTTGGTTTTTGAGCTCAGGGGTGTTTTGTAGCTGCTCTTCCAGGTTTTGAAGCGCTTGGGCGTCATTTAATGGCAGCAGGTCTGGGTCAACACCTGTTAGAATGATAATCAGAAAAGGTTTAGGGCTGTTTGAATGATTAAAAATTTTAATCAAATTAATCACAGCTTCAAAATTAATTTATCATGATTCATGATTCAATCACCATTTCGAACTATGTCCAAAATGTGCATGTTTTCCTGTACAGGATTTCAACATTTAAAAAAGAAACAAAATCTGTGAAAAAAAATAACTATTTATCTTCAAATATTTATCAAATAGGTGATCTACAACCCTCAATGCTTGTAGATCCTCCACTAACACTAGCTCTGGTTACAGGAAACACAACACTATTCTCCGTAAAACCGTGCACTAAACCCATTTCTTTCAATGAGAAAATGCTCAGTGGGTTGAGTCAGGGTACACATGAGTTAATTGAGTTTATTTCTTTAATCAAATTTATCAACAAAATTAATTTAATCCATTAATTAAACTATTTTCAACAGCCCTTAGTTTCATCGCATCACTGGTTTATAAGGGTATAAAAATACTATATCCTTAAAGGTATAGTACGTGATTTGGAAAACCCTCCGGGCCCCCGGTAGCAAGATTACACACGCTCTAATGTCAACTACCCAAAATAACCACCATGTACCCGTCCAAAATACTGCCTTATGTTGGTAGGGAACGCCCTAACCAACAGTCACTCAGACATTCAAATCCCTTGACTCCCTTCAGAACCACTCTCAAAAGACACCTACTGACGGCTGCAATTCTAGCCTGGTCTCTGTAAAAATATGATTCCACACCCAGCCCTTACCCCTTTTCCCTGTATTCTCCGTATATGTCTTTTCCCCATTTACCACCTCCCTATGATCTGCTGCTTCTGACTTTAGAGGAGGGAATATTTTGTCTCTAAATGTCTTGATAAAATGAACAGGTGGCTGAAATGGAGTTTGTGGTTTTCGCCATGTTAATGATTTTTTTTTTCAGGGCAATAAAAAAAAAAAAAAAAAAAAAAGTGAATTGCCCTTTAAAGGCAGCATGCTAAGCATTGACTGTATCAAGATGCTTTCTTAGGATTTGCATTGGTTTTCTTTGCTTGCTGAGGGCAATGCTTTGAACTCAGGGGCACAGCCCAGCTTTAATGGATGTTAAATCCCATTTATTTTAGATCGTTTTGCAGCTATAGTACAACAATTTAGTTGTTACTGTACGTACTTTAAAACATTGACATGTTGCACATGCCTAAAATAACTCTTATTTGCGTCGCCCTCGTTGAAAACAATGTATTATCCATCTCCGGGTTTGTGCCTATTCAGACTGCATAACTGAACAGAGCCTGTGCACTTAGTTTCTGACCCCCTCAATGTCGCCACTCTTCTACTAGATGGCTCTGTGGTAGCAGTAGTCCATAAAAGAGGTAACGTTTCCCTCTACGTGGACACAATGAGTACTGCACACCTAATGTCCCTCACAATATACATAGCATAGCATACATTAAAATAGTATTTATTCAGAATTTTGAGCCACGGACCCGCCATTTGACGACATTTTAGCCCCACAGACCCCAAAACAAAGATTAATTTTGTTTTGTCCCACAATCCAGCTGAATTTGGGAAAACCAAACAGTCAAAAACACACAGATCAAAATGGCCATTAATCTTCTACTTTCTCTAGTTGTGTAGACTTGGGATAATTCACATGATGGATATTTTAACCACAGAGGACGACCCCCCCCCCCCCCCCCCCCACACCCTAAAGATTTTTTTAAACTATTTTAACTCTTGAGAGTGCAAGTAAGCATGAAACCAAACAGATCTGCAATTAAGAAGGGTCCATTTGGTTTCATGTTTACACTGTTAAGAATAGTTATGTAGCAGGTGGCTATCTGTCTAACCAAACATTCCATTGTTTTGTCCTGGAGACCACCTCTCATGGACCACTGGTGGTCCCCAGACCACTGCCTTATACCGTTACATTAGGACTTGTCCCTATTTGTTTTTGTCAAGCTCAATAGAAGTCTATTAGCTCTGGTCAACCACTGGACTGACCCCATGAAGTGAACAGAGGTTGTAGTGGTCCAGTGGTCCAGGGACCACCAGTGGTCCTTGAGAGGGTTCCAGGTGGTCCAGGCTAAATGATGGAAAGCTGCTTAACCGGATGTAACTCATTGTTTGTGTATTTTGTTTTTTTTACACTAGATTCTAGTTCTTAATGCTAGATCCTAGTTTCTGACACGAGAATCTATTTTTTCCTGTGTCAGCAACACAGATTTCATGCCAAGGACCACCAGAATCATCTATATTTGGCTGCGGAGAACTCCCATCTGAAAACATGTTCTATAGGGATCCCTCAGAAGCAAAGATTTGAGTTAGAAATGTTTGCTTCTGAAATAATAGACTCAAACATTGGTGCCACATTTTTTCAAAAATTTTAGAGGTCTGATATTTTTCAATTTCTAAAGTAACACCAAATACGTACAGTACAGAAGGTTAAATGAAAACTATTTATTTGAACACAGCGGGTGGCAAAATGGAATAAACAAGGTCCTCACAGGCATATAAAACCAGTGAAAAAGGTTTAAAGGAAAGTTAAAGGAAATTGGTTCACCCAAAAACAATAAGTTGTTTGTTTTCACTCGATTACACAAACCGTCTGTCTAACGTTGTCTAATCAGTATATGTTATGTTATCTTATGTTATCTAATGTTATCTTATGTTATCTAGTGTTATCTAATGTTATCTTATGTTATTGATAAATACTTGAAGGCCTAGATTTTCGTCACCACTAAACCCCTTATCACTTAAGTTCGTTGCCCTTTTAAACTATTAAAAAAACATTTTAATAAGTTCAAATAGCCAGACTACAAGCTCACAGCCGGCTCTGAGGCTACACTGTATTTAACTAAAAACAAACATGGGGCGACCATTCTGCAGGAAATCAGGACTGAACCTTCCTGTTAGCGTCTGGGTGCAGCTTTACACCACGGACCAGAGCTGTAGGGTGGCTGGTGTCTAGCCCCCCGATCACCCTAAAAGCCATCTTCCAACAAGCTGTAGTTCGACAGGCTCAATGTATTGTCGCTGAACCCTTACATGTTCTCTGAGTATGTGTTAGGGTTAGGGTTAACCCTAACCCACTAACGGGCAGGAGATACAGAGCTCCACCGTTGATAAAATATAACCGGTTTAGACGTTCATTTATACCTCTCTCGATTAAGCTCTTAAATGGGGAGACATTTAGCACTTACAGGCGTAGGATACACACTAGGGTGTAATTGTATTGTCCTGTGTCTACTGTTATCTGTCTGTATTAAACTCTATGCAGCTCTGCTCTCTGACTCCAAGACAAATTTCTCCCACGGGAGACTAATAAAGCTAACCTTGAACCTTGAATAGGGTTTACTATTTGATATAATATTAAATAAGTCTTTTTTTTTCTTCTTTTTTAATATTTTATCCCATGATTTTGTAACCCATTTCTTCACCCAGTGCCAATTCCTAATGTGATCCTGGGCTCTACACACCCTCCACCAACCTGGGGAGGCAGCAGACTGGGCTCATGCTTCCTTCAATGCATGAGGAGACAAGCTGCCTTCTTTTCACCCGACAGGGGGGAGTTTCTCTGGTTGGACGTAGCACGTGGAAGGAACACGTTATTCCAACCAGTTCCAGTCCCCTCCATCAGGCGCCCCGGCTGGCCAGGGGGAGGCAGTTCAGTGCCCAGGATTACTGCATGTTTTTGTGAGGGTATCTACCCTAGGGAATACAGGGAGAACATGTGAGGGTATTTACCCTAGGGTACACGTGGAGAACATGCAAACTCCACACAGAAAGGCCCTTTCGTCAACCCCGCCTCGGGTATGGGCACTGATGACGCGGAGGAGCAGATACGCCGCCAGCACCCACAGCAGCGCCCCTAGCGGAAATCGAACCCAGGATCTTCTAGCTGTGAGGCGACAACACTAAACACTGTGCCACCGTGCCCCATTTATAAGTAATTATGTTTGAGTGAACGTTTGAATTTGAACAAACAAAATAAATAACAAAACTATAACTGCAACAGCAGTAGAAACTAATATAATACAACAATACAACACCAGCAGCTAAATTCAAGTAATGTCACACTGTGTGTGTGTGTGTGTGTGTGTGTGTGTGTGTGTGTGTGTGTGTGTGTGTGTGTGTGTGTGTGTGTGTGTGTGAGTGTGTGTGAGTGTGCGTGCGTGCGTGCGTGCCGTGCGTGCGTGCGTGTAGAAGCACGGAATGGCGTGGGGTTCGGACGTTATACAGAGCACAGAAAAGATTAACTGTTTGTTGTAAATGTACATATGGTTTGCTAGATAAACATCATTCAACAACATATTTTAGCGATACATGTATTTTTTTGGCGATACGATGCGATACGATTCACCCTCTTCCCGATGCGATACTTTGCGATAACCTTTTAGCTCAAATCAATGCGATACGATGCGATACGATGCGATGCGATACGATACATGATTCAACCTGATGCAAATAAGCAAACATTTAAATAAAAAAAGAAGAAATTCAGTGTGGTACTAGAAAAATGATTTGTTTTTATTCCATATGGTATGCCTAAAACTATTTTTGGCATCTTAAACAACATTTCTCAAAGTGTCACTTAGTGCAATTATACTGTATAGTGCATATCCCTGTCTGCCACACATATGAAGATTATGAACTCAATAGGTTCATAATCTTCATATGTGTGGCAGACAGGGATATGCACTATATAATTGCACTAAGTGGCCCTCAAAGTATTTTTTCCCCTTCATTTTATTATTTTATCTTTTATAACTTTACATATAAGACACTCAGTGAGGGTTGTCTGTTTAGTTTACACTACAGCAGCAGTGAGCCTGACTGCATTATTGTTTACAACAATTGCTTTGCACTAAACCCAGTTGTGAAAGGGTATACTTTGTTCACACTATTGTGATGTTAACTACAATAATGAGAACAAAGTATACCCTTATATCAGGGGTTTTCAACAGGTGGTCCGGGGACCACCAGTGGTCCCTAAGAGGGTTCCAGGTGGTCCCCAGCTAAGTTGTTTAACCAGATGTAACTCTTGAGAACGTAAAAATGAAACCAAATGGACCCTTGCGGGTCCATTTGGTTTCATTTTTACACTCTCAAGAGTTAAAATATTCATCATGGGGATTAGTCCTAATCTACACAACTAGAAGATCAATGGTCATGGACAGAAGCAAAAGAAATCTTTAGTTTTGGGGTCTGTGGGGCTAAAATGTCCTCAAATGGTGGTCCGTGGCTCAAATGGTGAATAAATGGTGGGCCCTGGGATGAAAAAGGTTGAAAACCCCTGCCTTATATGACAAAGGCTTACAGCTGCTGTAGTGTAAACAGACTCTCACTGAGTAGCTTCTATCCAATGTCCATAAGCCATAAAAAAGCCCTCGTTTTCCACAACGCTATAAGGCTGGATGTCTTTGCATATGAAGTAGGCGATGGCCTTAGTTATAGCCATAGCGCGGGCAGAGGTGTATGGAAGGGAACTCCCAAAATAAGAGGCGACACTTTTCAGCTCCTGACCTGATTTGCTTGGTTTATCTCCAGTATCCGAAGCGGTACTTGAAGGGGAAGCGGCGGTAGACGTGTCTGTGATGTTGTGTATTCTTTTTAAGTGGCTCTGCATGTTTGTCGTACTGCCCGTGTACGGCTTTATAACACGGCATTCTTTGCAAATGACGTTCGTCTTGTCCAGCTTTCCATCAATCTTGTAGAATCCATAGTGTTTCCATACATACGACTTAAGGTTTGGAGGTGCATTAAATATAGTCTGCTGCGGCTCTTTGCTGCTGCTGCTGCTCACGTGTACCTCCATGTTGGTTTGTTTACTACTACTAGTAGAGCCATAGAGTATAGACAGCGTTACGCAAACCCAGTCGAATGGCAGCCAAGGCTTCTATTGAATGGGGACAACCAGCAGTTACGGAATGCATTGGAGTCTACGGGCTGATGCGAGTGCACAAACCACGTGACCAGGCTGTTTTCCGCCCCCTCAATGTCGCACCTCTTGCCTCTGTGTAGTGTATTGCAGCTAGCCTATGAGCCTCACGGCTTCCGTCCGTGTTCAAAACAAAACTTGGAATGATGATGGTGCGTTCAAGGCGATTGGGAATCAAGGAGAAGCATAACATTTAACATGAAAAACACGGCGCTTGTATCGGATTTTGCCGGATTTACCATCGATTTTCGCCGATACAAACGCATCCATCGAGATGAATCTAGATTTCACCCGTCAATTGTACCGATACGTGGTGAATGAACCGGTGCACTCGCATCGCGCACGTGGGTATCGATGTATCGATTAATACCGATGAATCTCCACACCCCTACTCTGCAAGCGACCTATTTCTGTGTTGGTGTCAATAGTTTATACAGAAAGTAATTCATTGCGTTTCTGTCTATATGTCTCTCCATAAAACTGCTCTACCCATTTTATTCAATGAGAGAATGCTCAGTGGATTGGGTTAGTATGCACATGAGTTAATTGCAATTAAAAATCAATAATCAACAAAATGAATTACCACCATTAACCTGTTATTTCAAACTGGCCTTAGTATATACAATAAAAGGGCAAAAGAGCAAATCCTACCACTGGATATGTATTATTGATATGCACATGGCACTACTACTAATCTACATTATGGACACCAAGTATTAGTATAAACTCTTCAAAAACCCTAACCCACTACACTAGTTCTGAGAGATGCTGGTCCAGGGTGAAAACATGGAACCCTCCCAATCACCTGGACACTCAGAGGGCACAGCCATCACATCAGTGGAGGCTGTTGAAACACACATTTGGTGGAGTAATAAACTAGTATTTCATAATCATGTTTAATCACTTAAATAAACTCTGAGACACTGCTTTAAGAAGCTTTGTGGTCTGCACTCATCACATCACTTAACTATAGTCAGTGAGTAGCAAGAGTTATGTTGTTACAGTACAGTGCCAGCTGGGCAGACACAGTAGAATAGGAGTAGGTATAGTGTGTGTGTGTGTGTGTGTGTGTGTGTGTGTGTGTGTGTGTGTGTGTGTGTGTGTGTGTGTGTGTGTGTGTGTGTGTGTGCGTGCTCACGCATGCATGCACTTGCCTGTATTGTGTTCCACTCACAGTGCACAGGTCCTGGTTTGCCACATCAGGGCCGGAGGGCTTTATCTTCCAGGAGTTTCCAAACAGCTCTGGCGTCAACTCCATGTTGCCCTGCAGCATGGTGAAGTCACTGTCTGCGTCTGTTACTGCACAAACTCCCCACAGACCTTTTAGGCACATGTACACAGACACCACTGACATGTATTAGTACAGACATGTAGCATATAAATGTTGCCCCCCCATCGTTCCTGATGCATCTTAAAGTAAAAATTGGAAAATCCTGCAGAATTGTGATTGCCTCAGGCTAAATGTAATCAAGGCCGAGGTCATGACACATAACATCCCCAAGAACAACTGCACCTAACAATAGGAGTTACTGTGCTAAAGAAAGTCAATGACTTTACATACCAGGGCACAGGGGGCAGCTCTGCAGAGAGATTCTTCAAGAGGAAATCACTTGCCCAGAGAACCATTAACGGTATATGCATTGTGTAGTACTACTAACTTTTTATTGCATTATGAGCAGAGTAAGGCAGACATTACTCTGAGTAACCACTAGAGGGAGATGTTGGCCTAAAAGTGACAATGTCATTAAGAGTTTGCAGAAAGAGACAATGTAACATTGCAGGCATTAAGCAGATGCTCTTAATCCAGAGCGAATTACAATTAGGAATTATTTCATCCAGAAGGATGGTTGTCACACCTCCAACTGTGCCATGGTGGACTGTGCATGGCAGGGGCGTCCTCTTCCCTGAGCCAAGTCTAAACCTGACCGCATACCAAAAGAGTGCAGTTCAATACAAGCTCTATAACCAAAAGGATTCTTAGAATTCAGCTAAGAGGATGAACCCCAGAAAAGCCTTTAAACACTTGGTGTTTGATGGTCCTTTTGCAGAACATCAATACAAATGGAAAACTGACTTAAAGTTTTCAAAGAAACTAAGTAAAGTCATTCTCTGGAGAAAAGTACAGTACTATAAAACAAGGGAATTTCAAACTTAAAATTCAGTCCAGTATTCAGACTGGCCTTTGAGCCAAAAATGTAGTCAGAATTAATAACCAAGGTGAAAATCTCCATTTTTTCCCACACATTGCATTTTGCAGACCTTAGGCCTCCTTTGAACCCAAATGTACCCGGTGAAACCAATACATTCATGCTGGGAGCTACTTCTGTCTACATCATTCATTGTTTTAAGAATTTGAAGGTTTTCAGAAAACCATAGGCTAGGTTTTCAAAGTTCTAAATGTGCTATAATGTATTAAAATACGGTAAAAATGTTGCAAGTAGCACTGTATTCCTCAACCTTGTAATGAACCCATAAAATATTGCGAAGGACACCCAGGTATAGATGCAATAATTTATTCACAAAATTGAGGAAAATATTTACAGATATGGCATAATAATAATAAAAAAATAAAATAAACTGAAATACATGAATAATCACTGTGAAATCTGAACAGGATAAGATATTACAGACAAACAGATATTACAGATTTTGGTGTCTTCCATCATGTATCATGGGATGTCCAGCTCAATGTGATGTCACCACGCCCTCATTCCAGGTAGCCAATCGTCTGTACACATAGTCTTGTTGCAATATGTAGATGTTATTATTACCCTTATTATACAATAGTATATATCATCCTTATATATTAGTATATTATTGACATCAATATTATCATTATTATTACCCTTAGTGAATTACTAACATCTATAGTATTACCCATGTATTACTATTATTATATTACCATTATATTATATTACCATTATATTATATTACAATATATTACTATATTATATTATATTGTATTATTATTACCCTCATCATTATTCACAACCTTATTATTTATCTATTTTTTGTATTACCGGTAATACAAATTCTAATTAAGTTATTTTTTATTTCATTATTTTATTGACTTTATTTATTTTACTGTAATATGTTTATTGATATTGTTAAGTAATTTGTTTATTGATATTGTTAATATTGTTGATATTTGTTCATGTTATTTTCCTACATTTGTTTATTTTATTTTATTTTTTTTGTTGTTTCCTACATTTTTTATTTAAGTGAAACAACCAAGTTTTGATTGATCACATCTACATATCACCACTACCAGTCTGGAGCCAGACAGGAGACCAGCAATGTCCTAAAGAAAAGAAAAGAAAAGAAAAGAAATGATTAATACATTTTATGAACAATGATAATAAAACAAGATTATTTTTCTAAAAGAAAATATATTCTATAGTCAACCATAACTGATTACGCAGCATGATAAAAAAAGCACACGCAGAAAGATTGATTGAGGCCTGTCACAATTATTGCATGATGGCCAAGTATCATCTGGCATGTTGAAAATGTTCATAATTTTAAAGAAAAGTAGAAGCAGCCCATCTCAATCTCAAAACTACAGTTCTGACAGTATATAGGTGTCTACCGAGCAGTCCACGTTGTCCGCTGCCCATCACCGCCCACGGAGGTCGTCATCCTCGCCGGCCACCAGTCAGAGTCGTCATCAGCCACCCTAGTCGACGCCGGCCCTCTGTAGTCGATCGCAGTCGTCAGGAAACACCCGGGGCAAAGCTTCCATGGCTGCCTCAATCTCCCTCTTAACATGGACAATACAGACAATAAATTAACTTGGGTGTGGCCTGTGTGCATGCCCTGCCACAACATACAGTACACATGCACTTACAGTAATGTTTAATTATAGAGAGCGCCTGATTGTTGGCAACAGTCGGATAATTGGCTTTTTAGTAAAAAATGCCTGTTTAAATCCATTTTTGAGTGACAATAACTGTCCTATTAGAAAAAGAAATCTATCAAGGACAAGCTAAGCAGTACCTAGTAGTGTGTGGTTTCTAACCGGTCTGGCCCAGGTCCTTCGACATGTACGGACCACCATCCTAAAAACAAAGACAGAAGACAAAGAAAGACCCTAAAAATATCTATAGTCAAATGTAACTGATGACATGGCATGATATATATATATAAAACATCCAAAACATTTAGGCCTGTCACAATTACTACATATTAGACAAGTATCTGTGTTTTTTTTTTTGGGGGGGGGGATAATAATTGTCTCCATGAATACATTTAGTGCTTATTGAATTATGCCATAGCTTACAAAGCCTAAAAAAGACCAAATTGTCTTCATAATATCAGTACGAAATAATATTTCCAATATAAAAATGAATCGGCGAGCAACAAAATGCAATTCTGACAGGCCTAAACCGGTTCCAGATGCGTCTACTGAGCCTTTAGCGCCGTCCGGCCTTCCATCGACCCAGAAGTCCTCAGAAGAAACCCCGGGGCGAAGCTGGCGTCTGCTTCAATGGTCATCCTAACAAAGACACTAAATTAGCTTTTCTGTTTTCATCAATATGCGCGCCGTGTAACACCATACATATGCACAGTAATGATAAATAGGAAGCAATTGGTTATCAGTAACAGACGGATAATTGGCTTTTTCTTTATACTACAACGTTCATAAAATAATATGAGCATTGTGTGTGCGCGTGTGTGTGGTATTACCTTGCCAGTTTCTCCATTGTCTTGAAAAGGAGCTCTTCACCATCAAGATGATGTTCCTAAAAGGTAGAGATATACAGCATGATATATATTAAAAAAATAAATAAAAAAACAGAAAGATGTATTTAGGCCCGTCACAATTATTGCATAATTGCCAAGTATCATATGGCATGTTGAAAATGTTGATATATTTTTAAATTCAAAACGTCACGAAAGTCCAATTCTGACAGGCCTAAACGGGTTTCAGGTGTCTACCGAGCTCTCCACGTCGTCCACAGTTGTCGGCCGAAGTGTCCACCGCCTGCGTCGCCCGTGCGTTGCCCGCCGCCACTCGTCATCGTCCGCCGCCACTCGTCATCGTCCGCCGCCACTCGTCATCGTCCGCCGCCACTCGTCATCGTCCGCCGCCACTCGTCATCGTCCGTGGTTTCTCACCAGGTCGGCCCAGGTCCCAAGTCTCTCTTCCATCCTAAGACAGACAAGACAAAGAAAAGGTCACTCTCGTTGTCACCTGCCCTGCCACAACACACAGTACCTTGTCGCCCTCGTCGTTGTCTCGTCGCCGGCCGCCCTCGACGTTGGTGAAGGTTGACGTCTGCCTCAATCTTCATCCTTGAGTCATCTTGCATCCACGTGCACGCCCTGCAACACCATACATATGGAGTAATGATTAATAGGGAGTGACCGATTATCAGCAAAAGGCTGATTTTTTTTTTTTTTTAAACAAAAAGTGCCCATTTGATTTAAAATGACAATTCAATCATGAATTGCAGTCTATTTCAGTGACAACTGTTTTTTTAAAAAGAACTAAGCAGAACAAGTCTAAGTACCTGGTGTTGTGGCTGAAAATGATCCCCAATAGATCACTCATGCCGGCAGGCTAAGCCTGGGAGTAAAACAACTGTGTGACGCGCAATACAATAGCCTAATACACCAATGATAAAAACGATTCAGACAAGGAAATAAGTTTGAGCTGTTTAGTGTAGTCAGTGCACCAATCATTACAATTATTCGTCAGTTCAATAAATACAATTGTAATAAATATGTGCAAAATCTACAACAGTGAGTAATACTAGTTAATCAAATTATCAAAGTGCAAGTGCTAAAGTGCTTGCGGTCAACAAATTATGTAGCCTCCCAGCTCACCCTGCCTCCAAGAATCCAAAACCAGTATAGAGAGTGAGCTGAGAAAGACCGGCACTTTGTAAGCTACGGTGGCCACCCACAGAGGCACTTCAACCAATGAATGAAGCCCTGATGCGGTGCGCACCTCACCAACCCAGTGAATATCTATGTAGCTATAAATCATGTCATTTTGGCTCCTACATTCCGGCCCCTAATTATGCCTGGGCACTAATTACAACTAATCTTAATATGTAGGAGCTCGAAATTAGCCTTAGCAAAATACAAAAGTAGAAAAATTCAATGCAATTCTATGCAAATTAGTCAATCATAATGCATCATTATTTCTCGAATAGGATCTTCGTTCATCCATATTCTCCTCTCCATCTGCAAAACAGGGAAATAAAGAGAGTGGGAGAGAGAGAGAGTTCAAAGAGCTCGAGAGCTCCAAGCGAGAAAGGATCCATAGAGCATGAGCTCTCCAAGTGAGACTTCAAGGCCCCTCTGCTTCCTGAAGCCACGCCAATCTGCGTCTCCTCTCTGCACACTGAATCTTCAGTGGTCTGCATGCTCTCACGTAGTTTCTCTTCATCAAGATCTGGCTGCGCAAGAAGCCTCCTGCTCTGAGCCAGGTCCAACATCTTCCTGACCCCAAAAAGCCAACTGACCACTTCTCCCAACCAGAACCAAGGTGGAATGCGACTGGCAAACAGCACATTTTTCTCATCGGCATGAACTGCCCTCACGGACACGTCTTCAGGAGAGACCTGCACAGAACGAGCGGATAGGTCTCGAGACTCCATTTCAACTTGCACCCGGTTGTTGGACGACAAGGAATCCACGCCGGCTTCACTGTCTGCCAAGCTCCTGCACACACAGAACTCTCCAGAGAGATGAGGCTTGTAGAGCCAGGCTACCCATTGCTGGGCAGCAGTTATAGGCAACGCCTCACCTTCACTGAGATGAAGTTCCTGGTGCCGGGCTGCCCATTGCTGGACAGCACTTATCGACAAAACCTCACCCCAGCCCGGCTTAGCTCTGCGTATGCCTTGCAGATGTTTCTCAGTGCCCAGCACCACAGGTCCTATACATCCTGTGCGATCTTCCTCGAGATGAAGCTCTAAGCGCCGGGCTGCCCATTGCTGGACAGCACTTATCGGCAACGCCTCATCCCAGCCTAACTGATGTCTGCACTGTGTTTCCTTGGTACTGCACAACGCAGGTGCGGTGAAACCTGTGGGATGTCCAGCCACCTTCTTGTTCTGTTTACGGACACCAACCAGCTGAACAGACCTTGAACTGACATCTTCTGTAGCCAAGCCAAGTTGTTCATCTTTCACACATCCAGGGACGTCTGCCTTCTCCTGCTGCTCCCACAGCTGGTCAACTTTGGCAACTGCAATACGGTTCACAGTGACGGGATTCACATCTGTGTTGTGAAATCTGCCGCCTCCTCCAAGGGGACCATTCACGGTCCAACCCAACATTGTTCTGACCGCGTAAGGACCACCACCAACACTCCTAACCACCTCCCATGGCTCCAGAGCCTCAGGAACATTGGTGCCAATAAGAAGATCCACCCCCGAGTCGATCTCTGTGATCTTGAGGTGTTCAAGATGTGGCCATTTCCTCAAGTCTTCCTGCCTCGGGATGTTACCTTGATCTACAGGCATGCTCTCCTGTGTGTAGACTGCAGGTAGCTCACAGAAAACATCTGTGTCCAGCCCAGCTACCTCCAAGTCCAAAACAACCCTGCTACTGACCACCTTCTCCTGACCCATTGTCCTTAGGAGGATGTCAGTCTTCTTTCCTGAGAGGTTCAACCTGTCCATGAGCCCCTCCGTGCAGAATGAAGCGGAGCTCCCAGGATCAAGAAAAGCATAGGTCACCAACATCTGACCTTTCTTGGACTTCACCCGAACGGGAAGTATGGCAAGAGTGCAGTCAGACTCTCCGGCCCCAGTAAGACCACTGGACTGCACTGTGATCAAAGTGTTCTCCTCTGTCGTCTCCAATTCTTCTGGCGCTTGCACTGGACTCTGCTCCTCAGGGTAGACATGCAACAAGGTAGGATGCCTCTTACCGCACACTTTGCACACCAGACGTGCATTGCATTCACGGCTTCTGTGCCCAATGCACATACATCCAAAGCACAACCTTTTCTCCCTCAAGAAGGACATCTTCTCTTCATGCGTCTTCCTTTCCAATAGACGACATGTGTCCAAGGAATGCCCAGCTCCACAAAGCAAGCATGTTTTGACAACAGGAAAGCAAAGTTCTTTCTTCGGTGCAGTGTCAACCTTTTTGTCGACTGTAGCGACAGTAGTCGCAAAGCTACTTCTGTTTGCTCCTGCAAAGTACTGCGGTTTAGCAGGCTTCACTTCCTTCCTCGACACTGCAGGGGTAGAATCCTGGATATCCCCAAACAGTGGGTCGCTCGCAATCTTCACCTGCCATTCAATGAATTCAACGATATCACCAAAGGTGGCTCTGCGACGGTTTGTCTCCTGCAAGTTACAAGCAACATCTCTCCACTTCTCTCTGAGCTTGTAGGGCAACTTCTTAACAACAGCCTGCATATTAGCAGGAACATCCAACTCGTATGTGGATTCAAACTCCCCAAGAGCATTGAAGCAGGACCGCAGCAAGAAGCTGTAAGACTGAAGCGCATCAACATCCTCTGCCTTTATCGCTGGCCACAAGAACACCTTGTTCATGTACGCAGAGGTGATCTTCAAAGAGTTGCCGAAATGCTCTTGCAACAAGGATTTGGCTGTGGCATAGCCAGTTTCAGAGGACATATGTAGACAACTACGAACCATGTCTCTGGGCTTCCCTTTCGTGTACTGCTCGAGAAAGTACAAGCAATCCTTGGCGCTGTGAGTTTTCTCCTCGATGCAGTGTTCAAAGGCTCTCATGAAGGTTTGGTACTCCAAAGGATCACCATCAAAGGTTTGCATGTCACGTCGTGGAAGAAAGAACAAAGACTGCTGTTTAGCAAGCAAAGAGGTTATCTTGTTTTGCTCCTTTAAGACAGAGATCAACTGATCATTATTGACGTTGTTCTGGACCAAAGGTGAAGGTTGTTGTGACTGCAACTGAGGACGAACTTGAGGATCGGGCCACCCACTTTGCCACACTGTAGCTGCCTCAGGCCTTGGCTGCGATTGCAGCCCCACACAAGTCACCTTAGGCTGAACGTTCCCGACTGCAGGACGTTGCTGCTCGGATTGATGTAAGCGATGCTGTTCACCTGCTGCAGCGTACTGAGATGGCTGCCACACATGCTGCCCCATGTTCTTCACCACCGCAGGTCGAGAACCAAACAAAGATGGATGTGTAGCTAACTGCTTAGGCCGTGCATCAATCAGA
Source organism: Benthosema pterotum (assembly GCA_039105355.1). Taxonomy (NCBI): domain Eukaryota; kingdom Metazoa; phylum Chordata; class Actinopteri; order Myctophiformes; family Myctophidae; genus Benthosema; species Benthosema pterotum. The sequence continues at coordinate 127,805 of CM076983.1, read as the reverse complement.
TGTGAACGTGACTGTAGTTCACCCATTAAAGCATGCTGAGAAGAGTGTCCCCCTGACGGAGGAACAAAGGTTTCAGCATTAGGATCCAACGCTTGAGAAAGCTTTTCTCTCCTTTTCTCAACATAAGAATTCATCCCATCTGACCTACTGGCTGAAGAACCAGACACCTGAGAGGAGGAGACTCTCAAGACATTGAGCTTAGCTGCTGATGCTTCTATCTCTGTCTCCAACTCTAGCTGCTCTTTCTTTCTTTTCAGCTGTGCCTCTTGCTCTTCTAGAGCCTGTCTTTCTTTGAGCTTCTTCTGGCGAGCGAGAAGAGCTGCCATGTCTGCTTCTGCTATCAGGCGTGCGGATGCAGCAGAGGAAGTAGTGGACCTACACTTGCTACCTGCCGTGCTTCTTTTCTTTGAAGGCTCAACTGACACATTAGAGATACTATCATCTGGGTTAACATCAATGACTGAAGCTCTTGCCACATCCCCAAGGTTATCTGGAACACAGGAAGCATTTGGGTTATTCACTGCATTAGATGTTTCAACAAGATGTGGGGGTACGTACACAGGTATAATAGCCTCTTCCTGTAACTGCGCTGTACTTTGAACAGAAAGATTTTGCGAGAGCCATTTGTTTGCATTTTCAGTGAAATCAACTTTGCGTTTTTGTATGTCTGAAAACCAATTGTTTTGTCTCTCTTGTTCCTCTGGGGGAAGCAATGGAATAACTGCATCATGGAGATGGCTTGCTTCATCGTACAGAGCAGATACATTGAAAAGATTAAACTGGACAGCCTTTGCGTTGTCAGAGCTTTGCATAAGGTCATTAATTGCTTTCACAAGTCGTTCAATTTTGTTAACCTTAGCTTTGCGTTCGTTTTGAAGTTGTTCAATTTTGTTTGATAGTGCTTTTGCAGTGAGCATTGATTGCCGTTTTGGCTCGCTTGCACTGGCAGTAGAACCTGGCCTTGATGAACTAGACATTTTGAATTTGCGTTACAATGAATCAAAGTCAAAATCATTTGCATCCAAATCGAAGTCCAAAAACACCGCAACAGCCCTAGTAGAATGTGCGTGTATGTGTGTGAATGCGTGGCTATTGCTCCCCACTAAACTGCCTAACGACCCGTAAGCTAACGAATGCAGACCCTGTGTCTTCAGCATGTAACGATAGGTACTTATGTGCCTATATATCTCTATAAGAGACGGCACTCCTGGGCCACCCGTTCCACGGGTTTTAGAATGCGGGCCGAACCCGTTCATGCACATGAAAAACAACAAACAATAGCCCACAGCCAAAGCTACAGGCTAAAGCCACTTCGCCTATAGGGGAACAATAGAGTGTGTGTGTGCGTGCAACAAGTGTGTGTTTGGGGCGGGCCGCCGCTATGCGTGCATCGGACATAACGTGGACTCGAAAAGCAAATGGATTAAACAATAGCTGAGTGAAACCTTAATGCCGCGGTGCACGTATGTGCGCGATTCATTGTTTGAACGCCGCGGGGAACCGGGTAGGTTAAACACCCAACACCAATAGCGATCCAGAATGATACAATTTGTTGACAATGTTGTGGCTGAAAATGATCCCCAATAGATCACTCATGCCGGCAGGCTAAGCCTGGGAGTTAAACAAGCTGTGTGACGCGCAATACAATAGCCTAATACACCAATGATAAAAACGATTCAGACAAGGAAATAAGTTTGAGCTGTTTAGTGTAGTCAGTGCACCAATCATTACAATTATTCGTCAGTTCAATAAATACAATTGTAATAAATATGTGCAAATTCTACAACAGTGAGTAATACTAGTTAATCAAATTATCAAAGTGCAAAGTGCTAAAGTGCTTGCGGTCAACAAATTATGTAGCCTGGAATGGAATGACCATGCACTTTGTAAGCTACGGTGGCCACCCACAGAGGCACTTCAACCAATGAATGAAGCCCTGATGCGGTGCGCACCTCACCAACCCAGTGAATATCTATGTAGCTATAAATCATGTCATTTTGGCTCCTACACCTGGTACTGTGAGGTTTCTTACCGGGCAGACCCAGGTCCCAGTCTACCGACATCATCCATCCTGAACAAAGATAGAAAGAAAAAGGCTGATTATTTATAGAGAACCTTGAAAATGGACACCAACTATAGCATACAGTAATAGAAATATTTATGCTTAAAAAAATGAATTGAAGTTTCTTACTTTGAGGCGTCTGTAGAGGAATCCTCATACAAGATTCATCCATGGACAGCCAGAGACGTGCAGATCTCATCGGTAGGGGCCCCAGCGTCTAGAAGGAATAGGATGGTGGTTATAGTCTATGAATGGCTGTAGAGATTTGCACATCACTCATTTGTTCCCTCTGCCAATAGGTATCTGTGATATCTGTGGTATTTCACAAATTCATTGGCCATTTGTTTTGCTTAGGGTTAGGGTTCAGCTCCACACCAGTAACGGCTAAAGTAGCAGGGTTAGAAAGCTCAAGAATGACGTCCCACAGGGGACAGTGCCGACACCGATACCGTTCAACATCCTTGGTACATCCACAACCTCCACACGGCAACAACAAAGTATGGCTATGCAGACGACCAAGTACTGTACTCCAGCACAGGTCAAACGAGAAGCAGCCACACTGGCCCTCACTTACAAGACATAGCTGAGTGAATCCATCAGAGACACCACAGCTCACAAACACAACCAACAACACAATCTGACACCTCAAGACATCCAGGTGAAGGCAAGACAGAGGGACCAGTGGAAGGCAGAAAAAACATCTAGCTTCAAAATACATTGAGGAATCCACAGATGTTCACACATCAAGGAGTGGAAAACTCTTAATACAGAAGTGGGACTGTGGAACACATGTTCATCCATCGCAAATACCAGCCACAAGAGGTACGCCAAAAGCTTGGTGGCAAGAGTCTCCGACAACCGTGAGGCTTATATATCGACCACCGAATCATTCGCAGGTGGCATCATTTTTATTTTATTATTTTTGTTATCATTTCTATCATTTGTTTTTATTTCTATCATTTTTATTGCTATAATTTATATTATATTATTTATTATTATTATAATTTATAACATCTTTATTTCTATTTTTTCTATTTGTATTATTTATATTATTATTGATTATTGATTTTATATTATTTATATTATGTCTACTATTATTTCTACTATTATTAAGGTTTACTAGTTTGTTGTTTGTTTTGTGAATGACCAGAGACCAAACCCAGTATATATCAACATCTATTTCCACCAGTCAGGTGGAAATAACAGCTTGCTACGGATATCACACTGCAAGCATTTGGGCGGCTGTGCTTCAGGAGGTAGAGCAGGTCCTCCAATGATCCACGGGTCGGCGGTTCGAATCCCGGCCCCTCCTGTCGACACGTCGAAGTGTCCTTGGGCAAGACACTGAACCCCAAATTGCCTCCAATGAGTTGGTCGGTGTGAGCTTGTCACACTGGCATCAACTGCAATCCGATAAAAATGCAATCCGTTATTAAGCTAAACACCACAGATATCACAATTTGACTTTGGCAGCAGCAAGAAATTAATGCCATGCTTCTCCCTATACAAACACTGTCCACATAGACATCTTAGCAGGCAGGATGGGGTGGTGGGCCTGGAGGTCATTCAGAACCCTGGAGATCTTCACAAGGCCATCTTCAGGTTGAGTGTTCCAGCAGCATCCGTTATCCACAGCTAGAAAGAAAAAAAAAGAAAAGAAAGATGAGCCATCTGTGCTATGATTGGCAGCAGAGTTGTTGAACAGCAGCACTGTCGAAAGCGATAACAGAACTAACATTGGCTGCTGTAGTAGAACGGTTACCATCAAGATCATATTTCACACAAAGTAAAGAGCAGAGCAGCTTAAAGGGGTATTTCACTTTCAATAAAACTTCGTCATTTTATGGTCTACTTATTTTAAAAATAAATGAACAGTAAATAAAATACCATGGCCCTGTCACATATTAGAAGGACAATATCAGTCACCAGAAAAAAAAGATGAGTTGTTTTCAAATGTCATGGTTAAGATTTTAAGTTTTAAGTTATTATTGGTTTGTATAGGAAGGAGGTGTATACGCTAAAATGAGCATCAACTATCTAAATAATGAACGGAGTAACTTATAAACTGTCTGGTGTGTTCACATGAGACCAAGTAGACCATAAAATGACCAAAAGTTTTTTTTTTTTTTTTTTTTTTTTTTTTTTTTTTAAGTGGAATATCCCTTTAAGAGGAGAGGTACCACAAGAATAAGTTGCAGTGGAGTTTACTGCTGGAGTTTAAACAGCTCTACCCAATGACATAAGCAAAGCTTGTGGTGTTTGTGTTAGCATGTGCTGCCTAAAAACAAGTTTGGCAATAAGCACCGTCTTAGCTCATGCTAGAAACATAAAAGGTTTAGAAATGAATGATTATTAGCAGTAGCAAATTTGTGAAAAGCATTAGAATAAGGTTAGTGCTAGCATGTTTGCATGCAGCAGTGAGTGAAGAGTTAGCATCATGGTCATATTTCACACAAACCTTCATAGAGTAGTATCCTCTGTGAGTCGTCAAGTCTCTTTCTCCTTGATGGAGAACCGTGATCAACTACATACAATAACTGAGTGGGTCTGAGTTTGGTAGGGTCCCTGGGTCGGCTCGCCAGGTCTGGAACCAGCCGGTTCCAGAGCCAAGGTTCGGGTCCAAGGTTTTCTGGGGCACACAAAAAACAACTGGCCTGGAGGGCCAGGTGTCTACATCAGTCTACATCTATATTGTTGTACAACCAAAGGAATATGAATCATATCAATTAAATCCAACATAATCATGACGAAATGACTTGATGTGATCAAGATAAAGTCATTTCATTCATTTCAATTGTTTCAATTTTAGCATGCTTTTAATCTTTAGTAGTAGGCCTTCTTAATATTTTACTCATCCTAATGTTTCAAATCAGTCATTGATATGAATTAATCTCTTAACTTAAATAAACTTTTAGCTTAACACATAAACAATGATTCAACTAAAAGTATCTTTCCAAACAAAAATGCCAATTCAAACCACATAATGAAATCAAACATAACTCAAAACAATTGTAAATAACTCAAAATCAAATACATCAAATAAGTAAACCAATGACCAAACCAAATGTCACCAAGCCAACTAACTCACCGCTGAGTGGAGTAATGTTTAGTATAGGGTTGTTGTGGTGGAGAGGAGCAGAGCTGCTGCACATGGAACAAACATTTCGGCCATCTTGACACAGAGGGTGAAGATGGGAGTGGAGTGAGTGAGAACTGTCATATGTCTGACTGGGTTGCCAGGTTGGAGGAAGGTAAGCGGGTTGCCAGGTTGGTCAGAGGTAAGCGGTTGGCTGGGTTACAAGTGCATCTTCTCTGGACAAAAGCAGCAGGAGGCTGGTTCATGGACTGCAGTCCAGGTGGTTCAGAATGTACTGCATAAGGAGAACAGGTGAAGTTAGATTGTGCTACAAACCATGAAAGCTTGGTGTTGGTATGTTAGCATAAGCACTGTCTTAGCTTATGCTAATGTTAATAAATGAGCCACATGTCCATGCTAACTACTAGCAGCACAAACACACAAACTTTCAAAGAGCAGAGCAGCTTACCAGAGGACAGAGCCATCTAGTAGAAGAGTTGCAACATTGGTGTGTGTGTGTGTGTGTGTGTGTGTGTGTGTGTGTGTGTGTGTGTGTGTGTGTGTGTGTGTGTGTGTGTGTGTGTGTGTGTGTTGAGCAGCTAATCATCTGATCCATTAACACAACTGTATAAACTCACCTGTTTGGTGTAGATGAATATAACTGTTGTTTTCACAACTCTTTTAAAGGAGCCGTATGTAAGAATTGTAATAAAACGAATCATAAAATGGCCCTGATATGTCAACAGACATTTAAAAATCATGTTCATTTCCAATACTTGTGTCACTGACAACAGTATGCAAGTCAGGATAATCCCGTTTAAAAAGTGCAGTTGCAGCCCTCAACTGATGTTGTTGTTGTCATTTTTTGTTTTGGCCGAAGCGCCACCCTCCTCTTATCTCCCAATCACGAAGGCAGAAGTTTTTCGGCATCCAGGTTGCCAGCTCAGCTCTAGTTACCGCAGCAGCTGCTACTAACGTGTTGAGATAAAGAAATGTCTAACCTTCCGAAACCTAAAAGACCTCGTTATGAATCGGATTTTTTAAAAAACATATTGGAGTCAATGTAAGCTTACACATCACGGCGAATTAGCCAAATAGCGAAAATGCGACTATTTTCGCTTTTTGTTTTTTCGCGTTGGTGTCTAATTGTTCAGAATGCAGCCTAAACTGCTCTGCCTTTCTATTTCTCTCTCTCTCTCTGTGTGTGTGTGTGTGTGTGTGTGTGTGTGTGTGTGTGTGTGTGTGTGTGTGTGTGTGTGTGTGTGTGTGTGATGCGATGCGATGCGATATTGCATTGCGCAAACTTCGAGCTATACGATCTGCAAACAATGAATCTTATGCCGTATAGGCAGTTTGGTAGACAGTTTGCTGCAGCTTTTGCAAGGGGTCTGGAGCGACACGCGCTCTCATGCTTTAGGATAACCCGCTCGTAACGTCCCGAGATGTTCTCATCTTGCGGGCCGCGGACCCCCAAAATGATATGCCCGTCATTGAAATGAGACCACGAGAAGTTGGGAACTTTACCAAGTGAGTATAGTCCTGGCGTTGTGCATTTCCTCTTGAAATTGGCTGTGGTGCCTATAGACAGCGGGGAAAGCTGCTGCGCATTTGTCACTGATTGATCTATCTATTTGATTGATACGTCGGGGATTTTCAACAGGTGGTCCGGGGACCGCCAGTGGTTCTTGAGAGAGTTCCCAGTGGCCCCCAGGTAAATGATGGAAAGTTGGTTAACCAGATGAAACTCTTTGAGCTCGTAAAAATGAAACCAAATGGACCCTTGCGGCTTGCGGGTCAATTTGGTTTCATGTTTACACAGTTAATAATATTCATAATGTGAATTAGCCCAAGTCTATACAACTAGAGAATGTTGAAGAAATGGCCATGATAGAATGGCCTGGTATTGTGGACAAAAGCAAAAGAAATCTTCAATTTTAGGGCCTGTGGAGCAAATGTCCTCGAGTGGTGGTCCGTGGCTCAAATGCTGAATAAATAGTGAACCCTGGTATGAAAATGGTTGAAAACCACTGATCTATTTAATAGGCTATAGATAAAAGAGCACAGCGCCTAGATTAGGCTAATCTATATAGGGATATGATCAGATGGGATGGATGATATGGCATTTTTAAGTGCTGCCTCAGCACTTCCTTAGACGATTTACAAGCTTGTCCTCACGGAACGGGCACGCTCCCATTGGAAATGAATTGCAAGTCGCTGCGAGTCGTTCATGACTAACCGGCATGGTTTTTGCTGCTTGTTGCTGCTTGTTTCTCTCTTATGTGGCAACATGCAGAGCACACCGTCGCCATGACATCGTCATTGTAGCTGTGTATTTCTATTGGCTGAACCATCTATCATTACAGGCTATGGGATGGTACACTGCTCTATCCTAGCCACACGCATAGTGCATAGGCCACACGACCTATCCCTATCCTTACAAGCTATGGGATGGTTATGCTACACTGCTCCATTGCTCCAGCTAGCCGACTAGCAGTGTAGCGAACGAGACAGGAGTTTTTCTGCAGGAGCAGGACAGTACAGGAGACCCCCCACAGACCACCACACAGGCAGCACTTACTTTCGCACGGGTGTGATTTTTATTAATTTGGTTGAGTAAGATGATCAACTTGTATTTCAGCCTTTTAGCGCCGTCAGATTAATTAATTAATGAACTCGATCGTGGGCATTCTCCGGTCATGACTCATGATACAAAAAACTTTTATGAACAACATTTCGATCGGCTCCTGCGTGCGTCCTTCACGGTAGGAACAAATTGACAGCACAGCAGAGAGGAGAGCAGTAGAAGGAGGGGAGGAGGAGCGGAAAAGCGAATTTAATAGTTTTATTCGAGTTGCAGTTAGATCTGTACGGGCAGCCGCGACTAAATTCGCCGGCAAATATTTCGCCTTTGGTCGCTTTTTCGAGTCGTTCCCCTATTTGCCAATGTGTCACAACCATTACTGTGTAGGATTCATCACTTGCCATGGAAGCTCCTGCAGTCTACGTTCCTGCATGATCCTGCAGCCTAGCTGGCAACCTCTAGTCGGGGGGAAGGGGGAGGGGACACACCGCTCAACAGTATTTTGAAAGTGATTGCAGTACCAGTTTTGGCCACAATCTTACATACGGCTCCTTTAACCTTTGCAGGGCATCCATGTCAACTAAGGTTACATTTTGATCATCTGATGCTTTTTACTTCCAAACTAAAGCAGAATTAGCCTAAACAAAGTGTGAGCTCCATGGTGGCTCAGATGAGAGGGGGCGGCCATGATGGATTATACCATTATAAACCATAGGAAAACCACGCCCCTACTGCTCTGTAGACAGCTGATTGGTCCCAATGATGATGACACATTGAGCATGGAATCTGAGTCACGTGATCTGTTAGAGCAGGGGTTTTCAACCTTTTTGACTTCAGGGACCACCATTTATTCAGCATTTGAGCCACGGACCACCATTTGATTACATTTTCACACCAAAGACCTAAAATTAAAGAATTCTTTTGGTTTTGTCCACAATTTCAGGCTGTATTTTGCCAACAAAACAGTGTAACCTTCTTAATTAAGTGGTGCTAATTCCGATGATGAATATTTTAACTCTTGAGAGTGTAAAAATGAAACCAAATGGACCCGCAAGGGTCCATTTGGTTTCATATTTACATTCTCAAGAGTTACATCTGGTACCTTCTTGGAAGTCCCTGAAACTAAAATGTTGTCCTTACATTGGAAAAAAAATCCTTTGTCTCTGAAAGTACATTTTTTTCTGTGGAACTAAAATGTCCCTGGAACTAAAAATGTTGTCCCCAAAATGTAGGGCCCTGTAAAATATTGTAACAAGCTTGTGTCACACCAGTCAGTGGCGTGAAACAAGCTTGTAGATCCCTGTTCTCAATGGGTTAAACAAGTGATTCTAACATTGTTTGTCCGTATTTCCGGACTATAAGGCGCAACTAAAAGGCTTTAATTTTCTCAAAAATCCACACTGCGCCTTATAACCCAGTGCGCCTTATATATGGGTCATTCAACTGCAGTAGCTTCTATTCTCTGTTAACTGTAGTACGGTATCTTCTATTCTCTGTTAACTGTAGTAGCTTCTATTCTCTGCGCCTAAGAATCCGGTGCGCCTTATAGTGCAGAAAATATGTTATATTAATGGTAGGATAAACTGGAAACGCTGGGGTTTTTATTATGGATCCCACCCGATTCTCTGGCACAGAGGGTGTCTGAACCAATCAGAGCATGCATCTTTATAGATTTATAGATTATTATGGATCCCACCAGATTCTCTGGCACAGAGGGTGTCTGAACCAATCAGAGCATGCATCTTTATAGATTTATAGATTATTATGGATCCCACCTGATTCCCTGGCACAGAGGGTGTCTGAACCAATCAGAGCATGCATCCTTTTAGATTTGCATTTGTTTATAATAGTTGTTCAGCTCTGCAATGTGTCTATGTCTTATTTTTAATTCCCACCACACACACACACACTTACGGGCAGCATCAGCATGGTCCCTGGGGGTCCGGCATACCGTCAGCCTCGGGGAGACCTGCACGACCAGGGGGTCCCTGGAGAGAGAGAGAGAGAGAGAGAGAGAGAGAGAGAGAGAGAGAGAGAGAGACAGAGACAGAGACAGAGACAGAGACAGAGAGATGAGATGAGATGAGATGAACAAAATAATATGTTGTTCCATGAACCTTCCAGAAGCAATGATATCACTTAAAAACAACAGTGAAAAAATACTATATAACTGTCAGTAACCCCTGGGTACATGATGATGATGTCACATGCACACCCTCTATTGACAATTTTATCCTTCACAACTATACAGGAATACTACAATTGTGATGGGAGATTAATCATTAAACACATTGTTATCAAAACATTCTGGTTGTCTTAGATTCATTGAATGAATGAAAGAATGAATACATTTTCATTCATGAGAAGGAATGAATGACTGACTGACTGACTGACTGACTGACTGACTGACTGACTGACTGAATGCTTGAATGAATGAATATTTAATTTATGTGTGCGAACAGTTTCTTGTCCCTTCCCACATGGGACTATCAGACACGGCAATTAATAATTGACAGAAATGGAGAGAAGAAAAACAAAAAATGAAAAAACAACCAAGTCATATATGCAGTACTAGTACTCTCTGTGTACTACTCACAAGTGTGATGTATTCCATGTCGTCACCCAGCAGACCTTCATCTTCCTGTCCTCTCCACCTGGTGCTACTGTGTCCTGCGCACACACACACACACACACACACACACACACACACACACACACACACACACACACACACACACACACACACACACACACACACACACACACACACGCACGCACGCACGCACACACGCACGCACGCACGCACGCACGCATGCACACACACATGCATGCGCGCGCACACACAGACAGATTCATTGATGAATGAATCAAAGAATTGTTTTATTTCAGAAATGGAGAGTTACGGTACGATACGGTAAGTCAAGTATACACTGCAACAAAACAGCTTGGAGAATTTCAGTACAATTTAAGCACAACTACAACAAATCTGAATAGCTGTGATTGGACACTAGTTCAGAATACACTTGTTTAAAATAGGGTTTTTCATTTCATCAAGCTATATAGACATACAAAATAATTACTTCTGTAAATCCAGAAGCAGCAAATCATATTGAAGGTAAAATCAAAGTGGAGGAAAAAAGGGAAGAGAGAAATATACAAAGAGGGGAAAGAGGGTGGGTGGGGGAATTACATTTGCATTTTGTTTTACAGAGGCCAGTTAAGAATTGCAGCCGCCCGTATAGACTATGTACCTATTGAGAGTGTTTTTAGGAGTTAAGGGATTCACATGTCTTATTGACTGGTGGTAGGGTTACATTTTTGTGGCTAATGAGCGAAAGGAATGAAGTCCCTTGTTTGTGCCGAATCTGGGTTGCAACTCCCTCTGGTGTTGTGGGAGTGGACTTGGTTGACATAAAGGAAGTATTTGGAGTTTGGGCAGGTACCTGGTGGTATTTTGGTGGTGTCTTGTGGACCAGACCCACTGCAAGATGTTGTACTCTGTTATCAACCCTAAGCCAACCCAGACTGTCAAAGTGGGCAGGGGTGAGGTGATGCTGTGGAACGACTAGGTGGAGGAGGGATTTAGACATACAACATAATAACTGGCTTTGTTACCCTGGTAGAGACGCGCGCGCACACACAATTTTCATTAAGAGTAACTACAGGAAATCTGGCCCAAGTCAATACACCTAGAGAATGTAGAAGAGGAATGTTCATTTTGATCTGTATGTTGGACTGTTTGGTTTCCTAAATCCACCCTGGAATTGTGTACAAAAGCAAAATAAATCTTTAGTTTTGGCTTCTGTGGGGCTAAAATGTCATCAAAGCGTGGTCTGTGGCTCAAATTCTGAATAAATACTGGGCCCTGGTATCAAAAAGGTTGGCTCTAGAAGATGTGGCAACAGCTGCTAAAAAGAAGACCATACAATAAGACAATACAATAAGAACACAAGACAAAAACAGTTTGCTTACAACGCAGCTGTCTGATCTGCAGGCTCCCCTGCATTCTGCCTTCTCCCCTGCATCCTCGCCCGTCCACCCTCTCCGTCATTGCAGCCATTTAGTGATGTATTTTTCGATCTCTTGGTCTGTATAACGAGGCGATGGCGGATTACGCCGCACAGCCGCTAAAACACACAGACACAAAAAACTACTTTTCACGAAATACAAGAGTAACCTGTGGTACAATGTAGAGCTTTAATTGGGCCCAAAATGTTGAGGCTGGCCCTACAATAAGTTCAGCCAGGCCGACTCGAAGCCGATACATAGTTGACAACCTGAGAATGACACTTTTTCTAAACAAACCAATATTGCTGCTAGCAGATTATATTTTGGTAATTTGTTAACAAAGTATCCTATATATTAAATAAACTTTTAGATAGAGAATTCTGTCAGGCAGGCATAGGCTAAGCAACACATTGTGAACTTGTGAGAAGGGGGGTTAATATGTTTGGTGTGCAACACCTTTGGACATCAAGGACCACTTCAACTCTTTTTATATTGTCGTATGGTGGGATAATTACCACCATAATGACGCTATGGGGACCGACTTTTTAAAATTAACATTGTTAAGGGAGCAAAATAAGGAAATACAAGGTTTCAGCATGAAGGAAACAATACATATCTTTATCTATAAAACGGACCAATACCTTAATCAATACATATATATTTTAATGGGGGTGGCAGTGGCTCAGAGGTAGAGTTACCGGATGGTAACCACAAGGTTGCCGGTTCGATCCCGGGCTCCTGCAGAGTTAGTGTCGATGTGTCCCTGGGCAAGACACTTAACCCCAAATTGCTCCTGATGTGCTAGTAGGTACCTTGCATGGTTTCCACTGCCATCAGTGCATGAATGTGTGTGTGAATGTGGTGAATGTGATGCACAATCTGTGTAAAGCGCCTTGGATAAAGGCACTATATAAATGCACCATTTACCATTTTAATAATCTACCTTTCACATACACAGCCATTGCAGGTTTCTATGAGTAGCTGTAGTGAACAAAGTTATTGAGCACAATACAAATGGAAGTGAGTCCAAGGGGGAGATGATGAATCTCAATATAAACTTACCAACCACAACACTCTTGACTCGTAGTTCTCTGAATCCAATCTTGCCATTGATGCCCCTCATGTTTGTTTGTTTGGCCAGGGTGTTTGCTAGCGTTGCAGCCATGACTCTCCAAACAGTCTCCTTTCAGCGCCAATACAGCACTCTGTGAATTGACATTTGTTAGTTGATCAGTCCAAGACGATACATGGAAAATCTAGCGATACAATCCGATGATTTGAAATCGATATAGTTAACTATTTAAAATGCATTGGCATTAAACCAAGTAATTAAACCACTCCTTTTGTTTTTTCCCCCTTTAAAAAAATGAAAATTTGATTTAGTATTAATGCAATCGATTATCTGCTGGGGGAGATTAGAGCCACTGTAAGATAAGGGTTAGTAGGGCTGCAAATATTGCCCAAAAATGATAATTGAACATTCCTTTTGATAGACCTCATGGACCTAAATGGATATCAAACAGTTCAAATTACAAATCTATATTTTTATTAAGGCTGTTGAAAATAAAAGTTAATTAGTTAAATTAATTTTGTTGATTAATCTGATTTTAAAAAATTAACGCAATTAACTCGTGTGCACACTGACTCAAACCACTGAGCATTTTCTCATTGGTAAAAAAAAATCTACAAGCATTGGGGACTTTAAAAAGTATTTAAGTATTTAAGAAATACCTTTCCCAGATTCTGTTTCTTTTTCAAATGTTCAAATCCTGTACAGGAAAACATGGCATATTTTGGACATAGTTCAAATGGTGATTAAATTAATTTAGAGCTGTAATTAATTTGATTAAAAAAAACATTTAATCATTCAACAGCCCTATTTTTATATAGAATACATATTGCATATTGGGCTGCTGCTAGACACGTAATAATGTCCAGTAAAACTTTCCCTTTATTGCACTGGTCCTGTAGCCTACTTGCTGTGGTGGATGTCAGCTGTCCTCTCTTGCAAGATCAAATGAATGATTCATAATTATCTTAGCACAAACACCTGCACAACCATGATCACTGTAGGACCATCTGTCATACAGTGTGCAGTTATAGACACAAAACGGGAAATCAAAGCAATGCATTTTGATGTTTTTGATGTTTTTGGTTTAAATCAAATTAAGCTGAGATTAAAGTTAGTCAACAGAGCAGTGTCAATGCAGGTCTGTGTGGACAGTGTGTTAAGAAAGGAGCAGGGGCAACCTCCCGTAAGAGGGCACTTCTGTGTTTTAGACATGTTACAGGGCAGGGGCTGCAGCCCCCTTTTGCGTCCGTGTGTGCACGTCACTGTGGACTGTATATTCTGAGAGGCAGTGCGAATGAGGCAATAGTATGACAGTGTTGCATGGTAAATACAACTGATCTACAAGCTCACCACACGTTGCATGAATGACACATTTTAACTTTTAATTCTTCTCGCATTTCCGCACGGCACCGTTGTGTGGTAAAGCTAGACTCCTCTCATACAGCCATCAAAAATGGTCTGTCTGTGTTTCCAAGTAAACACTGAAATCTTACCAGTTGGTTTTTGAGCTCAGGGGTGTTTTGTAGCTGCTCTTCCAGGTTTTGAAGTGCTTGGGCGTCATTTAATGGCAGCAGGTCTGGGTCAACACCTGTTAGAATGATAATCACAAAAGGTTTCATCGCATCACTGGTTTATATGGTATAAATACTATATCCTTAAAGGTATAGTATGTGATTTGGAAAACCCTCCGGGCCCCCGGTAGCAAGATGTACACACTCTAATGTCAACTACCAAAATACCACCATGTGCCTGTCCAAATACTGCCTTAATCAGCCAGTCACTCAGACATGCAAATCCCTTGACTCCTTCAGAACCACTCTCAAAGGACACCTATGGACGGCTGCAATGGACCTTTCGATACGGCACCCACCTTTCTTCTCTTCTCCATCTTTTACTTGACTACCGTTGCTAGCCCAGACAAGCTTTGGTTGGGAGAGAGCCTCCTCCGTTAACCAACGTGTGATCGCACTATTTTTTCGGATGTTTATTATAAGTTCCCAGATCAAGAACATCAACAACCCTATAATGTCATCCTTCATCCTGAATTCCAGCAGTGCCATAAGGTGTCCAAAACGGTTGTAGGAGGCAGTTTGCATTACTTTTTCTAAGCCAAAGCACAGAAAAGGACGACACTGCACACTTTTTCTTCTTCCTGTTTCCACGAATGTACGTAAATCATCATATGATCCCATTGCCTAAGCGTGTCTCCAGACTCGTGATAGGCTGTGAGTGGATTCTGGTGACCTAGCAACACTCAATACGCTGTTCCATTGGCCGTGTGCTCGTAACACGAGCCAATGGCTGCAGCTCCAGCCACCAGGCAGCGTCCACACGGTGTTGCCATGTCGTATCGAAATAAGCTACTTTGGGCTTGTGTTTCATAGAAATATACATGTAGGTCCTTTCAACAACAACAACAACAACAACAAAAAACGTATATAGCATAATGTTATAAAGCTCATTGTTTTCCATAATGTAATGAACATGAATAAAAATCCATATGATTCGATTCATGTATTTTATCTTCATCACACAACAAGTGAACCATTTGAAGCCTTTTATTGTTTCAATATTGATGAGTATGGCTCAGGCCTACAGCATATGAGAACGATTATGACAAATTATGAACTTTATTCCTCACATTATGCTATTTTCTGAAAATGTCCTCTAAGTATAACCTTTGGTTTTGTGACATAATCTCATACCATATGGTTCAGTTGTTGTTGTGATGAATCTAAAATACATGAATCGAATCATATCGATTTTTATT
This sequence comes from Benthosema pterotum, assembly GCA_039105355.1. Taxonomy (NCBI): domain Eukaryota; kingdom Metazoa; phylum Chordata; class Actinopteri; order Myctophiformes; family Myctophidae; genus Benthosema; species Benthosema pterotum. The sequence continues at coordinate 112,236 of CM076983.1, read as the reverse complement.
CATGTTAATTACATCATGGCAAACAATGACCTTTATAACATTATGCTATATAAGTTTTTTGTTGTTGTTGTTGAAAGGACCTATATTTCTGTCTATGAAACACAAGCCCAAAGTAGCTTATTTCGATACGACATGGCAACACTGGTGCTGGTGCTGCAGCCATTGGCTCGTGTTACGAGCACACGGCCAATGGAACAGCGCATTGAGTGTTGCTAGGTCACCAGAATCCACTCACAGCCTATCACGAGTCTGGAGACACGCTTAGGCAATGGGATCATATGATGATTTACGTACATTCGTGGAAACAGGAAGAAGAAAAAGTGTGCAGTGTTGTCCTTTTCTGTGCTTTGGCTTAGAAAAAGTAATGCAAACTGCCTCCTACAACCGTTTTGGACACCTTATGGCACTGCTGGAATTCAGGATGAAGGATGACATTATAGGGTTGTTGATGTTCTTGATCTGGGAACTTATAATAAACATCCGAAAAAATAGTGCGATCACACGTTGGTTAACGGAGGAGGCTCTCTCCCAACCAAAGCTTGTCTGGGCTAGCAACGGTAGTCAAGTAAAAGATGGAGAAGAGAAGAAAGGTGGGTGCCGTATCGAAAGGTCCATTCTAGCCTGGCCTCTGTAAAAATATGATTCCCACACCCAGCCCCTTTCCCCTCTCCTTGTATATGTCTTTTCCCTTTTACCTCCACTATGATCTGCTGCTTCTGACTTTAGAGGAGTGAATATTTGTCTCTAAATGTCTTGATAAAATGAACAGGGTGGCTGACATTGTAAACAAGTGTATTTTTAACTGCAGAAGCGGATTCCTGTGTCCGTGCTCATGGTGGCTGAAAAAAAAGAAAAAAAAAAAAAAAGAAAAAAGAAAAAAAAAAAAAAACACAAACCAGCCCAGCCTCCCCTTGACCCCCCACTTTTAAAAAGTAAGGGAATTATACTTATAGTTACCTTTGTGAAAAAGTAAGTAGTTACTTTACTTTACTTTACTTTACTTAAAAAAAAAAAGGGGGTGGTGTTGTTCTGTGGTATTCATGGTCACAAGTTTAGTGTGGAATTCCCATTTGACTGTCATTAATATACCTTAGAGATGTTGTGTGGACATGATAAAGATCTCCACATTGTTTTCATATTGTTTCCTAGAAATGGAGTTTGTGTTTCGCCATGTTAATAATTTTTCTTTTAGGGCATTTTTTTAAGGTGGAATTGCCCTTTAATGGCAGCATGCTAAGCATGGACTGTACCAAGATGCTTTTAGGATTTGCATTGGTTTTCTTTGCTGAGGACAATGCTTTGAACTCAGGCACAGCCCAGCTAATGATGTTAAATCACTTTATTTTAGATCGTTTTGTAGCTACAGTACAACATAATTAGTTTAAAACAGTTGACATGTTGTACACATGCCTAAAATAACTCATACAGAGTTACGCCAACTCCGTTCACTCCATGGCGCCAGTCCAATGGCGGCTCCTCTACATAGACTATTAGATAGTGACAACAAATAGTGACAGCCGGAAGTTACTGAATGCATTGGAGCCTATGGGCTCGCGCGAGTACTAGAACCACGTGACCAGACTATTTTCTGTCCCCTCAATGTCGCAACTCTGTCTATTTCTAAGGCTCTGCTGCTTGCTTTGTCTGCTTACTAAAGACCAGAGCCCTGATTAGCATGATTAACATTTGATCATTTGAACATCTAATTGATAAGCTATAGAACAGGCGCTGCCACTACACAGATCTACGGCAATCTTTGATTAGCTCCTTATTGTTTGATACGAACCTGCAGCTCCAACTTCTGGGAGACGGAGTTACACTCAAACATGTCCGACCGGAAACATGAACCCAAAGAAGAAATATGACGTTCCTGTTACACTATGTATGACTTTTAGAATTAGTTTGAAACACGTTAAAGGGGAGCTCCACCCATTTTCAGTTTTAATATGTCATTAATATACCTTAGAGATGTTGTGTGGACATGATAAAAAGTTCCCCCAATTCTGTATTAACTAAAAATGGAGGTCTGAAAAAACATTAACATGTTGAAATACATCTGATGACATCAGCAAAATGTATTTCACCATGTTAATGATTTTTCTTTCAGACCCCTTTTTCCTGAGAGGGTACAAATGGAACCAAATGGACCCGCTGAGGTGCATTTGGTTCACATTTGTATCTGGGCGAATTGTAAATTGGGTGCAATTCCCCTTTAAAAATGGCCATTTATGTATAGGCTATGAGTTTTAGAATTGATTTGAAACACTACTGTTATAACGCCATATAAAATACATTAATCTTTTACAAGGTATATAAAACCATTAAACATTGTATGCCGTTTTTGTTTTAATCATCCATTCTGCAGTTCTCCAGTTCTCCACAGGAGGGCACCAAAGCCTCGCTTTGTGTGTGAGAATCTGCTATGTTTAACTCAGGCAACAGTCCTTGTTTAAGGAGCTTAATCCCCTTTTTATAGATCGTTTTGTAGTAATAGTGAAGCATAAACCGTACAGAGACTTCAGACGTTAATGTACATCACTTTAAATCTGTTGTTATGTTGTACACAGGCCTAAAACAGCTCTTGTTTGCACCGCCATCGTTGAAAACGATGTATTTCCAACTCCGGGTTGTCCACGGACCCCCTCTAGCAGTGATTCTCAACACCTTTCATTTTCAAGGACCCCCAGTTTGACAAGCATTAGTCTAGTTCATCTCTGCATTAGTGCAGAGATGAACATTTGTAAACTCAGAGTTACAGGCCAAGGGTCTGGGTCCATTTGGTTCCTTCATTTAGCTTTCTGATGGAATAGTGACTTACACAAATAATAATAACAACTATTATTATTGTTACCCTTATTATTATTGATATTATTGGTATTATCAATACTATTATTAATCATCATCATCATCAAGTCATTTTTGTGCAATGACCATAAGATGATGGTCCAGCATCCTATATATCCCCGTGATTCTACTGATTTTACTGCAGAAAAATAACAATTATAAGAATGGTGAATGGTCTTAATCATGGGTTTTCAACCTTTTTGATGCCAGGGCCCACTATTTATTCAGTATTTGAGCTATGGACCAGTTGATGACAGTTTCACCCCTCACACCCAAAACTAAAGAGGGGGGCAGCGGTGGGCAGAGCCCACCCAAACGTGCATCCTGCCCACCCAATGAAAGGTAATATCAGTGGTTTTCAACCAGTGGTCCGGGGACCACCAGTGGTCCTTGAGAGGATTCCAGGTGGTCCCCAGAATAAATAATGTTAAGTTGGTTAACCAGATGCAACTCTTTGAGAGCGTAAGAATGAAACCAAATGGACCCTTGCCATTTGGTTTCATTTTTACACTCTCAAGAGTTAAAATATTCATCATGTGAATTATCCCAAGTCTACACAACTAGAGAATGTAGAAGATTAATGGTCATTTTGATCTGTATGTTTGACTGTTTTTTCCCACAAATCCAGCCTGGAATTGTGGACAAAAGCAAAATAAATCTTTAGTATTGGGGTCTGTGGGTCTAAAATGTCATCAACTGGTGGTCCTCCCTGGCTTAAATGCCGAATAAATAGTGGGCCCTGGTGTCAAAAGGATTGAAAACCACTGCTTCATATAAAAACTTTGGAGTTGCCCATACACCCTGCCATTCTTTCAGCCCACCCTAGTAGGGCTGGCTAAATCCGGCCCTGGTCATATCTGCCAATAGATTCTGACTGATATTTTACACAGAGAACCACAATAGAACCAAGCCTAGGCCCTATATGGGCATGTTGGCTGCTGCAGGGCCAAGATGTCATTATGTAGTCCTAGATTACATCTATATATGGGCATGTTGGCTGCTACAGGGCCAAGATGTCATTATGTAGTCCTAGATTACATCTATATATGGGCATGTTGGCTGCTACAGGGCCAAGATGTCATTATGTAGTCCTAGATTACGTCTATATATGGGCATGTTGGCTGCTACAGGGCCAAGATGTCATTATGTAGTCCTAGATTACATCTATATATGAGCATGTTGGCTGCTACAGGGCCAAGATGTCATTATGTAGTCCTAGATTACATCTATATATGGGCATGTTTGGCTGCTACAGGGCCAAGATGTCATTATGTAGTCCTAGATTACGTCCAGGTCTGCTGATCATTGCAAACAGCAATCTCTAAACACCTGAATCGTTTTACAATAACATTATTATCAGGCACAGGCCCTGACCTGAGGTTCATTCCACAGTGTGGGTGGCACAACAGAGAACCATTTATCTCCCTGAGATTGCAGTTTGGATTTAAGGATGTTGTGGAGTTGTTGATCAGTCAACCTCAGTGTAGGCAGGAGAGAATCAGGGAGATATGATGGTGTTTCTGTGTGTCTGTGGAGAGGAGAGCGGCTGCATGTTGGACCAGCTGTAATCCAACCAGACAGCCTTGGGGAACCACAGTAAAGAGTCGGGTTGAAATAAAAGCATGGATAAGGCGTTCAAAATCGTGAAAGGAAACAGCGGGCTTAACTTTTGCCAACAGCCTCAAGAGTTTATCTACGAGACAAACAGTCAGATGGAAGTCAGCTGACAGGGAGTAAGACAGGTCAAACAGTCAGATGGAAGTCAGCTGACAGGGAGTAAGACAGGTCAAACTAACAGACTGACTGACTGACTAGAACACACTAAGTTAGTAATCAAACACACAAGTAAAATAACAACTACAACAAATTAAACTCATCACTTTACTCTCATATATCTGAGACTGAATAGGTTTGGTTAACAGCTGAGTAGAAAAGTGGTGAAGATCTTTTTGTCAGTATTGATCAGACTGACATTGAAACTAAATGATAAGGTACAGTGTACTGTACTGTATCATTTAGTTTCATATGTCTAACTACGGTTGAAAGTTCATGAAGGTTATAATGGAGAGGCGCAAAATCCTATTTCCCATAAGAAAACAATTCCGGGAGGATAACTAAAAAGCTGTCATTTCAGTCGATAAGCTCTATGTTGATGGTCAGCTGTACAGGGACAGTAACACACGCACACACATCTCCAAAGACCGCTCACGTTCATGAACAATGTAGAATACAGTACATACCAGGCATTAGGAACGATGTAGAATACAGTACATACCTGGCATTAGGAACGATGTAGAATACAGTACATACCTGGCATTAGGAACAATGTAGAATACAGTACATACCTGGCATTAGGAACGATGTAGAATACAGTACATACCTGGGCATTACGAACGATGTAGGTTACAGTAAATACCTGGGCATTAGGAACGATGTAGGTTACAGTACATACCTGGGCATTATGAACGATGTAGGCTACAGTAAATACCTGGGCATTAGGAACGATGTAGGTTACAGTACATACCTGGGCATTAGGAACGATGTAGCTAGAGTAGGGCATTATACAGCCCGGGGCCAAATTCAACTCTTTGGCTGACTCTGACCGGCCTGTGAAAGGGTACCATGGTTTTCAAACAGTGGTCCAGGGACCACCAGAGGTCCTTGAGAGAATTCCAGTTAAATATGGAAAGTTTGTTAACCAGATGTAACTCTTTGACAGCGTAAACATGAAACCAAATGGACCCGCAATGAAAAGTTAGAATATTCATCATGTGAATTAGCCCAAAGTCTACATAATCAGAGAATGTAAAATAATTAATGGTAATTTTGATCTGTATGTTTGACTGGTTTGTTTGTGAAATCCAGCATTGGTATTGTGGGCAAAAACAAAATAAATCTTTAGTTTTGGGGTCTGTGGGGCTAAAATGTCATCAAATAGTGGTCCTCAATGGCTCAAGTTCTGAATAAATAGTGGGCCCTGGTGTCGAAATGGTTGGTCTTATTTATACTTTTATCTTGAAATTAAATTAATATTACACAGACTTTAGTTCAGCCTTTAGTCTTGGCCCTCCACAATATTTTATGTATCTCATTTGGTTCCTTGGGAAAAATAATTGCCCACCGCTGCTGCAGTAAGTACTGTACATTGTACAAGTATGTGCAGTACAAACCCTCCCAACATTTCACAATAAAAGCACAACTCAACACAGAGGCTGTTACCATGGATGACACACCGATAAGAACTACACTGTTTTTCATAAAACCCTCAGTGTGTTTACAAGTAGTCTGACCAAAGCATTATGGGAATGGTAGTCCAGGAAGTATTATTGATGACATCAGAGACACAATGTTGAGTGGAACTGTTGTCTATAATGATCTATAACGGTCACATCAGAGATACTGGACTCACTGCTAAAATCTAAAATGTTGAGTGGAACTGTTGTCTATAATGATCTATAACTGTCACATCAGAGACACTGGACTCACTGCTAAAATCTAAAATGTTGAGTGGAACTGTTGTCTATAATGATCTATAACGGTCACATCAGAGACTCTGGAATCACTGCTAAAATCTAAAATGTTGAGTGGAACTGTTGTCTATAATGATCTATAACTGTCACATCAGAGACACTGGACTCACTGCTAAAATCTAAAATGTTGAGTGGAACTGTTGTCTATAATGATCTATAACGGTCACATCAGAGACACTGGACTCACTGCTAAAATCTAAAATGTTGAGTGGAACTGTCAAGCTCTTTAGTTTAGGTAGCAGATTCCCTGCTTGGAAGGGGCGCTACAGCCCACACAGAGGTTTAACTGGGTTTCAATCGTACAATCACCACGCATTTAGCCTCGGGGAGACCTGCACGACCAGGGGGTCCCTGGAGAGAGAGAGAGAGAGAGAGAGAGAGAGAGAGAGAGAGAGAGAGAGAGAGAGAGAGAGACAGACAGAGAGAGAGAGAGAGACAGAGAGACAGAGAGAGAGAGACAGAGACAGAGACAGAGAGAGAGAGAGAGACACAGAGAGAGACACAAGCCACGTTTCCATAAAACCTTTGCGAAAATAGGAAGAGTATGAACTTAAGTCGAAAAAAGAAGAGCGAATTGTCCGCTGTTTCCATTAACTGATGAAATGCGATATTGTAGACTACACCATGTCATCTGCAGCGCGACACGTGCGAGGAAAAAGGGTTTGAACTTTATTAACGGAATAATATCTATAAGGGCAGAGCCCGGTCATGTAAAACAGCTGTTTATGTCTGACATCACTTGCGTATCTTAGCTATCATGCATGATGATACAGATCAGATACTGTAAATATAGCCCTGCCACTTTGATGAACAAACGCGATGGGAGTCTGAACGTTATTGGCCATGCGCTCCTCGTCCGTTCTGAGCGTTTTTTGTAGAAATATAACTTAAATTAACAAATAACAATACACTCATCGGCAGGCCACACATCTCTTCAAATGTGCTATAATGCGTGTCCAGTGCTTTCCAATACAAAGTCTTTTCGCAAACTGTTTCCATACCTCATTTGTGCATTAGGCTCTTTCGATACGCTCCAAAATACGGCACCTTTCAGCGAGAAAATATTTTTGCGCAAAATGGAAACTTATTCGCATTTTGAAGTGTTTCCATTCAACATTCTCTTCGCAAGAGCCGTTTTTGCGCAAAAATAGGGCTTATGGAAACGTGGCTACAGAGAGAGAGAGAGAGAGAGAGAGAGAGAGAGACAGAGACAGAGAGACACAGAGAGAGAGATGAGATGAGATACAAAATAATATGTTGTTTCATGAACCTCCAAGAAGCAATGATATCACTTAAAAACAACAGTGAAAAAAATACTATATAACTGTCAGTAACCGCTGGGTACATGATGATGATGTCACATGCACACCCTCTATTGACAATTTTATCCTTCACAACTATACAGGAATACTTGGTACAATTGTGATGGGAGATTAATCATTAAACACATTGTTATCAGAACATTCTAGCTGTCTTAGATTCATTGAATGAATGAAAGAATGAATACATTTTCATTAATGAGAAGGAATTAATGACTGAATGAATGAATAATTAATTTATGTGTCCGAACAATTTCTTGTCCCTTCCCACATGGGACTATCAGACACGGCAATTAATAATTGACAGAAATGGAGAGAAGAAAAACAAAAAATGAAAAAACAACCAAGTCATATATGCAGTCACTCAGCAACAACAACAATAAATACTGTATATTTACCAACAGGAATTCAATTTAGTTGAATGTTACTCTATGGCACCTGTTCCATATTCTAATATTCAGTAATCCGTCCCATTAATCAGGTTGTCTTATTGTTATAAGTGGGTTAGGGTTAGGTCTCTCTCTCTCTACATATATATCAATAATAAAGCTTTTATGATGGTCCAACCCGTCAAAGGCGGGGCCTATTTGGATAATAATGACGGTCTGCACCGTTATATAAGCAAGGGAAACAGTCTTTGTGTTATGGGCTAAGTTAGGACCTACAGTATACTAACTAGTGTGAAGTACAGCCAGTATAATAATATTTCAGTTTAAGTGTACACTGGTACTCTCTGTGTACTACTCACAAGTGTGATGTATTCCATGTCGTCACCCAGCAGACCTGTGTCGTTCAGAGTGTACTTGGCTTTCTTCATCTTCCTGTCCTCTCCACCTGGTGCTACTGTGTCCTACACACACACACACACGCGCACGCACGCACGCACACACGCACACACGCACACACACAGATTCATTGATGAATGAATAAAAAAAAAAATATTTCAGAAATGGAGAGTTACGGTACGATACGGTAAGTCAAGTATACACTGCAACAAAACAGCTTGGAGAATTTCAGTACAATTTAAGCACAACTACAACAAATCTGATGAATAGCTGTGATTAGACACACTAGTTCAGAATACACTTGTTTAAAATAGGGTTTTTCATTTCATCAAGCTATATAGACATACAAAATAATTACTTCTGTAAATCCAGAAGCAGCAAATCATAGTGAAGGTAAAATCAAAGTGGAGGAAAAAAGGGAAGAGAGAAATATACAAAGAGGGGAAAGAGGGTGGGTGGGGGAATTATATTTGCATTTTGTTTTACAGAGGCCAGTTAAGAATTGCAGCCGCCCGCATGGACTATGTACCCATTGAGAGTGTTTTTTAGGAGTCAAGGGATTCACATGTCTTATTGACTGGTGGTAGGGTTACATTTTTGTGGCTAATGAGTGAATGGAATGAAGTCCCTTGTTTGTGCCGAATCTGGGTTGCAACTCCCTCTGGTGTTGTGGGAGTGGACTTGGTTGACATAAAGGAAGTATTTGGAGTTTGGACAGGTACCTGGTGGTATTTTGGTAGTGTCTTGTGGACCAGGAAATCACCAGTAACTACAGAAAATCAAGCCCAAGTCTACACTAGAGGTCTTCACGGGGGGTCCGAACCCGAAAAAATCCAAGTCCGTCCGAGACCCGACAGTTCCGGCGGTGTGTTTTATCACAGTCACTCGGACAGGTCGGAATCGGACGTATCCCCGTCGGAAGTCGGACCAGTCAATCATTATGTGCAATAGCCGAGACTACAGTGAGACGTATTCTTTCTCTACGTTTTTTTTTTTTGCCTTTTTAATGATAATAAAATATTCTATCAACCAAGTGTGTGTATATTGTATCTTTGTCACTCTGCGAGTGCGCTTCTGGACATGCACTGACATGTATGATAGGGGCGACAGTCTGTGGTGTCCGTGTAGACAGCGTGTTACATAAGGGGGCAGGGGCAAACTCCTGTATGAGGGCACTTCTGTGTTTTAGACATGCGAAAGAGCTGGGGCTGCAGGCCCCTTTTTAATCTGTGGGTGTGTGCACGTACCTGTAGAGTGTAGAGTAGACTGGCAGCACGGAACAGTGTTAGCGAGCCGAGGCAGCGTCGCATGCGAAATATAACTGATCTACAGGTTCATCAAACGTAGGCAAGGCGGGGGAGGGATTTGGTGGCGGGTCTGTCGGACGGTCAAAAATAATCCGACTTCGGTCGGGCTCGGCGAAGCAATTTGGGGAAAATCTCAGAACAGTTCGGAACCGGAAAACCATGCCACGGATCGACTCGGATCCAATTTATTTATTTGAAAATATTTTAGGAACAGTTCGGAATCGGTGATATTGCACGGATTTATTTCGGATTTCGGATGGCATTTTTGAGAACCGTGAAGACCTCTAGTCTACACACCTAGAGAATGTAGAAGAGGAATGTTCATTTTGATCTGTATGTTGGACTGTTTGGTTTCCTAAATCCAGCCTGGAATTGTGTACAAAACCAAAATAAATCTTTAGTTTTTGCGTCTGTGGGGCTAAAATGTCATCAAAGGGTGGTCTCTGGCTCGAATTCAGAATAAATAGTGGGCCCTGGTATCAAAAAGGTTGAAAACCCCTGCTCTAGAAGATGTGGCAACAGCTGCTAAAAAGAAGACCATACAATAAGACAATACAATAAGAACACAAGACAAAAACAGTTTGCTTACAACCCAGCTGTCTGATCTGCAGGCTCCCCTGCATTCTGCCTTCTCCCCTGCATCCTCGCCCGTCCACCCTCTCCGTCATTGCAGCCATTTAGTGATGTATTTTTCGATCTCTTGGTCTGTAGCACGAGGCGATGGCGGATTACGCTGCACAGCCGCTAAAACACACAGACACAAAAAACTACTTTTCACGAAATACAAGAGTAACCTGTGGTACAATGTAGAGCTTTAATTGGACCCAAAATGTTGAGGCTGGCCCTACATTAAGTTCAACCCTAACCCGACTCTAAGCCGATACATAGTTGACAACCTGAGAATGACACTTTTTCTAAACAAACCAATATTGCTGCTAGCAGATTATATTTTGGTAATTTGTTAACAAAGTATCCTATATATTAAATAAACTTTTAGATAGAGAATTCTGTCAGGCATAGGCTAAGCAACACATTGTGAACTTGTGAGAAGGGGGGGTTAATATTTTTGGTGTGCAACACCTTTGGACATCAAGGACCACTTCAACTCTTTTCATATTGTCGTTATGGTGGGATAATTACCACCACGCTATGGGGGCCGACTTTTTAAAATGCAGCGAAATAAGGAAATACAAGGTTCCAGCATGAAGGAAACAATACATATCTTTATCTATAAAACGGACCAATACCTTAATCAATACATATATATTTTAATAATCTACCTTTCACATACACGGCCATGACAGGTTTCTATGAGTAGCTGTAGTGAACAAAGTTATTGAGCACAATACAAATGGAAGTGAGTCCAATGGGGAGATGATGAATCTCAATATAAACTTACCAACCACAACACTCTTGACTCGTAGTCCTCTGAATCCAATCTTGCCATTGATGCCCCTCATGTTTGTTTGTTTGGCCAGGGTGTTTGCTAGCGTTGCAGCCATGACTCTCCAAACAGTCTCCTTTCAGCACCAATACAGCACTCTGTGAATTGACATTTGTTAGTTAGACAGTCCAAGACGATACATGGACAATCTAGCGATACAATCCGATGATTTGAAATTCATATAGTTAACTATTTAAAATGCATTGGCATTGTCTTAAACCAAGTAATTAAACCAGCATTTTCGCATTGGTAAAAAAAAAAAAATCTACAAGCATTGGGAACTTTAAGAAGTATTTAAGTATTTAAGAAATAAACAGATCTTTTTCCCAGATTCTGTTTCTTTTTCAAATGTTCAAATCCTGTACAGGAAAACATGGCATATTTTGGACATAGTTCAAATGGTGATTAAATTAATTTAGAGCTGTAATTAATTTGATTAAAAAAAAAATCATTCAACAGCCCTATTTTTATATAGAATACATATTGCATATTGGGCTGCTGCTAGACACGTAATAATGTCCAGTAAAACTTTCCCTTTATTGCACTGGTCCTGTAGCCTACTTGCCGTGGTGGATGTCAGCTGTCCTCTCTTGCAAGATCAAATGAATGATTCATAATTATCTTAGCACGGATTTATTTCGGATTTCGGATGGCATTTTTGAGAACCGTGAAGACCTCTAGTCTACACACCTAGAGAATGTAGAAGAGGAATGTTCATTTTGATCTGTACTGTATGTTGGACTGTTTGGTTTTCTAAATCCAGCCTGGAATTGTGTACAAAACCAAAATAAATCTTTAGTTTTGGCGTTTGTGGGGCTAAAATGTCATCAAAGGGTGGTCTCTGGCTCGAATTCAGAATAAATAGTGGGCCCTGGTATCAAAAAGGTTGAAAACCCCTGCTCTAGAAGATGTGGCAACAGCTGCTAAAAAGAAGACCATACAATAAGACAATACAATAAGAACACAAGACAAAAACAGTTTGCTTACAACCCAGCTGTCTGATCTGCAGGCTCCCCTGCATTCTGCCTTTTCCTCTGCATCCTCGCCCGTCCACCCTCTCCGTCATTGCAGCCATTTAGTGATGTATTTTTCGATCTCTTGGTCTGTAGCACGAGGCGATGGCGGATTACGCTGCACAGCCGCTAAAACACACAGACACAAAAAACTACTTTTCACGAAATACAAGAGTAACCTGTGGTACAATGTAGAGCTATAAATTGGACCCAAAATGTTGAGGCTGGCCCTACAATAAGTTCAACCCTAACCCGACTCTAAGCCGATACATAGTTGACAACCTGAGAATGACACTTTTTCTAAACAAACCAATATTGCTGCTAGCAGATTATATTTTGGTAATTTGTTAACAAAGTATCCTATATATTAAATAAACTTTTAGATAGAGAATTCTGTCAGGCATAGGCTAAGCAACACATTGTGAACTTGTGAGAAGGGGGGGTTAATATTTTTGGTGTGCAACACCTTTGGACATCAAGGACCACTTCAACTCTTTTCATATTGTCGTTATGGTGGGATAATTACCACCACGCTATGGGGGCCGACTTTTTAAAATGCAGCGAAATAAGGAAATACAAGGTTCCAGCATGAAGGAAACAATACATATCTTTATCTATAAAACGGACCAATACCTTAATCAATACATATATATTTTAATAATCTACCTTTCACATACACGGCCATGACAGGTTTCTATGAGTAGCTGTAGTGAACAAAGTTATTGAGCACAATACAAATGGAAGTGAGTCCAATGGGGAGATGATGAATCTCAATATAAACTTACCAACCACAACACTCTTGACTCGTAGTCCTCTGAATCCAATCTTGCCATTGATGCCCCTCATGTTTGTTTGTTTGGCCAGGGTGTTTGCTAGCGTTGCAGCCATGACTCTCCAAACAGTCTCCTTTCAGCACCAATACAGCACTCTGTGAATTGACATTTGTTAGTTAGACAGTCCAAGACGATACATGGACAATCTAGCGATACAATCCGATGATTTGAAATTCATATAGTTAACTATTTAAAATGCATTGGCATTGTCTTAAACCAAGTAATTAAACCACTCCTTTTCTTTTTTCCCCTTTAAAAAAATTAAAATTTGATTTAGTATTAATGCAATCGATTATCTGCTGGGGGAGATTAGAGCCACTGTAAGATAAGGGTTAGAAGGGCTGCAAATATTGGCCAAAAATGATAATTGAACATTCCTTTTGATAGCCCTCATGGACCTAAATGGATATCAAACAGTTCAAAATACAAAACAATATTTTTATTAAGGCTGTTTAAAATAAAGTTAATTAGTTAAATTAATTTTGTTGATTAATCTGATTTTAAAAAATTAACGCAATTAACTCATGTGCACACTAACTCAAACCACTGAGCATTTTCTCATTGGTAAAAAAATCTACAAGCATTGGGGACTTTAAAAAGTATTTAAGTATTTAAGAAATACCTTTCCCAGATTCTGTTTCTTTTTCAAATGTTCAAATCCTGTACAGGAAAACATGGCATATTTTGGACATAGTTCAAATGGTGATTAAATTAATTTAGAAGCTGTAATTAATTTGATAAAAAACATTTAATCATTCAACAGCCATTTAATCATTTAACATTTAATCATTCTTTTATATAGAATACATATTGCATATTGGGCTGCTGCTAGACACGTAATAATGTCCAGTAAAACTTTCCCTTTATTGCACTGGTCCTGTAGCCTACTTGCTGTGGTGGATGTCAGCTGTCCTCTCTTGCAAGATCAAATGAATGATTCATAATTATCTTAGCACAAACACCTGCACAACCATGATCACTGTAGGACCATCTGTCATACAGTGTGCAGTTATAGACACAAAACGGGAAATCAAAGCAATGCATTTTGATGTTTTTGGTTTAAATCAAATTAAGCTGAGATTAAAGTTAGTCAACAGAGCAGTGTCAATGCAGGTCCGTGGGACAGTGTGTTAAGAAGGGAGCAGGGGCAACCTCCCGTAAGAGGGCACTTCTGTGTTTTAGACATGTTACAGGGCAGGGTCTGTAGCCCCCTTTTGCGTCCGTGTGTGCACGTCGCTGTGGACTGTATATTCTGAGAGGCAGTGCGAACGAGGCAATAGTATGACAGTGGTGCATGGTAAATACAACTGATCTACAAGCTCACCACACGTTGCATGAATGACACATTTTAACTTTTAATTCTTCTCTCATTTCCGCACGGCACCGTTGTGTGGTAAAGCTAGACTCCTCTCATGCAGCCATCAAAAAGGGTCTGTCTGTGTTTCCAAGTAAACACTGAAATCTTACCAGTTGGTTTTTGAGCTCAGGGGTGTTTTGTAGCTGCTCTTCCAGGTTTTGAAGCGCTTGGGCGTCATTTAATGGCAGCAGGTCTGGGTCAACACCTGTTAGAATGATAATCAGAAAAGGTTTCATCGCATCACTGGTTTAGTATAAATACTATATCCTTAAAGGTATAGTACGTGATTTGGAAAACCCTCCGGGCCCCCGGTAGCAAGATGTACACACTCTAATGTCAACTACCAAAATACCACCATGTACCTGTCCAAATACTGCCTTAATGTTGGTAGGGAACGCCCTACCAACAGTCACTCAGACATGCAAATCCCTTAACTCCTTCAGAAACACTCTCAAAGGACACCTACGGACGGCTGCAATTCTAGCCTGGCCTCTGTAAAAATATGATTCCCACACCCAACCCCTTTCCCCTCTCCTTGTATATGTCTTTTCCCTTTTACCTCCACTATGATCTGCTGCTTCTGACTTTAGAGGAGTGAATATTTGTCTCTAAATGTCTTGATGAAATGAACAGGGTGGCTGACATTGTAAACAAGTGTATTCTTAACTGCAGAAGCGGATTCCTGTGTACGTGCTCATGGTGGCTGAAAAAAAAAAGTAAGGGGATTATAGTTATAGTTACCTCTGTGAAAAAGTAACTAGTTACTTTACTTTACTTTAAAAAGGGGGTGGTGTTGTTCTGTGGTATTCATGGTCACAAGTTTAGTGTGGAATTCCCATTTTACTGTCATTAATATACCTTAGAGATGTTGTGTGGACATGATAAAGATCTCCACATTGTCTTCATATTGTTTCCTAGAAATGGAGTTTGTGTTTCGCCATGTTAGTGATTTTTCTTTTAGGGCATTTTTTTAAAAAATGGTGGAATTGCCCTTTAATGGCAGCATGCTAAGCATGGACTGTATCAAGATGCTTTTTAAGATTTGCATTGGTTTTCTTTGCTGAGGACAATGCTTTGAACTCAGGCACAGCCCAGCTTTAATGATGTTAAATCCCTTTATTTTAGATCGTTTTGCAGCTATAGTACAACATATTTAGTTGTTACTGTACAGTACTTTAAAACAGTTGACATGTTGTACACATGCCTAAAATAACTCTTTATTTGCGTCGCCCTCGTTGAAAACAATGTATTTCCAACTCCAGTTTGTCCCTATTCAGACTGCATAATGAACAGCAGCTTGTGCACTTAGTTTCTGACCCCTCAATGTCGCCACTCTTCTATTAGATGGCTGTGGACGCACGTAGAGGAGCTGTTTGCTCCCAGAGCCTTGGAAATACAGAGTTACGCCAACTCCGTTCACTCCATGGCGCCAGTCCAATGGCGGCTCCTCTACATAGACTATTAGATAGTGACAACAAATAGTGACAGCCGGAAGTTACTGAATGCATTGGAGCCTATGGGCTCGCGCGAGTACTAGAACCACGTGACCAGACTATTTTCTGTCCCCTCAATGTCGCAACTCTGTCTATTTCTAAGGCTCTGCTGCTTGCTTTGTCTGCTTACTAAAGCCCAGAGCCCTGATTAGCATGATTAACATTTGATCATTTGAACATCTAATTGATAAGCTATAGTTACAGCCGCTGCCACTACCACAGATCTATGGCAATCTTTGATTCGCTCCTTATTGTTTGATACGAACCTGCAGCTCGAACCCATACGAACCTCTGGGAGACGGAGTTACACTCAAACATGTCCGACCGGAAACATGAACCCAAAGAAGAAATATGACGTTCCTGTTTGAATTAATTTGAAACACGTTAAAGGGGAGCTGAATGAATGAATGAATGAATGAATGAATGAATGAATGAATGAATGAATGAATGAAATTTTTATTAACAGAGATGAGGGTTACAGTACAAGTCAAGTCCACACTGCTACAAAACTGATAACAGCTTGGAGAATTACAGTACAATTCAAGTACAACTGCATCAAATCTGAAAAAGCTGATTGGACACACTAGTTAAGCATACACTTGTTTACAATAGTGTCCAACTTGTTCATTTCAAACAAAACAACTACTTCAGTAAAAACAGAAGCAGCAAATCATGGAGGCAAAATCATAGTGGAGGTAAAAAGGGAAAAGAGAAATGTACAAAGAGGAGAGGCGGGGTGGGTGGGGGGATTTTATATACATTTTTGTTTTACAGAGGCCAGTTTAGAATTGCAGCCATCTGTAGGTGCCCTTTGAGAGCGGTCTTGAAGGAGTCAAGGGATTTACATGCCTTTATGACTGTTGGTAGGGCATTCCACATTTTGGTGGCATATGAGCTGAAGGAATTGAGACCCTTGTTTGTGCCAAATCTGGGTTGGACTTGGTTTGTAGCACTCCCTCTGGTGTTGTGGGAGTGTACAGTACAAGGGTATTTTGGTAGAGTATCGTATCTTGTGGACCAAACCCATTGCGAGATGTTGTACTCTGTCGTCAACCCTAAGCCAACCCAAACTGTCGAAGTGGGCAGGGGTGAGGTGGGTTCGAGGTGTGAGGCCAAGTAACAGTCTGACAAGTTTGTTTTGGGAGGTCTGTAGCCTTGTTTTTAAGGTTTTTGAGGTGCTGTGGTACCAAGAGGTGCAGGCATAGTCAAAGTAACCTTGTACCAGGGCTCCAGTTATGGTCTTCAGAGTGTCTTTGTTGACCAGTGAGGAGATCCTGTATAGGAATCTAGTTCTTTGTTGACCTTTTTGATTACGTTGGTTCCAACCATTTTCAGTTTTAATATGTCATTAATATACCTTAGATATGTTGTGTGGACATGATAAAAAAAAGTTCCCCCAATTCTGTATTAACTAAAAATGGAGGTCTGAAAAAACATTAACATGTTGAAATACAACTGATGACATCATCAAGATGTATTTCCACCATGTTAATGATTTTTCTTTCAGACCCCTTTTTCCTGAGAGGGTACAAATGGAACCAAATGGACCCGCTAAGGTCCATTTGGTTCACATTTGTATCCTTTTGAAAATGGGTGCAATTCCCCTTTAAAATGGCCATTATGTATAGGCTATGAGTTTTAGAATTGATTTGAAACACATTAAACATGATGCCGTTACTATTACTGTTATAACGCCATATAAAATACATTAATCTTTTACAAGGTATATGAAACCATTAAACATTGTATGCCGTTATTATTTGGTGTTTTTGTTTTAATAGCTGTTATCAGTTTTGTAGAAGTGTGTACTTGACTTGTACTGTAACTCTCATCTCTGTTAATAAAAACTTCATTCATTTAATTCATTCAATCATCCATTCTGCAGTTCTCCAGTTCTCCACAGGAGGGCACCAAAGCCTCGCTTTGTGTGTGAGAATCTGCTATGTTTAACTCAGGCAACAGTCCTTGTTTATATAGGGAGCCCTCAATGTCGCTGCTCTGACACTATTATGTGGTTCTGGTCATATGTCGACCGTACGACAGGACCGCGCTCCGAAAATAGCCGAGGTCTTATCGGCTATCTTCGACGACAGTGCATGCGGACAGAATCCGACAGGTCACAGATCTCAGTGTAACACACCGGAAGTCCCTGTTTTATTCACTCCGTTTCTGTTTACATCTGGTTAGCATGCTAGCATGCTGGTCTGGCAGCTCCAATAGTGAATAATAAACAGTGCAGAGACTTTAGACGTTATTGTACATCACTTTAAATCAGTTGTCATGTTGTACACAGGCCTAATACAGCTTTGCTTTGCGTCGCCCTCGTTGAAAACAATGTATTTCCAACTCCAGTTTGTCCCTATTCAGCGAGCATGAACTGCAGCTCAGTTTCTGACCCCTCAATGTCGCAACTCTGACGCTATGACTGCGCAGCCGCAGTATAGTCAACCCACCGAAGTCTCTATATTAAAATGTGACCCAGATGGCGCCAACATCAGAGCTACAAGCCAAAACCAGCTTTATTAGAGACATGTTGTGGGTTTGTAGATCTGCACAGTGCCGAGTCACAGAATTCCATGAGGTCACGCATGTGGGCATAAACACACCGGAAGTCTCTATATTAAAATGTGACCGCAGATGGCGCCAACATCAGCGCCAGAGCATCAAAACCTACTGTAAAATGTAGATACACTTTAAATCCTTGCATCGTTTTGAAGTATTAGTGCAACATAGACAGAGCAGAGACTTTAAACGTTATTTTACATCACTTTAAATCAGTTGTCATGTTGTACACAGACCTAAAACAGCTTAAATCAGTTGTCATGTTGTACACAGGCCTAAAACAGTTTAAATCAGTTGTCATGTTGTACACAGGCCTAAAACAGTTTAAATCAGTTGTCATGTTGTACACAGGCCTAAAACAGTTTAAATCAGTTGTCATGTTGTACACAGGCCTAAAACAGCTCTTATTTGCGCCGCCCTCGTTGAAAACAATGTATTTGTATGTGAGTTTCAACAGCGCTATAGCATGGTGCAGTTGTCCGTTGTCACCACCAGACGGCAGCAAAACCTACATTAGCTGTGAATGTAGATAAACTTCAACAAACACTTTAAAGTGGATTTTAAATCACTGGACCCCAAACCTTTTCATGTCAAGGACCCCCAAACTGACACTGCTTAGCCCACGGACCCCCATTTGAAGAGATAATCAGTCCCTGGACCTCACTTTGGGAATCAGTAGTTTAAATAATGCACTTAACAGCAATTACAAAATATTTTATACAATATATTTATTCAGTTGTTAATCATAATGGACTCTTGGCTAAACAAACCCCACAGCAAAAGTGATTGTCCAATCCAGTGGTCCCCAAACTCTTTCATGTCAGAGACCCCCAAATCGGCCCACGGACCCCCTCTAGCAGTGATTCTCAACACCTTTCATTTTCAAGGACCCCCAGTTTGACAAGCATTAGTCTAGTTCATCTCTGATTAGTGCAGAGATGAACATTTGTAAACTCAGAGTTACAGGCCAAGGGTCTGGGTCCATTGGTTCCTTCATTTAGCTTTCTGATGGAATAGTGACTTACACAAATAATAATAACAACTATTATTATTGTTACCCGTATTATTATTGATATTATTGGTATTATCAATACTATTATTAATCATCATCATCAAGTCATTTTTGTGCAATGACCATAAGATGATGGTACAGCATCCTATATATATCCCTGTGATTCTACTGATTTTACTGCAGAAAAATAACAATTATAAGAATGGTGAATGGTCTTAATCAGGGGTTTTCAACCTTTTTGATGCCAGGCCCACTATTTATTCAGCATTTGAGCTATGGACCAGTTGATGACAGTTTCACCACTCACACCCAAAACTAAAGAGGGGGGCAGCGGTGGGCAGAGCCCACCCAAACGTGCATCCTGCCCACCCAATGAAAGGTAATATCAGTGGTTTTCAACCAGTGGTCCGGGGACCACCAGTGGTACTTGAGAGGATTCCAGGTGGTCCCCAGAATAAATAATGTTGAGTTGGTTAACCAGATGTAACTCTTTGAGAGCGTAAGAATGAAACCAAATGGATCCTTGCGGGTCCATTTGGTTTCATGTTTACACTCTCAAGAGTTAAAATATTCATCATGTGAATTATCCCAAGTCTACACAACTAGAGAATGTAGAAGATTAATGGTCAATTTGATCTGTATGTTGGACTGTTTTTCCCACAAATCCAGCCTGGAATTGTGGACAAGGGTTAGTATTGGGGTCTGTGGGTCTAAAATGTCATCAACTGGTGGTCCTCCCTGGCTCAAATGCCAAATAAATAGTGGGCCCTGGTGTCAAAAGCATTGAAAACCACTGATTCATATAAAACTTTGGAACTTACACCCTTCCATTCTTTCAGCCCACCCTAGCAGGCTGGCTAAATCCGGCCCTGGTCATATCTGCCAATAGATTCTGACTGATATTTTAACACAGAGAACCATAATAGAACCAAGCCTAGGCCCTATATGGGCATGTTGGCTGCTACAGGGCCAAGATGTCATTATGTAGTCCTATATTACATCTATATATGAGCATGTTGGCTGCTACAGGGCCAAGATGTCATTATGTAGTCCTAGATTACATCTATATATGGGCATGTTGGCTGCTACAGGCCAAGATGTCATTATGTAGTCCTACATTACGTCCAGTTTGCTTATCATTGTAAACAGCAATCTCTAAACACCTGAATTGTTTACAATAACATTATTATCAGGCACAGGCCCTGACCTGAGGTTCATTCCACAGTGTGGGTGGCACAACAGAGAACCATTTATCTCCCTGAGATTTCAGTTTGGACTTAAGAATGTTGTGGAGTTGTTGATCAGTCGACCTCAGTGTAGGCAGGAGAATCAGCGAGATATGATGGTGTTTCTGTGTGTCTGTGGAGAGGAGAGCGGCTGCATGTTGGACCAGCTGTAATCCAACCAGACAGCCTTGGGGAACCACAGTAAAGAGTCGGGTTGAAATAAAAGCATGGATAAGGCGTTCAAAATCGTGAAAGGAAACAGCGGGCTTAACTTTTGCCAACAGCCTCAAGAGTTTATCTAGGAGACAAACAGTCAGATGGAAGTCAGCTGACAGGGAGTAAGACGGGTCAAACAGTCAGATGGAAGTCAGCTGACAGGGAGTAAGACAGGTCAAACTAACAGACTGACTGACTAGAACACACTAAGTTAGTAATCAAACACACAGTAAAAATAACAACTACAACAAATTAAACTCATCACTTTACTCTCATATATCTGAGACTGAATAGGTTTGGTTAACAGAGTATAAAAGTGGTGACGATATTTTTGTCAGTATTGATCAGACTGGGCACGGTGGCACAGCGGTTAGTGCTGTCGCCTCACAGCTAGAAGGTCCTGGGTTCGACTCGCCCTAGGGGCGCTGCTGTGGGTGCTGGCGGCGTGTCTCCTCCTCCGTGTCATCAGTACCCATACCCGAGGCGGGTTGACGAAAGGGCCTTTCTGTGTGGAGTTTGCATGTTCTCCCCGTGTCCCCTAGGGTAGATACCCTCACAAAAAACATGCTGTAATCCTGGACTCTAAACTGCCTCCCCCTGGCCAGCCGGGGCGCCTGATGGAGGGGACTGGAACTGGTTGGAATAACGTGTTCCTTCCACGCGCTACGTCCAACCAGGGAAACTCCCCCCTGTCAGGTGAAAAGAAGGTGGCGCGACTCCTCATGCCTTGAAGGAAGCATGAGCCCAGTCTGCTGCCTACCCAGTTGGCGGAGGGTGTGTAGAGCCCAGGATCACATTAGGAATTGCACTGGGTGAAGAAATGGGTTACAAAATCGTGGGATAAAATTAAAAAAAAAAAGTATTGATCAGACTGACATTGAAACTAAATGATAAGGTACAGTGTACTGTACTGTATGATTTAGTTTCATATGTCTAACTACGGTTGAAAGTTCATGAAGGTTATAATGGAGAGGCGCAAAATCCTATTTCCCATAAGAAAACAATTCCGGGAGGATAACTAAAAAGCCGTCATTTCAGTCGATAAGCTCTATGTTGATGTCATCTATGTCAGCTGTACAGGGACACTAACACACGCACACACATCTCCAAAGACCCCTGACGTTCATGAACAATGTAGAATACAGTTCATACCTGGGCATTAGGAACGATGTAGAATACAGTACATACCTGGGCATTAGGAACGATGTAGAATACAGTACATACCTGGGCATTAAGAACGATGTAGAATACAGTACATACCTGGGCATTAGGAACGATGTAGGTTACAGTAAATACCTGGGCATTAGGAACGATGTAGGTTACAGTACATACCTGGGCATTAGGAACGATGTAGGTTACAGTACATACCTGGCATTAGGAACGATGTAGGCTACAGTACATACCTGGGAATTAGGAACGATGTAGGTTACAGTAAGGCGTTATGCAGCCCGGGCCAAATGCAACTCTTTGGCTGACTCTGACTGGCCTGTGAAAGGGTACCATGGTTTTCAAACAGTGGTCCAGGGACCACCAGAGGTCCTTGAGAGAATTCCAGTTAAATATGGAAAGTTTGTTAACCAATGTAACTCTTTGAGAGCGTAAACATGAAACAAATGGACCTGCAATGAAAAGTTAGAATATTCATCATGTGAATTAGCCAAAGTCTACATAATCAGAGAATGTAAAATAATTAATGGTAATTTTTGATCTGTATGTTTGACTGGTTTGTTTGTGAAATCCAGCCTGGTATTGTGGGCAAAAACAAAATAAATCTTTAGTTTTGGGGTCTGTGGGGCTAAAATGTCATCAAATAGTGGTCCTCAATGCACAAGTTCTGAATAAATAGTGGGCCCTGGTGTCGAAATGGTTGGTCTTATTTATACTTTTATCTTGAAATTAAATTAATATTACACAGACTTTAGTTCAGCCTTTAGTCTTGGCCCTCCACAATATTTTATGTATCTCATTTGGTTCCTTGGAAAAATAACCCACCGCTGCTACAGTATGTACTGTACTTGTACAAGTATGTGCAGTACAAACCCTCCCAACATTTCACAATAAAAGCACAACTCAACACAGAGGCTGTTACCATGGATGACACAACCACCGATAAGAACTACACTTTTTCATAAAACCCTCAGTAAAACCCTCAGTAGTCTGACCAAAGCATTATGGGAATGGTAGTCCAGGAAGTATTATTGATGACATCAGAGACACAATGCTGAGTGGAACTGTTGTCTATAATGATCTATAACGGTCACATCAGAGACACTGGACTCACTGCTAAAATCTAAAATGTTGAGTGGAACTGTTGTCTATAATGATCTATAACGGTCACATCAGAGACACTGGACTCACTGCTAAAATCTAAAATGTTGAGTGGAACTGTTGTCTATAATGATCTATAACGGTCACATCAGAGACACTGGACTCACTGCTAAAATCTAAAATGTTGAGTGGAACTGTTGTCTATAATGATCTATAACTGTCACATCAGAGACTCTGGACTCACTGCTAAAATTTAAAATGTTGAGTGGAACTGTCAAGCTCTTTAATTTAGGTAACAGATTCCCTGCTTGAAGGGGCGCTACAGCCCACACAGAGGTTTTAACTGGGTTTCACTCGTACAATCACCACGCATTTAGCCTCGGGAGACCTGCACGACCAGGGGGTCCCTGGAGAGAGAGAGAGAAGAGAGAGAGAGAGAGAGGAGAGAGAGAGAGAGAGAGAGAGACACACACAGAGACAGAGACAGAGACAGAGAGACAGAGAGAGAAGAGAGAGAGAGAGAGAGAGACAGAGAGAGAGAGACAGAGAGAGAGAGAGAGAGAGAGAGAGAGACAGAGAGAGAGAGAGAGACACAGGGAGATGATGAACAAAATAATATGTTGTTCCATGAACCTCCCAGAAGCAATGATATCACTTAAAAACAACAGTGAAAAAAATACTATATAACTGCCGTAACCGCTGGGTACATGATGATGATGTCACATGCACACCCTCTATTGACAATTTTATCCTTCACAACTATACAGGAATACTTGGTGTAGGAGCCAAAATGACATGATTTATAGTTATATACATATTCACTGGGTTGGTGAGGTGCGCACCGCATTGGGCTTCGTTTATTGGTCGAAGCACCTCTGTGGTGGCCACCGTAGGCTACAAGTGCACGGTCATTCCCGCTCACCCCAAGGCTGGTTTGGATTCTGGAGGCAGGGTGAGCTGGGAGGCTACATAATTTGTTGACCGTACGCACTTTAGCACTTGCACTTTTGATAATTTGATTCTATAGCATTAACTCACTGTTTGTATCTTTGCACATATTTATTGCAATCTTATTTATCTTGTCGAAGTATTGTAATGATTGGTGCACTGATTACACTAAACAGTTCAAACTTATTTCCTTGTCTGAATCGTTTTTATCATTGGTGTTTTAGTCTATTGTATTGCGCGTCACACAGTTGTTTTACTCCCAGGCTTAGCCTGCCGGCATGAGTGATCTATTGGGGATCATTTTCAGCCACTACATTGTCAACAAATTGTATCATTCTGGATCGCTATTGGTGTCGGGTGTTTAACCTACCTGGTTCCCCGCGGCGTTTAAACAATGGACCACGCACGGACGTGCACCGCGGCAATAGGTTGCACTCGTATTGTTTAATCCATTTGCTTTTCGAGTCCACGTTATGTCCGATGCACGCATAGCGGCCCGCCCCAAACACACACTTGTTGCACGCACACACACACTCTATTGTTCCCCTGTAGGCGAAGCGGCTTTAGCCTATAGCTTTGGCTGTGGGCTATTGTTTGTGTTTTTCATGTGCATGAACGGGTTCGGCCGCATTCTAAAACCCGTGGAACGGGTGGCCCAGGGTGCCGTCTCTATAGAGATATATAGGCACATAAGTACCTATCGTTACATGCTGAAGACACAGGGTCTGCAATCGGTAGTTTTACGGTCGTTAGGCAGTTTAGTGGGGAACAATAGCCACGCATTCACACCCATACACGCACATTCTACTAGGGCTGTTGCGGTGTTTTTGGACTTCGATTTGGATGCAAATGATTTCGACTTTAATGCAAAATTCAAAATGTCTAGTTCATCAAGGCCAGGTTCTACCACCAGTGCAAGCGAGCCAAAATGGCAATCAACTCTCACTGCAAAAGCACTATCAAATAAAATTGAACAACTTCAAAACGAACGCAAAGCTAAGGTTAAAAGGATTGAACAACTTGTAAAAGCAATTAATGACCTTATGCAAAGCCCCGACAACGCAAAGGCTGTCCAGTTTAATCTTTGTAATGTATCTGCACTGTACGATGAAGCAAGCCTTCTCCATGATTCGGTTATTCCATTGCTTCCCCCAGAGGAACAAGAAAAAAACAATTGGTTTTCAGACATACAAAAACGCAAAGTTGATTTCACTGAAAATGCAAACAAATGGCTCTCTCAAAATCTTTCCATTCAAAGTACAGCGCAGTTACAGGAAGAGGCTATTATACCTTTGTACGTAACCCCACATCTTGTTGAAACATCTAATGCAGTGAATAACCCAAATGCTTCCTGTGTTCCAGATGGCCGTGGGGGTGTGGTGGCAGCTTCAGTCATTGATGATGTTAACCCAGATGATAGTATCTCTAATGTGTCAGTTGAGCCTTCAAAGAAAAGAAGCACTGCAGGTAGTAAGTGTAGGTCCACTACTTCTTCTGCTGCATCCGCACGTCTGAGAGCAGAAGCAGACATGGCAGGTCTTCTCGCTCGCCAGAAGAAGCTCAAAGAGATACAGGCTCTGGAAGAGCAAGAGGCACAGCTGAAAAGGGCTCTAGATGAGCAAGAGGCACAGATGAAAAGGCTCTAGATGAGCAAGAGGCACAGCTCAGAAGAGCTCGTGAAGAGCAAGAGGCACAACTAAAAAGAAGGAAAGAACAGCTAGAGTTGGAAGCAGAGATAGAGGCATCAGCAGCTAAGCTCAACGTCTTGAAGGCCCCTCTCAGGTGTCTTGTTCTTCAGCCAGTAGGTCAGATGGGATGAATTCCTATGTTGAGAAAGGGAGAGAAAAGCTTTTCGAGCGTTGGATCCTGATGCTGAAACCTTTGTTCCTCCGTCAGGGGGACACTCTTCTCAGCATGCTTTAATGGGTGAGCCACAGTCGCGTTCACCAATCCTTGAATGCTCAACGTGAGTGGCTACATCCTCCATCTTTGGATGCTCGGTCTAAGGTGGCTAATCTGGGGTTGCAATCGCAGCCAAGGCCTGAGGCAGCTACAGTGTGGCAAAGTGGATGGCCCGATCCTCAAGTTCGTCCTCAGTCGCAGTTGCGGCAGCCTGCACCCTTAGTCCAAGATGGTGTCAATCATGATCAGCTGATCTCTGTCTTAAAGGCAGAACAAGATCACCTCTTTGCTTGCTAAACAACAGTCTTTGTTCTTTCTTCCACGACGTGACATGCAAACCTTTGATGGTGATCCTTTGGAGTACCAAACCTTCATGAGAGCCTTTGAGCACTGCATCGAGGAGAAAACTCACAGCGCCAAGGATTGCTTGTACTTTCTCGAGCAGTACACGAAAGGGAAGCCCAGAGACATGGTTCGCAGTTGTCTACATATGTCCTCCGAAACTGGCTATGCCACAGCCAAATCCTTGTTGCAAGAGCATTTCGGCAACTCTTTGAAGATCACCTCTGCGTACATGAACAAGGTGTTCTTGTGGCCAGTGATAAAGGCAGAGGATGTCGATGCGCTTCAGTCTTACAGCTTCTTGCTGCGTTCCTGCTTCAATGCTCTTGGGGAGTTTGAATCCACATACGAGTTGGATGTTCCTGCTAACATGCAGGCTGTTGTCAAGAAGTTGCCCTATAAGCTCAGGGAGAAGGTGGAGAGATGTCGCTTGTAGCTTGCAGGAGACGAACCATCGCAGAGCCACCTTTGGCGACATCGTTGAATTCATTGAATGGCAGGTGAAGATTGCGAGCGACCCACTGTTTGGGGATATCCAAGATTCCTCCCCCACAGTGTCGAGGAAGGAAGTGAAGCCTGCTAAGCCTCAGTACTTTGCAGGGGCAAACAGAAGTAGTTTTGCGACTACTGTCGCTACCGAAAAAAGTCGACAAAAAGGTTGACACTGGACCGAAGAAAGAGCTGGCTTATCTGTCGTCAAGACATGCTTGCTTTGTGGAGCTGGACATTCATTGGACACATGTTGTCTATTGGAAAGGAAGACGCATGATGAGAAGATGTCCTTCTTGAGGGAGAAAAGGTTGTGCTTTGGATGTATGTGCATTGGGCACAGAAGCCGTGAATGCAATGCACGTTTGGTGTGCAAACTGTGCGGTTAAGAGGCATCCTACCATGTTGCATGTCTACCCTGAAGAGGAGAGTCCAGTGCAAGCGCCAGAAGAATTGGAAACGACAGAGGAGAACAATTTGATCACAGTGCAGTCCAGTGGTCTTACTGGGGCCGGAGAGACTGACTGCACTCTTGCCATACTTCCCGTTCGGGTGAAGTCCAAGAAAGGTCAGACGTTGGTGACCTATGCTTTTCTTGATCCTGGAAGCTCCGCTTCATTCTGCACGGAGGGGCTCATGAACAGGCTGAAACTTTCAGGAAAGAAGACTGACATCCTCCTAAGGACAATGGGTCAGGAGAAGGTGGTCAGTAGCAGGGTTTGGATCTTGGAGGTAGCTGGGCTGGACACAGATGGTTTCTGTGAGCTACCTGCTGTCTACACACAGGAGAGCATGCCTGTAGATCAAGGTAACATCCCGAGGCAGGAAGACTTGCGGAAATGGCCGCATCTTGAACACCTCAAGATCACAGAGATCGACTCAGGGGTGGATCTTCTTATTCGCACCAATGTTCCTGAGGCTCTAGAGCCATGGGAGGTGGTTAGGAGTGTTGGTGGTGGTCCTTACGCGGTCAGAACATGTTGGGTTGGACCGTGAATGGTCCCCTTGGAAAGTGTGGCAGGTTTAACAACACACTTGGGAATGCTGTCACTGTGAACCGGATTGCAGTTGCAAGAGTTGACCCCGCTGTGGGAGCAGCAGGCGAAGGCAGACATCCCTGAATGTGATGCGAAAGAACAACTTGGATCGACGACAGAAAGCAGCACAAGGTCTGTCACAAGTCTGTTCAGCTGGTTGGTGTCCATGAACAGAACAGGAAGGTGGCTGGACATCCCACATGTTTCACCGCACCTGCGTTGTGCAGTGTCAAGAAAACACAGTGCGTACATCAGTTAGGCCGGGATGAGGCGTTGCCGATAAGTGCTGTTCAGCAATGGGCAGCCCGGCGCTTAGAGCTTCATCTCGAGGAAGATCGCACAGGATGTAAGGACCTGTGGTGCTGGGCACTGAGAAACATTTTCAAGGCATACGCAGAGCTAAGCCGAGCTGGGGTGAGGTTTTGGTCGATAAGTGCTGTCCAGCAATGGACAGCCCGGCACCAGGAACTTCATCTCAGTGAAGATCAGACATGCAGAGGTGAGCGTTGCCTATAACTGCTGCCCAGAAATGGGTAGCCTGGCTCTACAAGCCTCATCTCGCTGAAGAGCTCTGTGTGGCAGGTGCTTGGCAGGCAGTGGAGTTGGTGTGGAGTCCTTGACGTCCAACACTTCTTGGGTGCAAGCTGAAATGGAGTCTCGAGACCTATCCGCTCGTTCTGTGCAGGTCTCTCCAAAAGACGTCTCCATGAGGGCAGTTCATGCAGAGAAAAACGTGCCGTTTACCAGTTGCATCTCGCCTTGGTTCTGGTTGGGAGAGGTGGTCGGTTGGCTTCCTGGATTCAGAAAGGTGTTGGACCTGGCTCAGAGCAGGAGGCTTCTTGCGCAGCCAGATCTTGATGAAGAGAAACTACGTGAGAGCATGCAGACCACTGAAGATTCTGTGTGCAGAGAGGAAACACTGATTGACGTGGCTTCAGGAAGCAGAGGGGCCTTGAAGTCTCACTTGGAGCACCCACGCTCCATGGATCCTTTCTCGTTTGGAGCTGTTGAGCTCTTTAACTCTCTCTCTCTCCCACTCTCTTTATTTCCCTATTTTGCAGATGGAGAGGAGAATATGGATGAACGAAGATCCTATTCAAGAAATAATGATGCATTGACTTACTGATTTGCATAGAATTGCATTGAATTTTCTATTTTCTACTTTTGTATTTTGCTAAGGATATTTCGAGCTCCTACATATTAATAATAGTTGTAATTAGTGCCCAGGCATAATTAGGGGCCGGAATGTAGGAGCCAAAATGACAGATAGCTTATGTGTCACGGGTTGGTGAGGTGCTCCGCATCGGGCTTCGTTCATTGGTCGAAGTGCCGCTGTGGGTGGCCACCGTAGGCTACAAGTGCACAGTCATTCCCAGCTCACTCCAAGGCTGGTTTGGATTCTTGGGGAGGCAGGGTGAGCTGGGAGGCTACATAATTTGTTGACCCCGTTCGCACTTTAGCACTTTGCACTTTTGATAATTTGATTCGTTAGTATTGTCACTGTTTTTGTATCTTTGCACATATTATTACTATCGTATTTATTGAATGAGACGTAATGATTGTAATGATTGGTGCACTGATCACACTAAACAGTTCAAACTTATTTCCTTGTCTGAATCGTTTTTATCATTGGTGTTTTAGTCTATTGTGTTGCGCGTCATACAGTTTCTAGAACTCCCAGGCTTAGCCTGCCGGCATGAGTGATCTATTGGGGATCATTTTCAGCCACTACACTTGGTACAATTGTGATGGGATTAATCATTAAACACATTGTTATCAGAACATTCTAGCTGTCTTAGATTCATTGAATGAATGAAAGAATGAATACATTTTCATAATGAGAAGGAATGAATGACTGACTGACTGACTGACTTGACTGACTGACTGACTGACTGGACTGACTGACTGACTGACTGAATGAATGAATATTTAATTTAATGTGTGCGAACAATTTCTTGTCCCTTCCCACGTGGGATTATCAGACACGGCAATTAATAATTGACAGAAATGGAGAGAAGAAAAACAAATAATGAAAAAACAAACCAAGTCATATATGCAGTCACTCAGCAACAACAACAATAAATACTGTATATTTACCACAGGAATTCAATTTAGTTGAATGTTACTCTATGGCACCTGTTTCATATTCTAATATTCAGTAATCCGTCCCATTACTCAGGTTGTCTTATTGTTATAAGTGGGTTAGGGTTAGGTCTCTCTCTCTACATATATATCAATAATAAAGCTTTTATGACGGTCCAACCCGTCAATGGCGGAGCCTATTTGGATAATAATGACGGTCTGCACCGTTATATAAGCCACCTCGGTGGATTCCTTTAAAATTCAACTTAAAACTTACCTTTTTGCACTGGCTTTTGAGTAATTTGCACTTGCACACCATGCCTTTTTCTGCTTTTTTTTTATTTCTGTGTTTAATGTACACTAGCACATTGCTTTACTTCTGTTTTCTGTTGCATTGTTTTTACTGTTGTATTGTCACAGTTGCCTTGTAAGCACTTGTGTGCCTTGCTGTCCACTGTTATGTGAAGGCACTTTGGGTTACAATCTTTGTATGAAAAGTGCTATACAAATAAAATAAATTGATATAAGCAAGGGAAACAGTCTTTGTGTTATGCTAAGCTAGGACCTACAGTATACTAACTAGTGTGAAGTACAGCCAGTATAATAATATTTCAGTTTAAGTGTACACTGGTACTCTCTGTGTACTAACTCACAAGTGTGATGTATTCCATGTCGTCACCCAGCAGACCTGTGTCGTTCAGAGTGTACTTGGCTTTCTTCATCTTCCTGTCCTCTCCATCTGGTGCTACTGTGTCCTACACACACACACACACACACACACACACACACGCACGCACGCACGCACGCACGCACGCACCACGCACACAGATTCATTGATTGAATGAAAAAAAATATATATATTTCAGAAATGGAGATTACGGTACGATACGGTAAGTCAAGTATACACTGCAAACAAAACAGCTTGGAGATTTTCAGTACAATTCAAGGACAACTACAACAAATCTGATGAATAGCTGTGATTGACACACTAGTTCAGAATACAATTGTTTAAAATAGGGTTTTTCATTTCATCAAGCTATATAGACATACAAAATAATTACTTCTATAAATCCAGAAGCAGCAAATCATAGTGAAGGTAAAATCAAACTGGAGGAAAAAAGGGAAGAGAGAAATATACAAAGAGGGGAAAGAGGGTGTGGGAATTATATTTTTGCATTTTGTTTTACAGAGGCCAGTTAAGAATTGCAGCCGCTCGTATGGACTATGTACCCATTGAGAGTTTTTTTTTAGGAGCAAGGATTCACATGTCTTATTGACTGAGGGGTAGGGTTTACATTTTTTGTGGAGGGATATGAGCACAAAGGAATGAAGACCCTTGTTTTGTGCGAATCTGGGTTGCAACTCCCTTCTGGTGTTGTGGGAGTGGACTTGGTTGACATAAAGGAAGTATTTGGAGTTTGGGCCGGTTACCTGGTGGTATTTTGGTAGTGTCTTGTGGACCAGGAAATCACCAGTAACAACAGGAAATCAAGCCCAAGTCTACACACATAGAGAATGTAGAAGAGGAATGTTCATTTTGATCTGTATGTTGGACTGTTTTGGTTTCCTAAATCCAGCCTGGAATTGTGTACAAAACCAAAATAAATCTTTAGTTTTGGCGTCTGTGGGGCTAATATGTCATCAAGGGTGGTCTCTGGCTCGAATTCAGAATAAATAGTGGCCCTGGTATCAAAAAGGTTGAAAACCCCTGCTCTAAAGATGTGGCAACAGCTGCTAAAAAGAAGACCATACAATAAACAATACAATAAGAACACAAGACAAAAACAGTTTGCTTACAACCCAGCTGTCTGATCTGCAGCTCCCTGCATTCTGCCTTCTCCCCTGCATCCTCGCCCTCCACCCTCTCCGTCATTGCAGCCATTTAGTGATGTATTTTTCGATCTCTTGGTCTGTAGCACGAGGCGATGGCGGATTACGCCGCACAGCCGCTAAAACACACAGACACAAAAAACTACTTTTCACGAAATACATTTAATTGGGCCCAAAATGTTGAGGCTGGCCCTACAATAAGTTCAGCCGGGCCGACTCTAAGCCGATACATAGTTGACAACCTGAGAATGACACTTTTTCTAAACAAACCAATATTGCTGCTAGCAGATTATATTTTGGTAATTTGTTAACAAAGTATCCTATTAACCGGTATTAAATAAACTTTTAGATAGAGAATTCTGTCAGGCATAGGCTAAGCAACACATTGTGAACTTGTGAGAAGGGGGGGTTAATATTTTTGTTGTGCAACACCTTTGGACAGAGACCTGGGAAACTGCAACAACTATAGAGGGATCACCCTACTCTCTGTGCCAGGGAAAGTACTTTATAGAGTTATTCTGGAAAAATGAAGGAAGCAGTTTGACCAACAACTAAGAGACCAGCAAGCAGGTTTCAGGAAGAACAGATCGTGTTGTCGACCAAATTGCCACTCTTCGTATTATCAAAGAGCAGTCTATAGAGTGGAATTCCTCACTATATGTCAACTTTGTTGACTATGAAAAAGCTTTTGATAGTGTATAGAGAGACCACCTGGAAGTTACTGAGACACCACGGGGTCCCCACAAAACTAGTGAACATCATTAAAAATAGTTATGCAGGAATGACCTGCAGAGTAATACATGACGGACAGTTCACAAACCAGTTTGAAATCAAGACCGGGGTGAGACAAGGTTGTCTCCTATCCCCTTTCTTGTTTTTAATAGTTTATTACTGGGTCATGAGAACAACAACAGAAAATAGGAAGAACGGAATCGGGTGGACATTATGGACACAGTTTGGATGACCTAGACTTTGCAGACGACCTGGCACTACTGTCACATAACCACCACCAGATGCAAGACAAAATCAAAACTCTCGCAGAGACTTCCGCCCAAGTAGGACTTAACATCCACAATGGCAAAACAAAGAACATGAGGACAAATACAACCAGCACAGAACCAATCACACTAGGTGAGACTACAATAGGAGGTAGAGTCTTTCACATATTTGGTAGCATTATCAGCCATCAGGGAGGTACTGATGCAGATGTTACTGCAAGAATAGGAAAGGCGAGAACTGCCTTTATCCTACTCCAAAACATCTGGCGCTCCTAGAGAGATCCAGCAAAAAAAAAAATCAGAATATTCAACTCCAACGTAAAATCTGTCCTGCTCTATGGGTCAGAGACCTGAGAATGACAAAGAAGACAATAAACAAAGTGCAAATCTTCATTAACAAATGTCTGCGAAGAATCTCTCAAAATCCATTGGCCGGACAAGATCAGCAACCACAACTGTGGATGAAAACGGAACAAGTCCTTGTAGCAGACGAAATTGGACAAGAAGGTGGAGATGGATCGGTCACACGCTGCGGAAGCCGGTGTCAAAATACGACGCAGGCAGGCTCTGTCTTGGACCCGCAAGGAAAGAGAAATAGGGGCAGGCCCAAAAACAGCTGGAGGAGAGATCTTCAGGCAGACTGCAAGAGACTGGGATACACCTGGTCACAGATGGAAAAGAACGCCAGTGACCGAGAACTCTGGAGGACCCTTGTCGACGGCCTATACCCCAGCAGGGGTGTTAGGCGTAAGTAAGTAAGTAAGTAAGTAAACACCTTTGGACATCAAGGACCACTTCAACTCTTTTCATATTGTCGTTATGGTGGGATAATTACCACCATAATGACGCTATGGGGGCCGACTTTTTAAAATGGAGCGAAATAAGGAAATACAAGGTTTCAGCATAAAGGAAACAATACATATCTTTATCTATAAAACGGACCAATACCTTAATCAATACATATATATTTTAATAATCTACCTTTCACATACACGGCCATGACAGGTTTCTATGAGTAGCTGTAGTGAACAAAGTTATTGAGCACAATACAAATGGAAGTGAGTCCAAGGGAGATGATGAATCTCAATATAAACTTACCAACCACAACACTCTTGACCGTAGTCCCTCTGATTCCAATCTTGCCATTGATGCCGCTCATATTTGTTTGTTTGGCCAGGGTGTTTTGCTAGCGTTGCAGCCATGACTCTCCAAACAGTCTCCTTTCAGCACCAATACAGCACCTCTGTGAATTGACATTTGTTAGTTAGACAGTCCAAGACGATACATGACAATCTAGCGATACAATCCGATGATTTGAAATTCATATAGTTAACTATTTAAAATGCATTGGCATTGTCTTAAACCAAGTAATTAAACCAGCATTTTCGCATTTAAAAAAAAAAAAAAAAAAAAAAAAAATCTACAAGCATTGGGAACTTTAAGAAGTATTTAAGTATTTTAAGAAATAAAAGATCTTTTCCCAGATTCTGTTTCTTTTCAAATGTTCAAATCCTGTACAGGAAAACATGGCATATTTTAGACATAGTTCAAATGGTGATTAAATTAATTTAGAGCTGTAATTAATTTGATTAAAAAAAACATTTAATCATTCAACAGCCCATATTTTTATATAGAATACATATTGCATATTGGGCTGCTGCTAGAACGTAATAATGTTCCAGTAAAAACTTTCCCTTTATTGCACTGGTCCTGTAGCCTACTTGCTGTGGTGGATATCAGCTGTCCCTCTCTTGCAAGATCAAATGAATCATTCATAATTATCTTAGCACAAACACCTGCACAACCATGATCATTGTAGGACCATCTGTCATACAGTGTGCAGTTTATAGACACAAAACGGAAATCAAAGCAATGCATTTTGATGTTTTTGGTTTAAAATCAAATTAAGCTGAATTAACGTTAGTCAGCAGAGCAGTGTCAATGCAGGTCCGTGTGGACAGTGTGTAAAGAAGGGAGCAGGGGCAACCTCCCGTAAGGAACACTTCTGTGTTTTAGACATGTTACAGGGCAGGGTCTGTAGCCCCCTTTTGCGTCCGTGTGTGCACGTCGCTGGGACTGTATATTCTGAGAGGCAGAGCGAACGAGGCAATAGTATGACAGTGGTGCATGTAATACAACTGATCTACAGCTCACCACACGTTGCATGAATGACACATTTTAACTTTTTAATTCTTCTCTCATTTCCGCACGGCACCGTGTGTGGTAAAGCTAGACTCCTCTCATGCAGCCATCAAAAAGGGTCTGTCTGTGTTTCCAAGTAAACACTGAAATCTTACCAGTGGTTTTGAGCTCAGGGGGTTTTTGTAGCTGCTCTTCCAGGTTTTGAAGCGCTTGGGCGTCATTTAATGGCAGCAGGTCTGGGTCAACACCTGTTAGAATGATAATCAGAAAAGGTTTCATCACATCACTGGTTTATATGGTAAAAATACTATATCCTTAAATAAGACAATACAATAAGAACACAAGACAAAAACAGTTTGTTTACTACGCAGCTGCATCCTCGCCCGTCCACACTTTATATTTAAATAAACTTTTAGATAGAGAATTCTGTCAGGCATAGGCTAAGCAACACATTGTGAACTTGTGAGAAGGGGGGGTTAATATTTTTGGTGTGCAACACCTTTGGACATCAAGGACCACTTCAACTCTTTTCATATCGTCGTTATGGTGGGATAATTACCACCATAATGACACTATGGGGCCAACTTTTTACAATAAACATGGTTAAGGGAGCAAAATAAGGAAATACAAGGTTTCAGCATGAAGGAAACAATACATATCTTTATCTAAAAACGGACCAATACCTTAATCAATACATATATATTTTAATATCTACCTTTTACATACACAGCCATGACAGGTTTCTATGAGTAAGCTGTAGTGAACAAAGTTATTGAGCACAATACAAATGGAAGTGAGTCCAAGGGGGAGATGATGAATCTCAATATAAACTTACCAACCACAACACTCTTGACTCGTAGTGCTCTGAATCCCCTTTAAAAAAATAAAATTTGATTTAGTATTAATGCAATCGATTATCTGCTGGGGGAGATTAGAGCCACTGTAAGATAAGGGTTATAGGGCTGCAAATATTGGCCAAAAATGATAATTGAACATTCCTTTTGATAGCCCTCATGGACCTAAATGGATATCAAACAGTTCAAAATACAAATCTATATTTTTATTAAGGCTGTTGAAATAAAGTTAATTAGTAAATTAATTTTGTTGATTAATCTGATTTTTTTTTTTTAAATAACGCAATTAACTCATGTGCACACTGACTCAAACCACTGAGCATTTTCTCATTGGTAAAAAGAAATCTACAAGCATTGGGGACTTAAAAAGTATTTAAGTATTAAAAATACTTTTTCCAGATTCTGTTTCTTTTTCAAATGTTCAAATCCTGTACAGGAAAACATGGCATATTTTGGACATAGTTAAATGGTGATTAAATTAATTTAGAAGCTGTAA
>CM076983.1:65240-75407 GCA_039105355.1 Benthosema pterotum | reverse complement strand
AGTCTATCCAATGCCAAAAACGCCCCTGGCATTAATATGGGGGGGCAAATAGCCCGTATACTATACAAGGTGACAAATCAATCATCCAATCGATCATCCATCGACCTTGGATGATTGACGATTTAGGGTTATTATCGGTTTCTCTCTCCGTGTGTGTGTGTGTGTGTGTGTGTGTGTGTGTGTGTGTGTGTCACGTGCATGCTTTTGGTATATTTGTTGATTGAGATTGATCTTGACCTTGAAAGGTTAAAACACAATCATGCTTGAGAGCTCATGTTTACACTGTGGTTCTTCCTGTGTGTATGTGTGTGTGTGTGTGTGTGTGTGTGTGTGTGTGTGTGTGTGTGTGTGTGTGTGTGTGTGTGTGTGGTGTGTGTGCGTGCACATGCGTGTGTGTGCGTGTGTGTGTGTGTGTGTGTGTGTGTGTGTGTGTGTGTGTGTGTGTGTGTGTTTGTGTGTGTGTGTGTGTGAGTGTGTAATGCGTGTGCGATGATGCATATCTCCACCATATGTATGACCTCTCCTTGCTTTCACTAAAATGTCTGAATCATCATGAGGCTTGATTTGGAAATAATAGAGAAAAAAGGTCAAAATTGATGAAAAGCGACAGGCTGTAGTCCCTGGTTTCTGACTGCATGCTGTAGTGCAGTGATTTTCAACCTTTTTGATACCAGGGACCACTATTTATTCAGCATTGGAGCCATGGAGGACCACCATTTGGTGACATTCTCACCATAACAGACCCCAAAAAACTAAAGATTTATTTTTGTAGTTATAGTTGTTTGTAGTTAGTTTTGTCCACAATTCCAAGCTGGATTTCACAAACAACATAGTGTATACTTCTCAATTAAGTGGATTTGGGAGAAAAAAACAGTTGTGGAAATGACACAAAACTAAAGACTACAGTCTATGCTTTTTAATAGTAGGAAGCCTTTAATTAGCACCCAAAGTCCAGGTCGCAACCACTTGCAGTCGTAACGGTTCCCTGGACATCTGAGGTGTGTGAGGGCAGGTTTCTCCCACGAAACCTATAAACTATAGTCCTAGTGGATTCCAATCTAACCTTAGTCCTTCTTTGACTCCTGACATGATACATAATATCCTTGATTTTTGTTACAGATGCCCCCATGCCCCCCCAGCCCCGCACACACACCCACGCACCGCACGCACGCACGCACGCACGCACACCGCACGCGGTTTCTCTTATTTATTTTTTCACTCATCACATTTTAATAGTCACGGGTGCCAGGCTGAGTTTTTAAAAATCATAAGTGGCTGCAATTATCTTGTGGTTTGATGTGAGTGTGTGAGAAAAGCTACTAAAATACCCACATTAAGAATAAAGACAACCTGCGCCAATGCAAACTGCATTGGAGGGAGAGGGACCTCATGGTGAAATGTAGACAATGGAACATCTGTGACAAAAATCAAGGACATTATGTATCATGTCACAGGAATCAAGGTAGATTGATACCCACTGTGTTTTGCTGTGGAATTCTCCTTTAAGGACTCTTAAGGAATTGCAGAAAAGGGATGTCAAATAATAATGATACAGCCCCCAAATATAATGTGATATTTCCATTAGAATAAACACAGTCTTACAGGCCAATAGGGAAATACATTGGATTTTCCCACTGCAGTCAGAACCACAGACTCACTCCCTATCTAAACTATGGAATGAACTTCCCACTGCAGTCAGAACCACAGACTCACTCCCTATCTAAACTATGGAATGAACTTCCCACTGCAGTCAGAACCACAGACTCACTCCCTATCTAAACTATGGAATGAACTTCCACTGCAGTCAGAACCACAGACTCACTCCTATCTAAACTATGGAATGAACTTCCACTGCAGTCAGAACCACAGACTCATCCCTATCTAAACTATGGAATGAACCTTCCCACTGCAGTCAGAACCACAGACTCACTCCCTATCTAAACTATGGAATGAACTTCCCACTGCAGTCAGAACCACAGACTCACTCCCTATCTAAACTATGGAATGAACTTCCCACTGCAGTCAGAACCACAGACTCACTCCCTAATCTTCCACCGCAGTCTGAAAACACACCTCTTTAGACTCCCTCTCAGCACATAGCACTTGTATTATATACCAACCAATACCATATTTTCTGCACTTTATGGCACACCGGATTATAAGGCGCACCTTCAATGAATGGCCTATTTTAGAATTTTTTTCAAATGTAAGGTGCACTGGATTATAAGGCGCACAGAATAGAAGCTACTGCAGTCAACATAGAATAGAAGCTACTGCAGTCAACATAGAATAGAAGCTACTGCAGTCACATAGAATAGAAGCTACTGCAGTCAACATAGAATAGAAGCTACTGCAGTCCCCATAGAATAGAAGCTACTGCAGTCAACATAGAATAGAAGCTACTGCAGTCACCATAGAATAGAAGCTACTGCAGTCAACATAGAATAGAAGCTACTGCAGTACCATAGAATAGAAGCTACTACAGTAAACATAGATAGAAGCTACTGCAGTCAACATAGAATAGAAGCTACTACAGTCAAACGATCGATATATAAGGCACACTGGATTATAAAGCGCACTGTTGTTTTTCGAGAAAATTAAAGGCTTTTATGTGCCCTTTATAGTCCGGAAAATACAGTAGCCTACTTGCAGTATAGATAGCACCTCATTAGGCTGAGATAGCAGTGACTTATATAGGATGTCTAATGTAATTTACCATCTTTTAGTACTTAGATTGTAAACTGTAAAGTGTATTGTAAACTCTGCTTAGATTGCAAACTTTATTCTGTATGATGTATGCAATGATTTTACTTAATGTAAATCGCTCTGGATTAAGAGTTGCCTGATGAATGCCTAAATTGTACATTTTGAATTGATTTTAAATTCATGGTGGAGCCCCATTAACCCTTTGTGCACTGAACGCGTTTTGGTGTTCAACGTATTATGTTACACTTTAGCTATTGAAAAATATCATTTTTTTATTTTTTTGGAAAAAATGTTGAAAATGATGCCAACATCTAAGAATATATTCTATTTGAGTAGTTTCTGACACTAGATTCTCGTTTCTGACTATTTTCTACTTTTTCTGATGCTAGTTTCCATGTTCCTGTGTCAGTGATGCTCAACATATTTCATGCCAAGGACCACCAGAATTATCTATATTTGGCTGCGGAGGAACCCCCATCTGAAAACATTGTAGGGATCCCCCAGAAGCAACGATTTTAGTTCAAAATATTTGCTTTCCGAAAGAATATATATTCAAAGATTTGCTTCACATTTTCACAATTTTTCAAAAATATCAGAGCTACAAGCTCACAGCGCGCCACTCGGTGGCGCGCTGTGAGCTTGTAGCTCTGATATTTTTCAATAGCTTAAGTGTAACATAATGCTTCGAACACCAAAACGCATTCAGTAGCCTACACAAAGGCTTAAGTACTAACCTGGTTAATATCTCTGCCTGAACCAGTTATACAGTATCTCTGCTCTGTGCCTGTGTGTAGAAACGTCACATCATGACATAACATAACGTTTTGCTTTCAGAGTGCTGCATGCCCAGGGCAGGTAGTTTAGATAGCACCTCATTAGACTGAGATAGCAGTGACTTATATAGGATGTCTAATGTATTACCATGTTTTAGTGCTTACATTGTATATTGTTAAGTGTGTTGTAAATTCTGCTTAAATTGTAAACTGTACTCTGTATGATGAGTTGAAATGTTTCTCTGGATTAAAGCTAAATGCCTAAATTGTAAACTGATTTTAAATTCATGGTGGTGTCCCTTTAAGTACCACAGGTAACCTGGTTAATATCTCTGGCTGAAGCAGTTGATCTGGTTATAATATCTGGTGTTTCAGACATACAGTATCTCTGCTCTCTGCCTGAGTGTAGAAACGTCACATCATGACATAACATAACATGCTGCGGTCAGGGAGCTGCATGCCCAGGGCACGCACGCACACACACACACACACACACACACACACACACACACACACACACACACACACACCACACACACACACACACACACACACACACACACACACGCACACACACACACACACACACACACACACTCCTTCAGACCATCTGGCTCTGTGTGTGTGTGTGTGTGTGTGTGTGTGTGTGTGTGTGTGTGTGTGTGTGTGTGTGTGTGTGTGTGTGTGTGTGTGTGTGTGTGTGTGTTTGGGTGGGGAGCAGGTGCAGGTGCTGGAAGCAGGGAGGAGATGCATGCAGGGTTTAAAATAAGGGCCCACCACCCCACGTCAGTCTGTGCAGGCCTCCTGTTCCTCCAGACTGGTTCCCATGCAGCAGCATGCTGCAGCGTCATCACGTCTAACTGCAGCATGTTTATACTGGAAGGAATGCCAACTGATTCACTACCAACCCACTGTACCACCACACCACCACCAACCACGACTAACTGCAGCATGGTTATACTGGAGGAGCTGCCAACTGGTTCACCACTACCCCACCGTACCACCCCTACCGCACTACCAGCCCACTGTACCACCACCACACACCACCACTATGTCTAACTGCAACATTTTATACTGGAGGAGCTGCCAACTGGTTCACCATGAGCCCACCGTACCACCCCTACCACTACCCCACTGTACCACTAAGTCTAACTGCAACATGTTTATACTGGAGGGAATGCCAACTGATTCACCAGCCCACAGTACCATCACTACCACCACCCCCACTGTACCACCACCATACACCACTAAGTCTAACTGCAACATGTTTATACTGGAGGAGCTGCCAGCTGGTTCACCACCAGCCCACCGTACCACCCCTACCACACCACCAGCCCACCGTACCACCCCTACCACTCTACCACCACCCCACTGTACCACCACCATACACCACTAAGTCTAACTGCAACATGTTTATACTGGAGGAGCTGCTAGCTGGTTCACCACCAGCCCACCGTACCACCCCTACCACACCACCAGCCCACCGTACCACCCCTGCCACTCTACCACCACCCCACTGTACCGCCACCATACACCACTAAGTCTAACTGCAACATGATTATACTGGAGGGGCTGCCAGCTGGTTCACCATGAGGCCACCGTACCACCACTACACACCACCACTACCCCACTGTACCACCAATACACAGCACCACTACCCCACTGTACCATCACCATACACCACCCGCCCTAGTCATGGCTGAGGGAAGTAGGGGTGCTGGGGGGGCTTGAGCACCCCCCTTTTTTCAGACACAGCCCCCTTGGACAGGAGGAGGAAAATACTAGTGATTTTAATCAAAACAGATTCCTGTTAATAGGCTTATATGCTCTATCGTTGTATCAGAGGCTGTGGCCCTAGTCTGAAAACACACCTCTTCAGACTCCATCTCAGCCTATATCAGCCCATAGCTACATCATATTAGACTTGGATAGGAGTTACCTTTATAGAATGCCAAATGTATTACTATCTTTTTAGTCCTTCATTTGTAAACTGTATAACAAATTGTAAATTCTGCTTAAATTGTAAATTGCAATTATGAATTCAACTAATCTGTATGGCAATTGTAAATTCAACTAATCTGCATGTATTTGGTGCATTACAATGTTTGTACTTAATGTAAATGGCTCTGGATTAGGATCGTCTGCCAAATGCCTGGTAAATTGTAAATTGAGAGAGAAATGGAGAGGATGCAGAGAGGAGACGGATGGGAGGGGAGGAGAGGGGAGGGGAGAGGGCATTTAGGGGAGAGATTGGATGAGAGCGAGCAAAGAGGATCGAGAGGAGGTGGGATGGATGGGTTAGGAAGGGAGGAGAGAGAGAGAGAGAGACAGAGACAGAGAGAGAGCGAGAGAGAGAGAGAGAGAGAGAGAGAGAGAGAGAGAGAGAGAGAGAGAGAGAGAGAGAGATTGGGAGGAAAAGGAAAAGCAAGAGACAAATGAAAGATGCTCAGGGGTTATGGGAACCACAAGGTTTCCAGTTTGAACCCAGCGGGCTCAGTGTTAGTGTGAAAGTGTCCTTGAGCAAGACGCTGAAACCCTATTGCTCGTGGAGCGTTCCCCCCTACAGTCACTGGAACACAAAAAAAATTACATTGATAGGAAAAAAAAAACATTCTATCGATGTAAGGTTTTTAGTGTTAGAGGAGGAAGGGACACACGGCTGTACTGTATATGTTAACATGATGCATCAACCCGATATGCAAATTACACCTCTTCACTACTAGGTAGATGCAGTTATTTCATGTCAAGGACCTCCAAATATGTAAAAGTGCACAGGGATTTCATCCACGCTATCAGGCTTGTGCTAAACTTTGACCCAATACCTATCATTACATCTCTGTAGGTAGGATAGTTTTATTTTATAGATGATACATGATGTGTCAGATAGCCAGTGATGGGCAGTAGCCTGTTACAAGTAGCTAAGCTACATAGCTTAACTACATTCTCTGTAACTTGTAGTGTAGCTTACTAGATTTGTTCTGGGAATAGCTTGTAAGTGAAGCTACACTACAGTACTTGTTTCGTGTAGCTTGCAGTGAAGCTACACTACTTGTTCGAACAACAAGGATTGTAGCTTACTACATTTTCCTACACACATTTTCAAAAATTTAGGCATGCCACCATCCTAGGTTCAAACCCACCCCTAGATTATTATTATGATAATTTTTATTTATATTATTCCGATTATTATTTAGAATTTTGTACATTGAGATACATATTTATATATATGTAGAAGCTACTTTTGTCGTGTAGCTTGTAATGTAGCTACAGGGGTTGACACTAAGGTCTCGGAGGCACTTGCCCATCGGGCAAGTGCAAGTCAGGTTCTACTTGCCCTCAGCTCATGGTCACTTGCCCCTAAAATATATAGGGGGCAAGTAAATATACATTTCAGCACCACGGACAGTCACTACAGCTACCATAACAGAAAGCTCATTTCAGCACCACGGACAGAGTAACAGAAAGCTCATTTCAGTAGCACGGACAGAGCTACCATAACAGAAAGCTCATTTCAGCTCATTTCAGAGTCACTACCAGCTACCATACATAACAGAAAGCTCATTTCAGTACCACGGACAGAGTCACTCCTGGTACCATAACAAAAAGCTCATTTCAGCACCACGGACAGAGTAACAGAAAGCTCATTTCAGTAGCACGGACAGAGCTACCATAACAGAAAGCTCATTTCAGCACCACGGACAGAGTCACTACCAGCTA
The DNA here is from genome assembly GCA_039105355.1 of Benthosema pterotum. NCBI lineage: Eukaryota > Metazoa > Chordata > Actinopteri > Myctophiformes > Myctophidae > Benthosema > Benthosema pterotum. The sequence continues at coordinate 68,211 of CM076983.1, read as the reverse complement.
CCATAACAGAAAGCTCATTTCAGCACCACGGACAGAGTCTCTGCAGTCAGGTTCTACTTGCCCTCAACTCATGGTCACTTAGCCCCTAAAATATATTGTAAATTTTGCAGATGTAACTCTTGAGAACGTAAAAATGAAACCAAATGGACCCTTGCGCGTCCATTTGGTTTCATTTTTAGGCTCTCAAGAGTTAAAATTCATCATCTTAATTACCCCAGATCTACACAACTAGAGAATGTCATTTTGATGTGTATGTTAAATTGCCTGTTTTGTTTCCCAAATCCAGCCTGGAATTGTGGATAGCTAGAAAGCAGGGAAAGACACAGAGGCAGAGTGCAATGACTGCCTTCAAGACAAATTTATCTTGTGTTGTGTTATAGTGCACTAAGTTGCACACTTGCCCGATCGGGCAACCAGGTAGCAGTCTTCACTTGCCCCACCATTTTTTTACTTGCCCCGGGCAAGCGGGCAAGTGTTAGTGTCAAGCTCTGCGCTTGCTACAATTTTCTGGGGATAGCTTGTGTAGCTTAGCTACATTTTTTTCCAGAGTAACAAGTAGTGTAGCTTACAACATTTTCCCAGTAACTTGCCCATCACTGCGGATAGCTTTACTGTGGTAGCACAAAAACGCAATGACAAAAACAGCAAACACTTTACTGCAACAAAATAAATCCTCACTATGTTCCTGGCACAACTATTTTACCATTTCCCATCAGACTACTCACAACTACATTAAATAAAAAATACTTGCATCCTTGGTATGATCTATTACAGGGGTTTTCAACAGGTGGTCCGGGACCAGCAGTGGTCCCTGAGAGGATTCCAGGTGGTCCCCAGGCTAAATTATGGAATGTTGGTAGGTGTAACTCTTTGAGAGCGTAAAATGAAACCAAATGGACCCTTGCGGGTCCATTTGGTTTCATGTTTACTCTCAAGAGTTAATATATTCATCATGTAAATTATCCCAAGTCTACACAACTAGAGAATGTAGAAGATTAATGGTCATTTTGATCTGTATGTTGGACTGTTTGGTTTTCTCCAAAATCCAGCCTGGAATTGTGGACAAAAGCAAAATAAATCTTTAGTTTTGGGGTCTGTGGGGCTAAAATGTCATCAAATGGTGGTCCTCCATGGCTCAAATTCTGCATAAATGGTGGGCCCTGGTATGAAAAAGGTTGAAAAAAACTGACCTATTAAATCACATTACATTCCCCACACTGTACATCATTTGTTGTTCAGACTGTATATTCACAACGGTAAGGTCCTAGTGTTAACAGAATCCACCAACCCTATATGCAAAATTACGCCTCTTCATTACCGGTACTATGTAGCCTACATGCAGTTGTTTCCCAAACTATTTCATGTCAAGGACCCCCAGATTGACACTAATTAGCCTGCAGACCCCTGTTTGAGAGAGAGATAAGGCAGCAGGGACCCCCATGAGAGAAGAAATTCATGGCGCAATTTCAATAATAATAGACATGGAATATGCTATGCCAGGCCCCGGGTGTAACATTTCGCAATTATGGGGGCAGGTGAAAATGGTATAGGGGGGCTTCATCGCCCCCCCATATGATGAAGCCACACCCATACCATTTTCAGTTACAGAACTTTTATTAGCCAAGTAAAGCATCAATAATAACATCAGTTGTTGTTGAAGTTGCAACAGACACGCAGCATGCATAAAGCTAAAGGTCTGACTCAGAGAGTTTTCTGTTTTCAATGATGAAATGCTGTTGGTTTAGTGGTGACACAGCTGTAGTTAGTTAGTAGCAGTAGTAGTGTTTCACATCATTCTAAATATAAGCACTTTAATTTGACATATCTTTGAAATTTGGGTTGTGTGCATGCCATCATGTTTGGTGGGGCAGTCAGGACATTTAGGGGGACATTGCCCACCCCATGCCCATGCCTAGATCCGGCCCTGAGCTACGGGTCTCCAACGTTGAGTTAATTTACCTCTTCAGAGTTTACACATGGAATGTAACTCTGAGTGTAAGCATATGGAACCATCTGTACTGTACACTCAGTTACAGCCCCACAGAGGTCCATTTGGTTATACATAATTTAGCTCAGGGACCACCTGGAACTCCCCCAGGGACCCCTGGGGGTCACTGGTGTATACGGTGTTATGATGTCCAGACTAGTTTACGGTTCAGAGGGTCACAGCAGTGTGAAGTGTTTCTGCATGTTAAACGCTCTGCAGATGAGGTTGGTTTGGAATCTGCATGCTGTGTATTATGTATACGCAGACACAGGGTCGGATTGACCATTAGGCGTACGGGGAGGTCTCCCGGTGGGCCACGACCTGTAGGGGGCCGCTGGTATCACAGTATGATTAATAATAATGGATTGCATTTTTATAGCGCTTTTCTATGCACAGCGTGTATACTCAAAGCACTTACAATGGTCCATTCATTCATACATTGGGAAGAGCGGCGAACAGTCGACGCCAGCGTCCTAAACTTCCCACATTCATACACCAGTGGTGGTAACCACTGGAGGCAAGGTGGGGTTCAGTGTCTTGCCAAGGACACTTCGACATGTAGACAGGAGGAGCCGGGAATCGAACCACCGACCACTGGATCATTGGCCTACCTGCTCTACCTGCTCGACCTGCTCTACCTCCTGAGCCACAGCCGCCGGTGGTATCACTGTAGGCTATGATTAAAAGCACTGGTTTTCAACCTTCTTGATCCTAGGGCCCACTATTCATTGAGAATTTTAAGCCACGGAACAACATTTGATGACATTTTAGCCCCTAACAGACCCCAAAACTTAAGATTTATTTAGCTTTTTGGTCCAGAATTCCAGGCTGGATTTGGGGAACAAAACAGTCAACAGTCATAGAGATCAAAATGAGCATTGATCTTCTAAAATTTCTAACTACTCCTGGGCCAATTTAGATGAGTATTTTAACTCTTGAGAGTGTTAACATGAAACCAAATGGACCCGCAAGGGTCCATTTGGT